>OX638393.1:28803373-30056815 GCA_951813805.1 Limnephilus auricula
CCTTATCCCTCAACCAAGTAGGTATTCTTAAAGCTTGTATATACCACCCTATCACCGAGCATGTACCTAACTATAGGCTTAGGTATATAAGGTGTCAATACCCGTTTTGTTTGGTGGATAGATATTAGATTCTAGGAATTAAATTATTTCTTGTTTTGGAATGGAATAAAATGAAAAGTTCTTTCAAAAACTTCAGAGTTCACGTCGTAAATTATGTTATAAGCTAAAAATAGTTGCATTCACTTAGAAAAAGATGAAGCTGAGGAAATTACGAGACTCAAATAAGTTCACAATTTGAGAACTTTTAGGGAGAACAGATTTTCGACTTTATAATCCTGTAAAAGTTTGAAGATAATCTCGTATGTATCCGACGTTAACATGATAATATAAGACGGTCCCAAGACGTAAGAAAATAAATAGAGATGTTTAAACAAAAAAAGTTAATGGAACACAACGTAAAAAAAGCAATTTAAAAAGAGTTTCCAACTTGTAACAAATTCAAGTACAAAACAAAAAAAACTTTGAAATTGTCTAAATGAGGCAGCAGTTTTTCACTAATGGAGCTTTGAAAGTAGAATACGCCTTGTCAACAAAGAACATTTAATATGAATATGTATAATTTTAAGAGTTTACATAGAGTTTATAAACGTTTGCGTGCCATAAGTAAACGCCCTTTTTCTCGCGCCTGAGATTATTAGTTTTGTTTTATCGTATTTGGACGAATTCCCATTAGAGCTGTTATAAAAATTACTGGATTGAAAAGTGATATTGCCATTAATAGTAAAAATACATGGGATTGGCTTCATCGGTTATTAATCTATATATAAAGTTACAATGTCCAGTGTTTTAATATAGTGTCCTCCGCGTGCAAAGTCGTATCTCCTCCAAGCATAAACTTTCTAATTAAGGTGTTTTTATCGGAAGTGACCTACCTGCCAGGTAAGTATGTTCTCTGTCTCTATTTGTAAATAATAGTTCTAGGTAGAGCGTAAGAAGTCATAATAAAATGTACAGCGCCCTTGAGGTGAATTCTCACAAAAACGGCGCTCTACAAATTTATACAATTATTATTATTATTATTATTCAAAAGGCCCTTTCCAAAAGGATAACAAAACGTTCAGCATAGAAGTACGTACATACGTATTAATGTAGAAGAGAGAAATTAAGAGTTTGATATTTACACCATCTAGGGGTGATAAAGTGCCTATATTCAAATGGGACCAAGCTGGGTTTATAGCACGACTATTATACACCTATTATACATACTTCAATGTCATCGAATGATATATCATTAGTCGAGAAAAAGAAACAGAGGTCACTACCAACGCTATGGACTAATATATAAAGAAAAAACTGCATATTTCGGGTGAGAGAGAAACATCCAGATTCTGCAAAACTGAAAAGGTTTGTGGGAATCCTTTGTTGAAAGATGGATTCCAGAAATCATAAAAGGAAACAGATATCCGTTTTTCTATATAATTTTCATCGAACGATTATTTATTGTATCCATCACTGCTATATAATCTTGCTAGGAGTTGAGCGCACGCGCATCAAGTACTAATGGGAGTGTAATTTCACGGATGACTTGACCTCTCACATGAGGCCCGAGGCGCCAAGCGTCCATCATTAAACAGAGATGTATAATTTGCCGAGGGATATCTTATATAACTTTACATTATTCTGCCTATTTACGCTCAAAGCTTTAGAGAAATCAATAATGCTAAGTATTTCCCACGATTATCCGGATTTATATTTTCGTACTGCCAAACCCAAATACTTAGAAGAAGGAAAAGAAAAATTCCTACCCCAGACAGAAGTAGAGTAAAATAACATCGATTTTTAAACATTCTACTTGGACTAGCCCTAAAATATTTAGCTATGTAAAACGGAAATTGGTTTACAAAACATATAATTTAAATCACATTAAAAGTAAATTCCCGAAAGCGTGAAACGCCTCGCTCGAAGAGATATTAAATTCACTTTTAATTGGATGACAAAACAACGTAATAATGTTGATGCCAAGATGTCACTCCTTGGCACGCCCATTGCCTTATGTTAATTATGTTGTCACACAGTGTGTGAGGAAGTTGAGCCAAAGAACACAATGCTCGGGGTTAATACACTTTCTCCCGCTTGCAGGGGCATACATCATCTTACGCTGATCATTGGAGCATAAACATAATTACACGGAGATTACCAAGCTTCTCCCACTCTCACTGCTGAGCCTCGGGAACAATTGACTCACTGAGATTCCAAGTAATCACAATGGAAAGCCTCATTAAGCTGCGATTAACACACCCCTAAAAATGACAACATTTTTGAGGTCCGGAAATAAATTTGAAAGCATTTTGGAATGTGTAAAATATTTTTTTTTATTTGTATGTATTTCAGGCATAAATAAACACCCTCAAACATTAATAGGTGGATTATTCCCAAATGTGAATGAAAAATGAACAGATTTTAAATAAATATGTTATGCGAATACGCGCTTATATATATAACTCGCATAAATAAAAATCAAACTAGGTTCACTAAAACTTAAAAAAAAATTATAAATCAAATTTTGGTTCTACCTCCATTTTCTTTATATCTTACTATAATATTATAAACGCAAAAGTTTGTATGGATGTATGTGTGTTTGTAACTCTTTCACGCAAAATTTACTGAATGGATTTTAATGAAACTTTACAATAATATAGCTCATACACCAGATAACATATAGGCTATTATCTATAAAGCTAGCTATTTATTTTCAATATATTGAAAAAAGTAATAGAAAATGTCAAAATTTGAGAATGACTTTTTGCAAAACAATGATTGTTAATCAAAATTCTATTTCAGAAAATATTTAAATTAGTGAATTTATTTGAAGTACTCGCCTAATACTTTGAATCGAATCAAGAATTATAGATATTTTAAATAAATAGGTTAAGAATTTTGGTACAAACGTAGATGGGACCTAGGAAAAGAAAATTGATTACTCGAAGTACTAATCCTACGCAGACGAAGTCGCGGGCAGAAGCTAGTGAAAAATAAATAAACATTCTCTTTTAGAAAACTTAATTAACATTCATTCTTAGAATTATTTTGAATTAACCCCCTGAAGTTTTCCATTATCAACAGGACTTACAACAGGACTATTTAATACCCTTATGTATATTTACATGAATAGTCATAAAATTTAATGTTTTAACAAACGTAGCGCTAATCGATTCTGAAGATCTAAAAATAAAATGAATTTAAACTTGCTAATGTACTTATCATTGCACCCTCGTAAATGAGGAAAGATAATAGTACACATCATAATAGATGGTGGTTTTCATAATTGGAGAGTAATCAGAAAAGTTTTATCTACTTTGCGTTATAATTACCGAAACTTTTGAAAAACTCGAGAGTTAAATTTGATAATGTGGAAAGTATCATCTGCGTTGCGTGATGACAAACCATCAATTTATGCCGGGAATGTAATAAGGCCTCAGCTAGATTGTATTATAAAACTCCGCGTAATCGGAGTAAATAATTATGACGACGTTGCTGACTATTCCTTAACCGCGAGCTTATTCTCTTAGCCGGAATCCGATGGGATTAGATCCGAGATGATAGAAAAAACTTACAAGATTGATGGATTTGTGGGGGCTGTTATTTCGCTCTGCCTTGCTTCCATTCTATGGCGGAATGGAACGAGAGAGAAAAGGTATTTCACTTTTTAAAACAGAAAAAAGCGGACTATAATAATTAGGTTGCAATTTTTTCTCTCTTAATATTGGGTTATACCCGCTCAAAAAGAAGAGGAAGGAGAGATACGATAATACGAATCTTGGTGGAGCGCGCTAATATTAAAAACGATAATATTCAAGCGAAAATTGGGAAAATGTTTAATAAAACACGATTCGTTTAAAATCGAGTAAAAATCTCGTGGGGGTTGTGTTAAAGTGATTTTTTTATACCTTTGTAAAATAAAAGAAACAAACGTGTAAATAATAATTTTCGGAGCTTACTTTGCGATTTATTTCTATTGAGGGAATTTCAAATAATAAGTTTCGGCGTGGGGAATGTATAGATAATGTAGAATATATCTTAAAGAATAACATTATTTTAAGATCTTAAAAACTTCAAATGTTTAAGGGAAATATGTTCGAAATCGGTAGGTATATGTAATATGTAAATTCGGAATTTTGTTGTTTGATGTTAAATATTATTTTCGAAAGACATTCTTGAGGAACGTCAATTCCAAAAATTAAAGGCACATAGTTTCGGAAAAAGTAAAAACTCATAGTCGAAGTGCAAATTTGTTTGCGAAACTTGGAAAGTTTGCGAATGTTCGCAATAAACAGCAGTGGTTTTTATTAACACAGTCTGATTCAAGGCAGGCAAAAGTTTGTAAAAGCAGAGTACACTGTGTGCCTTAATCTCACGTTTGAAGGTAGCGCAAGGGAAGGCTTTCTGGGCGATAACAAGATATAAGAAGCAAAGTAAAGAAAGGTGGGACTATACACGGTCCATCAGGAAACAGGACACGCTCCAAACTTTACTTACCTCCACCTACCCCTGGATCTACTTTATGTTTTGTTGTTTTTCTTTAAACGAGGCGCACTTATAGATTCCCTCTTTATTAAGTATTAGTCACGGAGGGAGCCAGTATGTTGCAACATTATACATTAAAACAGCCGTTACCGTCTTTCATCCCTTTTTGTTTTCAACTGTTTTATTACTGGGAAAAGCGCCGCCATAAAATCGAATAAAAATTACTATAAATTCTTGCCTGCTGGGTGGACAAGAAATAAAAAAGGTAAAAAAAGTACCCTCCACAGCGTCATTAGTTACATTTGGTCCATACCACTGGGTTAACTTGCAAGAGAAGTTTTCAGGGTTTTAAAATTTATATGCGAATGAGATATCTTCCTACAGAGCTCAGAAAAGAGTAATTCTTACATAAGTAGGAATAAACAAAAATATTTATAATAATAAGTTAGAAACACGTTAATGCATAAACCATGGAAGTAAACACAGCATTAAATTCCTCTCATTTAAATGATTCATTCATCCTAGAATAGGTTTTGCATTATGCTGTTGTGTAGATAAATATCAGCATAATATTGGATGTTGTAATAATATTAAGGGTGGAGCGGGGATGAAATATATGGCGGAATGTAATAGGATATCTTATATTACGTTAGAGGGACGAAAATTCAAACCGAGGCGGATATTTTGCTTCAAAAAGTACTTACGAAAACAATGATAATTGCATTGCTTTCTGCAGTGCGGATGATTAGGAAACCCGTAACTTACAGCCCCTGGCCAAGGCTTTTTGCATTTATTAATAGAGAATATTCCATTATAAAAATTTGGGGTATTGGGTTATTTGGAAACAGTGGAAATGTATCTATTCAATGTGAAATAATGTGAGATCAAAATAAATCTAATGATTTTTTAAAATTTATTTGCTTATTTAACGCAGTTTTTATGTCAATACCTGCTCAGACCAATTGGTGTACCTTGTGTGGATGCAGGAAGTGGAGAGGAGAAGTGGTAGGAAAGGTTGGTAAAAACCAGGCAATTAAAACTGGTCGCCATACAAAACTAAAGCCAATTCAAGAAACGTTTCGATTCTGCGAAGAGAAAATCTTACTTCTTCAAACTTCGCAAAATCACTTTGTGGCCTCATTTTAATTTAATAGAAAATCTCACGTTCCGGATATGTTAATTAAAATTGCAAGGTGTAAATTAAACTAAGAATCTGGACCTATATGTATACATATAATATAAATTTAAAAAGATATCTGAATGGAATTTTAAATGCCAACTTTATAAGTGTTGAATTCGCTAATACTCTGGGCTCGTGTTCTCTCACATAATCAAGCGTTTTCCTCGGCTTATTCGCCAAAAGGGGGTAGCGGCTTCAGCTCGCCGGGCGAGGGTAGGGGGTAGGTCCCAGTGACGTCCATAAAATAAGGTGAGATAATATTCATAGCTTTTCCCAATTTTCCAGACTCGACATGGCGGACCTCCCCGCGGGGGTAAATGTGAATGGAGAGGATTAAAGCTTACGAAAATTCTGTTGTTCGGAACAAGGGTGGGTGAGCTGTCAGAGCGAGGGGCATGGTTTTTCATACTTGCGGATGATTAATTACGACAAAAATAAACCATCATGCAAAACACACTCATTCTTTGGTTGCCTCCTAGTGTCTCTGGTGTCATTGTCAGTAGTTAAAAACGTAAACGTTGATATTTCGGCCGACATAAACATATTATTGATATTTTATCCTTGAACTTTGTGCTTTGAAGATTGGACTGTTATCAGACGACACCAGCAGAAAAAGGATCACCTTTTTAATAAAAAGGCTTAGCTTATTGAAAAGCGGTTTATTAGTAGTAGGATTAGGAGGAAAACAAAGTTTGTCAACACTATCGTCACAATCTCTGTCCAAGGGGCACCATGGTCTAGTAGCATTCCTAACAGATAACCGTTGAAATCGAACATCATCGGATGGCATTCTTGACTATGAGGTCGAGAGAACTAAAGACAACTGTCGGTTTTGAATGGGTAAGAGCCGTTTAGAATGATTAAATCTGCGGTCTTTTGAGGGAAGCCTACGTCCAAGGTAAAATATAAGTATTACTGAAGTTGATACATTATGTCCACATTCCGATTCGGATAGACTTTTCGTTTGTAATAAAACCGATATTATTACAGCAAACTGTTATTGAAAAACGGAACAAGAGGGAGTTTGTGGATGAAAGACTGTTTTACCTGTGTATATGTGCCCCCTTTGAAGAAATAATCTCTTTATTCGTTTTTGATCAGACAGGGACTTTGGTGCTATTCAATCCATAATGCTCCCTGAATATGTGTAGGTTTATTTCGTGATGGCAGAATATAAGCTCTTTAGATAAATTATGCCCGCGTGGACAGAAAGAAGTTCATAGTCTAATTAATATAATTAATCGCAAGATTCCTACTTCGAATGTTGCAGAAAGAAGGTCACACCCAAAATTAATTATTAGAAGATACCTAGAATGTAGCAAAATAAGAGTCACATTCATAATTGTTATTTATCATAAAAAAATGTTGCAGAAAAGCATTTTCATACAAAAAAATATGTATCGGAAGGAACTTCAAGTAAGAGAAGGATGTTCATATTCACACTTATTTATCATAAGTAGGTCAAATTCAAAATTATCTTTTAAGAAACATCTGCCTACTTAAAATGTAATGGTGAAACAATATGTCATTGCCGTGTGATATTATATTATTAATTAAATGAAAATAAATAACATGTTTTTCGACAGGATGAACGTAAAATGAACATTGACAAATGAAAGAAAACAGAAATATATTATTAATGCGGAAATTAGATAAAGAAATGAAGTGAGTGGTAATTTAAGAAGTGAATATAACCATAGGTCATTTTAATGGATTGTGGGGAAACAGGAAAATACAATAATGTGTAACATCCACTTTACCGCATCTAATAAATAATATTATTAGCAAAAGACTCGTAGGAAAGCGAACAATATAATACACGTGTAATGTAATACGCGAAAGGCTGCCGGTTATTGTATAACCTTAAATATTCCCAGGGATGAGAGGCAATATCATTTTGATTGCATCCTTATAAAAACACGAGTGAAACCTTCCGTCCCCTCGGCGCGGGACGGCGAGGCAACTCCACGTCGGGGATTTGCCTCTTTCCTAACAAATTTAACCCAAGAAAATCAAGTTTGAATAATATATAACGGTGGAGTACTCTCTCGTTTCTTCCATTCTCTGCTCCCCATTCTCTCCTTCTGCGAGAGGTCGGCTTTCCTTGGGACATTCTGCGCTACGTTTTTATACAATCTTCTACTACCGCTTCTACACAGCCAAACACTACTAAACTCGCAGTATCTTCTATCTCCACCGCGCCTAGCAAGACATTATTATTTTCTCCAAATTTTACTTTAAATACGAAGCCTTTAAAATATATCAGGGAAAGTAATTTTTGAAAAGGATCAGTAAGTTATACAGGCTGGATTCGCGATTGCCGAAAAGAGGGCCGATTCTTTTCCGATTGGGGCTTGAATGAAGCGCTTCCTTAGAGATTGTACTTGTAACTTTACTCTGAGGAAATAACTTATAATAGCATTCTTGAATAGATAATTTTGTCATTTTACCATCCATAGGTGTAGGCGTATGAATATTCTGTCAATAAAATTGTTCCTATCAGTAACATTCGCTTTCAAGTTACACAAATCTAATCAAACGTGATAATTTATTTAAACCATCATATTACATCGCGAATATAACGTTCAATCGTCTGGAAAAGTTAATAAAGCAATTTACCACACCCACTTTAATTCCGATTCGAATAGAATCAACACAATATGTCTCAGAACAAATAATACGAGTCCCATCTCCATTCCTTTATACCTAAACACATAATTTATTCAGTGATCCAAAATCCAATATGTGAATATGTGCTTTTGGAAAAATACAATTCAAATACTGCATTATTGTACTTCTTGGGGTGCCGCGCGATATCACCCCTTGTTACCAGATGTCGCAATTGTAATTGGGTTGATGCAATGATTCAAGTGTTGTTACTGCATTACATACTCGCACACGCGAGAATTGTCAGCGTCTATCAATTGCTGTGATATTCACACTTCATGAATGCTTGTTCAGTTACAAAAATATTTAGTTAAACGGATTAGGGAAGGTATTATGGTTGATGTAGGAGAAATGTTATGTAAAAAAATTAACGGATAAATCTTTTGTGTTATTTTAATCTGAATGAGGTTCATTAGAAAAACACATGACAAAACTAGTTGTCATGCTTCGGTTGAGTTTAGGCTAAACCAGCGAATAAGGTTTAAAAGCAAGAAACTAATTGGAAACATATTCCGGTTTGACAGACACAGATATTATTTATGTCTTTCCCAAACCTTCGTCATGTATTCCGCCAGCGCCACGGTAATGGAATATACTTCCTCCGCCGGGGCTCTCCTGGGATTCGAACCCGAGCCACTATCGTTATGGGGTGCCACGCAATCCAATCACTGCGGCCATTCATGGGGAATGTGTTCAAAATAAATTGACTGTTTGGGGGAAGGCCACGGCGCGGTTTTATTTTCGCGAAGGGAGCAAATTTAGAATTTTTACGATACCTACGACCTAATTAATGCCGGCGGCAAATTGGGTCTTTCGGACGATTATAATACATTATACAGCCCCGTTCTTGAAACGGTCATTTTATAACCATAGTAAAATTGCCGAAATTTGATTCGTTCCGTAAAGCCAATTTTATAAGGGAACTCCGCTTAGAAATATCAGCGAAAAAAGCAAAGAAATGAAAATTATACCAGTAGAAGCAAAATTTTTGTAAACTTACTTTGTGGCATCGTTGTAATTAAATGAAAATAATTGTTTTTTTTTATAAGAAAAACTCTCTATTTAACTTTTGAAGGTTATTCCCATCAATGTAATATATCATTGAAGAAGAAGTCAACAATAATAAAAAAATAATAATTAGAATATGAAAATGAACAAGACACAGAAAAATAATAAAACATAATAATCACCCAGATCTCACGTCTTACCGGGACGGCGCTCAACCAATTCAGCCATTGAGATCTATTATGAGATCGTATTTGTCAACTTCATATTTTAAATTTCAGAATTAACAATATTATCTTCGACTAATGCTTTTTTTCTCCATATTATTGGCAGCTACCTTTTGTCCCAGTTGCAACCATTATGTTTTATTATTTTTCGGTGTCTTGTTCATTTTCATATTTTAATTTAGATTATTATTGTTGTCTTCTTTTCAATAAAAATAATTGATTTAGTTTACTTTGTATTCCCAAGAAGGAAACCTTAGTTGTGAAGTATGTAGATATTTCTTTATTAAAATAGTGGTTAAACCAAAATTACTTATTCTCTTCAAATTTAAAGTATTTTAAATCAAATCGATTTTTTTTACTATCGAAGGATGGGTGTTGAATTACATGTATGAGAAATTGTAGGTACCTGCAAGTTTTTGATGTAAGTGTATACAATGATTACACCGCACAAGCAACACAAGCATGTCACGACTGGGGACTGGGAATCGATGCATTCTAATAAGAGGCATTCCGTCCATGGTTCCACGAGTAAGAATTGATTACACGAAGGAGGAACAAGCCTGGACCGCACCCCCGTTGCGAGAGCATTGACAACCGTCTCCATATAATAAAAATCTATGGTATTTTTTATTGCCTCACGATTAAACTTTATTTATGAACCGAGTGCTGGGGTCGGGAGAGCGATTTGATAGATTGATGTACGACATTGTATCGAAGTTCAATGGAAATGAGAATCCATCTTGTTTAATTTTGAACACACATTGTACAATCTAATAATAAATCTTCAATAAAGCTGAACCCCTTGTTGGCCTGTCATTTAGGTCAATTTTAAAACAATTTAAAAGTTCAATTGAAATTTTCATTAGAATGTTTCCGTCTTATTTAATTTAAATACATCAATGGATTTTTTTCCATTGCTGAGGGTGACAATTTGGACAACCAGTTGAACTAAGCAATTTAAAACAATTGTTAATAAGAACTTTAAAAAAAAATTATAGAGGGGACATTTTGTGTGTCGAACGAAAGTCTTACAAAACTTATATTACCGTTGCACATGATATGATTCATAAATCTTCCCACATAGTTCAAAATTATCAGCAGATTTTATCCGCGTCGTAAAGCCATCGAAAAGTGCAAAACGAGTTTATTTTTAATGCTCGTTTTGTACTAACATACTAGTACGGGAGCACACCAGACCCCGCCATAAAAATTCGCTCAAAAATATCGCCTTTCATGTCATCAAACATAATCGCCCTTGTAACGATCTACGCCTTGTTACGGAGTTTGGGTCCTGTTTGACAGTTCATCGTAAATATTTTATATCAACTCATCTTGCTCTTAGAGGTGATCCCTGTCACTGTCAGATTCACACGTCCGACGTCAATCCATCGCTCAATATCCAGTGAGAGATCCCGCTCAGTATTCGAAGAGATCCCGTTTAACATCCAGAGATAGGCCCTGTCCAGTGCCCAACAACTTCCAATGAACCCGGCCTTTTATGACATACGTATAATATGTACTTTAAGTAGAGGGGCGTAAAATTCCCGCCTTTCAAAGGGCCGCCATTTGCATACAGAGTAAATGATTGGGTTTCGTTTTAAAAAGGTTACGCGACTCTGGGTTAGCGCCGATTTGCATAATTATATTCAATTTAAAGATAGGTCCGGACATGTTCCGACGCCTATGGGTCTAAACACGTAGAAAGCGTGTTTCGGCTTTCGGACTACCCGCGCACAGCGCCCGAGCGCGCCGGCGGTATTTTGTACCGAGTTGCGGACATCTGAATCTGGCTTCACTGTGTGCGCTTTAGTACGTTTACATACAAACATTCTTGTCGGCCGCCGGCTGCCCATGCGCCGACTGCTTTACCCGCGTTCTACGTGTTTCGACCCTATGGGTCTAAACACGTAGAAAGCGTGTTTCGGCTTTCGGACTACCCGCGCACAGCGCCCGAGCGCGCCGGCGGTATTTTGTACCGAGTTGCGGACATCTGAATCTGGCTTCACTGTGTGCGCTTTAGTACGTTTACATACAAACATTCTTGTCGGCCGTCGGCTGCCCATGCGCCGACTGCTTTACCCGCGTTCTACGTGTTTCGACCCTATGGGTCTAAACACGTAGAAAGCGTGTTTCGGCTTTCGGACTACCCGCGCACAGCGCCCGAGCGCGCCGGCGGTATTTGTACCGAGTTGCGGACATCTGAATCTGGCTTCACTGTCTGCGCTTTAGTACGTTTACATACAAACATTCTTGTCGGCCGTCGGCTGCCCATGCGCCGACTGCTTTACCCGCGTTCTACGTGTTTCGACCCTATGGGTCTAAACACGTAGAAAGCGTGTTTCGGCTTTCGGACTACCCGCGCACAGCGCCCGAGCGCGCCGGCGGTATTTGTACCGAGTTGCGGACATCTGAATCTGGCTTCACTGTCTGCGCTTTAGTACGTTTACATACAAACATTCTTGTCGGCCGTCGGCTGCCCATGCGCCGACTGCTTTACCCGCGTTCTACGTGTTTAGACCCTATGGGTCTAAACACGTAGAACGCGGGTAAAGCAGTCGGCGCATGGGCAGCCGACGGCCGACAAGAATGTTTGTATGTAAACGTACTAAAGCGCACACAGTGAAGCCAGATTCAGATGTCCGCAACTCGGTACAAAATACCGCCGGCGCGCTCGGGCGCTGTGCGCGGGTAGTCCGAAAGCCGAAACACGCTTTCTACGTGTTTAGACCCTATGGCGTTAGAGTCTCTTCGTTTTTAACTCATAAGTTGCTGCATAATAGACCCAATCCATTTAATTTAGATAGTACAGGCATGCGGCCTTAGAGAGTGCTTCACCATCCTCTCGATAGCTTATCCACAGGATAACTTATATTTTTGATCTACAATTTATTTATTTCTAAAGTCAGAGTTTACAATTAGGAATCGAACCTACGAATAGTGGCTATATATCGGATAGGTTTGCCGAGTTTTCTACTAATTGTGAATCCAAATTATAAGATATGAAAAGAATGGTGAAACACTACTCCCCTATTAAAACATAACACGTAAAAGAATGATGATGGTTATACAAAAATAATATTTAAGCTTATAAATATAGTATTTACGTAGATTTACCTATGGTATTAGGTACATAGTTCTAAGATATAAAAATATGTTTCTCAAAATAAAAGGATGACATTAAATACCTTGTCCGATTTTCGTTTGTAATCGGAAAGTTTGCTCTTTTCACCCATGAATAGATTCGGTGATGTAACTGCAGGAAGAGGTAGTATAGGCGTACATTGTACGGATGGTGAGCATAGCTTGCTACATAGTGTGGACTAGACTAGAGGTCGGAGGGGGCAACTAACTAGCTATTGTTAACGCCAAACACTGCGCGGCTCCATCTGTTTGCTGGGAAGCGGGGTACCTACTCACTTCATTACAGAGTGCAGCAGCGTCCAAATAGCGCAGATATTCGCCGAACTCTCAACAGACGAATTCGCGAGCTTTCTTGTTCCAACAACAAACCAACATTGTTTAGAGCTGATACATTCTGGCAATATTAAGGGGATACCCAGCGGTGATTTTTCCATACAAACGTATTCCCCATTTATCTCTATGGATTTTAACCCTAGAAAAAATATTGTTTTCATATAAAATAGATATAAACTACCAGCGTGTCGGTACCTTTTTTTTTTTTTGATAAGTTACTTTTTATAGAAGTTATGACCTTCCAAAAATCAATAAAATTTACTGGTTTAAACGCCGTCAAAAGACGTTTAGTATACAAACAAGACAATGTTTTTTTAAAAAAAGCAAAACGTACAGACATAGAATAGTTTTTTCTTACGTAGTTGGTAAAATAAATTTTTAAAATCAGTCCACTTTTGGAGGAGAAAAATGGGGAATACAAATCCTCGATTTTAATTAGGTATTAGTAGCCCGAGGTGCATTGTCCCTTTCGCTTAATATCCGGTGAAGTAAGAGCAACAGTGACAGCAACAATTTAGTAAAATCTATTTTTCAAATTTCTCCACCACCGGGTAGCATCTTAATGCATATCACTAGCAATATGCATACCTACTGCTGCTACACGTACCGCGGTCAATAGACCTCAATTCTTACGTGTAATTTGATCAACCGTGCTCTATTGTCTCATTGTCTCTGTGTAGGTACTAAAGTCTAAGTACACACATACGCATCAAGTCTGTTTCTGTTTGGATTCTGTAAATAGCACACTGGTTAAGAGTGCTTTACCAGAGAATACTGTAAATTAGTCATTTTTAAATCAAATTCTAGACGTGTTGACTCTTTTTACAAAAAAAAATAAATTGATTTTCAAAGATTGTCATTTTATCTGGTACATGCAGTTTTAAAATTTTGAAAAAGTAAGTGCATTTATAATATACTAAGGTTATACCGTTGGTCGTTGGCAGATTTGTTTAATTTTCAAACTATAGATTCTATTAAAGAACACAAATTTCAAGTCATATAATCATATAACAAAATAAATCAATATATAATCTAATCAACACAGTTTTCAAAATTTTAATTTTAGATAAATTAAAATCATTAAAAAATAAATCCGAGAACGTGTTTTGTGATAAAAATACCTCTGTTTTTCTATTTATTTAAGGTCTTAGATACTAAAATATTTCAGATTTTTTTACACACTTATTTTGTTTAGACATTATTGAAAAATTATAAATTATTTTGATAAAAAATTAATTTTAAGAAGTATATAATTTTCATTCATCATTCATCAATTTCACCATCTCCCGTTTGATCATTTTTATGACAGTTCGAGACATAAATTCTCCCGATTCATTAGCCGCCGAGATGCGGCCGTGTGAGGTTGTCCGTTCGCGCTACTCATTTTGACAACATTTCGCAATACATTTAAAACTAATACCGTTTAGCTTCATGGTTGTAAAAACATCCGCGCGCAGCGCTGTTAACAAAAACGGAATAATGGATTGCTGGATATTATCTCTTAATCAATTTGGAGAGAGGCACTCATGTGGCCAACAGACCTAGCTATAAAAGTTCAAGCGTTATTTGGTTTGGCGTATTTCGGCAAGACAATGGGAATGTATGACGAGCGATATGCTGAAGTAGGCCAAGCCAAATAACGCTTGAGCTTTTATAGCTAAGTCTGTTGACCCCATTACACAAAATAACATTTCTATTGTTTGAGACAAAGCTGAAGCTATCCGCGTCTCATCAGAATCAATTATTAAGCTTCCGCAATATAAAAATAGGCCAAATATGTAGGAACTAAGTCGTCAATTAAAAGGCGCCACCCTTTGCAGTCAGTCTTTATATTTATGTTTTACAATTAATCATCTCGTGCGCGTTAATCACACAAGTCGGAGTTAATAGCTCCCTTCCCACTGGCACAGTTTAGAAACGCAGGAGCAGTTTAACGACAAATTATTTTTTTAGGACCGACAATAAATCAATTTTCAGTCATGTGATTCTCCGGGACGCTGATTTATTTACTTAATGAACCGTGAAGGAGGATCAAGAAAATGAGTCAAAACAAACTGAAAATATAAATACGGGTAATATATGAATTTTGGACCCGCATCCATCGTTAACCAATCGATAGGTACTTATCCATCTACTGCCAACTAATTTTCTCATATTCTTTAAGTAGGTAAGTATATTAACTAGAAACAATCGATTTAATCGAAGCAGTGAGAGCCCTACCTCTATCGTTCCAAGAATAAGTACGTTAGGTTTTGCTTGATCGATTTTACGAGTATCGAAGAGTTGTGTGTTCATTGAGAATGCAACGAATAAGAAATGATTCGTTTAATTATAGGTTTCTATATATTATGAACGAGGCACGCAGGTCATCGATTGTAGGCTGGGTTATAATGAGCCCATACAAGAGGCGGCATCTGTCACGCCATTGCAGGGGAGAGATTCAACAAGGAAGTGATTGGGTTACCGTCGCAATATCTTCCATGTAAGTTCCTCGGCGCGGATGTCCCGGGAAAGGAAAGCACGGAACATAAACTCCGGCGGATTCCCGGTAAATTGGTATTGTGGATGAGTTCGGCGTATTATGTTCAATGGATTTCTTTTCAAAGCCGCTTTAAGGTTATCTTAATTGATTTCCTGGGCGTGGTAGGGAGCGACAGCGAGCTTTCAAAGAAACACATAGGTATATATTTTAAAATATTTTTTTTTTTTTTTTTACATTAGGTCCACACAGGAGGCCCTGAGGAAAATAATTTCCCTCAGGGCCTATGTCATCTTTGAGGATGCTGTGTGGAGGGTATTTTTAAGGAAATGAAGGAGAGGAAGTTCTGGGAAGGAAAAAGGTATGAGGGTTGGGTAGGAATCTGGGGTTCAGTGTGTCTAGATTATCCGCCGCCAATACCTAGACAATGAACCCCATGAACCCGGGCACCCCTGCTAAGTCACCAAACGTAGCGAACCACTTGGGGTGACCTATGGCAGAGGTGTTGGTTATCCAATAAATGGTTCCCGGGGCGGCGGTACCCATTCCCGCCTCCCAAATTGAGAATTAAAAGTTTTTCATATTCTCCAGAAAAAAATACGACGTGATTTTCGTAACGTCTTTTATTGAGCGATGTTAATACATATATTATATTAGAATACATTTTCTAGTTATAACAAAAAAAGGGAATTTTCAATATTATCTATGCACGTGACGATATCTTATTGATACTTTACATAAAATATAAGATGAATACGTGAATAAAATAAAAATAACTTTATAAGGAACGACGAGAAATTTCCAGTAAAAAGATAATAATTTATGAAGGGACTATATCTTCTTCTGGGAGTATGAGCTTTTCATGTATGATAGCGATATACCTTATCTGAATAAATAACACTCTTGTGTGATGATTTTCAATTCCAGATAGGGGTAGGAAGTAGCTGGATACTATTATGAACAAGCGGGAAATATGCTTTTATATTAGGTGGAACTTAAAATACTAAAGTCTAAGTGCGCGTGAAAAAAACGTTCAGAAAAGATTTTATTATTTTTTAGAACGTTTACAAGTGAGGTAAAAATGTCGGTCATCCTCAAAGCAATATCCCAGAACCGAGAACCTAATAACGTTAAAGTGTCTTGCCTCAGCAATAAGGGACGGTCCGGAACACACAAGTTGCAGTATATTTGTGAGTCGGAGTAAAAAGGCCCTTAACATTGTCATCGTATTTTTTTACGCTCGCGTGAACGTTTGATCTTTTTGCTGTGTTTTCAAGGATACGGATTCTACCGGGAAGGAAATAATGCCGCACCATCTGTTCTGGTCGTAAAAATTTGTAAACTATTAATATGGGTGTCCCCGTTTATCTTCAAAGGATGGTTTGATCTCTGTTTTGATTGATCTTGTTCGAATGTGTCAAACACACATTGTGGTATTGTTTTTATATGCCCAGATGTATTGACTGTTTATAGAAATAGTGATAAAGGAGATTATTTGGGTTTATCCATGTCGGTGATCAATTGCTTTGCAAATCTCTAATAATGGACCGGATTAGCCTATAATATATTTGTGGAAGTCGTTTCATCGGTAAATCACACTATTCAGTTCAACCGTGATTATTGTAGCAAGCATTTGGCAATTTGGGTGGGATAGTTCACTGCAGAATACCATTATAATTAACTTGATCTCGCATATACCCACGTACTTAGTTAGATGTTTACATACACTAACACATAAAAATTAAAAACACTTCCCAACCGTTAAACAGTGTTTTTGTTATACATTGAATAAAGGCTGTAAAAACTCTGTTTTGAATTCTTACTAATAAAATATGTCTTTATCTGGTGACTGATGCCCGAGATTTCCGTTTTAAATAATATTCTTATATTTAGATACATTATTAACAGTTCAAAATGAAAATTGCTAATGCAAAAGAAGATTATTTGTTACAAAATAAAAGTGATTGATGCCAATGAATAAATGACGAATCAAAAGAGAATATAATTTGTGACTGAAAGCCGTTTAGAGAGTCCATTATTTTATTTATTTATTTCTTATTTATTTACGCCCTAATGAGCTTTTACATGAAAATTTTACATAAGATACATAATTTTACATAATTTTACATGATTACAGTATTTAAGTATAACAGGTTATACAATAAAAATGTATAACAGTAATTAAGTATAACATTTATTATAATATTTATTATTTTTAATTGATAAACTAATATTTACTTTACTCGTGAGGTAAGAAACATTATAGCAGAAAATTAAAAATAAAATAACAAGAGTTGTACCTATAAAAAAGAAAAAAAAATACAATTTATCAAAATACATAGAGAGTTAAATAAAATAAGATAAGACCTAAAATACAACAAGGTGTAATGTATAAGAGCTAGTTATTAGGTAGTAAGTAAAAGCATAAAATTATTGGTGTACATACTACAATTATATATAAATTTACTCTTAAAGTTTAAAATGAAAGATGTTATAAAAAAATAAAACTAATAAAATTAATTATTAGCAGATAGAATTGAAATTAGTTGCCTTTTGAAACTTGCAAGATTGTCAACACTGAATACCTATATCTATAACTTCACAATATTTATTCGCCAGGCCATGAATTCTGCACGGAGAAAAACGTTATTCTAAAATACGATAATTTTATTAGCAGATAGAATTGAAATTAGTTGCCTTTTGATACTTGCAAGATTGTCAACACTGAATACCTATATCTATAACTTCACAATATTTATTCGCCAGGCCATGAATTCTGCACGGAGAAAAACGTTATTCTAAAATACGATAATTTTATTGTTTATTATTTTATTATTCGTAAAAATGGTTAATAACAAGACTGAAGTTCTTACGAACAAATTAACAGTGTTTCATTGTTTATTGGCGGGAAAATGTAAGAATAATTTGCTGGTATACGTACGAAATTACGTATAGGTACTAACAAATTCTTACGTGTTCCCGCGAATAAACATTGAAACGCTGTTAATTTGTTCGTAAGAACTTCAGTACCGATTTAACCTTATTTACGAATAAAATGATCGTATTTTAGAATAACATTTTTCTCCGTATGGGAATTGGTGAATAAATAGAGTAATTTCATTTAATCCTTCACGGTTTTTATCCCAGATAATTGGAATACTGTCAAGGATTAATATATCAAATCATTCTTTTATATTATGCTATTTGTTTAATTATTAGTTACGGAAATTATGATATTGTGTAAATACAATCAACGACTCTCCATAATTGTAACGAAACGATAGATAAATGTATCATTCATTTTTATCTGTTCAAAATGATAATTAATGACATTTTGAACAATATTTACTTTTAAATTTTTATATTATTTTATTGATCACCCTGTTCGGCTAGTTTAGTATAACTGATATATTAACGTATAACTGCAATCAAATGAATTAATTATAATAATAATTTGATAATTTGTAGAGCGCAGTTTTTGTGAGAAATCACCTCAAGGGCGCTGTTCAATTTATTGGACTTGATTCCATGACAGCTGATCCTCTGACGGTTGGCCTCCTGGCATACTTATATATATATACAAAATGCAGTCAGTTTAAGGAAAATACGGTATACCTATTTATACAAAATATGGCTAAGTGTCCCCGAAGGTGTGTAGAGAGGATAAACCACCGAATAGCAAAAGTATAAAACATATTTTCATTCAAATGCATCATAGATAAAACTAATCGTCTAAATACTGTACCTATATATCAATGTATAAGTACAAAAATCGATGCTGTAAATAAATTGGTTTGATATCCATATCAACTAATTATTAAAGGTATTTTTGAAGTTTATTTTAGGTTTCCACAAAAATATAATTTTATAATCATTACAATTTTGGGGGGCAAACCTTCAGGGGATAAACTGTCGGGTCACCATTGGACTTTCCAATCAAATCATACACGACTCAGAATAGAGACTCATTATTATACAATATTATTATACCTTCATACCTGTAATGCTAAACAACGCATATGTTGATTAGATTAATAGTGTATAACAACATTATATTAAAATTGGCCCCTAATACAGCTATTAACGCCGTATGCCAGCGGTTTGAGGATACATAATTATAATTATCTTAAACCTACCTAAAACCGAATACAGCATACGAAAGCAAGGGTATATGGTACACAAACAAATTGGACCATATAGACATGAATATTGGCGGATGCATTTGAACTGAGAGGATATTTAAGGAGTGTCAACAAACCTTTGGTTATACCGTATTATTAGCCGGCCGTAGGGTATTAACAAATGCAAATTTCAGTTGAATCGTGATCGAATGTGAATTTTGTGGTTCGCTTCTGTGATGGAATAGTTGATACAGTGGGAATAGACAGAAGCGCGAGGGGTGGCTGTGGGGGTGGGATGTGTGAAGGCTTAGGGGGTTACCGGCAGGAAGGGGTAAATTAATTACTGCCTGATAATCGCTTGCCTATGGCAGCGTCACTGTTTGTCAATGGCAAACGTTTTGTGAAAAAATAAATTCCTTTGCACGAGGTTTAATTATTGTTTTTAGTGGCTAGGCGAATTTACGCCTTTCATCCATTTGCTCTGATAAATTAAGCGATAAAGTTGGTTTTGTGAAGACAAGAAAAAAACTTTATATCGTGAGAAGTCGGTTAAGTAGAGGTCGTAGCATGCACCGACTGAGGTAGGAATTACTCCAATTGCAACATAAATAATGAATGATATAATTTAAAAATTTTCTTTAAAAAAGTAGAAAAATAACAATAAATATTAAAGTGTTAACATTTCCAGATTGTGTTCGAAAGTAGACCGCAGTAAAATAGTGTATTGTCTTCTAAAAAGCAAAGATAAATGGCTGCTGAATTGAAAAATGAGATATAGTCCTGTGTATGGTGTATGGTGTGTGGTGTGTAGTGAGCGGGGCTCGGAGCCGAGTTAATGCCGGCCATACCTCACGGGGCCTGACTAATGGAGGCCCATCTCGAGCTGCACACAAGACACACAATGTCCCACAATGCGGACATCTCGTTCTCATTGTGTTCCGTGTTATTAACACAAAGGACATTGGATTCCAGGCAGACAATATAGTCTCGCAGACGTGACATCCCCGCCACACGAACTGTCCCAGGGGCCGCAGTTCTCATGGACTCGGAACACTTTCTGTCGGGCCAAGATGTGACGCATTGATCCGAGATGCTGGAGCCATTGTCTTCAATACGCTGATACCGTGAAGATCCGATTTGTATGGAGGGAATATAAGTGTTTTATAAAATGGAGCACACAGGCGTGATGGAATTTGGAATCCCAGGAAACAAACTTTAGGTCTGTAAAATGTGTCACAAAATATTAAAATATAGTATACGCATTGCGTTTTACTGTCACTGCAATACCCTTTTTTGGCAATAATCTGTGTAGGTTCCGAGAGCTGAGCTTGGGAGATGATAACCAATGGACTGATGAAAATTCCCGAAAAAGCTCGTCAACTCGTCACAAAGCTCGTCGAGGCGTGAATTAGCGCTTCAGGACCAAATGTCTCCGTGACGCCGCGTTGGCAGCCAGTCGAACTTCCGCGACTGGAACTTAATCGGTACGGCGAAAAGTTACCTTATGGGAGGTATATCTACCGCAAAATTTTAATATTATGTTATAATTCACGCCTAAGAAGGTTGCTTTGTTTTTGCATAGGTAATGTTCTAGTTGGAAAACTGGGTGACATTAAAGCATTCTCATAACTGTCATATAGGAATCAATTACCAAAGTATATTTTTAGGGCATAACACTGTAAAAGCCCAGCAGGGGTTTGTATCATGATTAAGATTCACGTTACTAGTAGATTTATGTCGTTTGACGATTAAGCAAATGACAGCCTTTCAACGTCAATCATCACAACGAACGAGGATGAAGTGAAGAGTTACTCCAAAGTTACTCCAAAACCCAAATAGCATAATGACTCTAATTTTTTATAAACACAGTTTTCCGAAGAGAAGATCGAAATGCCAAAATTGCCTTAGTTCAACAGTGTTGCATTTTGATTAGTCTCTTCCCTTTTCACACGAGTACGTATTAGGTTGTAGATTTCCGCATCATATTATAGAGATGCACTCAGTTCGCAATATGCGAGTTGAAAACAAATAACTGTTTGATATATTTTACAACCCAATTTGTATTGGATCTAGAGATTGCATCCCGTGCTCCATGTTTCATGCGAGTAGCAAGTAGCAACTACAAGTAGCTATGTAATATACAATATCCCCGTTCTTCAATCTGCATATTGATGTGCATCGCTCTCTGGCTGTGGTTGCGCAAACTTTATACGTATTATTATTTGGTTGCATATGATGAAATATCTATGAATACTGAATATTCACACGTCGCGGTCGCCCCGCCTAATAAGGGATTTGCATATTAATAAAATGACACCATCAGTAATCAACGACAAAATATTTGTTAATTAAGGTAATCACATTTCGTTGCAAATATTAATTTGATTAACCAAATTGGCTAGCTGTTGTGGAAAATCCAATTTGGCGAACTAAATATTTTTCACAAATTAATGATCAAATTATGGACGAAAAATAAAACATTTTATTTTTGATCCAAAATATCATGAAGGTGGGTAGAAAAGAAAGATCAATGTTTATTATAAAAATGTTAAATAACCTTTTTAGGTTTGGCCATTCTGCGTCAATGGATTGCAATAAAGTGCAGGATTAACCAGCTGAAAGGAGTAAAAAAGAAACAGTTCTTTGGATAGAAACCGTTTTACGGACATCTGAGAACGCAATAAACTTCGGTCTAGACAACTAATGGGCTAATTTAATAAATGGACTTCAATTGGATACATGGGGATCGACATAAATGCAGCTTAATCGTACTATAAGAGGTGACATCGAAAACCTTTTTATGGCACCTATTTCTCAATTCTTTATGAATTATGCAAAGAAATATTATCTTTAGGAAAAACTAATAATAAGCATTTAGTAAAATTTTCCAAAAAGGGCAATCGTATCGAAGTTGTGCAGCTTTCGGCTTATATATAAAATAATATCTATCGCCTAAGCTTGACTTATGTTATCAATCTCTTAGGTAAGAATGACAGGTAATATTATACTCTTAGTACATAGGTAACCATCGTATATTTATCAAGGCCCTCAAATTTATCACGCTTCCACAGAACACAATAAAATCTCTCAGCAATATTTCAAAAAATTTCTATTCGCCGGAAATTATTTACCGTCTACACACCGGGCTCACGATACAATAAAGGAATGAAATATCGCCAGGAACGAAGTACGTCTTAACAAAGAAATCGAATCTCTAGTAACATGTTAAAATATTCAAGTGTTCAGTACTCAGTGAAGCAGGGCTTTGGTACTCGAATTATTAGAATCTTAGAATACATATGCTCGAAAGTAACAGTGTACGGTGTATAGTGTGTTCTGCCGCAAGGGAACATTAATAATAAAACCAATAGCTAGAAATTTACATGAACGCAGTCCGACCGCGTGATCAGACTGATTTCCCTGGCATGCAGGCGTCTGTATATTATTTATTCTTTACTACGGATGCTGTAAACGGTTTTTAATGTTTCGGTCCCAGTTCGGTAACCTGACACGAATATTTATCCCTGGAAGATCCTAGCCAGGCTGAGACGAAAAGGTGAATAGGTAGTTGTACCCACTGTACCCAGTACCAAGCATCTGAAGCCCGTGCCTCATATTAATGACTATGGGTGGTCCAGGAGAAACCATAGGACATACATTAGGAGACTTCAAATTATCGTCCATTAGTTCCATTCGTGCAATACAATTTCATTTTTATTGAGTTCTACGTGAAAAGCGACATTAAATTACTTATAAAAAGGTCTCCCTCGACATGCAACGCGAGTGTCAAACCACAAAAAACAAAACTTCGGGGAATGTATTTTGATTTATTATGACTTTTTTATCTGAGATTTTCGACAAGGAAAAAACAATATCACTTCTTTTAAATTCATTAATCAACCCGTTTAATTTTATTCATCCCTTCTGTAAACTTAACTTATATTCAGAACACAGTGGTTATTTGTTGTTCAAATATATTTATGTAGGTACATTAAACGTGCGAGTGTAGGCGAACTGTGAAAATATTTTTAGCTGCGGTTATTTTAGAGTAGTCTATCATAATTATTATGTTGGTATAATGCACTCAGGCGCACTTAACGGCCTGAAAATATGACAGAAATCGATAGAGACAGGAGGTAGCTTTGTGGCAGATCAATTACTGACGGAAATAGCTGCGGCTCTATGAACATGTGGTGAGCGTGTCAAATAATAATTCAAAGTAGAAAAAAACACATTGAAGACTGAAGAAGACAAACAAAGGTGGAGACAACACAATACCTTACAAAAGAAAACATATTTCAACGACGTGGCGCAACGAATCAAGAATTCAGCTGTGATAATACACTTTATTCGTCATTTATATCTGTGGTCCACAATCTTTGTACTGACGCTTATAAATCGCATCATGGGTGGCTCGCTCTCGGGTATCCTGGCTCTTATTGTGCATCCATTTGGGTTTTATATAAACGTCAAGATCGCAGAATAAACATGCGGCCATGCAAGCCGATCCGCTCAAATATTGCGCATTAATGTCGCGTGGGTCGACGGGAATCAGGGAGATTTATCGAGTTCGATCACCGACGGGCATTAGGTTCGCACAGAATCCCGCAAGGTAAGTTGCCAACGTGCTACTCGAGGTAAAATGGCACATACATTATTGCAGGTGGTGTACAGTACTTATCAACGGTGTGGGAGAGTTCTGAATTTCCGTAAAGATTTAATGGCAACCGTAATTTGTGATGACAGCTCATTGAAAGGTCAGAGACGGAGGTGCCAATTGAAGGGACACTTTACATTTCTCTTTTCGTTTCTATTGAACTATTTTAATACGTTGAAAATTTCCGATCAAAAATAAATAAAAGCAACAAATTAATGTTTAAAGAAAACACAATAATAAAAACAACAAACGCTGTATTGTCTTCATTTTATGTAACACATAGAGATGAGGATTTCATTTACATGTTAAAATGTAATAGTATGAATAATATGAAGTACTTATAATTGTATAATGTAGTGAGTGTATTATCCGAAACAATTAAAAAAATATATTACACAGCGTTTTTACACACTAGAGTGGTTTCGGTTTCATTCTGTATTTGTTGTCAGTATATTTTTTTACTTCTGATTTGCCTATGTTTTGTATCCAGCTTTTAATTTGAGATTTAAATGTTACAATGTTTGATTTTTGAATTTTTTGTTTTAGAGTTTGAGACTCCTAAAACAAAAAATGACAATCAGCAAACCGGTGATCAGCGCCATTATGAATTGTTAACATTTTTGATTTTCTGCCCGTTTTAGCTTTTGAGCCAATAATTGTGATCAGCTGTCAAGCATATCACACTTTATCACACTTTAACGAGGACCGAATATTGAGAGTCCAGTGCCCAGCAGTCCCAGTACGTCATAACATTTTGGTTAGCATAATTTTATATTATAATTGAAGTTAGTTAGTTAGTTAGTTTATATTATAATTTCATTTTATTATCTTATGCGGAAAATCAGTGGTGAGGGAGAGATTATCTTTGTTTGTATTTAATATTATTATCTTCCACAGCTTACCAGATGGCCCTGGAACCCATAACGTGTGAATGTTTATATTCCAATATTATTCTAATTTATGTGTTGTTCTGAAGACAAAATATTGGATCTTAATGTTTACAGAAATACGTTCTGAAAGTCCCATAACGTAAACAGGTCTGGTCGATATATTAATTTTGAAGCTTTTTCATTTTTCCAAGAAATACTAGGGACCCCTTTTTTGAGTTTCAACATGTGTTTTTCGATTTTCGAAATCTTTGGTCTTTTAAGATTAAAACACGGAAATAACAAAATAAAATTTTCTCTAATATTTGACAAATTTTAAAGCTCCGTGATGGAAATAAGTTTGGCAGGTGAAAGCTGTTGCATTGACCGAAAAAAAATGAAGTAAAATTTTATAGCTCATAGTTCGAGGTTTTTGCTGAGACAAAAACACGGATTGTATGTTGGAGTAATCTAACGCGTCCTTTAAAAATGTTTAAATTAATTTTCAAATTTAGGTTTTTAGTGATTGTAAAAATTATATTATCTTACACACGAAGCTAAAAGCGAACAAACTTTTTCTCAACTTGTCAACCCCTTCGTAGAATAAACAGTACCAATGTTTCATTGCCTTTATTTTTTCTTTTATTCTTGTCGTCAAGAGTTGAATATATTGGCGACAGGATTAAACAGAATAATGACAAAATAGAACACGATAAAATAATAGGTTAGATAAGGTAGGTTTTTTTTAAATGTGAATACCTCACAAGAGTCAAAACTGCTCCCGTCTGGAGCCAGTTAGATTATGGCATCCCAATAGGGTATGTTATGAGGCTGATGGTAAGAGGGGAGTGGAAGGAGATGGTGAAGAGGAAGGTGGGGAACTACCTGGCTATTCAGATCTAGACGCTAAGCACGGCTAAAGCCATTTTAAGCAACGTTTCAATTCTGAATAATGGTCAGGACCAGGGCGATACTGAGAGCATCTTTCACTCTGGTAAGTGCCTCAAATATACATTATATGGTTGTTAATTATTAAATTGTGAAAATACACATCAATCAAATAAAATGTATCTGCGCACATCGGGATTTCAACCCGCGACCTCCGGATCACTAGTCAAGAGCAATGCCCCTCGACCACGGATGCCGTTAGTTTAGTGTTTTTGAAATAAAATTATACACAATTTTTTTTTTCTCTCTTTTTTTTCCTATTTTAATTATGTATTATGCTTACAATAAATATATGTATGTATACAATACACACATATAATATTTTCTATTCGTGAATGATGGCTTATTGCACGAGTATTACTCAGCAGTAAATTCCGGTACACGTCGGCCCCGACATAAATTATGATAGCAGCCAGAGACAAATGGGAACGTGGAAAAAAGGGCTGAGATCGGATTTTTATAAGGACAATTAGTATCGCATTACTCCCTACTGCGGGGCGCGGGTTTAATAAAGAATATCAAAGATCCAGCGATAGATGACTTGTATCAAAAGCGCTTCTCACACTAGAGATAGATAAAGATCTGATGATGATACGAGATAATATTTATAATTTATTAAAATGTATACATAAACACTTAAGCTCTTTTACAAATCACAAAATATGTTTTTTTTATCAACAAGAACTGTCGAGCGATGAGTTTTGGCATCGTAAAATTAATACTTCATTTTTGAGAGTTTAAATGATATTTCAAAATCAAATTGTAAAAAATTTGAAAGCTAAAAAAAGGTTTTAAAAAATGACAATAGTCAAAGTTTTGTTCAGTGAGTTTTGATGTCACGAAAATTGGATTCTTTCATCTGGTTGAAATTTCAACATCAATTCAAAACAATTTTGAACTCTAAATCTAATTTCCACCTAGATCCACGAAACATTGAAATGTCGATTTACAAATAATGTAGTCAAGACGCCAAGCTTTTCAATTTTAAGCAAAACGGGCGTTGAAACTCGGGTGAAGCCGGGTAGTTTGACATTCAGAAGGTATATTAAAATAAATACGTATACTATACATCTCTGCATAGTTTAAGACTGTTAGAATCTAAGAATATCAGTTAATTAATACACCTATTATGTTCTCTATTATGATTAAGTAATAAATCTTATATCATTGAAGAAGAAGATAACAATAATAATCGAATTGTTTATAATATGAAAAAAACAAGACACAGAAAAATAATAAAAGATAACGGTCGCAACTGGGACTCGAATAAGATCGCAGTAGCCCAATTGGTAGAGGTCTATGTCCCGGTAAGACGTAAGGTTCTGGGTTCGAGTCCCAGTTGCGACCGTTATCTTTTATTATTTTTCTGTGTCTTGTTTATTTTCATATTTTAAACAATTCGATTATTATTGTTATCTTCTTCTTCAATGATATATTACATTGATGGGAATAACCTTCAAAAGTTAAAGTTAAAAAGAGAGTTTTTCTAATAAAAATATGAATAAATCTTATCGTTGTATTAGGTTGAGTAATAGAATTTTCTTATTCATCACATTTTTTTAAAATTAATAAAAAATAGCATGAAAAGATTAAGCACGTACCTGAATATAATTGCTACAAAATACAAAAGCTTTTCGAAAAACAGGGTAACCGCTCAATATTAAGGGTGTGTAATTAAGGGAGGGTCGCAGTAGATTAGTTACAATTTTTTGAAAAACATTGTGAGCTTCATGTCGCCACACCTAATCCTGAAAATTAGCTAGAGCCTTTAACAGGATTTCCCAGCTACCCTCTACCTAGGCAGGTACCGGCAGACATTGAGTTTAGGTATTAAGTGTGCGAGGCGTAATCTACCCTTGTTACTGTGTTAATAGGGATTATTTTTCCATATATTTAAAGTAAATTATTACACCCACGTTATCAAAGGTTTTGTCTTTGATAAACGACTCCACTACAGGCAAATAATATTCTAAATACATTTGAGGCATTGCGTCAATTAATTATTTGCTGATTTAAGCATATTAAGGACGTACATTTATTGTGAATTTAAGTATGTTCGTAGAGTAGTAGATGATCACAGCATCGCCCTAGAAAAAACAACCATTCAGAATAGAAAGGTAGATGGCAGATGTGTTTGATGACCAGATCTGAATAACCTTCACAACCTTCTTCCTCACTTATCTCAGTCCCTTCACTTGCTCTTAAGTCTCAATACGTACCCCAATTGGAGATGCCACGGACTCACTGGTTCCGGATAGTTGGAACTCTGGTTCGGTATTTAAATAACAAAAAATAGCCTCCCTCCACGGAAAAAAACATCATAAATTTATTCGCAGAATCGTGTCAATTTATTATGAGTTTAAGAATGTTTTGTAGGACGTCAATTATTTATCGTATGTGAATGCGAGTAATAAAGTTTGAATCGTGTCGATTTTTTTAGTAAAAAGGAAAAATAAAGCGTTTTTTCTTACTCACTAATTATTACGATACGAATCAGGAACATTTACGAGTACGCCTGACAGGAAAATAAATTAACATAATATGTAGCTACAAATAAAAATGCTACAAACATTAACACAGAACTACGTTGAACATGTTTTTTGTGTTTTATTAGCATTTTCAATCTAAACATATGTAAAACAATCGTTGTTTTTATTGAACGATGGATGAGTTATCGAAGGCTTTTACATTAATGTTTGCCAACAACTTAAAATGAAATTTTCTCACGTTATTTACAATGTTTTTTTTTATGTAATGAATTTACTTTTATTAAATGGCTTGCTTATAGCAAATCGTTTTAGAAACAGTGTTGTATGGGGTCAAAAGCTATTGCAAACTCTGATAATAATTTAAGATAATCCATTGTGTTGGTTCAAAATGTGAATACCTCTACTCTGTATAAAATTAAAGATTAATTTATTTTATATGCAAACACTAACGCATTAAGATATTAGTTTGTAGTAATAACAACCCTGGATTTCTGGATAGAGACACAATAATTCTTGTACAGGCGGTATAAGCACACTCCATCCCGAAGCGAATGCTCTCATTACCAACAAAAACAAACTTTCATTCGGGCCGACAACAAAAGCAAAAATGTATAAGATGAAACAGATTGCGGTATATTGCTGCATCCTCTTTGGTCCAAAGATCTGGAGCGTTCTGGTAATAATATAAAAAAAGTCAATTAGCTTGTTTTCTTTACCGAAATCCCTTCGCTTTGGGTTTTTGATTTTTCTTTTTAATCAATGTGATGAAACATTGATGATAAACATCGCATACTGAAGTCAAATTATTTTATGTGTCATCGTTGGGTAATAAACTAATCCCGTTTCCCAAAGACATAATTTAGAAATAAAAAATCAAATTGTGTGAATCATAAAGCCACGCGACTGCAAGTAATAAATTAACGAACTTTTAATGCTTTGGAGGGAAATGTGATGCAATTAAAGTTCTAAGATATTATAACACTCATATGGCCAGCAATGGGGCGCTTTTAGGTGTCAAGGAGAAGAAGAAGAAGATGACGTTTCCGGAAGAGGAATGCTGGTTTTATCTATGGGCACTTCCGCCTAGGAGAGAGCGATTAAGGATTGTGTTTTTGTAACCACTGCTAAATATACTGCAAATAAAGAGTTAATCTAAAGTAATACCGACTATTATTGACATTTACCCAGCTAGAACAGTAGTGTTTGTTACATATCAGAAGTGGGATAAGAATAAATGTGCCGTGAAGTTTAGTGAACTCTGGTGTTTTCGAATTTCGAAGTTTGTTTTCTAACATCGCGTCAATCATCGCCATCGTTTGAATCGTTATTTGGCATAATGTCGGGAATCGGAAAAGGTGTCCTCCTCAACAAAGGCTACAAGGCTAAGAGAAACGTGCTGAAGAAGTCTACACGAGAATTAATAAGAGAAACGCTGAAAGAAATAATGGATGAGAAAGCAAACTGCGACGGCGGCGTTCGCAAAGGTCCGCCATTACGTGTCATGGCAGAGTTAGTTCCGCAGTTCGACCCAGAAGACAAGGACTGCCACGTATCATCGTGGCTTCATAAGATCGAGCAGCTGGGGCTTATCCACGGATGGAGTGATTACGAGAAGTCTTTCACCATGCAAACTCGATTGACCGGCCAAGCTAAAGCGTGGTTTAATCGTTTGGAGCGCTACGATTTGGATTGGGGTGAGTGGAAAGCTGCACTCGAGCGAGCGTTCCCGCGCCAACATGATTATGCCGACCTGCTCGAGGAATTGGTGAAGCGGAAGAAGTTGCCGCAGGAGACGATGTCTCATTTTTATCACTCCAAGCTAGCGATGATCAGTCGGTGCCGTTTAGATACAGAAGCGGCGGTGTCACTTCTCATTAAAGGATTACCGAGCGAACTACAGGCGAATGCTCGTGCGTTTAAATGCAGCGAACCAGATGAATTGTACTCGGGATTTTTGGCAGCCTTGGAGCACTATCAGTCTCCTGCGACACCAACATCAATGTCAACACCGCCATCGACATCGGCGTTAAAATCGGCTGGCGCTCCCCGAACTTCCCAGGCAGGAGGCTGGCAACCCAGGCAGCAGGAGCCCAGGCAGCAGGAGTCAAGGTGCTTCATATGCTCGAGACGGAACCATGTGGCTAGGGATTGCCGCTTCAGGCAGCAGCCATCAGAGAAATGCTCAAGGTGTGGGCGCTTTGGACATCAGGCGGCCACATGTCGCGCTCACACATCAAAGGAAAATCAAATTCCTGTGAAAGAGGTAAGAATTGAACCTTCATTTGAGCTGAACAGCATTTATCTCAAGGAAGTCAGGGTAAATGGAATCTCATTGTGCGGATTCATAGACACGGGCAGTCAAGTCAACATCATCAACAACAAAAGTGCAGAAGCGATAAAAGTTCCCTTGGAAGTCACATTATATGTTATTAAGGGATTCACAGGGACATGTGTTCCAGCAATGGGCCAGATAAAGATAGACGCGGTCATTGATAATATTATGTTTGATACAACAGCTTTGGTCACAGACTGCGATATGAATGATATAGACTTTCTAATTGGCCAACCTATAATAAATACATATGGCATCGAGATGACAGTGGCAAGTGGTAGAGCCAGATTTACCAAGGAAAATGGCTTCGAGTCAATTTCAAAAATTAACGTCACCGAAGACTCCGAAAGAAAACTCCCGTTGAGAATCAAAACCACCACAAGGATACCAATGGGAAAATCCAGCAGAGTAGAAGTTATCGCTTCCGAGGAAGGGAGGTTATTGGTGAAGCCTAGGATGCTTTGCCTCGGTCAACAATCTTACTCATTCCCAGGATCACTTCTAGATTGTCCCGAAGCTAGTATTGAAGTAACAAACTTGGGCTCAGGAGAGCTCAAGTTGACCGCAGGATGCTTGCTTGCTAGAGCGGAAAGAATGGGTGAGCACAGCGCTTTCCGAGGTGAAAGGATACCCCTAGAATGCAATTCACTCGCCACGGAAAGCATACACATGGGAGAAATAGATGAGGTGCATAAGGAAAACCTGTTGGGGCTTTTACATAAATGGTCCCACTGCTTTGCTACGTCCACGAAGGAACTGGGGAAAACTACATTTGGGGAAATGAAAATAATTACCACCACCGCCCAACCAGTTCACTATAAACCTTATAGACTGTCTTTTAAGGAACGAGAAATTGTACGGAACAAGGTGGACGATCTCCTGGAAAGTGGAATAATTCGAGAATCTGAATCTGAGTATGCAAGTCCCATTATTTTAGTGAAGAAAAAGTCAGGAGACGTCAGGTTAGTCGTAGATTACAGAGCCTTGAATGCAATAACGACAAAAGACAGGTACCCAGTAGGGAATATCGAAGATCAAATTAACAGAATTTCTGGGAACATGTTCTTCACAAGCCTGGATATGGCACAAGGGTATCACCAAATTCCTATAGCTGAAGATTCGATTTCGAAGACTGCATTTATAACACCGGACGGACAATACGAGTACACTCGCATGGCTTATGGACTAGCTAATGCACCATCCGCATTCGTCAAAACCATTAATAAAGTTTTAGGAAGTCTACGGCACAAGGAAGTACTAGTATTCATGGACGATATTTTGATCCCTTCTCGCACTGAGGAAGAAGGCTTGGTGCTCCTTGAGACTGTACTGGGATTGTTCGATAAAGCTGACCTCCGACTCAACCTGAATAAATGCTTCTTCCTGAAGACGGAGATAGATTACTTAGGGCACCGAATTTCTAAAAATGGTATCAAACCGGGAAAATTTAAAATCAATGCGGTAGCTGATTTTCCCACACCAAAAAATGTCCACGAGATCAGGCAATTTATTGGTCTTGCAAGCTACTTTCGAAAGTTTGTTAAAAATTTCGCAACTATTGCCAGGCCCTTGACTGAACTTACAAAGAAAAACTCTACCTGGGTATGGGGCCGCGATCAGAATGATTCGCTTACCTCCTTGAAAACTATCCTTACTTCAGACCCAGTTCTGGCACTGTACGATTGCAAGGCTCAAACCGAAATACACACAGATGCCAGTAAACTAGGCATAGGAGGAATTCTACTTCAAGTTCAAGAAGATTCGGAGTTGAAACCAGTTGCTTATTTCAGTCGTGTAACTTCCAAGGAAGAGTGTTTCTACCACAGTTACGAGCTGGAGACACTTGCGGTTGTAGAAACCATAAAAAGATTTAAGATTTATCTAACAGGGATACATTTCAAAATAGTAACTGATTGCGTAGCAGTACGCTCTACGTTAGTTAAGAAAGACCTCATCCCTAGGATTGCAAGATGGTGGCTAACAATCCAAGATTTTGATATGGAAATAGAATACAGAGCGGGTGCCAAAATGCAACATGTGGATGCTTTGAGTCGAAATCCTGTTCAAGTGTCAATGATAAATGCAGAGGATTGGTTCCTATCGCTTCAGTTGCAAGACCAATCGATAAGTTCCAAGGTCAAGCAGCTAAAAAGCGCACAACCAAATAGAGATGTTAGCAACAACTTCACATTTAAAGATGGTCAACTTTACAGAAAGACTTTGTATGGAGAGAGACTTGTGGTGCCTAAAATAGCAAAATGGAATCTTTTGCACAAATGCCATGATGAGATAGGACACCCTGGGCTAAACAAATGTGAATCCAGGATTAAGGAAAAGTACTGGTTTCCAAAGATGACTAGATTCATAAAGAAATATGTGGAGGGTTGCATCGACTGCGCCTACAAGAAGGGACAATATGGACGTATAGAAGGCAAGCTCTACCCCATTGAAAAACCCCTGAAGCCTGGTCACACTGTTCACATAGACCATTTGGGGCCGTTCCCTAAAAGCAGCAAAGGGAATCAATACCTTCTTATGACTGTTGACTCTTTCTCCAAGTTTTTGGTTGCAAAACCATCTCGTAGTGTGGGATCGATTGAAAGTATCAAACTTCTCAAGGAGATATTTGGTATTGTTGGGTATCCCGTAAGAGTTGTTTCGGATAGAGGACTTGCATTCACCAGCAGATATTTTAAAGAATTCGTTGACCTAAAACAGATTAAACATGTGATCTGCGCTGTAGCCACACCCAGAGCCAATGGCCAAGTAGAACGTGCGAATCGCACTATTCTAGAGGCTATAAGGACAGGAACAACATGTGAAAATGCTTGGGACAGTGAAATTCCAGATATCCTGTGGGGAATCAACAACACAGTGAATGTGAGTACTGGATATTCTCCCTTCCAACTGATGTTCGCTTACAAGAGAAATTTGCTACCAGAACTGGAAGCCGACAATGCAAATAGTGCACAACAAGAGATCCAATCATTAGAGTCAAGAAGAACGAAGGCAACGGAAAATATGAAGAGGGCAGCCGAAAGGATGAAAAAGTCATTCGACAAGAAACGAAAGGCAGCCAGGAAATATTTAAAGGGGGAACTTGTACTTTGGAAAGATAGTTCAACACACTTGGGAGGCTTGAGTAGAAAAATAAAATCTCTGTATGGGGGTCCTTACAAAGTGACCAGAGTTATGGACAACGACAGATATAAGATAAGGAGTATTAAGGGTATGCGAGGATACAAAACCTTCAACGCAGTTGTTGCGGTTGACTCCCTCAGGCCATATCGCAGTGCTCCAGCCATGCCGAGCGAGTCTGAATCCAACGACAGTGAAACAGAGACCCAAGACCTAATTGATCTACTGGAAAGCTAGTAGGTAAGAGTTATGTCACGTTAGTGGCGATTGTATGTCACCTTAACTCAGGTGTCGAGCAATACTATTATTATATTATGTCACGTTGGTGGCGATTGTATGTCACCTTAACTCAGGTGTCGAGCAATACTATTATTATATTATGTCACGTTGGTGGCGATTGTATGTCACCTTAACTCAGGTGTCGAGCAATACTATTATTATATCATGTCACGTTGGTGGCGATTGTATGTCACCTTAATTCAGGTGTCGAGCAATACTATTATTTTATTATGTCACGTTGGTGGCGAGTAATATCACAATGGTGGCAAACGGTAATATGTTTACATGCTTCTAGACCTTCTATGGTAAGGAGAGAGAGAGTCGTGGGGACACGACAACCAGTCAGGATGGACGAGTATAACACTCATATGGCCAGCAATGGGGCGCTTTTAGGTGTCAAGGAGAAGAAGAAGAAGATGACGTTTCCGGAAGAGGAATGCTGGTTTTATCTATGGGCACTTCCGCCTAGGAGAGAGCGATTAAGGATTGTGTTTTTGTAACCACTGCTAAATATACTGCAAATAAAGAGTTAATCTAAAGTAATACCGACTATTATTGACATTTACCCAGCTAGAACAGTAGTGTTTGTTACAATATAACTAATAAATGTTTAAATAAAATAAATTTTAAAGTTAAAGTTGTAAACAAGACCAATAAAAAACAGTAAGGATTTGGGTTACGAGATATAAATAACATCCTAATAATAGCATTATTATTAACATTATTTTGTTACTATCTACAAGGAGAAAAATGTTATTCGAAAAAACGATCATTTTTATATTAAATACGTTTTAAAACGGGACTGAAGTTCTTACGAACAAATTAACAGTGTTTCAATGTTTATTGGCGGGAAAATGTAAAAATAATTTGTTGGTATACGTACGATATTACGTATACCAACCAATTATTCTTATATAATTTGTTGGTATACGTACGATATTATGTATACCAACCAATTATTCTTATATGTTCCCGCCAATAAACATTGAAACCCTGTTAATTTGTTCGTAAGAACTTCAGTCCTGTTTTTAACCGTTTTTACTATTAAAATGATAGTTTTTTTCGAATAACATTTTTCTCCGTGTTGCGAACAAAATTTTCAGCACACTATTTTTCAATCTGAATTTTAAGATAGTTTATTTGTACAACAGGAGAATAATAAGCCCCTACACCAAATGAGATAAACACAATGGCCTAATTTGCCTGCCTGTAAGAGGCTTTGTTTATTATATAAGTAGGGATCTCGGAGTGGTACGGATGATGTACGGTTTTCACTGGGAGTAGGAAGTATACGAGTAGGTACTTCTTACACCACCTAGGTACTTGACTGTTTATTTGATGAACAATGGCCACAAAGCCCCGAGAAGGTTTACACAACAATAATTAATTATTAAATATTATAATACCTGAGTCATAATAACGGAGCATTGTTAATCTGCACAACATGCCCAAATAGTGTTGTGGGATCAAAATATTCTATTAGGAGGTATCACAAAATATGGAATATACGATACGATACGATACGATACGATTGTACCACCCCAGCCAGGAGCAATCCTGTCCCGGTGAGACCGGTACACCAGGGGGCACTGATTTGTTAGGACTGGAACACGTGCTCTAAGGATGGGTGGGGAGTTGGAGTTTAATCAGCCGGTATACATGGCAACCTAATGAGCCAATATAGGAAAGAAGGTTGGGCCGGAATGGGATGGGTTGAGCAATTTATTATATATATTTTTTTTATTATAAAATATATTTATATAATACATACATATACATATATATACACATACATATACATACATGTGTGTGTTTGGTGTGTGCATGTATTGTCCAATGTGCCCTGAAAGCTACACACAAATTGAGCCTATTGAAACTTTCTATCCCGCGTGCCGATTTCTACCTTAAGATTGTTAAGTGCTGACGTAACATGTCAATATTTCTGTAAATGCATACCCCAAATATTTTCCAAAACGATAATCGATGCTTTGCTCTCAGATGCGAGTCGGAGGTATCACAAAATATGGAATACTAAATTATTTAAATCCTACAGTGCTCTGCTCCTCATGAAAATGCAATTAATTGTTCCGATAAAATACATTAAGAGTGATTGACCAGCGGCTGAAAATAAAAGTTTAAAAATCCTTGCAACTGTACAGGGAGGTTCCAATGAGAAAGATCGATTATTCCCCGTATCAATTTTTAAAAATTAAAAATTTAATAACGATTTATTTCATTCAAAACTTGCTTTAATATGTACCTACATTCAAGTAAGCAATAAAAATGCCCAAAAAGCACGATCATAAATTATTATTAGTAGGCGGCTAGGCGGTGGCAAAACGAAGAATTCCAAGTTGAAAATTCGCAAAAACATCATTCGGAGATATTGAGGTTTGAAGTTTAGAATTGATTCGTTATTACAAAACATATCATTTCAAAAATTCAAATTTCAATATCTTTGAATGATGTTTTTGCGGATTCGTGACTTAGAATTTTTCGTTTTGCCACCGCTTAGCCGCCTCCTAATTATTATATATCGTGTACTTCTTGTAAGTATTTTTGGATCATAAGTATTTATGATTTTTCAATAATGTCTAAACAAAAGTAGTGTGTAAAAAAAATTTAAAAAATTTTAGTTTGTAAGACCTTAAATAAATAGAAAATGTGAGGTATTTTTGTCACAAAACACGTTCTCGGATTTTTTTTAATGATATTAATTTAACTAAAATTAAAATTCTCAAAACTGTGTTGACTAGATTATGTATTGATTATATTGTTGTATGATTATATGATTTGAAATTTGTGTTGCTTAATAGAATCTATCGTTTGAAAATTGAATTCGTCTAACGACGAACGGTATAACCTTAGTATATTAAAAATACACATAATTTTTCAAAATTTTAAAACTGCGTGAACCAGACAAAATAAAAATCTTTCAAAATCAATTTATTTGATGAATTTGATTTAAAAAGGACTAATTTTCGGTATTCTCTGGTAATACCCTCTTAAGCGAAATGTTGTAATAGCCAATTTAAACATACTATTGGTACTTTGTCATAGTAGATTATTTGAGACATACCTAATCACGACCATTAATATGAAATAGTTTCCCTACTTTATCTAATAGAATTATATGTTTGCTAACAGTGAATAATTACTTTGTGTTTTACACTGATTAGTAATCCATTTGAAATACATTTACCATTATGTATTTTCTAATCGTATACATTAAAGTACGCTGAGAAATTTAAAAGCTTCTAAATAAGTAATTATATCTACGTTTTATCGATTGAACTTTATTATGTAAGTGTGGGAGGAAGGCACTCAACGTACTGAAGAAGTAAAGCCTTATTAATTACTAGGAACGCTTTAATGGAACATTGTGTCGGTGATTTAATTTGTTGTTTGGACAAGAAGCTCCCAATAAAATTATCATTATTATACATCTTCCATATAAATGCTTCAAGAGACACAAGATTCCATGAATGTCTAATGTAATCAATTTATACGAATGCATAATTTATACGAAAAGGTTTGTTATAACAACTAAATAAATCAAACCTTTAAATGTTAGATAAATTTCATTTAACCAAAGTATTTTTACAACGCTTTAACCTCCACGTAGAATATATGGGTACGTTCTTATAAAAAGTGTTGAAGAAAGATCTTCACAATATTATTACATCCTTTACTACAAGATAATGTTTTTCTTACCAACTTGGAAGAGTAGGTACACACCACCAATATTTGTACAACGATCCAAATATTTAGAAGTTTGCTCTTAATAAGAAACACATGTTAAACCCTTGAAATGCGATGTAATGGAAACCTCTTGAAAAAATGAGCTTTTAGCCGTATGAAAAACCCATTAAAATTAATTACTATGGATGATGTATTCATAGGTTTTTTTTTATTGTAAATACCTCACAAGAGTCCAGACTGCTCCCCTCTGAATCCAGTAAGACTAAGGCATCCCCAATTGGGGTATGTTGTGAGGCTGAAGGTGAGTGGGGAAGGGAAGGAGACGAAGGAGAGGAAGGTGGGGAAGTACCTGGCTATTCAGATCTAGTCACTAAATACGGCTAAAGCCATTTAAAGCAACGTTTCAATTCTGAATGGTGGTCTTACACCAGGGCGATACTAAGAGTATCTTACACTCCGAAACGTGTCGCATATATACTATATTTTATTTTAAATAATTAATTGTGAAATATTACAAATCAATTAAATAAAATTTATTTGCGCACGCCGGGTTCGAACCCGCGACCTTCGGAATGGGTGTCCAACGCCCTACTGCTGGACTACACCGGCCGTCGTAACAGTAACACTAGAAAAATACACAGTAACATTAAAAAAATAAAGATTTCTCGATTCATCGATACTAGAGGCATACTTGTGTATATTACTAATTTCACATTATTTGATTACTATTGAAAGAAATATTTTTTACTGTTTGTTCTGTGGTATTCGTATTACTTTCACCCTTATTGAAATGAAGTTCTAATTAGAAGTTACTTTTGAATGTTTCACCATTTCTGAAAGGTTTTACATAAAAATATAATGGAGTTCATCTTGTACCCGTAAATTGGAATTTGACGTACCTTCCATCTTCCAAAATGACTCTGAATAGTTGAACATCGTCGAGCAATTACCCTCGTCAACAAATCCCATTTGTTTTTTGACACCAGCAGCTATTTCTAGAACTAAAGAATCCGCCCGATATGTTTGGAAAGGGTTGGCGAGCCTAATCGACTGGGGCGATGGAAAAATGAGTAACGGCTCTAATGATTTTTTGTAAATAAACAAAATATATGCAGGCGAGTAATTATAAATTGGACTGAAATGTTTTTTTGGACTACGCGGTAATTAAGAAACACTCTTGATCGTTTGAATACTCTTCGTTTATCTCAATAAATAAGAGGAACAGGTAATAAGAGGAACAAAAATCAATTATATATATGTATATACTTACAATATTTACCAGGGGGTAACAGTCGTAGGTAACCGGAGGATTCCTGAGCATATTTGAAGTAAAAATGTAGATATCGTTTTGTAGTCCGTTAATATACTTTTTCAATTAAAAACAAAAAACATATTACTAAGTGGTTAGGCACAGCTTAGCGGGTCACACGGTGTGCGCTCAGTCTCGTTCCAGCAGCAAGGTAACAGAGGAGAGTGAGCGCATATCACGTGATCCCATCGTGAAGAATAGCAGTGTGAAAATAACATCTTTTTTACTCCACACACACTGTATCTACCTATAAATATATATTTTTTTAATTAAGATAATCTTTGAACATTTGAACTAAAATATATTAAATTAATACGAGTTATAATAAAAAGAGTTAAATTCTGGTAATAAGTATGATTTTTAATTCCTAAAGAACCAAACTTCCAAAATAATCCGATTTAAAAAAAATTGATACAAGGCGATTTATCTTTTAACTTATAAAATTAAAATACAAATTTATTCAATGAATTTTGGTTTCACTTAACCCCAAGAAGGCGCTTTTACACTGAAATAAGTTGGCAAATAGATTTATGACTTTTAATGTTGTTGGAGACAAATAACTGACATTCCCGAGCTCACAGAGGATACTTGTACCTTATACCTAATCTTTCGACTTGAATAATATGTATTTGAGAGTGCACATGAAAGGAGCTGTGATGCGCTTGGCAAAACATGAGTCGGAGTTCTATTTCTATTATACACCCAATTAATGGACCGAGTTCAGAGGAATTGGAAACTTCCAAACTGATTCCGAATCCGGATGTGAGCATTAAAATTTCTCCACTAGCGACTGCCTCTATCGCTGGAATTCACATTGAAATAATCCCGCCATGCGTTAGGTGAACAAACTGAATCGCAGTTATCCGTATTGGAATCCAGTTGCATTCGGAATGCACGCTGAATATGTGCGAGTGCATACATACTGAACCCAGGTATCCTGGCACCAGGTATACTTATATTCCTACAATCGGTACACTCCAGAAATGCCAATCAATGGTGAGCCAACAGCGGGAAAGGATTCAGAACGGAACAATAGGAGTTGTTCGGATTATTTATTTTTCAAATCCGGTTTTCAAACCAAACAAGCAGTTGAACAAAATGCATTAAAAACGACAGCTAGAAAACGGAAAACTGTACTTTTCACTTTATGTATCGTACCAGAACGCAAAATAAGTCAACCGCTCGGTTGTGTTGTTATGTAAGTACTCACTTCTCTATTCTCCATTCGTATCCAAAGTGAATAAGTATGTAGGTCTCCACTACAAATTTAATATACATTGAATAGTGAGAATTTCATTACAAAAGTTTTAGGTCGAAATAATTGAAGATGTTCCAAATAGCAAATAAGCAATCTGCGAGACAAACAGCCTTCCTTGCATAACGGAGCTCTGAAGGGGTCGGTTCATTGCCTGTGAATGTAAGTTAATTTCCGCTATTAGCTGCCAGCTCTCCACAATACTCCAACAACTGAAACACCAATCTCTGGGGCGCATCCCAGTCCCCACGTATTATAACTAGAATACTAGTAGCTAGTAGCTGGGACCTCGCAGCTGTCCTCCACGCCGTGCTCTCCTGGTATCTATACATTGCGAATTTTCATTTGTATACGCTGGCAGTCAGGCGGAAAACGCAATTTTCTTTGATACGCCGTACCTGCCTCGTGATTATGGTTTGTTTTATGGAATAAATCATATTCGCAGAAGGGAGGGGGAGTTCAATTTACTCCGGTCTTCTGTCGGTTTGATTTTAGAATTTGGAATACGAAATTTCCACCCTACACATGTGTAACTTGATACGAATTGCCTACATTACCAGATGGGATAAACCCACCATATCGAGATAAGAGTACCTTCACTACCTTCCCACGGCCTATGTAGGCATTGGAAATAGGCGTGTGTGTCTTGTTTTGAATCACGAATTTGATTTTTGTATACAAAATGTTATTTTTGCCAATTTTGAACGACAAAGATTCAAGCCTGGAGCTTATAACGAGAAAATAAATTGTGACGTCGAATTAAATTGGTAATACGATATTTGTGATTTTACTTGTTAAAATGTTATTGTTTCAGGAGAAATAAAAATTTGAATTACGTACTCACAATAGTTGTTATCGATTATTAGAAAAAAGTGTACTGTTGGAAACACTAATATTTAGAGAAAGACTAAGACATTATACACACAACGAAGATCCCTTTATTTCTCTGTCAACTATGGTAACAAACGTTATCAAAGTATTTATTGTTTTTAAGTTTAATTTATAGTACTCCATTTTAATTTTAATTTATTTATGGCGAAACAGCTGTCAAGCATAATAATAATTATATAGCAGAACTTGATTATAAATTAAATAGTAATATTATTGAGAATATAAAGAAATAAAAAATGTTATCAAGTAAGCACGTCTTTGAAAAAGGTGAATCAAATTCACAAAGAAAATTTTCATGCAAAAATAATAAATTTTACTTGGTTATAAACAACTCATGGACCATAAAGTATCAGGACTATATAGAAATAAAAGAGGAGAAGATTTGCAGTCGCGAGAGGAAGAAGCCTGTTGCTATAATGTCCCATCATTTGAATATAATTTTCACATTGATTGGATCACGACCTCTTGTCGCACTTTCATACCTATACTTAATGGCACGAAATAAATGGGGATTTTTTTATTATTGATCTACGCGTGGATTAGTAAAACCTTAGTATACCATTTACCAGGAGGGCCTGGGACCTGTACTTTCTCGATGCGATCATTGATTGAATGTGAGAAGTTATATATAATAACTAAACCTTTACATATTGATTACTTCATCTAATTCATCTCCAAATTATGTAAACTTACAAATAAATTATTATATTATCTGTAAACTCAGGCAGTCGCCCATTGTGGTGATCTAAATGTATCATATTTATTAAAATGTCATAATGTATTCTCATGTATTCTATAAATAAAATAAATAAGCTCCATTATCAGAAATTCATTGTTATATTATCTGTAAACTTCATCATCATTAATTATTATATTATCTGTAAACTTCATTACCATAAATTATATTATCATAAATAAAATAAATAAAAACTTCATCAGGATAAATTTATTGTTATATTATGTGTAAACTTCATCATCATTAATTATTATATTATCTGTAAACTTCATCACCATAAATTATATTATCTGTAAAGATTCACCCGCCATAACACAGGGACATCCCTAGCATGGCGGATGAAATAACGCAACATCTATACAATGTACAAAATGCTGATAATAAATAAATAAATTTGAAGTCATTCAACGTTTTCCTAGAGCTACACAAATGTTTTGAATGGATTGAAAATTATTTAATAATATTAGCAAACGTCAACCACAGGCTCTTAGTTGGGACAAGGCAGAAGTGGGTCAGATAACTGGTACCTAAGTACACTTCTTTAGAGCGTCTGAAAGAGATTGAATTTTCAGATTAAACGGGAGCGCGGAGAATATAAAATATTGGATATAAAAATATCCCAGCTTTGTATGTGAAACAGGATCTGCTTTGAGTAAGGCATATCGGCATATCATTATATTGGGCCGGAGTTGGGACGGGAATCAATTTAAACGAGAAAATATAAAGGATTAAGGAACGCGGGATAAGATATAAGAAAGCCACCTTCCCGTTTCTGGGGAAATTGAAAAACAGGATTTTAAATAAAACCAATTCAATCAAAAGATATATTTCAGTAAAGCAGCGGGATGGATGATAATTATAATACGTAAGCCTACATAACTAGCATTCAGGCCCCCGTTCCTTGTTCACATTCCACTTGTCAGAGGACAATTAATCCAGTTGTCAGTGTGACTGTCCTATGTCAGAACAAGCTACAGGCAATGGACTATGGACTACGGGCACAATACGATATGAAGGAATAGTCATTCCGGCTGTAAATAAAATACATTTTCCCCTTTGTTGGAACAAACAACGACAATAGAACCTGTTCCTAAATGCCTTTGAATGCAGCGTTTATAAAATTCACCGAGCTTTAATATTCCCGAACGCGGGAAATTGAAAAGGTAATTGTGTACGGAAGGCAGTTTTTACGCATTTGTCGGGTAAAATGTGCTTTGAATAAAACCATATTAAATCCTGTTCAATTTCGCCACTATAAATAATAATGAGAAACCTTTTTAGATCAGTCTCTCACTTTCCAATAAAGGCAATAAAATATAAAGCAGGATTGATGTAAATACAACGTAGAGAAAAAATCTTAGAAAAAAGTTAAATAAATCTTACTTCTCGCAACTTCGTATCTAGTGATAGGTACCTACTAGAAATATACCGAAGTAAGTACTTAATATATTCTGTAAGTAAGTAGACTATTTAAATGCCGAAGTTTCTATATTAGAATTTCAGGGAAAGATCACTGCACAATTATTGTGAAAGCAGTAACTTAGTTTACTTTAGCTCGAAAGTTGTAGTTAACTGAGTGATAGCTCGAGCTACATTAAGTTGAGAAAGTGGCCTTTGTTAAACAGCTGAACATATAAAGCTAATATTCATACAAATCTTCAATTCTAGGAATGAACTGCGTTGTTCCGAGTCAAGAAATTTATGAATCTTTGATTAAATGTTAATGTATTAAAATAAAAAGAAGATATTTCTTTGAAACAAAAAGTTATTACAGTGAATTTCCTATGATCCAATTTATATTATGCGTTATACTGGCACATTAGTAAATAATCAACATGTATCGTAAATTGATTTATAAACTAGGAAGGATATAACAAATTCAAATGAATATAAACACGGATTGTGATAATAATGTAATGATTTAGATAACCTGTAAGAGCGATTGACCAGCGGGTAAGAATAAAAGTTTAAAAATGCTTGCAATTTCAAAAAAAAAAAAAAAAACGATTTATTTCATTCAAAACTTACTTCAATATATACCTACATTAAAGTAAGCAATAAAATGCTCAAAACGCACGATGATAAATTATTAAATACCGTGTAATAATATTAAGTATTTTTTGATCATAAGTATTTATGATTTTTCAATAACGTCTAAACAAAATAAGTGTGTAAAAAAAATTGAAATATTTTAGTTTGTAAGATCTTAAATAAATAGAAAAACTGAAGTATTTTTGTCACAAAACATGTTCTCGGATTTATTTTTTTATGATATTAATTTAACTAACATTATAGTTCTGAAAACTGTGTTTACTAGATTATGAATTGATTTATTTTGTTGTATGATTATATGATTTGAAATTTGTGATTTAATAGAATCTATCGTTTGAAAATTGAACAAATCTGCAAACAGTTTATGTTTACTGTTTACCGTTTATCAAAATTTTAAAAGTGGGTGTACCAGATAAAATAACAATATTTTAAAATAAATTTTTTTTTTGTAAAAACGAGTCAATACGTCTAGAATTTGATTTAAAAAGGACTAATTTCCGGTATTCTCTGGTAATACCCTCGTAACCAGTAAGTATACTGTAAAATGAATTCTCCTTCAAAAGGTGAATTGCGGCCAGGCAGTGGCTTAGGTACTAGACGGAATCTTCATTTACTCTCTTAATTAAATCCCACGCTGATCTACGAACCACCTTCTACCTACTCTCCATCGGCCTCACCGCAGCCTCTTCTCTTTATGATCTCACTTCAAAGTGTCGTCAGAGAGAGCTCGAGTATGAACACCTTACATAATATTTTAACCTCGCATTAATATTCAAGAGTTCTAACCCCATTAGCGTCTCCTCGGGGGTATCGCTTTAGAAGGGGTGTACCTACATCACATTTTTGCACAATTTTCAGCGCATCCGAGTCGTTAAACGGTTCAGTGGGTTCCTCGCCCCAACTTCGAATTCAGTTTGCTAGGAAATGTACAAAGGATACACTATCCTAGTTTTCAGCCTTATAGCCTTACGCATAACATGATATTCATAGAAAAATGATTGATTTGTGAATAATTTTACCACGATTGTTTGGTTATCGATTCGGAAAATTGGATTTAATAAATAATATACCTTCAAATATTAAAAAGGAAAAATTTGAACAAGATCAGTTTACTGCGGTTTAAAGCCATTGAATCCACTTAGATTTCACCGTTTATGCTTATTTACATCTTATATATATATATTCATTTTATGTTATGAAAATTCAATTTTATTTTTTGAATTTACTTATCTACATACGTAATTTTTGGTTGTCATCGATCTGTATACAATCCTCTATATCAATAAATATCATGTTTCGGAGAACCTTTAAAAAGTTTTAAATATGTATTGAACATTAAATCAGGCTCAAGCCCAGAGCTCATTTTTTTATTATTATTTTGTAGACAAAAATGTATTACAAAGCACTGTATTGTTTCCAAGAAGGTTAAAGTAGGTATAACATTTTAAGTGAAGAAAGCCTTATTTGCCAGTTGTTTACAACAATGAAAAATAACCAATTTTTGCTAGGAATGTATAATAGAATATTTCCATTAATATGTGTTTTACATAAATTTAATATTACACATAAAAATATAATTTCACAGACATAAAAAATGATAAAGGGCGTAAAGCTTTTTGCAAGTCTAATTCTAAGTAAAAAGTGTATTTTATCAGGACTAAATAAACTCAAAAAATTGTCTCAACATTCTCTTGAAAAACGAAACAAAATACAGTTCTGTAACTTAAAATTTAATGGTTTGTGTGAATAAATTATGTACGTTTATTGAATGAGTGCTAAACGATTGCAAATTCAAAACACTGAACAAAACCCTCTTTGATCTCATGTATGTATGATCTCGTAACATCTTTAACAATGTCGCCGTAGGGGTATTATTTTGCGAACTCGTTATTTGAAATGTAAGCAAAGAACACGCCGGCATAATTTATAACGCGACACAAAGTGCCTTTCTTCGGGTACCATTCAGGGCCCTCACCGACCGCTAAATAAACCGCTAGAAAATTCCGTCATGTACAGAGCACAGAGAACCGACTGAAACTACAGCACAAAAGTTGCGCCGAGGCAAATGCACACAGGTGGGATTCATAATAATTGCAAACTGGATACAAAGAAGACTTTATTTTATTATTCCGGTGACACGTGACTCGTGAAGGGTGCGTATAAACGTATAGAGCAAAGCACCCATGTTCCTTTTACCAACCCTCGGCTCCACGACGCAACCTACTACCATCGCCAAATGGGACCCCTGAGAAGAAAGAGAACAAGCCTTCACCCCCTGTCATTGATATTGAAGAGCTGGGGAATTTACCCCCGAATTAAAAGCCGGGTGGCTGAATTATTTTTTGGTATGTTTAAGTTGGAGCGTTTAAACAATAGTTTTAACTTTCAACCCTTCTGAATTCCCAACTCGTCGGATGCGAATGGTTCCCGTGTTTTGGTGTGATATGGAAGCACAGTGTTTTATGTTCTACTTCACCGAATGATTAGTTGTACATTATTTTCAAGTCTGACAGACAGACGGTCTTGATCTGATTTGCTTAAAGCATTTTGAATAGATAAGTTGTTGTAAAAAAGAAACAATGGCATAAGGCAGCTTTGAAAAAATACGTCTGGCAGATGCGTGAATAGCGAACACCAGTTAAGTGACTGTATTTTTGCGTAGGTACGTGCCAAGGGTTAAGAAAATTGATCAATTTCTTGTCAATGTGCTCGAACCAGTCAAGGAATAAGATTATATAATACAAAGAGACGATGTAAAGAAGATTGCAAAATAACATGCATTTTAATCACCTTTGATAGAATATTGTGAGTTTAAGTCAAAGCTGTTTTTTTACATTAGATCCACACAGTAGGCATCCCAAATGTTATCTTTGGGGATGCTGTGTGGAGTTTTTAATAAGAAAGGGAAGATGCGGAATATCGGAATGGAAAAAGGTGTGATGGGTGGGTAGGAATCTGGGGGTCAGTACGTCCAGGAGAGATGGACATATGAATTCATCCCTCGCATTGCGGTGCTAGTGGACGGGTCGAAAGATTTCTGCTGGAGAGGTAAAAACGTCTCCATCGATCAGTTTCCTCAAATCTGGCCTGCCACACATTAGATGGACAGGCGCATCCGCCGTCAAGGCCTAGACAACACAAGTCACCAAACATAGCGAAATAATTTGGGTGACCTACGGCATCAAACGAAAAATGTAAGATGTAATCATTTTTGGATAGCTAAATATATTTATCTCAAGCACTGTAGGTCAGGCAGCGAAATACCGACGCCTTTCCCGACGCTAGTGGTGTGCAGTACCCAGTGCACGGTGCACACTGCACATTGCACACCGCAGCTCGCTATAATCCAATCTAAAAGTGCAGCCTGGGCAAGTAAAAGGTTAAATTCGTTAGAAACGTGTGCCCAGTAACGGGCGGGTGGTGGCACGTACAGATCCGAGATGAGAAACCTGCAGAGACGAAGGACTGCGATGAGAGAGCAACATAATTTTCCTGAGTGTCAACTTCAATTTACATCTATATTGACTAAGAATATCAAGTGTTAAGTGTTTAAACGAAACATAAAAACACACATACTACTTATAGACTTTCCATTTCAATGCGAGTACGCTTAAAAGAACCATATCAGAGACATGAAATTTTCGATCTATTTAAATATAATATATATTAAGAGACGTTAGTAGGTAGGTACATGTACATATTCAGTAAAAATGGACAATAGGGTAAATACTATTTTAAGATGCATTTTTATTTTTTATAAAAAATAAAATAGCACAACAGCAATAAAAATCTTCTTAATAACCGAATAAAAATACACCCTCATGCAGACTTGCATATTATGGGTAGGTATCTTTAAATAAAAAATATTAGATACGTAACTTCAAAAATTAAACTTATATATAACAGGAACAGGCTCAGCCTAGTGAGGTGGCATATACCTAAAAGAATGTACATAACATGTATTTTTTGGTTAATAAATAATAAAAAAATAAAAAAAAAAATATATATATATATATATGTATATATAAATATATAATTACAATACACCTGTGAATTACTACTTAGTTATATATATATATAACGTTTAAATTGTTGTATAAATAAATATCTTAAAACAATTAAACAGGAGAAGACTAAAAAAATTTGGAAACATGTTTTTTCGATCTGCTTAGGTATATGTACTAAATATTATTTAATAAGAAACGGTAGTACCTCTACGTATTCAGAAATAAAACGATGCGATACGATACGACTGTACCACTCTAGCCAGGAGCACTCCTGTCCCGGTGAGACCGGTACACTGATTAGTGACGACTTGGAGCAGATGCTCTGAGGATGAGGAGATTTAAATTAATCGAACGGTATACATGGCAACCTAATAAGCCAATATTGGACGTTAGAATGGCTGTATTCAGAAATGATTGACAAAGAGGAATTTAAAAATTATATAAAATAGGAAAAAAATACTAAAATTTTACGTTACGTGATTAATGTTATGTCATTTGAAAAGTGTGAAGAATTGGTGTTGAGTGATGAGACGAGCAATGAATAGATGCATAGTATTAGTGAAAAAACTACATTTAAATGTTTAAGCTTTTCTCTTTAGAAAATTGTAACAAAACCTCCGATCGGTCTATACCTAGGTACCCACTTTATCAGTGGCAGTCGCAAGAGCAAAGTAAAGTAGGCAGTTGTGGCAGCCAGGAGCGGCCACCCCTAATTCGGCTCGGCGGGGGTGGCTCACTTGACCTGCCCGAGAAAGAGGTAGCCTGAATAATTTATTTCATACAATTAGTTGGGCCAGTGTAACCTACTTACCCCACTAACAGAAGGCTGCGATTTAAAAATCCGAGGGCATTTGGTTGAATAACTCCAGACACAAACTGATGAGCAGCCACTACTTTAAAAAAAAACCTCTTTTCTGGACAGTAATCCGATCCATGCCACTCATTTTTTCGCAAATATAATAATTAACATAGTAGTAAACAGCGCGATAAAATACTGATTTACCCTATGGACAGAGTTAGAGAAGAGCAGGACTGGGACGCCTGGAGGTGCAGTATTTATAATATCTGACCCGAGGAAGACAAAGGGAAGAAGATGTATGTATGTATATAATATAAAATGGTGGGATAAAGTAAGATTAAATCAACTTACATATTCTAAAAAGCATGGTAGGTACACGGAAAAAAATGTTATTCTAAAATACGATAATTTTATTCGTAAAAACGGTTAAAAACGGAACTGAAGTTCTTACGAACAAATTAACAGGGTTTCAATGTATGTTTATTGGCGGGGACATGTAAGAATAATTTGTTGGTATACGTTCGAAATTACGTACCAACAAATTATTCGTACATGTTCCCGCCAGTAAACACGAAACACTGTTAATTTGTTCGTAAGAACTTCAGTCCTGTTTTTAACCGGTTTTACGAATAAAATGATCGTATTTTAGAATAACATTTTCCTCCGTCTATATATCTTAACTTTACTGAAAATGTATATATCTACTTGATAAATCAGCAAGCACCCGAAAGACGATTTTATGTTTAGTATAAATAATTGAATGTTATTTTACAGCTCAATGGTATTTTTCAATTATAAACAACATTTTGTATACCATATTTGGCCACTGGAATAGCGCACCACGGAATACACACTTCGAATCTTTCCAGCAGCACCATACATAGATGGTTTCACGTGATCAGCAAAATGACATCAACATTTAAATAAAAATGCGCAGGAATGGCAGCTCACATTCCTTCAGGCAAGTGCTGATACTAAACCTAAATGTAGTTAAATTGTTTAACAGTGGTAACAGGGTAACCCTTATGTGAAAATAAGAATTTCAGAGACGTTAAACTTCAAACTGAGACACTTTACTATTTTTTTTCTCGAAAATATAATAATTAATGGCGTAGAAAAAACTGATGTCTTTATAATTTTCTTTGATATTTAATTTGTGACATTTATACAAAGAAATAAACGAGTCAAAACAATAATAAAAACTGTGAAAGAGACGCTATCGTGCCACAAAATGGTAACCAATATATTAACCAACTTTAAATAATAAACAAACTTCATAAAAGTGTCACCGCGATAAATGAATAGTTCACAGATCAAAGCAGAGAGATATTATTAAAGGCGATGGAGCATTAAATTTATTGTTGTGTACATCGCGGTCATTTCTCATCCGACGGCGCTACCTGCTGACGGATTCGATTTGATGAAAGAAATAGATTAATCAATGACTCGTTCTCGCCGAGAACAATATATCATAGGGGCTGCTGCGTGGTAAGGAATTATCCGCTTTGAAAAATACATTTCGATAATACACTTGGCGAATACGGATAGGTACTTATCTCAAACAAAATAACTAGATTAGTAAAATTATTTAAGTAAAAATATTTGCATAGATTATAGTTTATAAAAAGGGCCGTTAAATTTATTTAAGGGCCGGAATTACGATTTTCTACCGATTTATAACATACGACCCTGGAAAATTTTAAGTTTTTAAGTTCTTAAAAAAAACGTTATTTTTTAGAGATTATTTATATTTTTTAAGATAATATCGATTTGTAGAGCCGAATCGTTAATTACACAATTGTCCAAAAATTATTATTTACACTTTAAAAAAACTTTTTTTTTAAAGAAAGACAAACATTCCCAGGTTACAAATAACCCAACAACATTTGAAAATCTCCTACTACCACCACACTAAGCGGAAGATGTTGCTTGTGTTGTGATGGAGGACTTAGCCAGCCGAGTAACCGAACACGGAACGCCTGGGTGGGACCCAATCGCGATGCCCACTCAACCACTGACCGGTTTGTTTCTGTTATTTTACAAGTTATATGTATGAAAAATTCACATTGTTCCTTTAAATGCCACTTAAGGTGTTGAAGAGAGATTTTTGCTCTATTTTAAACGAGTCGTGTTTTATTAAACATTTTCCCAATGTTCGCTCGAATTTTTACTTTTTCAATATTAGCGCGCTCGCTCCAACATTCGTATTGTCGTATCTCTCCTTCTAATTATTTTTAGATGGGTACTACCGGCCCTTAAGATACTTTAGGTATTAGTAACTGACTAATTAGGATATACGCAAAATAATGATTATGCTAAAAAAGGTTTAAGCTACGGTATCAAGTTTTGCTCAATAATAATGCAACTTGTCAAAAGATGTCTCTGTTGTTACCTTTGTAATTTCCTGTTTTACCACAGGAAGAATTTTCTTTTGTTTTTGTTACAGAATCATATTCTATTTTTACAATTTTTGAACTCGGGAAAACAACTGCAAGACCTAGGCGTACTACAGTTACATATATTATTAAGTAAATAAATAGACATGATGAAACCCCGCAATTCTGTGGATACACTGCAATAACAAAAATGGTGTAACATAAGGTACCCGAGGGACATTCACGGGTGATTCATGAGGGTAGTTGAAGTAAAGATGTATTTGTCAATTTTGTCTACAATGAGATTAAAAAAAAAATTTCACATGTCGCCACTGCTGACACGCAGGGGTAGGTAGAGAGGACGGACCGCCAAACAACTCGGTCTTGGCATACACTCCTTGCCTCATTCACATTCATACATGCTCTTCTATTATTCTGACTCTTGACATGGCCCGACTCAAGTACCTGATTCTTCCTCGGGTGTCCTCAACTTCTTCTACCATTCACATTTGCATCATATATTCTCTTTAAATTCCTTTCTTCATTTATTCGCTCTACATATCCAAACCATCTAAGCGTCCCTTTCTTAATCTCACTTAATATTACGCTCACATCGCAGCCTTGCATTCTTTTCGGATATCCACATTCCTCACACGATCGTATATGGTTTTAGCACACTTCCGCCTCAGGGATCTCATTATACAGCATTCAGTCTACTTTCATCCTTTTCCTGCCAGTTCCATTCTTCAAGAAATTAAAGCCAATAATAAAAGGTAATGCATCGTTCCACTCCCGCATGTGCTCTGTTACACCCTGAACATCACGGAGAAAAATGTTATTCTAAAATACGATCATTTTATTCGTAAAAACGGTTAAAAATGGGACTGAACTTCTTACGAACAAATTAACAGTGTTTCAATGTTTATTGACGGGAAAATGTAAGAATAATTTGTTGGTATACGTTCGAAATTACGTACCAACAAATTATTCATTCATGTTCCCGCCAATAAACATTAAAACACTGTTAATTTGTTCGTAAGAACTTCAGTCCCGTTTTTACGAATAAATTGATCGTATTTTAGAAAAAAAAAATTCTCCGTGCATGCCTACCGGTTTCGGCTTAATTCTAGGTACCTGCATACTATCTTCAAGGCAGAGTTAATGTGAATTTATAAAATACAGCGACTTAGATATAAAAAGGTACAGTGTTTACTTTAACATCCGTAAGAACTGTGCGCTTGTAGCCACATTTTGTAAATGTTGTAAGTTATACATAAATTAGATAAACTTAAGGGAATAATATTCGTAAAACGTACTCTAAGACGTGCAAACTTTTGAAAGCGCTTCTCTAAAACGATATATAGATAAATTTGGGTCGTGATTTCAACAAATTTGATCCCTAAATGACAGCCGTGACAAATAATTTTCTCGTGTTTCATCGGTTACAGTTTGCGCTAAAATAATTATAGATGATCGTAAAATATTTCCTGAAATATTAACATGAAATTAATTCTTAAATTCGTTTTTTAATTGATAAATATATGTTGAAAGCCTGAATAGATGTATATAACTAATTAAATTAAAACAAATAACTTTGTTTAAACCACTAATATAATCACAATTACCAACATGTTTCAAAACCGATGGTTTCTTCGTCAGGGTAGTAATGACATTAGCAAAATAAACAAACAAGTATAGAATAAAAAGAACAGATTAAAAAGAACTATGGACATAAATATTATAGAGTAAATATGATTAATTAATTAGAAGAAATATCGTAAAAAACAATTATTTAAAATTAAATATAAAAATTATTTTAAAATATGAAAAATTACATTATATAAATTATCAAAACATAGTAAAGATGTTTAAACAACAAAAATAAATTATTTTAAATATAATTATTAATAAGAAAATAAATTTAAGAGATGGCTATTTTAAAAAAATATTTGGTTATTAATAATATTTAATTTACTATTAACACTTTTTCTAATTTCTAAAATTTCTAAGTTTGCTAATTGTAAATCTGTTGTGTTTGTGTGTAAAATTTTTAACCCTTTATTTATATCAAAATAATGATTTGTTTCTAAAATATGGTTGGCAAATTCAGAATAATTATTATTATTCAAATATTATATTAGTGGTTTAAACAAAGTTATTTGTTTTAATTTAATTAAAAATGACGCCACAAAGTGATTTTGCGAAGTTTGAAGAAATATAACTAATTATTTATTAAAATACGTTTTTTTAAGTTCTTTTCGGTTCACACTCAAATATCTTGAAATTCCCCAAAAATATATTAAATTTTAACATTCAAATAGAAATCATTTACGTTTTTAACACTTTAGTAGGTAATGCAGGTAGGTATCTTCTTAAGATAAAATTAATTGTTTAGTTTAATAGTGAAAGAACTTAGAATTTTTGCGTCACCTTTAATTAGTTAGGATTCTTTTTATATTCACATCCGGTCACTCCTGGCAGCAAAACCCCATTTCATCCCGCAGAGTAGACGGATCGACTGCGTTAAAAAATCACCAAGTCTTCTAATCATCATTAATATCAAATAAAAGTTGTACACCCGAGGAGATTGATGATTCGGCCATCTGATGGTCCGCAAAAGCCTTGCCTCGCTAACTTCCTCTGGCCAACCGAGGATAAAGCAAGTATATTACGGCGAAGCGTAGAGCTTATAATTTATTCTCTATATAAATTAACAAGTTAGATTGAACTCATTTTTTGTATTTTAAATTGATGAAAAAGTACAAGTAGACTACGCTGGATTGTCGCTTGAAAAGTTTTTTTATCAGTAAATAAATACCGGCGGACTGTCTTATCGAATATTGAGGAAATTTATTTTTTTCGATAATCCATTAATAAAAGTAAAAAGGTACTCTTATATGTTAGAAAATGTTTTATTTATAAAAAGCTTTTTTAAATTTAGAATTTTTTTATGTTTATATTTATACAGATTTGACAATGTTAGTAGAAGTGGACAAGTTCAATAAAAAGGCAAGGCTAAATGGTAAAGTTATTATTACTTTGTTAAATTTTTAATTGAAGAGTGTTTTCAGCATTTTTCCATTGTGCCAATTTACTAACTACCATTACATTCGGAACTCAGACGCAGTCCTTAGTTGCTATACTTCCTTCGTATCGCGATAGTGGCTATTCCAAGTTAGATAAATTTAGTGCCGTCAGCACTTGGAGATATCTAGGGCGGCAAGGGCAGAGGGCGGGAGTGTGGGGTGGTGGGAATGGGGAGAGTTGTGGGAGTTGGGGTAGGGAGGAAGGAGGGAGGACGCAGGACGGGGGAGATGAAGGGATGCAGATACCGCGGGTAGCTTAGGGCTACCAGCTTATCTAAGTCAAAAAAATGAACGCGTTTGGTACATTGAAAACAAACTGTTTCCTAAAGTGATAGTGTAAAAATATAAAGATTTCTTGAAATTTTTATTTTTTAGAACGGCTAGTAAGCATTATTTAAAAAAAAAAATTTTTGTAGATATAATTTGATATGTTTTGTTCTTCAAACACTGTAAACTTATTTTGTGACACCATTTTAGTTCAAAATTAATACAATACTTACTTTTAACCGCGTTTATTGAAAACTTTAAGGTTTTAAGTAAACCCTGATGAAGTTGAGCATTTACAAAACATGTTGTTTTTTAAACAATAAACGTGGTTAAAACTAAGTTTTCTATTAATTTTGAATTAATATGTTTTCATTCCGATATATTTAAATACAGTTGAACATATCGAGTGAGTTCGACATTATCGTCAAGTCGGTTTGATTTATTGTGCTATCAAGATATTAAAAAAACATTAATGAGAAAAATAAACCACGAAGTAAAAATATTAATAAAATCGATTGTCGTAACTTTAAATACTTGTATTTATACCAGTTATCATAAATTATTAATAACATTTGACACCTCTCTTAATATATAATTAATTAAAAATTGTGAATAACACTTTATCAAATTATATTAATGATTAATTGGCTTATTGATATGAATACTTTTGAAATAACCATTGTAAAAAGTCCCAGTAAAAGGCTTGAAAGAAGTCGGAAACTTCAGAGGAATAGTTGAAAAATAGTTATACGCAAAAAAGTCAATCCATTATAAATAATTGCATCATTAATAATTCGAAGTAAGACATTTAACATGCGCCACCAATTAATACACGTCAAAAGGGAAAGGACAGCGCGGCTGCGATCTTAATCTAGGTTTTGACTTGTAAAGTAAACCAATTTATTCCTGAAACTGGAGAAACATCTGTTCCAAATGATACGAAACATTGCCTCGATGAATTCGGAATACTGGTAAGTTCAAATGCAGGACATATTATTTTATTTCGATAAGAAAGCTGTACTTTAAATAATAATAATAATAATAATTGGATGACTTGTATAGCGCCGTTTTTGTGAAAAATCACCTCAAGGGCGCTGTGTTAAAGTCAAAAGCCAAGGTAAAGCCAAAGTAACCTTGGTCAAAATAAACAAATTTTGAATTACGAACATTTTTTTCGGCTACATCTGCTATGATAAAATCAAAAGCAACATAATTTCAAAATAAGAATAGTTTATTCAGCAAAAGAAAATACTTTTTTAAATAGGTAATAACAAGTTTAAATAAGTACCTATATAAGATTTTTTGCTAGATTAGTGCCAAATATAAATATCGTATTTTCCGACATTTTTGCATGTGACTCTATAGTGGCAATATTTTCATATTAATATATCCAGTGGACAACTATTTTCAATCGTTTTCCTGGAATTCGTGCCTTCTTGCAATTAAGGAATGCTTTGAAAGTAGCAAAAAATCTAAAAAAGAATTAATTGGTGAGTTTTCGTAAGCGATATGCAGAAATACCACGAACATTTTAGTAACAAAAATAACACTGCTTCAGTTTATGTGACTCTATTTCCGAATCAAAACGATTGTAACGAAAATAATGCAAAAAGGATTTCGTATACAATTTTAACTCCGTATAAGTATATAAATCTTATTATAAAAAAGCACTTGGAGTTCGTACTGGTGAATCTTCGATTTACAAATGAAAACAAATGGATTTCGACGCAGAGTAGGTAGTTCCAAAGCCCTTATTTACATAAAGAAATACAAAAAAAAGTGCTAGCCCTGTCTAGAAGCCGGGGGGTAAGGGGTGAGAGAGGGATAGAGCAGGAAGACGAGCATTTAAACGATTTTTTCACCGCACCCCATCGTACTACTTGGGGTAGTTTTTTTGTCGCCCGGATCTGAGTACATTTTGTAGATTCGTCCGATAGCGTCCGAGGGATTTGCGTTGGATTCCTTATTGATATTAATAGTTCGCAAGATGCTGGATCGCTCCGAGTGATGGAGTTCTGGAAGTTTCATTCGGAAGAACTGAGAGAGAATACGAAACTGTGGGACCTATTGCTTAAAACTTTCAGTCTTAACTAATAGACATTACGTTTGAGCCAAGTAAAAACCACTACAATATATTATAAAAACGAATTTAAAAATGTTTTAATTATTGTATGTACTTCAAGGAAATGTTAAATGTATTATAGAATACGAAGTAGGCAATTTATAATGATCGAAGTGCCAAATTGTTTTTTCGGTGAATACGTTATTGAAGACATCCATACTTCATAATTCATAATGTATATTAGCTTTTTTTAGAGATAAAAAAGATTATTTAAATAATGCCTTTAGCTGAGAATATGAAGAAATCAACTAGTAAGACAAATATAATGACGGGTTCGTATGAATCGAACATTCAAATCAAATTGGGCGTGGTTTTCTAAATTATTTATCAATGAACTCTATGTGATGAATGTGTGGGAAGTATGTTAGTTTAGAAGAACCTACCTTCGCATACATCATCTCCGGATGAAAAGATTTGTATTCAAAGAGAACACGTGTATTATACATTATACACCTTTGGGAATCCCAATTGAAATGTCTGTGGAATGCTTCGAGTGACCATAAACAAAATAAAAGAAAAGTAAGTTCATTCATAAGATTTGAATTAGGTACGTTCGTTCTATTTTCAAACGCCGCACACTCGTCCATTCATCTTTGTGGTAGATTGGCAACGCTTGCCTGGCTTTAAATGCATACATAAATTCACGAAATCGAAATGAATACAATTTTTTCTTCGGACAGCGAAATTGCCTCTGGGCAAATACACCGCTCGACTAAAGCCGTACATTTCATGACTTTTGTCCTGGATATTAATATATTTATTTTTGACATTCGTTTTATACTTGGGTTTATAAAACAAGTGTATTTTGTTAACGTTTGACGTCATTTGCTCAATTGTTTTGCGAGTGAAGAGACAATTTCTCTTCGCAACGTCAAAAGCAATTTGTACCTTTCTTTTTTTGGAATAGACATTGTTTAACTTTCGTAATTTGAAATTAATTGACATTTTCCATTCCACTTTGTGTAAAAATATTTATGGTCCGAACAAAGTATAAATTAAGAACTACTTATCTATTTCGGTAGGGTAAAGTCTGTTGTAAATAATGCGAGTGCAGGTAAATGAGGTAAGCAGCTCACCCTTCAGGATAGGAAGTAGAAAGGTGCCTCCCTTACCACAAAAGGTTCTCATCTCAACCCCAGCTCACTATTGTGCCCCGCTTGACTTCTTGTCTGGCACTTATCTTGAATTTTTTATAAACGGCCGCTGAAACGCTTCCAACTTATCACTTCCGCTAAAATTTTTTTTGTCTTTTTTTACAATTTCGCGCCGTGGCGGCTGGTGACTTTTTCCGTACTACTGACTAACTAACCATAAAAAATATCTCCAAAGGGTTATGTAGAGAGGATGGAACGCTACACAAACCTGTCTGTGCATAATTCATGCAAATAATATTGATTTATACAAACAGAAAGGATAATTAACCCACTTCTTTACATGAATGCAAACTCTTCTATTTACACCACTCTAAAAACATAGTAATTTATACACATGATGTTGCCATGTCTTTCCAGGGTATTCCCGACATCTTAACAACACTCACACTCCTTTCAACGTTTGAAGGCCCCCCTTTAATCCTGTTAATAATGCTTACTTATTTTTTTATTTTTATTTTATAATACGTCATAGGTATAATGTAAAATTTATCATATCGCACGGTCATACATCATAACCCATAATACCTACCTATTATTATTATATTTGTATATCTCACGTAGTTTATCTGAAAAAAAAATATTTTTGTCTTCTACTAAGAGCATTACTAACTTTTAATACCTTTGTATATTTTTATATTCAATTCTTTTTGTACTTTTTTATCCTTTTTTATATATTTAACAGTTTATACATTTCACTTTTAACTCTTTTATTTCAACCTTTTTACTTTACATTTATGTTTTTTTACTTATTACTAGTGATTTATTACTTTTTTCCTTTTACTTTTAACTTTTTACTCCACATTTACTGTTAAATTATTTATTTAGTTGTAATATTCATATTATGTTAATTTAGTTATGTTAAAGGCACATGTTATGCCGTGTACATGAAAATAAATAAATAAATTTTCAGATTGTTAAACAGTAATTTAACACAGTGCCTACACTCTATTTAGGAAATAAAATCGAGACGTTGGATTAAAAAAAGATTCAATAGTTTTAGGTTTCTGTAATAGTCAATATTTTCCGATGAGGTAATCAGGAATTAGACTCGGCTCTTTTTACACCTGACAATCTTTTCGCCTACAACTGAACAATGAAGGTAATTATTTTCTTGAGGTGCTCAATTACAAGAAAATCCACCAGACGCCACTGGTCGTCACGAGAGGTGCTTTTAGGAAGTCAAACGACGTTAATGAGGGCTTTTTTCTATAATAAGCATCCGGATGTTTATGTCGCGAATTCGAGCGAGAGAGCTTTTGATGTTGTCGAGAGCTTTTAAATGATATTTACGAATTTGGCTAGCAAATTAAGAAAGCACAAAGCTGGCCCTGCGGTAAGTAATGTTAATGAGTCGGTTTATCGCAATAAAAAGCTCGTTAATGCTTTCAAAGCATGCATATATGGCTTACGGGGAATATCATCCTCAATGTGCCGGATTACTTCGTATTACATGCTTTATTTTAATCGTTTCGTACCTTTGTTAGCTTGTAGGCATACCCGCCTGTTCACATGTTTATCAATCCAGTTAATGTATATGGATTCTGTACAGGTTTGTAAAAATTATAATATTGTAAATAACATAAAAAGAAGAGGAAATCACAAACCAAAAAGGTGTATTTTCTTAGTAAGCTTTATATCGCTACAAACATAGTTAATACCTATGCATAAAAATGGCTTTGTAAACGAAGTCCAGGAAAGCTAGACTTCAAACGCAAAAGCGGTTTATATTATTTTGTGCAAAAAAATATAAGAAAGAAAAGAGTTAATCAAGGGAAACTGTCACAGATACAAGCAAAGCAAAAAAACAAATTTTTCCGAAAGATGTTTCTTAAATGTGTTCCTAAATTTTTAATGAACAAACACATTATTGAGAAGGAAAAGTTTATATATTTAGATAAAGTAATTAATTTTATTTTAATTAAACACAAGCGAAACTATAGGAAAAGCTTTTATTTACATAAAGCTTACTTTCGGCATTCATAATAAAAAGTAATTTGTTAAGATTAATCTAAAATTGTGATTTCATTTGTTTGTTGGGTGTTGAGGCACGCCACAACACCCCAAACACCACTCTTCTGCTTTCTCCTCCTTTTCGATCTATCGGTTAAGGTTGGAATATTCTTTTAGTGTCCATCATCAGGGCAGATACTTAGAACCTAACTAAAAAAGATAACTTTTTAGAACCTGATGACGTCGAATAAATACTCTTTCTCGAATCAGGCTGAATAATACAATATTATGTTCAGTCACTTTGCATTGTAAAACCGAGCTCCTGCCGCTAAAATTAGCTCGTGTTTGTCATAAAGCGCGAATAAACAATTCTCGCCGAGGAAACGATGAATATTATCAAGACGGCAGTTTGCAACAAAACGCATCTCGCAAATTAATAGAACGTGTAACGAATGGCGGACTCATACGTTGGTAAGTTCGCGAACCACTTGACATCAGTTTAGCTAACATTGAAGTGATTAATTGTTTTAACAAGTCAGAAGCGGTACATCACTCCCACGCTGCATTCTTCACACAATCAAATCATGAGGAAGGGAGCGTGTAAATACGTAGGTATTAAAGTGCATCTGGTATTTCAAAACAAAGATTCTAATTATAATTTTACCTACAGCAATTTATTGTTAAAGCCGCGTCCAATACATTTAAAAGTGCTATTTTTTAACGGAATTTGAAGATTTTTTTATTGCAGCATTAGGTACCTATCTATATCATGAAGGAAATTGACAGTAAATGATTTAATCTATAATAAAATAGGATATAACAAAAACGATTATTAATTACATTTTGTACAGAAATATTACCAAATAACCGCATTCAATGCTTTTGTAATATATTAGAGGAATGCAGTTTTTTGTTGTTTTCAGTTTGTGCAAAATTGGGCTTCATTTCGGTTAAAATAATATTTAGTTAGGTAGGTTCCTTACTTGAGTTAACAGTTAAATTTAGTAAGTTGATTCTTAACTATTAACCCACTCTCTATTATTGAAAAAAGTGTTTTTTATTCATACATAACAAACTATAATAACTGACAACATTTGTTCTCGTATATTAATTAACATGGCTGAAATTCATAGAATCTGTGAATTTTTAAATATTTTTTTACTGTTCGAAAGATTTATTCCACTTACTTACTGTGCAATATTTCTAATTTTAATGTTCTTTATATTTGTGTACAAAAACTTAAAATGTTATTCAAAGAGTAATCAATAATATTGTATCTACTGTTTTAGAATAATATTCTCAATTTTTATAGATTCACATCTTATTTTATAAATACATTTTCAGAAACTCTTGCAGATCAAATCTTTGGCAAAATTTCTTTGGAAATAACCAAAGGGACAAAATAAATTTCCGCTTTTAACGGACAGCCTCTGGCTCTGATGAGAGATAACAACTTAGCTAATATTAAATTTACGGTTTAATAATTAATTCTCAGTTGAATACACGGAAAATTTATGTTTTTTTAACGAGTAGACGATAAATAATAGATTGTCAAACGAAGGGTGAGACCGTTGCGTTCAAGAATGCAAATTTGACTTTTTTATCACGGAATATTTACCTTTAAAATTAAAACCGGTTATGAATACTGAGTAAAAATACGTTGCTATGAATAAGCTGTATTTTGAAATGTATGTATGTACGTTTGATGGTATTCCGTTTTTTAAGTGTGCTGCCTCCAATACATATAGAAATCATTCAGGGCGCGTAATAGTTGACGATAAAAAAAAACACATCCATCAAAGTATGTTGAAAATAAAACACGAGGGGAGAACGGAAAATATAATACACATGAAATAGTGATCAAATAACCAGGGTGACATCATGCAGGAGCAGGGTGCAGGGAACACAAGTACCTGGGGTCAGCGAAGGGCTCCGCATAGATATTCCGGGGGGCCCGGCGGGGGAGGGGTGGGGGCACGGGGCCCAGGGCTTCGTCGCCGTCTCCGTACCGGTCCCCGTAGCGCCCCATACTCTTCATCGTCATCGCGAAGTTCTCTCTGTCAATCCTGGCGACTCGAGACACTTCCTTCTAACACTGACGATGGTCACTTTCCACCTTCTCGTTTACCCTGTTCATTGTCGCCTGTTTCTCGAAACGTCAATTTAACCAAAACAAACTAACATCACAGCGAAGGTTCGCATCGTTCAGAAAACACTTATTCGACAAGTCATATAAATAAACACATTGATCACACGGATAACTTATCTAAACTCGAATACTCGGTAGTAAAGACCTTGTCACCAGAAGGACTGTAGTATGTCTGGTGAAAGTCTGTTCCGGGTTTCCGTGGAGCGCGGTGTATTTACGGAAAGCTCTCCGAAGCAGATAAGAGTGCAGCTTTACGCGAAAAAGCTCCGGTGGCCCGAGGGATGCAGAGGGTAGGCGCGGCGCGGGGGAATCGGAGACATACACCCGTCAATGTTGATACGATCCTCTGCGCATAAAACCGAAGGCGAGCTATTGACACTGCCGAAAAAAAATAATCACAATATTTAGTAAAAAATAGTGTTTACACGGGGACCGAACGTTGCGTTTTCTTTTATATAACGAATGTTACAAGTTTCAAGGAACGGTCCGTAGCGAACGCAGCGGCGAATAATCGAACACGTCCACTCTCAGCGCCTGACAATGGCGAAGTGCGGGACAAGAAGGGAGAAGAGTCGGGGAGTGCGCGCGCAGGCCATGGGAGGGAGGGGGCGGGCGCATGCGCGGGGGGAGGGATGCGCACCCCACGGCCCTCAGGGTGGGTTAGGGGGGAGGTAGCCTTTAATCTGGGGTTGTTTGCGAGCGCAACAGTTATCTGCCGTCCGTATTGCCAACGTGAGAGACTAATAATTCAAACATGCCTTGCGTAATCGAAATGGGACTGATTTTTAAACAGGTAAATGTAATTTTTACTGCAGGACACCTAACCAGGAATGTACAAAAGAAAATGTTTTTTTACGTATTATTATGACGATACAAAAAAAAGTCAGTAGAATTATGGTACTCACAAATTCCAGAAGATCCAAAATTCTAGAAGGTAAAAGGGAAAGGGGTGGGAAAAGTAAGGAAGTTACAGTTTTATTTTAATTATTTTTCTTCTTTCTTAAAAGTGAAATGTAATATATGCGCAAACATTCAATACGTTACTTCTGCGAAGAAAACAAATGAAACATTATAGGAGAGTTCTCTAAATATTAACAATTTAATTTTAAATTTCAAAACAAATCTTAAATATATATTATACAAATCAGTTGATTTTGTAAACGCATTAGTTTTGTGTTCGCTTTCAAACGACAAATGACAGGAAGGAATTAACAATGTTAAAGATAAGTAGTCAGGAGAAACCTAAAAGGTGGTTGTTCAACGACGTCTGGGTCTTTTAGAAAAACTTGTTCACTATCAAAACCTAAATCTATTAAAGTCATGAGGGTCTATTGTATTAGCGGTGCAGTATGCTCCAGGTTTAGTTTTAGGGTTCCCATTTTAGGGCAGATAACAAAATTATCTATATTCTGTGAGGTCTACACTCGCGCCGGCCATTAAAGGGATGGCGCATGCTAAAGGTCCAATAAAAGACATTTTTCATAGACGATACACGATAAATTTAAGGTGAGAAAGGAAAATACCTGCGCTAAATTTGTCTTGGAAGACTAGAGCCACAGGTTTATGTTTTCTAGTCTGAGCCGGGACTTGGAATGTTTGTTTGCGAGCTTTTTGATAGTTTTGAGATCCCGTATGTCCCGTCGCCCCCTGCTGGCCTTTGTCGCTGGCGCGGCAAGGACAACAAAAAAGCCAAACTTTTTTGAACAATGGGAGGAGCAAAAAAGCTTTTCTATGTTAAAACTGGTCCGCTGTCGGCGAAAAATATGGACGTATCGACCTTTTTACTGTTTGGACCAAAGTGCTTTCGATACCATGCGAAATGCACTAGAGACAAGCGTGTAAGAAAATAGTAAAACAATTATAATTAGATAATTAGTAAAAGGCCATTTTTGTGAAAGATCACCCCAACCTTTGTCACTTAATTCGATATGTCTCTTAATTTCTTAAGCGTCACATTTTGCATTGAATGCATTTTTGCACATCTTGATTCAGTATTGACGAATTTGTGAAAAAGTTAAACTTTTTTTAAAATAATTCAATAATTGTAAATAAAGATAGGTTGTTCACTTTTTGCTAACGGGTATTGATCCACCTTAGGAAGTAGTATCGCTCACTTTCTGGAGACCCAAAGTTTAGCCGTGGGCTAATTTGACGGTTCAAAGCTTGTGGAACGAGTTAGGAGAGTGCAACTATCAGTACGGGATACAACAATCTTCCGTCTTCCCTAGAGGACGGTGGGAATTTATACCTGAACATTGATGATCCCATTATGGGTAAAAACGGATCGAAGCAAACCGTGGATGGACTACAGAAACATACCCATGACCATACACAATGCCCAAGCCCATTATTTGCATGCCTTTTACGAATCCTGATTGAGTCGGTCGTGATGAATTTGGAGAGCGTCTTGCAGTTGCGCCGTCTATCAGCCGATATGTAAGTGGAAGGTTGTTATTTTGATTGGTCAGTAAGCTGATTGCGAGTTATGGACATGCGCTAATGGTTTTGGGCATACTCACTACATAGCCACGTAATATTAGGTTATGGACGGGCGGGCGTTCTGGATTCTTGTCAAAATATCGTGATTGATGACTACGGAATGCCGAATTTTAAAAGCTGTCATTTTTATGCCTAACCGAAAATACAGAAGGTGTCTGTGGTCGCAATATTACTTTCCTAAATATAATCAAACTTTTACTAATTAAAAATCAATTTGTTTTTTAATTTTGCTTGTTTTTAGAAGAGGATTTAAAATAACGTTTAACATATCATTTACCGAGTCTAGTTTTTTAACTGTTAATTCATGGTGGAATTCCATTGTATTAGAAATGAAATTAAACAATTTTTTCACTTTGTTCCACTTGTTTATTTACACCAGGGCCGGTTTCGTCCTACTACGGACATTTTCAGACTGGTAGTTGAATTTAGCATAAGAATTTGAATTCAGCTTAAGAATTTCAACTTTTTTACATATTTATATGTTTATTTACACCAGGACCCGTTTCGTCCTACTACGGACATTTTCAGACTGGTAGTTGAATTTAGCATAAGAATTTGAATTCAGCATAAGAATTTCAACTTTTTTAGATATATTTACATGTTTATTTACACCATGACCGGTTTCGTCCTACTACGGACATTTTCAGACTGGTAGTTGAATTTAGCATAAGAATTTGAATTCAGCATAAGAATTTCAACTACCAGTCTGAAAATGTCCGTAGTAGGACGAAACCGGTCCTGGTGTAAATAAACAATTAAAACAAAGTGAAAAAATTGTTTAATTTCATATCTAATATCATTTACCATTTATTCTTGAAGATATATTTAGAATTTGGCAGAAGAGTTGAAATTCCATTTAAACTACAAACATTATCTAATTAATTGCATTTATAATTGTCGGTTGTATTCAGTTGTATACAGTAAAATGTTTATTGAACTAGTTTTGTGATGGTTTCCGCAATGTTGTTTATATTTCATTAATTTTATCTGTAGGTCAATTTTGGTTTTCCGTGCAATTCGTGCATTTCGTGCTAGAATAAATATTTACAATCCACGTTAAATTCTTAATGTTGCGGAAGTAGTTATTAAATATTTGTACTTTAGACAGTCAAAGATACCTCGGAAAGCTCCTCATAAATGCAGAATAGAATGATCAAGTCAGCCTCACGTGAGAGGCAGCCTGCATTGAGAAGCATTTTACTATAGTTTGGTTCGAAGGTCTGATTTATGGGGTGGAAACGGCTTCTTCCTTTAGATAAAACACTGGCACGCGGGAACAAATAGCCATAACACGAACCCCATTCAAAAACACAACGGGGAGATTCCATTTTGAGGGTGAAAAATGCTTATTGAATATTATCTGTTATTGAATCGATAATTCTATATTCTAACGTATTATCAGAACACTTCCCCGAGAAAGGGATTCCATATTTATTTATTAAACTTCAATAAAGAAATAAAGCGTTAAATTCTACTATTTTTTACGTTATTCAAAAATACAACCAATTATAGATTTCCTCTTTGTGGTATAAAATTAACGGAATTAAATTATGTAAAACAAAAGTAAAAAATACTTTAATATGTATAAAAAAAAGACAGGATGCATATAAAAAAAAGAATCCCAAAACCGAATTATATAAACAATAACAGAAAAGTTACACATGAAACGTCAGAAAAATATACTTACATGACCTTCTTTTTATTTATTTAGTACGCATTCGAAAATATTTACTTTTGATGCCGTGCACGGAGAAAAATGTTATTCTAAAATAAGATCATTTTATTCGTAAAACGGTTAAAAACGGGACTGAAGTTCTTACGAAGAAATTTGTTGGTATACGTACGAAATTACGTATACCAACAAATTATTCTTACAAGTTCCCGCCAATAAAAATTGAAACCCTGTTAATTTGTTCGTAAGAACTTCAGTCCTGTTTTTAACCGTTTTTATGAATAAAATGATTGTGTTTTAGAATAACATTTTTCTCCGTGTGTTATTGTATTTATTACATGTTCTGTTCAAACACATATTACACAAAAGCATTTCTTATCTATTCGTGAGAAAGGGTTTTAAAACTTGTAGTATTTTTAGTAAAGAAAGTGAAATAAAAATGTAGTGTTAGAATAATTACGAAGATCCATCACCATCCCTTACATTCATACAGTGAATGTAAATGCAACCCGGAGCAAACAATTTATATTCCTTTGATTCTGAGCCAAACACAAGCCGAGCTTTTGTCACTGGAGTCAACCAGTTACTAGTCGGCACTAGACTCTTTTATCGTTAGCTTTACTTTAAAATGTCGTCATGGCGTGAGAAAAGGTACTGCTGTTGTAATGTAATTTTATCATCCCAAGTGCAGGACTAATTTTGTAAGACCCTTTCAGCCATTTACTGAGTCATAGACAATAAGTAAGATAAGAAAAAGAGTAAACAAAAGAAACGGGACGGAATCTGGTCTTGTGGAATGCGACCATATTACGGGGATGGCAAATTACCGAACCCGACGTTGTTGTTGCTCAACTGATACAATGGCTCTCGGGAATAAGGACAGTAAAAGTAAATGACTAAACGTAAGCCCCGCAACCCACAAGTGAACGCCCGAAGCTGGTACACGTTTTTTTAACCTCTATCGAAGAATGCAGAGAGAATAAATTATTAGAAGCATGGGAAATATCGTTATTTATCGAGCTTTATAATAATAACGAGAATAACTTCTAAAGGAAATTAATTAAAAAAAGACTTCGCATGAACATATTAGGTGTGTTCAGGATAATTTTTGTATATTTTAGTATTATCTCTCATCAGTGATTAAAAATCATCACAATTATACATAATTGCCGGCGTGGGTGTAGAAAGCGTGAATTCATTTAACGTGGGTAGTCGTCCCAGTAAATATGCAAAATCAAAGCACACCACACGTGAGTCACACTGGCCGGGGCCGGTCAATTGGACCAAGCCCCCTATCAAATTGAGGAATTTTATGAGGCTGAAGGTAGAGGAAGAAAAATTCAGACCTGGCCCCCTAGCACACTCGATCGATAAGGATTGACAGGATAATTTTCGGAAACTTCTCATCGTTCCCTAGCACGACTGCAGATCGCCAACGAATAAGTATCAACTGTTTTTTGTACGTTAGCGATTATCGGTTGTCCTAGGGAACGATGAGGAGTTACCGAAAATTATCGATACAATCCTTATCGATCGATTGTGCTAGGGGTCTGGAATTGCTAAACATGGCTTAATTGATTTCCAGTAACCTTCCGATTTTTAATGATTATCATTTATCACGTTTTTTCGGAACGAAATACATAACATCAATTCAATTCTAAGTATTTGATTATTATTACGCGAATAAATATATCAAAAAATATTTATTTTATAAACACATCAAGGTAATTATTATATATTATTTGTACTTGACTGGGTGTCGAACTCGCGTTCTTTGGACTAAGAGCAAAACATACCGAGCTCATTCAACTAGAAGCTTGCTATCTTGATTTTACTCTCGTTTAAATAATGTTAATTTTCTCGTACTTCTAAGCTTTTACTTCTCCCCAACAACTTGAAGGACTTAACGCTCGCGTTTGGGTCAATCGAATACATATTATGCTTAATTCAATTTGAAGATTCTCGCAAAAGCTCTTATAGATGCCGGGCAGCCTCTGAGAAACGAAGATAAACACGTCGAAGTTAATTCGATTTGCCGAAGCGTTTGTTTGTACGTATGTGATTCCCACGGTGGAAGCCTGCAGAGCCTCCCACTCCATATCAAGTTATCTCGACGTAAGCGTTGCAGGCAACTTTTTGCTCTCGCGCGTCGTGCCTAAAATGGAAATCATTACCGCGGTTCAATCCAAAGGGGAACACGAACAAAGAATAGCCTACAAGAAGACGAGAAGGCTAAACTATATACTACGAACATTATATTTTATACCCTGATGTTGTTAACAAGAGCAGTTAGCAATACACGGGATCTTTTGCGTGATATTATTCCAATGCTCTACATTCTACAGTTTCCAGTGAGCGATGCAGCAATGCAAATTCAATGTAACACTAGTAGTTAGACGCTTGAGGATCGCGAAACTATTAACAACACCTTCGAGAACAAACTAGAAAGATACTTGATTTAATTCAAGAAGTAAAAATACTTTAACAACTCTTCCTAAGGTGCCCATCCAACAAATGCATTCAATTGGTAAGATTTTTTGTGTAACAAATTGAAAAGATAATTGGACTTCTGTAGATTATTTATCAAAACTGTTGATGTAGCATAAAACGATTATTTCTATCCAGAAAACTACTTTTACCCATAATATTGAACCAATCCATTTAGCTGCCTTCCTGCCAAATCATTGTATGAAAGCTTATTTAAATAATTTCCATAGATAGGACTCCATATTTGGCTTCCTGTCTGTTTATTGTAATTAATTAGTTAGATCATTTATAATGCTCCAAAATATATTTTGTTATTTGTACAAATAAAAAAATAAAATAAATAGAGAAATGGTAGGAACATGACTAGTGCTCAATGTAGTCTAATCGGCGATTGACAAGACTTGTGGTATTTAGTGATCACTCAGTGATATCAAGACTATTGTGCTAAAATTGTTTTAATTAGGACGGCCGGCGTAGTCCAGCGGTAGGGCGTTAGACTCCCATTCCGAAGGCCGCGGGTTCGAACCCGGCGTGCGCAAATAAATTTTATACAATTGATTTATGTTATTTCACAATTAATTATTTAAAACATTATTTAGTAGATATATTTGCGGCACGTTCCAGAGTGGAAGATACTCTTAGTATCGCCCTGGTGTAAGACCACCATTCAGAATTGAAACGTTGCTTGAAATGGCTTTAGCCGTGTTTAGTGACTAGATCTGAATAGCCAGGTACTTCCCCACCTTCCTCTTCCTCATCTCCTTCCCTTTCCCACTTACCTTCAGCCTCATAACATACCCCAATTGAGGATGCCATAGTCTCACTGGCTCCAGACGGGAGTAGTTGGAACTCTTGTGAGGTATTCACTATAAAAAAAAAACAGCGCTCTTCACATTTAAAAAAAAAACCAAAAGGTTTTTTTTTTCGTTTTCATCTCTGGGGATGCTGCTTGGAGGACCTATTCAGGGAAAGGAAGGAGAGGATATTTTGGGAATAATAATGGTATGAGGGGAGGGTAGGGGAATCTGGGGGTCAATGTGTTTAGGAGTGATGGACGTATGGATTCCTCCCACTGCGATAGAAGGCGATGGGTCCAAAGTCGGGCTAGATAGATCTAGGTTCGGCCAGCCACGAAAAACGCACTCGCCACCGAGATCTATACAAATCTCACCCCATAAACACGGGCACACCTGCTAAGTCACCAAACGTAGCGAACCCCTTCGGGGTGACCAATCATAATAGTGATAACAGCAGAGGTGTTGGTTATCCAATAAATGGTTCTTGCCTCCAAATTAAATTAAATTTACAAGTTATCCATTTATTATTATGATTATTTGATATTTGACAGTACGGTTAGAAGTATTAACGTATTCAATCTGCAAGTCTATATTATTTAAATAATACGTACATTACAAAAAATCTGCATAAATTATCGTAAAATTTGTTTGAAACAAGATCGCATTTCATTTTGTATATGCTCAGAACAATATATTCTATTTTTGTACGTCGCTGTCCTGACAAGCGACATGTGGTTCGAATGAGAACAAACCTTTTTGAGCCTTCATGTTTACTATGGAGCCAGCATAATTTTGACATGACTAAAATTTTGGTTCGACAAATGCATCGCAGTATAGAAAAAACGAAGGGCTTAAAGCGCGACACACTTATATGGCGTGTTGTTTTTTGTCATCCCGGTTATACAAAGAACGAGTTCGTGATTTTTAAATAAAGGGGAAAAGGATTTGAACAGCCAACAATGGGTTTCATGCATCATGTTTGAAAGATCAATAATATATGGGCGATTTAGCCAAACAGGATTATTTACGCGCGTGGATGGAAAATAAGTACTTTCAACCTAATTCATTGAACATGTAGGAGAAATATCCACATTAAGAAATTAGGGCTAAAAATATGAAGAGAGTGGTTATCAGTCGATTGATCATTGAAGTTATTAGTATCTTATATATTTTGATCATCATTCATCATTCTAGTTCTACGTACAATTTTCAGGATGAGAGGAAATCTTCCTAGAAATGTTTGCAATTAAATTTTAATCATGATTTAGGGCAACTTGCACCAACTATCGCTAATTTTATCTTAAATTGTATTTAACTAAACGAATTTAAAACGCTAAACACGTTTAACTTAAATGCGTTTAGTTGCGTCTTGCACCACGCAATTGGAGTGGCCATTTAGTTAAACGTCTTTAACGCGTCGGTAAAACGTTACGGCGTTTCATTTTACTTAAAGTCGTTGCGTGATTAATTTATTTATGATATGGTCGTTGCTGATTGGTTCATTTATGGTCATTGTGAATGTCAACAATTTTGAGGTTGTGTTTTGGTTACATAATGTATTATTTTATTTTGATCCAGAAAATGAGTGCCCAAATAAATAAATCCCGAGCGAGAGCCCTTAACTTTTTGAAGGAGGAACAATTTTAGTTTTTGAAAGCAATAGATATTTATTATTTGTATAATCACATTAACCATTTATTTCTTATGATTTTTTTTTATTTCTCAAAAAACATCAAAATGAGAATAACAATATCAAAACCAATCAAAATCAGTTATAGAAAGCAAGAAAACTGATGAGGTTAAAACTGTTGTGAAGCAAGAATCTTAGGCCGAAATATTCAACGCAAATAATAAAAATGTTCATAGAACTACAGAAAACCTAAAAGTGTATCAAATAAATTTGTTCTTGATTTTACGTCTATGATTATATTTAGTAAACACCATTTTTATATCAACTTATAAAATCTATAATTTTTTCGTCAGCGACAGAATGCAAATCCTAACCTAAAAAAATGACAGTACTTCTTTGGTAAACGTATTTAACTCAGTTAAACAGCCAATTTTGGGTATTTAACTTTGACAGTTCTTTAAACGCATTTAACGATTTAAATATTGTGGTGCAAGACGCCAAGTCGACTTAAATCAACTTATGTGTTTAGATTGATATTTAAACCAAATTTAACTTTTGGTGCAAGCCGGCCTTAATCCCATTCGAAGCAGTTAAATGTAAATTATTTTGCGTTACTTTTAATCATTTTTCCTAAAAACTAGAAAATATTGTCAATGTCTTTCTTTTGGGATGGCTAGATTTCTTTAAAATTTATGCGTAAATTCATTCAACGCTGAAATAGGCACTCCAGTAATGATTTCACAAATTGAAACCTATTTCTATTTACCATGAATCTGTCGTAAATAAAACTTATATTCGAGATAAGATTTGGTTACCCTTATCAGAAGCTTAAGAATGTACGCATATTGACAGTGAAAAATATGTTATTATATATTGGAAGATGGTAGCCAAGATAAATGGGTGAATGAAGAGTCCTCCGTCCCTTTGTGAAACGAGTATTAGGGATAACACAATCTTAGGAATAAAGTATCGCATTTCACCGGCATAATATTTGATCAAGTAGAAGTAGCACAATGAAGGAACTAGGCAATTATCCTTGTAAACAGATATTATTTTTCTTAAAGTATCGATTTCAAGATCCTGACATTAACAAAGGAGCTTTAAATTGGAAACCAACCATCTACGAATTGAATTGTATTCATCGCGTAACTTGTCTTTTATATGGCAACTGCATTTTAAATTGCCCAATAACGTAGATTTACAGACATTCAAACTTTTTTAAATAGTTTAAAAAAAATATATATTTTTTTAGAGTTAGTTTTTATTTGGTTATGCCTGGTTAGCCTTCCATTGACTTACTCGGTTGAACCTTGTGACAAGTTAACCTGTATTTGAGCCAGACGCCAGCCTAGCCAGCCTAGTTATACGCGCCAATCTTAAATGCCGACCTAAAATTGATACGATCTTTTCTCGCGCAGGTAGAGTCACTGACTTTACAATGACCGTAAGCGAAAGAGAAAGATGCGTAAAACACACGCGCGACAGAGAAAAGCGTGGGCGGGGAGGCACGCCGCTTTTCGGACATTAAACTCGCCTATGGCAATAATTTCTGTACCAATATCAGTTCGGCATTAAAGTTTGGCGCTTTTTGTAGTATATAATTGTTTATCCTTTTTCACTGTAGTTTATAATGGTTTTAATAGCAGGTAGTTTACCGGTATTTAAATGGAAGTAGCTCCAAATGTCATTGACAATGGTGCATTCACAAACATAAGACATGCCAACCACAAGTCAAATATTCTTGCACCGTTCTTTCCGCATGGGAGCGGTCGTTTTTACTATTCGTTCTTTAGCTTCACAGCTAATCTTCTATTTTAAGTCCGAAGTTAATTCTTTCATTTCATCCTCTTCTTCCTTTTCTCTTCAAGAACCCCCGCGTGCTTTCCCAAAGCTATTTTTATACAAATATTCGGGGGTAGGTACTATCTATGCTAGTTATTCTAATAGTAGGAAATGACCTCATAACTTAAAAATATTCAGCAATTATTAATTGTTTTTGTCTTTAATTCGTATAACTCTATTATTTTAAAAAAAAATTTATTTAAATTAAATTTAAAAATTTGTAATTATTAAGTTCTGAAAGTATGTTGATTTTTTATTATTGTATCAGCTATTTCGTCTCATAAAGCTGTTTCCAAACTGTGGTTATACCACATTGAGACGACTTATTCATACGCTTCTAAATTTCAATTTTGAAGGTTTCGTACCGGTTAATTGATTTATTACCGGTTAAACCGAGTTAATAATAAAACAATTGAAATGGGGTACAAAAAAAATATATATTCAGCAATTATTATAAGGAATAATTATTAGCCTGAAACACTCATCAATATTGAAAAACTCTCCCGAGAAAAGATACATGCGCCGACGGGACTCGAACCCGCACCCCTCTGTTTGCCGGACAGGAGCTCTACCATTAAGCTTCGGCGGGTTACCACCTACCCGCCAAATGATTCAATATATACCCAGTGTTTCATTCAACAATTATCGCTTATTATATTTTTTCACCTGCAAACAACCAATTTTATTTTTATATGAGAAAGGCATGTAGGTGCTAACTCTCTAACTAGGTGGCGTCGAGACATATTATATCTACATTTTTTGGTGAAAATACTTTAACTTGTCAAATATTGATTATTTTTTATGTCAAATAATCAATATTCAGCAATATTAGCAATATTCAGCAACCCAGCTGTACTAGATAACCAAGACACATATTTGACTGTCAATAAAATCGAGTTAAGTAGTCAGCCATCATCTTGGATTTTTAGTATCGATAATCCGTATACCAGCTATAAAATCAACATGCGCTCATCCGCACCAAAAGCACTATCGGTTTCATTTCAGTCCAGTACTTCATTATGCAAATGTGCCCGGGAACAATTACCATTCAAATTCCTGGGGCATAAGTCCACGGCTCACAGGAAACTGCATCTTGAACATTGCAGCTTTGCTTTGCATATATGGGCAGCCAATCAATATTCAGTCAATATCCAGACTGGCTATTTACTATTTACCTAGGCTGCGATTCCCTTCTCCTTTAACCCTTGCCGATAATCTGAGTCTATGGCATTCGACATTGCTCGGTGTGTTTGCGTGTCAAAATGAAACGCTTTTCACATTCGATGAACAAGGCTGAATAATGCATTCTATAAATATTTTTGTGACGAAGAGATATTTGGAATGTTAGATTCGCCGGTGTAAGGGAATATTTGCGACTGAATGAATCTCGAATCCTTAACACCTATGGGTAGCTACCTAAGCACAGTGAATGCTAGAGCACTGAATAAAAAAACCCATCTTATTTATAGATGCATGTGAGTACAAATTGTACTCACATGATTCTATATTGAAGAAAAAAAAACTTGCCGCACTTCTCTTCCATACCATTTTTACTGATGGCTTGAACGAAAAATATGACACTTAGGCACGCTACATGGTCCCAAATGTTCATTGCTACAATCGCTGTTTGCGGGATACTTGAGTTCAAAAAGCCTTTAAAATGTATCAAACAATTTAAAGGTTGCTTACTCTGGTTGCTTGGTTTGTTGGTTACTTGGCTGCTTACTCTTTTCGTTGCTTAAACGTAGGTTAGTTGGTTGATTACTCATGTTTTCTTTCCAGATTGCACTACCCCTTTCCAGCTGTTAAAAGAGCCACCAAAAATAAAATATATAAACATTGGAGTGCTCGCTCATGGCATGTTGTACGTAAATAACTGTCCATCAAATAGTTTCTTAACGATAAACCTGCAGAAGAGAGGAATAGTTTGGTTTATAACGTAGAGCGATGGACGGTATGAAGGCCATGGGTAACAGAAGAAAATCGAGGGTGAAGGACATATCTTAGATCTTTACTATTTAAGGGTTTTTTGTGCTAACTATGATAAAGAGTATGAATATACCAATTAAACATATTTGATTACAGTCAAATAAACGTCTTAACTCAGTGTTGCCTTTGACATCATCGCCACTTTAGCCGCAAGGCTTCACAAACAGCCTCAATTTCGTTTTAACTCCAATATTTAATAATCTTTGTAGTATCTGGGAGATATCTCGGGAGAACTGAGTATCGTGTTTCTCCTACGCAAAGTTTAGAGCTTCTGCAAACTTCCATTTGTTTATGATCCTATTTTGAAACAGTGGATTCCCAAACAGAGTACCTACAGACATTGCATTCTGTAGTCTGTACTGGCAGCGGGAATTTAAAATACTGTACAATAGTATCAAACTAATCCTGAAATGTTGGACTGGTTGAACTAATGAAACTTTAGTCATTAGAATAATGTACTGAAACATTTTAATTAAGCTTCAGTTCATAGATTGAAAACAATTATATATTTCAAAGAGTTCACTATAATATTACGCTTGCGCTTTTTTACTTTTCAATTTATTGTTATACGTATATTTCTTTCCTAGGTAAATCTCCTCAGATGAGCTGACAACTCTAATGGTAACTGCCGGCTTTGGATTGATAAGAGTCACAAAGAGTCTTTAAATCTGGTCACTGTTTGAGAGAGACAAATTTCAGAGCAGATGGCTTATGAAGGAATAGGAAAATCACTAATCTTTCCTTCTTCTAATTAAATACTGTTTTTGTACACCACTATATCGACATGTTTCGAAACCGATGGTTTCTTCGCGGGATAATAGAAACATAAATAAGAAAAGTAAAAAAAACATATTTTAAAACCCATCGGTTTTGAAACATGTCGATAATTGTGATTATACAGTGGTGTACACAAAGTTATTTGTTTCATTTAATTAAAAATGACGCCACAAAGTGATTTTGCGAGACTTCAATTGTTATTGGTCCTTTGTACACGGATAAAAATATTATTCTAAAATACGATCATTTTATTCGTAAAAACGGTTTAACACGGGACTGAAGTTCTTACGAACAAATTAACAGGGTTTCAATGTTTATTGCCGGGAACATGTAAGAATAATTTGTTGGTATATGTAATTTAGTACATATATCAACAAATTATTCTTACATTTTCCCGCCAATAAACATTGAAACACTGTTATTTTGTTCGTAAGAACTTCAGTCGCGTTTTTAACCGTTTTTACGAATAAAATGGTCGTATTTTCGAATAACATTTTTCTCCATGTACAATATAATTTATAAAAAGTGTTATTTACAATAATTATTAAGTACATGTAATAAAATGGTATATGTAGGTATACATTAAAAAATAACTTCGGAAGATCTTCGTCAGCATTTTATGTTAGAAATTTGGGATAGACAGAAACACTAGTAATTATTTATATAACACAATATAATAAAACCTTTATTTATTATTTGTAGGCCGTTCGCACTGCCATGCCATAAATATAAAATATTTCACACATTGAACAGATATGATTTGATTTCTTTCAGGTCGAGTTTACAAGTGGGTTTATGAGTGCTTATAAAGATAAATAATACGGCGTCATTTTAATTTCAGTGTGATTTATCGCCTAAATACGTAATCAAGGTTTTCTAATAAATGATTTAAATATGGTGAAGGACACTGTACTACCCTTGCCTCTACAAGGATCCCGGGGTGGTGTAGGAGAGAGAATGGAGTTTCAGATTTCCATTTATATTAGATTTGATTGTAGGGACAAACACGCGCCGTATCTTTTCCCCCAGATACGTCTCGTCGTATCACGTAGGTAACTTTGGCTGCTTATTCGCATATAAGATTTTTATACTCGACTATAACTTCGAAACGGCTGACGGATGCCTTCGTCTAGCTGGAAGGGTGTATAAGGAAAAGAAACATGTTGGACGTACAGCATTGAAACTTGGAACTACATTCCATTGGTTTTATTTTCGAGGAATCTTGTCACTCTCTATCGAAACACTCTTACATAAAAAAATTTGCAGTCAACATATAAACCAAACTCAAAGAGAAGTACTGAAACTAAAATACTGAGTTAACACAAATAAAGCGAAGAACTCACCTAGATCGCTCCTGATTGAACTTAAATTGAAGTAAATCTAAAAGTTGAAACAGTTTTCTCTATTAAAAAATTGATAACAAATATGACTTACATAAATTATTTATTCTTGTGGACTATTTTCTCGTGACTATAAAGGTATGACATAAATCTTTTATTTACAATAAACTCTGAAAATTTGCTGATATAAAGGACGACATGTTTATCTTTCACGTTTTGTAACCTACAGGAGATTACAATGCAATTATTTATTTTTATTTTTTTTATTTAAGTCTATTTAAGGAAACATACAGTTGTGTAAAAGATCATTTAACATAAGATAGTGAACATAATATCAACTAATTAAGTTCTATTTATACATTTTGGTTGTGATTATTGATTAGGAAGTACAGTATAATCTCACTAATCCGGCACTATTAAAAACCAGAGGTGTCGGATTATTAGAATGTTCGGATTACTGGATTATATAGAGAAAAACCATAATAAATAAAACAAAGCATTTCATGAAGAGAATAAAATGTAGGTATGTACATATTTGTGTTCTTGTTTAACAGGTTTAACAGGTATCTGAAAAACATTTAGGATGTAGTACCTATGGTACTCAGGAAGTATTTTATGTTAAATAATTTTTGCAATTAGCAATTTGTCTGTCATTTTGTTCAGCCAATATGCAAAAGTGATACATTCCAATGATTTTGGTTGTTTTGTTAATTTCGACTATACTCTATGACGGCCTCTGTGGTCGAGGGGTAAGACTGTCGACTCCCAATCCAAAAGTCGCGGTTCGAACCCGGCGAGCGCAAGTACATTTTATTGAATTAATTTGTTTTATTTCACAATTTATTAATTAAAAATAATATGTAATATATTTGCGGCACGTTCCGGAGTGGAAGTTACTCTCAGTATCACCCTGGTGTAAGACCAGCATTCAGAAACGTGAAAAGTTGCTTCTTCTTTCATATGGTGGGGGCGGTCAAAGGGGGACGTGTAGGTCTGCGAGCCAGTCAAGGGCCTCAGGCGTCGTCCTATGGACCTCATCAATCCCTCCGGGGAATGAATGGAGTGGGCATTCGTTGACCACATGTTCGGTGGTCTGCACCGCACCGCATTCGAAACGTTGCTTGAAATGGCTTAAGCTCTATTTGTTGACCAGATCTGAATAGCCAGGAACTTCCCCACCTTCCTATACCATCTCAATCCCCTCCCCACTATCGTCAGCCTCACAGAATACCCCAATTGGCGATGCCATAGTCTCACTGGCTTCAGACGGGAGCAGTTGGGTCTCTTGTGTGGTAATCATAAAAAAAATCAAAATAAAGTAAGTACAATAATTCATAATACCTTGATTCCTAATTCCAAGTGCGATATTTATATAAAAAAGAAGAAAAAATATAGTTTTCCGTGCGATTTCCATAAGACCGATAGATAATAGTGAATTTGTTGCTTCTCTCCAAGCAATGATACCTCTTTTATTATGGATTGACAAACTGCAAAATATATATTGTTTTCATTTGTTTTAGTAAAAAAAAGTCTTATATTATCGAAAATCTGTACTGTTTTGAGGAGTTTATTTAGTATATATTTTTTTCTTCTGTGTATTTTTTTATATACAATTACTTGGGGCAAATAAATATTTATCTTATCTGTTTTTTTTTTATTCACCAGATTTACAGGAACGGGTTTAGTTTTTCCCATAGGAAAAACTAAACCCTTTCATACACTTTTCCATATAAATGATCATCTGGTAAATCCACGTTATGCAAGTGTACTATATAAGTATAATTAATACAAAACAATACAAGAACAACACGTTAATCTACCAAACTATTAAATGGGAATATAATTCACCGTCTCCAGATATTTTCATATCAGAGGGTTCGGCTCTGTGGAATTCCTAATTTGACCGATAAATCCTACTGATCCCTCAATATAAGTATTTAAAAAATCTTTCGTAATTCTACATGTATTCAAAATGACTGATTTTTGCATTTTTATATACAAATTCTTTGACAAATCTAATATGTCTAAATTTTTAATAAGAGAGCTAGGTATAATGCCAGTAGCCGAAATAACAAAAGGTAATATTTTTTATAATGCCAGTAGCCTTTTTTTTTTCTTTTGCATTACTATTATTATTATCATTGAATTTTCACAAAAAAATGTGGGTGCTATATAACGCTCTCTCGGCGTCTAAAATACATAAACAAAATAAATTCGTAATACATTAAAACACCTCTGAAGTTAATTTGTTGCTTAAATTGACGAGTTATTTACAAAGTTCAGAATATTTACTTTCATTCTAAAATTTATAAGTACGAAAAAAATATATTGTGTAGAACCTGTTGCAGCGCTTCAAGTAAATACGAAATGTACATTCACACCTTCGTACCCTAATAACATACACATAATTAGCCTGCGAAAAAAATATTTTCGACTTATTATTATGTTTTTTCTTTGCTATTCAGATCTGGTCTCCAAACATGGTTTAACTCATTTCCAGCAACATTTCGATCCTGAGTGGTGATCTTTCACCAGGGCGATACTGAGACTATCTACCACTATGGATTATTATATTCAGATATGTAAAATGTAAGAAATTTATCTCGCGACCTCAACCGCGGAGGCCGACTTACCCACCATTAGAGCACAATATAAATTATAACCTGTACCAATTGGATATAATACACATCGATAAATTCATGCACAACAACTTTTGATTGAATTTAGAAAGTGACAAACTCGTACAAAAGAAGCCAGAATTAATTTGGACCCCAGCACTGGATCAAACCATGCCATACAAGTCCTCACCGAGCGATAAGTTTAACTCGCTCTAGCTTCGACATGATCAATGTTCAGTGTTCACTGTTCAGTATACCCAGGAAACTTGTACTTCGGCACAGTGTACAGAATAGTTGCGGTATGAATGCTTCGGATGTTTATCGTTAGCGATGTTAGCCGAGATTATCCGATACTAGAGGTTAAACGATCTTCCCGTCTTTTGGAGAGGTTCATTCGCTTGTCCATTTTGATTAAAGCTTAGCAAAGGAGCATTAGCGCCATTAGGTAGAGTAGAGAACCGCAACGGGTATGATGCCTCGCGGTGTATTGTTTTACGAGATTAGTTTGAAGATATTAGACGGAACAAAATACATAAAAATGATCGGTACAGACCTTTGTTTATCCGTTTCTGAGAAGTCAGAACCTTTTCAATAAGGATACCGCAAATTGCTACCCGCATCGTATAACACGAATCGTAAACACACATCTTATACAATAAAAGCTGTGCGTTGAGTAATTATTGATTGATTTTATTTAATTTTATTACCTCTTTCCTCTCCCCAATCTCCTTCTCCTTCCCTCACAACATCCCTTAATTGTTCATGTTCTAGTTTCGACCGAAATCAAAACTTATTTAAATTAGTTAAAGAAACACTACACAAGTATCAAGTATACCACGAAATTAGGCAGATTTATTGTTTAACGTGTAAAAGTGCGTAAGTTAGTACGTTAGAATAAAAATCATAATAAATAAACGACATCAGGTTTACTTCGGCTCTTTTAGGTTCGTTGTTATTTTGTTATATATTATAACGGTTCTTCAATGTAAGCCAGAGCTCTGTAACCAATGAATTACAAAAATACCAAATATCTTAGAACTACACACTACAGAAAACTAATCAGCCTATTCTTTAATAAAAAAGGACTAAGAAATATCAAACCCACATTTTTATTTTACACTTGTTCGTATATACTACATTAATTAATGTGTACGCTAAACAACAGCCACACAAAAATGAATTATTTAGTAACTGAATATAAAAATAAAAATTCAATTTCTTCTGAGCCTCTTTAGACATATTTTAGTTATTATTGAGGCATACACGCGCCCGAGTAAAGCCGAACGTGATCCGACATAACACGCAGGTTTCGGTTTCGACAATTTTTTCGAAATCGCGGCTGAAACTAGCCGAAACCGAAACTAATTATTATATACTTACTTAACCCACATAGCCCTACCGTACCAATTTGGTTCCGAACAAAAAATAATTATAAGAAGGCATAAAGTTAAAAAAAATAACTTTGTCTACGGCTTGTGTCACTGTACATGTACTAGCATTTACGATTTAAAGATAAAACAGCATACTTGTTGTCGTTATTTGATTAAAAAATCCAGTCAAAGTTTGCTCGTATGTATACGTGCCTTAGAATAAAATAATAAATAATACATGTTAATTGCGTTTTTTAATATTGTAACAAAAATCAAATGCAACGAAATTTAACAATACTTTTTGTGTATGAAAATTTAGTGTGCCAATTTTGGTACGGCAAGGCTATGGACGTCTAACGTGTTTTCTTTTTAAAAAAAATCAGTATAATCAATAGAGCTCAATTCTGCACACACTTATTTAGATTTTGGTAAAAAAAATGAGAATATAATTTAAAATTTTCGACGAGTGGTTATTACAATGGAATATCGTTCGAATAACCTTCATTCTTATTCATTTTTAAAATGTGACCTCGGAAAATTTGCAATTACCAGAATTTAGATAAGCGAGGTCAGAATTGGCTTTTACTGGTGGTAGTATGCAAATTTTACATATTTGGTCTCATTTGTCATCACTTTCTTAAAGAAAAGTCAGTTTTTGGAGCACTGACAACAATTGAAAAATAATTTTAAAAACTTGTTAGACGCCTATAACCCTACCGTACGTAAATTGGAACACCTCCCCCCTCCCACTATATTAACTGAAGATCCTTCGACTATTTTTTTAAATTTATAGATATAAAAAATATAAACAAAAAAAAATATTTAAAAAAACATTTGAAAAAGAGTCAGGGCTATCTGGTTTAATAGGTAACCTCGTTTCACCAACTCATAAGTTTACTATTATTGATTTTATGTATTAGTTAAATTAGCACTAGGCAAATTTACGCAAATGATAACAGAATTATTGTCATTTCTTTGGCGCATTCACAATACAAGAAGGCAATTAAAACAGTATTATGCGATGAGTGCGCAGGTGAGCATTTTAATTACTCCCGGTAGCATCTGTTGGTGATGTGATAAGCGACATGCTGGATGTAGGAATTACTTTTATTCTTTGCGAGCCGGCTGCAGTTGCGTTTTTCTACTAGTTATAATTATTATTAAAGGTGAAAATTACGTAGTACCTACATAACTTCCACGGAGAAATTATTATCTATTGTATCGTAATAATATTATATTATTTACTTAATTCATGAATCAAAACAGTGCCTCGAAATGTAGCTACTATTCTTAACAAAATAATTTCATCAAATGTATTTCAGAATCTAGCCTGGGTACCTAACCTACATTACCCCTTTTCTTCCAAATACACAATTTTTATACTTATTTCATTAGCTTATATGTGCTGTCTTTGATTAATCTAATGTATTTACGTGTTTAAGAGAAAATGTAGTTGCCGAGAAATTTTAATATTAGGTATTTTTAAAATTTTATTTTATTAATCAATAATATTTATACAGTTTCTATGATTTAGTATAAAAAAGATCAAGAAAAGGTTTAGATAACAGAAAAAATGATGAATATAAGTGTAGAAGTGCAATTAAATATATTATGTTTTAATAATAAATGAAAATATAAGATAAAGTAAAAAAGAAACAGGTTTTTTTCAGCATTAGCATAAAAAAAGTAGTTACACTATCATGTAAAGTACAAATGAGCTTGATATGTTTTTGAAAAAATATTATAATAACGAGAGAACGAACAGAAAAATAAATAGAAAATACGAGTTGTTATTAAAGAAATTATTAACATAAGGGTAAAAATGAAAGATATTATATTTATAGTACAGTTTGTGTTAATTTATCAACTTTTATTAGGCCCTATATAGTTAGTGTATTGTAGAATATAGAAGCTAAGTTGAAATAACGATTTTATCAAACTGTTGTTGTCACTCTCATCCTTACCCCCCCCCCAATACCGAGTGAAGGGGACAACAGCACCTCAGGCTGATTATACCTGAATAAAATCGTCAAAATCAAAGTTTTGCATTACTCTATTTTCTCCCCCAAACTTTTAAAGATTTTTTTCACCAATTTTGTACGAAGAAAATATTCTATAATAAAAATAATAATTCGATAATTTGTAGAGCGCTGTTTTTGTGAGAAATCACTTTAAGGACGCTATGTCTGTGCGTTTTGATTAAAAAAAAATCAAATTATATCTTAATTATTCTTACTCATATAATAAGTAACTTATCAAAAAAGTGAAACGTAGGGACATGGCAGTGGTAGATATATACATTATATATAAAAAAGCACTAAATGTCTACATCCAGAGAGGAAATATGGGAATACATTTATATGTTGTATCATTTTTGTGTGTTGTTCTTAATAGTATATAGTCATCAATTCATAACGATTCGTAAAGAACGTAGGTAGGTACCTATCTCTATGTTCAAACCTTTTTACAGTACAAAATGATAATTTTTAAAACAGTATTTTTTTAACCTACATACCCCACCGACAGAAAAGTTGACCATGTCCAGTTCTAAACTTGTTGCAATGTTTATAGGATTGGCCCTATTATTTAATTCTGGAGTGTAAATCCATTATGGACAGTAATTCGAAAACTTATGATATAATACCGCTTGTTTTAAAAGACATTTTATTAAAGTAAGTTTTTGCAAAATATTTATGACATGAGCTTACCCACTCACTTGTAGACCTGACCTCATCGTAAAATTAAAGAGCAAAAGGCCAATAGTGTGATTTGACCCTATTTTTCAATCGGGAGAATGACCTGGTTCAGCTTCTATGGAATCTGAATTCATTAAAGTACGATTTTATCTGGATATCAGGACAGTGCCAATAAGAAATAAATATATTATATTAGTTTTGTCCTCGCAACGGCAATCAATATATAGGTCAGGGGATTGGAAAATATTTTATTTACAGACCTATTTCAATGCGATGATGATTTCTGGGCGAATATCAAATTGTTATTGGTATTTTTGTCGAAAGTTTATAAAATCTAAATAATGATATTTTTCAGTTGAAATGATGAGTAATGCAACGGTTACGATATCAATGCATTATAATAATAATTACTCGAATCTTTAAGGAATTTATAATTATCAGTGTGATTTTTATTTATAGACCGGAGAAGGTTAACGTATACCATGGTTAACCATACGTTATGGTTAGCCAGTGAGCACATAGGCCATAAGCCCATTGTGCTCCCTCCCTTTTTACGTCACTCCATTAACAGTAACCCAGTACCTTTGACAAAGTTCACCCGGGTTATTTGGCTATGTCGTCTGGTGTATTTGAGCCTTGTTTCCAACAGAGCAGGACATTGGCACCATATATGAATTATTGGAGTCTCTTCGTTCTCTTCAAATTTCCTGCATCTATTGGTGTTATCCACTGCCAACAACTGCATGCGTCTCCTGGGATGGCAGTGTTCCGTTAGTAGTCTTACCAGTTCTTTCAGCGAGTTTGCCCTGTTCGTGTGTGATTAGATAAAGGTCCATGGTTTTCAAAGCAATTCACTTAGGAATATGGGCTCGTGTTTAATATGTAGTCTTGATATCCATATGGACATTTATGATGTATGGAGGAAAAGTGAATGAAACAATGGGTCATAACTCATACTCTTAAAAGAAAAAAAAAAAAAAAAACGATTGTTGCGAGGCAATGGAGGACTTTTTCAAACAAGTCCTATAGTTATGGGAAAATAATCTTCTAGGTAAGATATTTTGCATTACTCTCTACAAATAATTATGTTTATGGAATGTCGGTTGAAAAATAAGATTTATACGTCTCTGTAATTTTTTACTATGTTTCTAGCCAATAATGTTTTATTTGTTGGTGTATTTATTTCACAGAAGAAGTGTGTATTATTTAGCTAATAACTTGAAATTTGGTTAAAGCAGAAGCAAAGCGATTTGTGACATAATTTGATTGATAATTTAACGAAATCTCTATTACGCAAATACATTTTAGGACCCAATGCTTTCTATTCACCCCTAAACAAAGCACTTATATATTAGTTGTTTTGGTACGAGTATGCAAAGTGCTGTTTACTGGGCGTTCTTTATTTTGTCACAAAGGGTTAAACACAAAGCATCCCTATCCTATCGAGTTTCGGAATATGCATAATATTGTAATCAAATATTGGAAGCAGGGCCACCACTACGCATTGAAAGCATAGGTACCTATATACTTTATGCATTCAGAAATCAGGTACCTATCTTAAGAGGTGTGTACTTGTGTACATCTTTTACTGAATATAACGTAGGTTTTAATATCATGCCATGTGGAGAAAATTATGTGTGCTCTGTGGTACCAATAACCCTTTTTTAATCAAGAACTACAGTTATCGCAAGCCGTATAATTAAATATTTTTTTGATTTTTTTTATTTTTTTATTCCATTTTGTAATAATTTAGCAAAATTAAGTAAATTTTTTTTAATTGTCAATTAATTTAAGGAGTTTGGTATGAGATGATATCTGTGGAAGTCGCGACGTATAGATACTGTCACGTCAAATGAGAAAAGGTTGTGACAAAGGTTTTCGATATGAGTATTCATAGAAGAAATACGTCTGGCCACAAAGACTAATTGAAATAACATATTTTGAAGTGGGGTGGATCTATCAGATTTATAATTAATTGATGGACGTAGAGGATTAGTTGTGTGAGCATTTTTACACCGTTGAAAGGAATAGTTTTAAAATCATTTATGTTCAATAAGCAACTGGTTGATATTGTAGAATCTGCTCTATTTTTAGATGTTCAATTTAGAAGGCTTTCAATACTCAGTATATTCATTATTTTTCTAATGTAGAATATATTACCACCAAAGTGATATAAAAAAGAGTGGTGTATAGGTTCAGCATCGTTCTGTTGAAAGACTACAATTCAGAATCGAAACGTTCCATGAAATGGCTTTAACCGTGTTTGGTGACCAGATCTGAATACCCAGGTACTACCCAACCTTCATTTTCTTCATATTCTTCCTTTCCCCATTCCCTTCGGTTGGAAGCAGTTTGGACACTTTTGTGCCGTATTCACATTAATGAAAAACAGGCAATTACCGTAGATGAATTGATATCGTTTAATAAATCGTTTATCATCGGGGCAAACCACCCAGTGAAGCCCATGTTACCATATAATGTTTCAAAATAGACAATATTATTATATAAATACAAAAAAGCCTATGTTTATAATATTACTTACACTAGTACACAGTGATCTTGCCCATAGTCTCGTGTGTTAGTTGCAATTGCAACTCTATAACAATAGGAGATCGGCAGCAGTGAAATTACTTGCAAACATCAACTTGGTATCTAATCTTATTGCTTTTGATTGCCTTTGGTTAGGAGACATTCAATTGTGTCGATTTGAATAGGAAGGATCGAGGAATGTCCTGTGAACTTCCAGATGTTAATATATATATACTTACTTCAACCCTTCATCTGCCATTACATTTATTTTACGAAAAGTTATCAATAATTAGTTTTTTTTTAATTTTCATATAAAGGCAATATTTTTCTAAAATAAACATTTTGGTACCTATTACGAAAGTAATAATAAAAAGTCTTAGGACATAAGATTCTTTTAGTAGCTTATTAGGTTATTTTTCTTTAAGAATTGTATTATCGCATTTTTATTTAATAATCTTGCGCACTCGAAAAATACTAGTTGATTTGTATCTGAAAGAAAAGAGCCATTTTTTTTTAAACTATCTATAACTTCGCGAACAAATGATATTTATCTGTACTTACTGCACTCATTAAAGAAAAAAGCAACCTGAATATAGTATTTTTTGTTGTTTAAAAGCACTACATTCTCCTAAATAAACAAATGTCGGAGAAATACGACCAATGATCTTTTTATACACCGAGGGTAAGTCCATTGCCAAAAAACCTAAATATATCAGTTTTGTTGTTGTTTAAAAAAACACACCTGAATATTTCATTTTTTGTTGTTTAAAAGCACTACATTCTCCTAAATAAACAAATGTCAGAGAAATACGACCAATGATCTTTTTATACACCGAGGGTAAGTCCATTGCCATTGCTAAAAGATAGCACAACAATAATTATTCCGATTCGTGTTGAATGGTATTTAAGAAGGTCGTAAGGCAGATTGATGGCGATACTCACCTGAAAATCAAGACATCAAATTCCGCGAACGGATCCAAGTAGACAAAAAATGTTTATTCAAGCAGCTAATCTTCCTCGCATAGAATCCATTATCGTAATTTGTAGGGAAGCTATACGGCTGACCATATTATAATAAGGTTAATGGAGGCGGCCAGCTAAGCTCAGGTTAATCATGTGTAATAAAAAGATTGCTCGCTTACCGGGTTATATCGACCCGGCCTAATACTTGCTTGTGGTCATATGGGAGTAGTAGCTCTAATGGGAAATTGAATTATTTACATCGACGAGGTGGAGGTCTGTTAGGGCCGACGTTTTTAGAGCCAGCCTGACCCGGCCCTAGTCTAAATTTACGAATCGTAATCCAGTCCCATTTGACCTAACATTTGTTGAGAATATCAGGCTCCGATGGACCCTAAACAGCCATTATGCTGTCATGATTATCATGATGGAGTCTGCGTTTTTCCGCTATTTTGATACCTAAGCTGAAAATTACTTTTTTCATATCAATTTCGGTTTATGATTCAAGGGAGAGTTCTGGCAGGCTACCGAATCTGACACAATGGTGACAAAATAGGAGATCTGCTTTTTAATGGTATTCTGTCGTGGTACGTTACAAAATCCATTGCCGCCACAAACAAAGCAAGTGAATAGACATGCAAATACTGAACGAGGAGAGACCTTGCTTGAAATGAACCATTTATGTTGTTAGCTCCTGTCAACTGATTTTTTTCGAGCTATGATGCTACTTCAAATATTGTTTCCATTATTAAACATGATATTATATTATGATACTAAAAACTAATTATTATAAAAACCGTGTCAAAAATATCCGAAAAGTATATATTTAGTCCGGGCGGCCCTTGCAAGTCTATTAGGACGAGGTTTGATCTTTTTGGGTATTTTCGACATTGCCGAAGAGCCGGTAATAATCCACTTTATATTATTATGTAAGTACCCACGTCGAAAATCACGTTAAATGCCTCGATTTTGCGCTATAAATAATAACGTCTCATAAATTTGAAACGAAGCACGGTAATTTTATTCAATTAGGTGCCTAGTCAAAACCTGACGCTCAAAACAGACATTTACATACAACCAACATTACGCGGTGTCCTTGTACGATAAGAAAGATGAGATAGAGCACATTAGGCTTGATAAACGAGCCTCACTTTTTTGTAATCTTTACATATTCAGTGTTTGAGGAAACCTGTATTTATCACGACGACGAATAAGCATTAGATACTCTCAGTTTCGCCCTGTTGAAAGACCATTCTACAATATCAAAACATTGCTTGAAATGGCTATGTCTGTGTTTAGAAGCAAATCGGAATAGCTTGGGACCTATCTACCTACACCACCTCCTTCTCCTCCACCTACGCTTCAACCTCACAAGCCTCCATAAAATGGATTGCCGAGGGAAGTTTACTTTTGCGCGGCCGGTTTCGGCGCTTTTCATAATAATATCAATTTTGGACTGGAGGCCAAAATACCCAACCAAACTGAAAAATTATTTTTGTAATCAAAAGGTATATCAAATGTCTAGTGCGGACAGGAACTAGTTTATTTTTTAGTATAGGTAATCAAAGAAATCAGTTTTGGTTCATTTTGGAAACAACTTTTTTGTGAGTTATTAATAATTATTAAAAAAAAAATTAATACAACGAAAAATAAAATAGAAAATAAAAAATTGGTAAAAAAGCGTATACAAGTTTATGCTCCGATGTAAATAGGTAATTTGTAATTTAAATTTACACCCATCAAAATTCTTTCTAAAAAAATTATATATTTTTAATTTTACATTTCATCATAATTCTAAAAAATAAACAGTAAAAAAATAATTTTTTTAAATGTTTACATTTACTCGCAAATAATTGTTCAAGTTATTAAGCCTCTAAAATTAGGAAATATTAAAATCGTTAATAGCCTATATTATATAATTTAAAAGCGAAATAAATAAAGTAGCTCCTGCACGCACTAGATAGGTAATCAATAAAACTTTTGATTACAAAAATAATATTTCAGTTTAGTAGGGTGTTTTGATCTCAAATCCAAAATTAAGATTTGTATCAAACGGGCCGAAATGGTCCACGCAAACGTTCCTTTTAAACGATCCCAAAAAACATAGTAAAACGTAGGTCAATATTCGGGCAAACGCTAAAAAGATAAACATAATGTAGGTAGCAAAAGTATAAATAAAGAAATAAAATGATGTACCTATAATATTCCAAGCCAAACATAGAAATGAACATAATTTCCATCCTTATTTCCCGCGATTGTTTTTTAAACGTTTTAAATTGATGTGATTCCAGAGAGCAATTATTTTATTACATGAGCTGTCTTCACGGGACATTACTGGGGAAAAATACACCAAAAAGAAGAAAATGCAGCGGGAGGAATTATAGAGCTATCCGCCTCTTTAAAATGAATTGCACGATCAAGGCAAGATGGAATAAACACAGAGAGGTCTCTTATTCAGAAAACTATTTTATTATACTTCTGAAAGTATTCACGGAACTTTTAGTGAATAATTAGCGGAATAGTTTTAATTATTATTCATTTAGCTCGGTATTTTACAGATACCTACTATCAAAAATATTTTCTTTACAGGAGGAGTTCTCACGTTTCCCCTAGAGGCAACAGTAGGGTCAGTGCCAATGTCAGTGTATCATCTCTGGAGATACTTTGAGCGAATGGAGTGAACCTAACTCTAAAGAGACTCGGGAAGAAGAATTAAAACAAGCTGTTTGTGCAAGTTTTTAATAAAATATTAAAACAACCGGTAAAGAAGTAAGTGTATATAATCTGTTTTGATGATTAAAATAGCACTGAATGCGAAACTATTTTAATTATTTATTTATTATTAATTTTCAACGCCCTTTTAACGCGGCTTTTACATAATAAGTATATAATACAGTGATATAATATATGTAATACAATGTTTAAATAAGAAATATAAACTTATAGCAATGAACATTATAAAAATGGTAGGTATAAAAGTAAGTAAAAAATATTATATTATTCTAAAAGAGAAAAAGTAAAAATAAATTAAACTGAAACCAGTTTTTAAATTGCAGATGGCATAAAAATAATAATATATAGTATATGTTAATATTAGAAATTTACAGATGAGTAATACAAAAAAAAGTTTACAATACAGAAAAACAAAACAGAGTAACAAGTTTTTACATTATAGATAAATAGAAATAATACAAAAATATGTGCAACAGCTCCTACATTATAAAAATATGCTACTTACATCAAAATATTATGGAATCTCGGTAACTCATATTAATCATGATTTCACATTCTGACATGAATGATTTAATAATTTCATGTTTATATTGTATTAGCGACATATTCCATACATCTATGCGCGAATACACATTTCGCAAGTTTTGAATTCTCTGTAGTGGTATATTGAATTGGGCCCTGGTCGCAGCATTACTACAATAAAATGGTAGTACTGACTATGTATGTGAGCAAATTTATTATACTATTATGTATGTGAGCAAATTTAAAGAAAACGTCTACAAAAATATGTGATTTTCGACTTTTGTGACGTGGATCGTCTATTCAGCCTGTTGTAAAAAATCTTCATAACTTTCAAGAGGTCGAAAATAAAATGACTAATTTCGAGTTGCGTTGGCGATGCAGAAATGGTTTTGGTTTCAGGCTACAATGCCGTTTAAATACTATAATATATCCGCTCTCCAGCCATCTTACCAAACAATGCAATAAGCTTTAGATCCCAAATGACCCAAACAATGAAACAATTATAAAAAAAGGTTTTATTAATCGGTTCTCAGAATCTTTTAATTCTAACACTTGATATATAAAGTAATCGTTACTCACTAAAGTTTGTAAATAGTAATTGTAATTACACAACAAGCTTTATAGTAAATGCACGACCATTTTCGTCATAATAATATTATAATTCATCAACAATGTCTTGAAATGAGATTTGATTATTATAGCTTTTGTCATCGTTAGTTATAGTATTTTCAGCGATTAAGTCTATTATTGTCGTTATGCCACATTCGGACGACTTATTTTTTTTTTATTTATCTCTCCATTTCCTACTTTTATCTGTAGGATAGTAAGAATATATTTTCGTGAAAACCCGATTTTTTTTTTTTAATAGAGAATACCTGACAAGAATCCCAACTGCTCCCATCTGGAGCCAGTGAGACTATGGCATCCCCAATTGAGGTATGTTATGAGGCTGAAGGTTAAGTGGGGAAGGGAAGGAGTCGAGGAAGAGGAAGGTGGGGTAGTACCTGGCTATTCTAAAGCCATTTCAAGCAACGTTTCAATTCTGAATGGTGGTCTTGCACCAGGGCGATACTAAGAGTATCTTCCACTCTGGAACGTGCCGCAAATGTACTATATATTGTTTTAAACAATTAATTGTGAAAGAAGACAAATCAATTATATCAAATTTATTTGCGCACGCCGGGTCGAACCCGCGGCCTTCGGAATGGGAGCCAAACGCCCTACCGCTGGACTACGTCGGCCGTCAAATTTACTTAGAAAATGAATCCTTTGAGGCCATATACCCTTAACACATTTGTTTTCCTCCCTTTAATGATTTTATCTTAAAGCTTAACAGAACATTATTCGAAAAAAAATCAATATTCACTGCGTATTTGATTACATATTGATTTGCGAAATAAATTACAACTGTAATAATCTCTTTACCATTCCCACAATTTACACTTTTCCTTTTTAAAACGAAGGTCGTATTCATCCTCAAAGGTCGTAATTTCATAATAAGGCTGCGTTCTCCACATTCCGGGTAAAACGTTCAAGGAATGAAAATAGGTCAGTTTAATCTAGGAGCGCAAGAAAGTTTAGCTTGAGAAAAATGTAAGGAGATGAAATTTGCTGTTGGAATAAATTATATGCATAAACTTGTGTAGTTTGCGATTATTTTGTATACCAGTTCTTTTCAAGTGACCATTTGCTGTATATTAAATTTCTTCAAAGAAAGACATAGGGTTTAATATTTACTTTAAAGCTTCGCGTAAAATATTTTCCAAGCAGTGGAATATTTTGAAAAAACCAAGTGCATTTGCTTTTGTTGATGAATATTATAAAGCAATTTGTGAAGAAAATTTAATTCTATATAGAAAAATATTTCGAAAAGATTGTAATATAACTACACGTACACGGTAATATTGTACAAAAACAGTAATACTATATAACCATTCGAGCGATTTTTTCCACATTATTGCACTATTTCCAAAACCTCGGATTGCTTTGTTGCCAATTTTGCCAATTTTTGCCAATTTTCAATTTTATTTTATTTATTAAAACTATATAATATATTGTATATTCAAAATATAACAAAATAAATATTCTCTAGATTCTATAAAATATTTTAAGGTTAGAGATTATTTATTTATTTATTATAGATAGATACCAAAGAAGTACAATTTACATATTAGGAAGCTTTGCCTGTCCAACTAGGAAAGTTTCCCGTTCCAGGACAGACAAATTGACAGGTTTAGTTCATATTATTCCTTAGGAAATGTACATAATTACATAACAAAAACTAAAAACCATAAAAAACTATTTATATACAAAAAAATATAAATATAAAATATTTATAACTATACAAAAAAAATATATTTTTCTCTGAAACCAAGTTGTGGAATGAAGAAATATATACATACATTTTTTGTCATAATAATATAATTAAATTATATTTTTTTTATAAATCCTACAAATATGTAATAATAGACAAAAGATAGGGGTATGCATTGAATACACATAACTATAATCAGTTTGTATGTCTCCATATTCAAATTACGAGGTATGATTTTTTTAATGTCTGCGGAAAAATTTCCTTTAGCAATCCGAAAAAATAAAATTTAATTGCTCTGTCGCTCCAGTGGAAAACGGATTGTATGTGAAGGAAAGTACTTTATTTTTTTTAAATCACGCAAGTTACGAATAACCTGACAACATTTAAAAATTAACCAAAATCTTTCAAAATAAGCGGAAAAGATATAGAGTGAATCAACCCCACAGTGGTTATATTTCGGCGACCAGGCAGTTGAACCTCCGACAGTTTGATTAACTTTTTGTGTCTTATTTACCAATTTCACTGTCAGGGGATCAACTGTCATTGAATCGTATATTTCATTACTATGTAATCAAACCAATGAAATAGGTAGGCTATTTCAAGAGACTAATATATATGCATGTGAATGAAGTTATGTGCTTGTAACAAAAGAGAGGTGTGTAGAGATCCAATCCTTCCTTCCACACGGAGAAAAATGTTATTCGAAAAAAAACGATCATTTTAATAGTAAAAACTGTTAAAAACGGGACTGAAGTTCTTACGAACAAATTAACAGTGTTTCAATGTTTGTTATCGGGAAAATGTAAGAATAATTAGCTGGTATACGTACGAAATTACGTCTACCAACAAATTATTCTTACATGTTCCCGTCAATAAACATTGAAACCGTGTTAATTTGTTCGTAAGAACTTTAGTCCCGTTTTTAACCGTTTATACGAATAAAATGATCGTATTTTAGAATAACATTTTTCTCCGTGTAGTAACGACCGTTGATAAAGAGGCGAAAAAAGGCGTAAGCGCCCCACGAATAATATGGTATTACAGAAAGTAAAAGATTTATAAAAAGTTAATTAAAAGAATATATATTTTTTTTCATTAGCTCCCTACAGGAGACCTTGAAAAAAATCACTCAGGGTCTTTATGATCTTTGGAGATGCTGTGTGGAGGGTATTTTTAGAGAAAGTAAGGAGAGGAATATCTGGGAAGGAAAACGGTATGAGAGGTGGGTTAGAATCTGGGGGTCAATGTGTTCAGAATAATCGATCAATATGAATCAATCTCTCCCACCGTCATGGGTCGAGAGAATCCGGCTGGAGAGTTCAAAAGGTCTCTCTTATCCAGTCTCTTCCGATCCGGCAAACGCGTCAGCCGCCACGACAGGCACTTGGCCCCTGCTAAGTCACCAAACGTAGCGAACCACATGGAGTAACCTATGGCAGGAATGTTGGTAATCCAAAAAATAATCCTTGGGATAGCGATACTCACACCCTCCTTACAAATAAAATAAATTACATCTCGGCAAATATTATTGTACCCTTACCACGAAAACAATTTATTCAAACAAAATAATCACATTCTAATAATCACAATTCACTAAACACTTATCACTCATCAATCACACGTCATGATTAAAATGTGTTATAAAATCACAATCTGTGATAACGTCTATATTTGTCATAATTTGCGCTGCATATAGGGTGCTCCTCCACTGCAGGGATTAGCCGAGTTATCTCCCCTTGCCGTGACGCTGAATTAAGTGCATAATCGAATTCTAGATCCACGCGGCCGCAACTGCATCCCAAATTAATCACAAGGAGGCTTAATACATCAACTCCTATAGTATAGTATAGTATGCATGGGAACTGCATCGGTGCATTCTGCATTCCCGGCAAAATGCAATAAAGAGCGCGTGCAGTAGTGAATATATGTGATATATTTATGTATATTATTTATTGAGCCATCAGTGCGTTCGTGAAATTGAATGTGTAATTTTTGTATAATTTATTGAAGTGACAAAACGAAATTAATTTGTTTTGCTATAAAGGGGTTTATTTATTTTATTTGTTTACGTACGATTAACCAATAATATACGATCCGAACGATTGGTATTTATAAACTACCTTGATATCCTAGTGTCGAGGGGTAAGACTCTCACCTAGTAATCCCAAGGTCACGGGTTAAAATCCAGGTGTGAGGTAAGTACAATTTATTTGACTGATTTGTTTTATTCCACAATTGAAACATAAAAAAATAACTTAAGATATATTTGCTGCACGTTCCATAGTGGAAGATACTCAAAGTGATCTGGTGTAAGACCACCATACACAATTAAAACCTTGCTTCAAATAGCTTTAGCCGTGTTTGGTGAATAAATAAATAGCCAGGAAGTTCCCCACATTTCTCTTCGCCATCTTTTTCCCTCTCATCTACGTTCAGTCCCAAAACATACCTTAGATGGAGATGCCATAGTATCTCTGACTCCAGACGGGAGCAGTTGGGATTCTTGTGCTGTATTGGTATCGAGTAATTGAATTAATAAAATTTATTTGCGCAGATTTGAACCCGCGTTCTCTAAATTACTAGTCGAGAGCCTTGCCCTTTCATCAAGAGGCCGTTAAATGTTGTAAAATCTTCATTACAAATTTAAAAAAAATGGAGACAGTAAGTCAACAAAGTTTGTATACTTACTACTAGTACCTAAGTATCTTCCTTACAATGACAAGTTATATGTAACGATTTTTTTAACAAATCAGTTCAAATGCCCTATATGTAGGTACCCACACACGTAGATGCCTATCGAAACATTTGTTTACCAGCAGTGTTTATGTAAGCGAAGTGCCAACAATTAGATGTTTATTCAGTAACTGTCACATCTGCAGTCCAAATAGGGCATATCCATTTACAAACGTCGATGAAAAACTCCGTTACCACTGGACCAAAGGCTACATTAGTTTTTTCCACGTCGCAGTCGCTAGAGTTCTACAAATATTTGACCACCCATCGCAGTAAGATAGAATCTGGGAAAGAAATGGGTATACAATCTCTTTCATCATTTTTGAGGCAAAGTGCACAAATAGGAAATTCTTGGGAGATTAGAAGACCGCCCCGGGACTTGGACCGAATAAACAGAAATATTTTTGTACCAGTCGTGGTTTTTTTAGGGACCTACCTTTTACCTTCCCAATGAAGACAAGAAGAGTTCCTTTGTTGACATATTGTTGGGGAACGCTGAGAAATAAAGTCTAGGCAAATAATAGAATTGCGGGTAAACAAGCCGCTCTACGGACACAGAAATGTCAATCTCTTGTATGTGAATCATATTAGGCCTTGGCCCGTCGAGATTGCCTGTTAACCTGTACATTACCAAGTATTTTCTCGGGGAAATTTACTTCAAAAGTATACAATGATAATAAATAATACATTAGGTTTTCATGGACTGTGCTCTGGGTTTAATATTAAAAAGTCGTAGGTAGGTATTTGATCAAAATCTCCTGAGATTTATTATGGGTACCAACTTGGATTTTTTTCCAGAGATAATGAGAAGATTGATGTTATTGCTGCATGGTTGTGGAGGTATTTGCATATTTATTTATTAATCATTAACGCTATTTTTATGGCTTTTATTAAAAAATATATATTATTAAAATTATACGGTATTCTGCATAACTGAACCTTCTCAGCAATAATCTATTCGGCAAAATTACTTCCCTCTAATGTTCGGAGAAATGAAGAACAGAGGCTCTAGCACGCTTGCTACTTAACGATCGGTAGGATAACTATCGGTAACTTCTCATCGTTCCCTACGACAACTGCAGATCGCAAACAAATAGGTGACAGTTCACAATGACTAAGTGTCCTTAATATATTCGATATCAAGTGTCGTTTGTACGTTTGAGATCTGCAGTTGTCCTAGGGAACGATGAGAAGTTGCCGACAATCGGTCGGTAACTTCATATCGAGCGACCGTGCTAGCACACCAGAGGCCCTAGCACGCTTGCTCTATATCGATCGGTAACTTCTCATCGTTCCCTAGCATGACTACAGATCGCCAACGAATAAGTGACAGTTCACAATGACTAAGTGTCCTTTACATATTCGACATCAACTGTTGTTTGTACGTTAGCGATGTGCAATTGTCCTAGGGAACGATGAGAAGTTACCGATAGTTATCCTACCGATCGATATAGAGCAAGCGTGCTAGGGCCTCAGATATCGTAGTTAGTCGTTGAATTTATGCACAGAAATAATTCCGAATTTTGCGTTGATTGGATGGTGCGCTGTATGGTTTCGTGGAATCCGATATCTTATCAATGCAAGCAATTCTGGACCATTAAATGCATTATTCAGAATTTTATGTATAATAATAGCAGTGTTAGTGAAAATCCTTCTGTCTGACATTTAACTTATTCTTATCACAATATCGTGTAAGTAGTTCAACAAAATTGCATCTCATAAATGGTAATCATTTTTTATACTTAAATATCTACCATTCTTTTAAAAAAAAAATAAGGTGGTAAGTATATTAAATACATTAGTTTGAGAAATAAAAATAAATATCGGTTTCTTTCACATTTTGCCTGCTGTAGAAGCTGTCATGAAAGCGATGCATCTCCTCGAATATAAGCTCTCAGCCTAAAATAATGTTCTTAAGATGGTGGTTGATAAAAAAATATGGCTGCTCTTTGCAGAGTCTTGAGACTAACGAATCGGTGCATCATGATGGAGACAAAACTGTGAAATCGCACAGTGGCACAATTCATTGAAGCGCTGCAATGGCGCGGGAGTCCAACTTTTATTCTATATGCTTCATCGTTGTAAGTAAGTGGTTGTTTGTTATCTTTGTTGATGAGCAGTAATATTTACTCGGTAGAATATAAACTGTTATTATTATCATTTATTTTTTTAATTAAAAACTTTTCAAAATTAAAAAATAAAGACAAATATTCCCTGGTTACGAATTACCGAACAATATTTGAAAATCTCCATCTACTCCCAGAGTAAGCGGAAATATTGATTGTGTTACTAATTAAATTTTGCACTGGGATACTTGTTACTATGTCGAAATAATGAAATTTTAGACACAACATTAATTTATAACAATGACCTGAGAGTTGATCCCGGACAGTTGGCCTCCAGAAATGATATTTATTATTCATTATTCATTATCATTATTATTGTTTATTATTTACCAATTTCTAATCTAAAATCGACTTCAAAAACACCTTTACCAATAAGTTGGCATGGACGAATTTTTTTTTACGGAGACGTATTTTCTTGCTTGTATATTCAGTAGTATATAGACAAGTTTTTTTTTCCTTAATGAGAATACGTATTATGTTTTTGTTGTTCGTCGGTACATCCTCTCTATACACTTCGGGGACACTTAGGTATATTTTGTTGAAGTAGGTATACCGTATTTTCTCTAATCCGACTGCATATTGTATAACTGTCGGGAAACAACTGTCTTGGATCCTTTTATAACATACCCACTATAGGCACTATAGCCACTACCACTCTCATTCATTCGCGGTTGTCTCTTTCACACCTTTAGTTGACATATTTTTTTGAATATTTATCTAATATTTGTAGGTTTTTTTTACAATAAATACATAATTTTTGCATTTTATGCAGTGTTAAAATAGTAGATAAGAATAGCCTTTCCTCACCATAAAGAGACGAGGCTCTTGTGTTTGGTGAGGGAATTTTAGTTCAATATCATGTCTGAAAGTAAATAATACAAAATGGCAAAAACAAGGGATAATTAAGAAAATGCAAGATTTATCAATAACGAATTTGAAACAAATGATAATAATAGTGAAATATGGACTCTTATAGTAGTTTTAGGTATTTTTTTAATTTTTCCTGAATATTTTCGATAACTTTCGGATAAAATGGTAGTTTGATATAATATGTTATACCCAGATAGAGATAAGTATTTTGTGTATGCTTTGTACTAAATTAAGGGATTTTGATGGTATTCTGATGAATGGAATGGTAATTTATTTAACTGTATTTCTTTGTGAATTTGTAGTATTTAATATTTTTTATATATGTTGTCTATTGTAGGTACATTGAATATTAAAAAGAAAATTTTAGTAGAAAATTTGGATGGTTTTTTCAATATTACTTTAATTATCAATCTTTGAACCATTTTGAGTGGATTTAAAATATTATTATAAGTTCCTCCCCAACCAATAATACCATATTGCAATATAGATTGAACAATTGCTCTTTTGACATACGTTGACACTTTCCTTACAGTAAGTAATATAATTATGATGTCTTTAATAGTTCCAACCTGAATGCAGTTTGCACTGACACGATAATAAGCCAAATAAGCATAAATATACATCGTTACATCTGAGTGACAATCGGTGCGTCTGAATCATCGACCCTATTCGGAAAGCACATAAACCAAAAGGAAATTGAAAGTAAATATATTTGGTACAATTCCGAGCCCTTAGTGTCCTGCCACGTGTTATCTGTCCACCAGGGAGCAGGAAGGGATGGGGTGGTGTTATTGTTGAGTTTGGAAGGGAATTCAGATTGAGCTTGTTTACTGTTTATCCCCACTCCAGACGGCTTGCCAGTAATACAATAAACGTAATAAGCTTTAACTGCGCGAGCGCTATGTTGTATATAGGCATTGTTACACGTTTCTAGGTTGGTACCAACCCACATCTACTGTCTGGTGTCTAGGTATCGAGGATCGGTGAACAGGACTATCGTTGATGGGATTTTAACGAAACTTTGATATTGAGTACGGAGCTTTTAGGTATTCGCTAATATACCAATATCGTGATTTGTTTCAATACCTGTGCTGATACGTCTAGACGGATTCACCAAAATCTTTCATGTGATGAAATATGTTGGTGAAATGAACATTTTTTACGAAATAACCTTAGTTGATGTGAGTTCAGATCATTTGTAAAACTAATATAATCCGACGTCTGCAGTATATATCTAACTATAGAATCTAAATGACGAATAATACTTAGGTGCAAAACACTGTAAAGATCTAATCTAAAAATTAGAAGGCAATAGTACAATCATATTTTATTTCATTTAATTTTTAAATTGTATTGATCTTCCCTACTTGCTACGCTAGCCTGGGCCATGTTGTAGCAAGTAGTCTTCGACTCCATTTCGAGTGTAAGAAAAATTAAACATATGTTTTGTAACTACAAGTAATTTTGTGAACAGCAGACTTTGTAACAATTATTATAAGCAATAATTATTAGCCTGAAACACTCATCAATATTGAAAACTCTCCCGAGAAAAGATATGTGTCGCCGACGGGACTCGAACCCGCACCCCTCTGTCTGCACCCCGCATCCCTCTCAGAACAGAGGGGTGCGGGTTCGAGTCCCGTCGGCGACACATATCTTTTCTCGGGAGAGTTTTCAATATTGATGAGTGTTTCAGGCTAATAATTATTGCTTATAATAATTGTTACCCTTTGTGCTATGCATAAAAAATCTTGTCCTAAACATTAGTTTATCAATTTAAAAAATAAGCAGACTTTGTGTCGAAAAAAATTTGTTTCTGATTTTATCTTATTTAATAAAACAAAAACCGAAATTTCCTCTCAAATCATAAGGTTTTAGGAAGGCTCTTAAATACTCAGTAAATAATTTACGTAACATAATAAGGACTCAAAATAGGTTTTTTTTATTTAGTAAATGATTATACATACATTTTACTTTATTTATGAAATGTTTTGACTGCTCAAGTTGGAGGAATCCCGTTTTAGGACAGTCAATCAAGATTATAACATAGTTTGTCCAAAGAAATGTCATTATGACAATTCTTTTTTTCCAATTTCAAACCTTAATATTGATATTTCCGATTTGACAGCATGTAGTTGGATCCACGCTCGTGCAAATCTGGGAGAATAAGAAGGTAGTATCCAAAACGGCCATCATTTTGAACGGGAAATGGAGCACAGAAACAAATTTACCTGCAGATGAAATGACGAGTTAAAATAGGTCCTCAACACGCTCAGCAAATTATTCCATTGAAAACCTGTACGTAGAGTTTGAGATGCCAATAATTACACATTTGACATATTGTAATAAAGCAAGGGCGCTTTGAAATGATACACACAAGGCCCCATTTAGTCCCCGTCAAACTCCATTGACGGGACGGGGGGGACCCTTGCTGAGATTTAGCGCGAGGCTAATGCGAAACTGAAATAAAATTATAGGGCCTATAAAATATAATTGGACACGGCCGACGGACATGCGGTCCGCGACTATTGTGCCGACAAAGTGGAATTGGAAATCGCATTAATGACATATGATTTGTGATTGAAAAATATCGGAAACTGGATACTGTGGAATACAAATGGAAGGGTGCAGATTCGCAATTTCAAAATACATTTGTGATGAACCAGTCGAAATAATAAAGGCTTACGTAGTTGCAGTAAAATAGAAGTGAAAACGAATAATTATCCGAATTACGAAGGGAAGGACATTATTTGTTTTTATTATGTAAATTAAAACTGGGATTAGGGTACGTATACGAATATATTGCGATATATACACATTTATTAAACACTTAGCCCACACAGGGGGCCCATGAGGAAATAATTTACCTCAGCTGCGTGGAGGGTCTTTTTAGATAAAAGAAAGGAGACGAAGTTCTGGGAAGGAAAAAGGTAAGAGGGGATGGGTAGGAATCTAGGGGTCAGTATGTCAATCATCGGTGAATCATCCCGTTTGCTTCGGTGCAAGACGATGAATCTTGAGTGACCTGCGGGAGAGTTCAAAGAGTCTCCCCAACACCGGCCTCTCCCGATCCGGCCCGCCACTAAGCTGGTGGACAGGTGCAACCGCCGCCAAGACAAAACATATCATACCCGATGAACACGGGCATCTCTGCTAAGTTATCAAACGTAGCGGACCAATTGAGGTGACGTATGGCGTAGGTGTTGGTTATCCAATAAATGTTTTCCGGGGCGGCGGTACCCATAACCTCCCAAATTGAAATAATGTTAAGATTCCTTCAATTTAACCCAGCATTATGTTCAATTGTCAAATGCATTGTTCATATTAATATATTATAGTTTTACATTTTTGTTCGATACACAAGAAAGGCACTGTAAAAGTCGGTGTTTCAAACGGGGATCATTCAAATGTCGAAAAATCAAAACGACTGATAGTAGACCGACAATCAAAGTGGATCTTCGAGTTCAGATTAATGTGATGTGTGTGATTTGGATTTTTTCAATCTTTTCGTTGCAAACAGGAATGGTCGCTATTACCAAAGCTATAATGTATGAATATGAATGAGGCAAAGAGTATGTGCCAAGACCGAATTGTTTAGCGGCCCGTCTTTCCTGCCTACCCTAGTAGGGAAACAGGGTGACGGTAAATTAGTTACTTACCTTCCAGAAGAAAGTTGACAAAAGGATTTTCGTTGAAGATGCTTATTTATTTATTTACGCCTTTAGGCCTTTAAAACAATCATTATACAAAAATAATAGAAAAAGAAAAAATAATATATAAATAATATTATCTCATTGTTTCTCTTTCTTTACATTAATAGACGGGAAACAGAAATAAATTTTGGTAATGAATAAACGAAAATATCAACTGGAATAAATTTATTTCTAAACCTATGTAGTCTTTGGATTGGAGAGTTAATGAAATAGTTAGTTTTCGACGAATAAATAAATAACAGCTCCAGAAGCTTCGTGTTAGGATTTGGTACTCGGAATGTTATTAATTTTGTTAAGTCCGGTGCGTCAATTGTGCCATTAACTAATTTGATTAAAAGTACCAGATCGCTCTTGGTTCTCTTACAAGAAAAGTCTTATTTATCATAATTGATTTGTTCTATGTGTATGGAGAGTTTGAAATTTATAAACCTTAAAAATATATGTTGAACTCTCTCAATTTTTATTTGATGTGCTTTATAGTATGGGGACCAAATAGTGGAATTGTATTCTAAACTACTTCTAACTAAGGCATTGAATAGTTGAGATAATGAGTGTTTTTTGGACTAATTGTACAATTTATTTTTTCAAATTTTAAGTAGTTAAATAAATAATGTGGTTTACAATTGAGTAGGTAGGTATTTAAGTACCTGCGTACAGATCTTATGATTTCAGAAGAGTTTTGGTTTTGATTTAAAAACCGACTTTTTTGGACGTACTAGAAATATTACATTATTTTTGTGAAACAAAGGTTGTCCAAATTTTATTAAATTATGCTTATACAAAGTAAAATTCTAAAGATACTCACAGTTAATTCCGAAATGCTTGAGTAAATAATGTAGTTTTGTTAATTCAAACCAATTTTCCTTTGAACCTTAACTGCGAGCATGGAAATATTTTTAATAATAACCCCATTTTTCTAATTAGAGGATCATTTGTTTTCCAATATCGAAGAATCATAAATACCAAGCACCTACTTACCATCCAGAATCCCTCTTAAACTTCGTTAATGTTTATTCTAAGTATTCCTCACTCACCTGCAAACAAAGAAAAATATTATTTAGACAACGAGAAACGGGAAAAAAGCTCAAAATTTAGGATCAACCATTTGGAAAATAGTATATGAAACACATTATTACTAAAATTAAGACATCCCAATGGTTCTTAAGACTTTGTTTTTCAGTATTTACAGAGCCATATAATCAAGTTGAACACAAAAACGCCCACTATTCCGTGAGGGTGTAACAACTCCAGACAGGTGCCATTTTTACACCTGTAACCTTTAATTATTAATGATCGAGCCAGACGAATTAATTATTGCTTATTCCAACACCCATTCATATCATATTTCCATTACGAGCCATAAACTGCCCATAAAGAAGTGTTGAATAAATGATGTGTTAAAAGGTTTTCAGTAATTTATATGATTTTTATCACTTGTGTGTAGGTGTGTATTATTTGTTCTTCATTGCTGTTGTGTCATTTAAAAACTATAAATAAATTTGTAAGAAGTGGGATATCTCAATTAAAAATAATATTAGTGATTAACAGTTTTTTTTTACGATATAATATTTATTATAATGATCAAATGAAGACCTTAAGGCAATGCGTGGGTAATCATAAGATATATGTATTTTTGGTCATGCAAAAAATATTGTGAGAAAATCTTTATTTTAGCGATTTCAATATAATAAAGAAGAACACAAGAAATTAGATGTGGGTGTGTTTCGTAAACCAAAAATCTGACCAATCGGGCCAGAACTGTATTTCATCATCAACATCGCGATGCGATGGTGTCAGTATAAAAGAGACAGAGCGCATGCTAAATGGGCCAGAACCAAAAGGTATTAAGTCAGTGGCAACATTGGTTTCCATTCAAATCTATATAGAATGCACTTCTGGTGCGTATTATCTATTCGGTGCTTTAAATCTAAACCCTTGGTTGATTTTTTTAGGTAGTTAGTATGAAATAATTAATATGGTTAGGTTAGGTTAGGTAACTAAATACTTAGGAGGGGTAGTTTCAGAGAATTTAAAAACTTAAAAAAATTCAAAGTTAATATTCAAGTTCTATAAAAGTTCTGATATCATGGCCCTGTCATGGTACTTTGATAATAACAGAACTTGAATAGGACTTTCATAGAACCTGAATATTTCTTATCTTTGAAATTTGATGAATTTTTCATTAGTAATTATTTTTTTAAATTTGTCTCAAATTTATTCAAATTTATGTACCTACCTACAATGTATGCATTATTTCCATTTATAAATAAAATATTTTTGAAGAAAAGTTAATATATATCTACTAATATAATTAAACCATAAAAAAACATATATTTGTACTAATTCCATGTTTACACTAGACTCCGTATTTCGTACAAAGTAACTACTCCATTGGTCACCATGAAACAGGCAACCGCCTAGTATGGTGATTTAAATATCTTAATTATGTAACATGTATTATATAAATAAATAAATATATAAATTCTTAAATATGACCCAAAATATAAAAAGGTAACGGTCGCAACTGGGACTCGCCTTCTTTACAAATTCGGCCATTAGGACCTCTTATTTTTAAGTGACTTTTAATGAGATCAAAAATTACTATAGAGATTCTGGGTTCGAGATCAAAAATTACTATAGAGATTCTGGGTTCGAGTCCAGATGCGACCGTTCCTTTTTATTTTCGTGTGTCTTGATCTTATTCATATTTTCGTTTAGGTTTATTAGTAATATCTTCTAAAATGATATATTACTATAACAAAAGTTATTATAAAATGAGTTATACCAATAAAACTTGAAAAATATTTTTATTATCCATCATTTATAGTGTAATATCGTGCGCTATGGAACATTGAAAAAATATTAAAAAACAAAGAGTTGAAACTAAACAAAGCCAGGTAGTGAAACTAGTAAATGCATTGAATTTGGCAGGCAGGAGCTGCAAGAAATAATAATAGTATATACGCGACATTTTTACCTGAGGTCTAATAAACCTCCAAGTCTATCTTAAATCCGTGAATGCCACCGTTGTTTTCTATTTTCGTCGCTCGATTAAAAGGTAAGGTTACAAAGTAAAGTACTGTACACTTAAAACGATTAACCTTCACCATTAGATTAAACCAAACGAAATGTTATTCTGTGTACGCTTTGTACTTTTTTCGAGGTTTCAATTGGATAGGTCGTGCCCTGCAATCGTTATTTTAAACGTTAAACGCTTACGCGTGTTGTTCTGTTAGTAATTATTATTTGGACTGTTAAACGAAGGGTTTAATTGTATTGTTTTGATGGATATTTCAGAGTAAACCTTATAATTACAAAACATCGAGTCTGGTGAGATTATTGATAAATAGCAGAAATGAGTCTTTAACTATAATTAGTATGAAATCGCGCACATATAAGCTTCGCCAATAGCACTGCAAATATCCATCTTTGTTTCTATCTACATACCAAATACATAAATTTCGTTGACGGCCCGCATATATAGTCGAGCAGTTTGTTAGTAGCTCGGCGTCAATGGGCACCCTTTCATGCCATATCTTATATGGTTTCTATTATCTATATGTAAGATAGACTTCCAGGTAGAGCAACACTAATAAATGTACAAAATTCATTTAATAAATAAATAATAGATATACGATAGGTATTCAAAAGTTAAAAACTTAAAAGTAATGTAAAAAGGTTTATAACCCCTATTTAAGAATCGGGTATGTGTACCGCCGCCCCGGGAACCATTTATTGGATTACAGACCTACCATGGGCCACCCCAAGTGGTTCACTACGTTTAGTGCTTAGCTGGAGTGCTCGGGCTCATGGAGTGAGGTTTGTCTAGGTCTTGACGGGGAATCTTTTGCTCACCTTCTGCGTGCCAGGCCAGATCAGGAGAGACTGGTTGAGGGAGACCTAACCCAGACCTCTCTCAACCCATCGCCTTCATCGCAGTGGGAGGGATGGATTCACACATCCGTCACTTCTAGAGAAATTGAACCCCAGATTCCTATCCACCCCTCATACCTTTTACCTTCTCAGAACTTACTCTCATTAATTTCCCTAAAAAGACAGCACACAACATCACGAAAGATGACAACGACCCTGTGGGATTTTTTTTCTTCAGGGCCTCCTGCGTGAGCTAATATAAAAAATACAAAAAAACTTAATTTAATTTTTGAGGTGGTCTGTAGTGGGCGCCTACCTAAAATCGTCAGTAATTTTCAAATTAACGTTTTCTTTAACATTCTTAACAGTAAATCACAGAGTCTTAAACCTTTCTACAGCCCGCGACATTTACAAAAAACGATTTAAACACAGTTTCGAGGTATTTTCAGAGTGACGGTACATTGTACTTCTCTCTCTGAAGTGGTCTTACGATTCCGTCACAAAAAACGGCTTCACAAAATAGTTATGTGTAATTATGAACAAATCGCATCAAACGATGGTCTTAATTTTTCTGTTAACCACTATTTTATTTATTTAATACATGATTTATCGAAAGTACATATATTTTATTGTGATATTTCACCCTCCATGCTAGGGATGACCCTGTGTTATGGAGGGTGAATTTTTCAGTTTGCGGATATACATTCATTAGTATTGGTTGATAGTTTTCATTAATTAATACTATGCACACAATTTTTCTACAATAAAAAAGTTATATGTAGTTAGATTGAATTACAAGAATAAGATGAAGAAGTTAAAGAATTATTGGAAAAGAGAAATTTAAGGAATTATTAGTATATTAGTCACAGTAATCACGATAGGAAATAAAGAATAAAGATAAATTATGTTTTGCCTGCTTCTAATACTGTGCATCCAATTCTTCTATAATAAAAAAAATGATGTAAAGTTAGATTGGGTTACAAGAAGAAGATGAAAAAGTTGGAGAATTATTAGAAAATGAAAAATTTGAGGGATTATTAGTATATAGATCACACTAATTAATCTTGTACATATTCACCATATCTATTGAAATACCAGGTTATTTATTCTCTTTAGAAATAGAAAAAAGTGTCATAGAAATTGTTTTCATGCCAATTCTGTATTTTGTCACGAGTCACAATCGAAATCTGCGATATGGCAATAAAAATGTCAATTATTGCAATATCTTAGCAATTCTAACATGTTAGCCCTAAAGAAAATATACTGCAAGCAAATAAAATTGGCGGGTGATTTTATCTTCATATTATTCTAATGCAAATATTTATTCAAGTGACCTATCTTGTAGTGTGTACGTAATCATCTCGAATAATAAACACGATTTTCGCATTGTCACGCCAATGGGTAGATAAGAAAATAATCCGGGGCATGTTACATTTTTGCGCTCAAGGGTGTCAAGAACATTCGTTTGCTTGCATTAAATTCAATTAATTACTTGCGGAGTACTTATTCTGAACACAGTGTTTGCACGTCAACGCTGGATGGCAGGATTGGGCTTTGAAATTTAGAACACCCGAGAGCTTTAGATTTAGAACAAGGTGGTATTATAGGTTGGTCGTGGTTTATTCCCGGCTTACACAGGGAACCGTCGTAAACAATAGTTTTTAGTGCATTCACTGCACTCCTGATAATTAATTTACACACTCCAGTTGAGGTGGGGTAAATTTGAATAATATCTCGGTTTGGGGGAGGGGAGTGTTAATTTATTTCGCTTTATTTGTCCACTCGGCTGTTCGAGTACCATATTACAAGTGCTCGCAATCAAACGAAGGCGGCGCGGCGGAGGGTGTTAGTATAGTTTTTATCACATCCAGTAAATTATTAAAAATTGCGTTAATCGTTTTCGTTAACCGGGTGATGTAATAATGAAAATATTTTCCTACTCCTTAAAATTGTTTCATTTTTCTTTGATTCTGTTGTTGTTGTTTGTTGGGATCAATTCAATTGATTTCACAGTATTTTCCACAATTCATTGCAAATCAGTTTAATTTCTGTTGAACACTATAAGTGATTGTGATTAAGTTCTCACGTTATTTTTTTAAATAATATCTGTACATTTGCAGAGCCGAAATTATTTGAAATTCCTTGGATAGAAAAAAACGCAAAGTATGCTAATTATTAAACACACATTTTGTTATAATATTTAACGTGTTATATGTATGAAAAAAATCACATTGAATCTTTAAATGTCGCTTAGGCATTTGTCGAGAGATTTTTGCTCTATTTTAAACGAGTTGTGTTTTATTAAATATTTTCACAATTTTTGGTTAATTATTTTTTTTTTTTAGCACGCAGCCGCTATAAACTAGTTTATTTTAATTATTATAACACCGTCATGGGAATAATTAAATTAAAATTAAGTTGGTAAGAAGGGCATTCCTGAAGATCTAAATAAAATATTTGTGCTAAGCGCTCTTACACTTGTTTTTTAACATACTCTTATCATCCACGATCTCCTGTGTACGGCTCTAGAAATCAACATGTATGTAATTGTTTGAAAATCGATGTAAGTCCGGGTCTCCTGCACACAAACAGTGGGGCATGGCCAGTGTCCATACACATATGTGTAAGAATGCACAAAAATGTTTTAAATCTCCATCGGCCACGGAAAGCAAATGTGTATAGCCACGGCCCAATGTTTCACGGTTTCAAAACATTTTGATCGTATTTTAAATACATTTTTTTTTGCAGGAGACCCGCCTTAACAATTTATTTCCATACAAAATTGACTTAGAACAGTGCTACACTAATAAATAAACTAATCGACATCCTCACAAGTTTTTAAATACACTAAAACATTCGGGAACCCTTGTTGGAGAGCGTTAAAAAACAATATTTTAAGTATCTAGGTATAATTTTAAAATAATTTTTTGTTTTGTATTACCTTTTATAATATCTAATATATTTAATAATGTGGTTGTAGGATAACATTGATCAATTTCTTTCACTTCACCATAATACACGGGTTCAACCCGAACTACCGCTCCACGAGCGAACATTCTTTAAAATCCCCGCCCGACCAACAACGTATTTGCAGCATGCAGTCTGAATTCAGCCATCCCAGTGTATCAAGGTGGGTAATTAGAGATTTAGTACAGGAATTAGAGATTTAGCAAGCGAGAATTTTAGGTCTCATTCTCCTAGTAAATAATGCAGTTGAGCCGTGCACTGCGCATTCACCCAGTGACGCTACACTGGACATAGAGATTTTGGAGTTCTCTGGGTCATTGCCCATGCAATAGGGTATTTTCACAAACGAGGGATTCTGTTAAAATGTTCGGAATATTTAAAGATAATTTTTCTGATTTTAATCATCGTTTTCATTCAAATTTATTCATTTTAAAAACGCTCGAAAAACTACGAAACCAAAACGGCCCGTGATTGCCAACGACCCTTCGTACGCACGTCATCAAACAAACAAACTAGAACTGTCGGAATTTTTTTTAAGAACGAGCGACTCTTATGACGTCACACGTCGAAAATGCCGTTTTAGCGGGATTACAAAAATGTGCAACTTATACTCGCTGTAAAAAATGTATTCGTCAACATAAAAATAAAATAAAAATGCCATAATATAATTATTTTTTTTAACCAATTAAAAAAAAGAGGAAATACCCTTTTGGTACATACTAATGTGGGTACTATTTTTATTATTTTTAAATGGCGTACAAAACGGTCTTCTCTATAACTGATATTATTTGTAAATTCTTCTTCCGTTTTCTTTGTGATCCCCTATACCATTTTCTTTTATCAGTCTTTTTTCTTTAATTTGTATTATTAATCTGATATCTTATTTGTTATACTGGTTGTTGTACCTATCATTTGTTATATATTTACACTTAATAATATCCACATTCATATTTTACTTATTGTTAATTGGGTTAAAAGAATAAGAATGAGCTACACATTTTGTACTTTCCTGATAATAATGATGTTTTAAGATGATATTAGCGAAACTCAATCGAAAATCTGAAACTGAAAAATCAGAAAAAGATACGGTAACAACAACAACTGGAACTCGAACCCAGAACTATTTCTGATTGCAATTTTTTTAAATTTATTCACTGGAATTATTATAGTTTTACACATTGGTTTTGAAATTTGTACAGTGCATTTAAATCAGAGCATACAAACATGGCATAATTACACATACCTAATTATATAACGTACTTAGTTGCTAGAAAACGATGAAAACGATGAATGGCCCGTAAAGACTAGTCTAGTAGTTTAGTCGAGTAGCGAGTATTTTAGTAACAAAACGCGTCCAAACATCATACATTTAGTAGTTAGTAGTTGCATTTTGGTCAGTCAAGTGGCGAGTTACTCGCCAAACCGAACCGGGCATTAGGGCCGACCGCGACGATCGCCTAGGGTCCTAGATAGGATTGAAGTTTGACGAAACTGTTGGGGTCTACATACTTATACAGCGCAAAATTTTGGGTTCAGGAATCTTAATGTTTACCCCACTATGTAGAAGAAAGCTGTGCATAAATTATCTCTAACTATAAACTTATTTAGCTTGCCGTGAATTGAATCCGAGAGGTACGGTAAGCCCCACGAACGATAAATATACCTAGCGCATTGTTTCAGAATAATCTTCCAGTATTCTCCGCCCGATAAATACTCCCGAATCACTTTACTCTTGCTTACAAACAAAACCCATTTATAAAGTTTCACCAGAGAGCTGGATATTTTGTGTACCAATATCCATTGCCACGGAATAAACAAGGTAGGTTCTTTGTAGAACCGCGAGACTCCATATTGATCAGTCTGGTAGATAGGGTATATTATACTACGTTATACCTTTCTCGTGTTATTACTGCCTCCAAGGTGTATTATGCACGGTACAGACGCGAAGCTCACATCAAGAGATAATATATAAGCGAGATGTAAAAAGATGATGTGTAATAAGCGCGGTTCGAGTCTTCGCTAATCGGCGTTATTCTCCGTAACGGCTAACGGCGCAATATCAGAAAAGTTATGAGACCCCCCCTCCGCCATAAACAGGAGAGAGGGTCATTTTGAATACACGGAGCATGCACGGAGCCGTCAAGTTGACATATCCGGTACAAATAAATCGTATCGGCCGCTTCCGAATTTCGTCATCCGACCCCCCTCTCCTGCCATCGGAAGAAATCTTTTATAACTTAGTGTGTCGGTAGAAAAGATACTTTATAACACAGTATCTTTTGATGTAAGCTTCGCGTTTGTCGCCCGCTTTATGGGGGTTAACAGACACAGCTATAATAGTTCAAGCGTTATTTGGTTTGGCGTATTTCGGCATATCGGTTGCCGTATATTCCCAATGGGAATGCATGACGAGCGATTTGCTGAAGTAGGCCAAGCCAAATAACGCTCGAGCTTTTACAGCTGTGTCTGTCGGACCCTTCATTGTAAAATAAAGCTACGTTCACGCGTACGTGTTATCACTTGTCCATTCACATTTATCTATTTGTGAATGAACAAGTGATAAGACGTACGCGTGTTGGCGTGCTGTCGGTTTAATATTTTAGATTCGATAGACACAGTACTTGCGTATAATGCATAAGAGTACCAAGATGAAATTTTGATAAATTATATTAATGAAACTGCTGCATTTGGTTGCTACCAAGGACAAAAATGCTGCAACAAAAAAGTACAAATTTCTTTTTTATTACCTACGTACTTCTCTTGTGAATTTCTAAACCAAAACAACCGAAGAACAAATATAATTTTCTGGATAAAATGAGTTTTTGAGATCTACAGAGTTCATTATCTTTATCCCATTTCTTTTTAACCCATTTATTTTCACTCATTATCAACAGTTCTTCTTCAGATGGAACCAGTCGTTCAATGGGCTCGAACTTTAGTAAGCAATTTGATACAGGTTTTGATTTCATGAAGTCTAATCTAGCCTATTTTATTCCAACATCTAACATCCAACATAATATTATTAATATGTTACGAATCCAAAGCTTTGACGTAAATTTATACGGTTGTATCCATAGAAATACACACGAACAAATTATATCTCTCAATAAGTAGCAATAAATTGGTTTACATACTGTAACAGAATTATAAATTCCCAATTAACGACTTACTGAGGAATAGATAAAGGCGGCCTTTAATTAGAAGGAAAAGATTGAACCAGAATTTGTGAATCAGAGAAAAACATCTCGACACGTTTTTAAATAAATAACGATTTTTGTTAGTTTTTGTAACCGTCTACACAAATCAGCGTAAACAAGCCGGCAAGGTGAAAAAGATTGAAACAGTTTGACACTGATTAAATTATATAAGTCAACAATAATCAATAGTCTCCAACGTTAGTATTTAAAATAAATATTATTGTACTCCGTACTCCGGATGTTTTGACTACATTTAGTTTATACCTATACATGAATGTAGACCGATAAATAAATATGTTTTTGCAATTATTACAAAAACATATTATTGACTTTAGAAAGAGTCTGAAATTGAGATTTCTTGTTTACAAAATTAGCCCGCTCCTTTCGAAAATACATCAGCATTTTCGAACAATTATTTTTCCTTAAACAATCCAATAACATAGATAAAAAAATATAGCCTTCTATCTTCATTCTATTATTCTCACAACACACTGTAAACCTTTATACGATTTTAAAATATTTTTTTTATAGTCTAAAGGACATTTAAAAGTGCTATTGATCATGATGGAATTGACGTTGCAAGGAAAAAAAACGATTTACGAAGTTACAAATTTTATGTTGACAAAAAACATTGGCTCTCTGTCAGTTTTTTCGGCTTGCAAAGGCTTCTGTTACAAAGTTAGATGACCCGACATTTGATCCCCCGACATTTGACCCCCCGAAAGTATAATCATTATAAAATTATATTTTTTGTTCAATAAATGACCAGTTTCAAACCTAAAATTGACTTAAAAATATCTTTAATAATAAATTGGTACCTATTGATATCAAACAACCTATTGATATCAATTTTCAATTTGGAAGGAGGGAATGGGTACCGCCGCCCCGGGAACCATTTATTGGATAACCAACACCTCTGCCATAGGTCACCCCAAGTGGAGCGCTACGTTTGGTGACTTAGCAGGGGTGCCCGGGTTCTTGGGGTAAGGTTTATCTATGTCTTGGCGGCGGATGATCTAGACACACTGAACCCCAGATTCCTACCCAACCCTCATACATTTTTCCTTCCCAGAACTTCCTCTCCTCCCTTACCTTAAAAATACCTTCCACACAGCATCCCCAAAGATGTGTGGACCTAATGTAAAAAAAATAAATTATTTACGGTAAAGATTTTTTGTATTTACACGTTGGTGTATTATGTTGTTGTTATGGTGTAAGTAATTTTTCCAATGATATACTTGAATTAAAAAATATGTTTTATGCTTTTGTTTTCGGCTGTACATCCTCTCTGCACCTCCTTCGGGGACACTTATATTACTAGTCATATTATATTTAAGTAGGTATACCGTAATTTCCCTAACTCTACTGTATATCATATATAAGTAGATATGCCGGGAGCCAACTATCGGAGATCAACCGTCATGGAATCAAAAGTTTAATGCACGCATCGATTTCGCTATAGATTGTATCAATTTATTAACAGTTGTATTGTGAGCTGAATTGTATTCGAAAAGTGCGATAAACCAAATAAACATAAATTGTGTACTGTGAAGAATAAAACAATTAAATAATCGCATGAAACGAATGATTGTAAATTTAAAAAAAAATTGTGGCATCACCTGCAATGCGCTTCAATTTTGTGTAAATGATTAGAGGACATTACGTAATTATTTGTATTCCGCAATAATCTAATGCCATTTATTGGCAGATAACTTAACAGCCTCGGTGGCGCAGTTGGCAGCGCGTAAGTCTCATAATCTTAAGGTCGTGAGTTCAATCCTCACCCGGGGCATTTTCTTTTGCTTTAAGATGATAGACTTCGCTTTTCGGCCCATACAAAAAGCACGCCCGGGAAAAAATTCTTTTCTACATCGAAAATTGCACAAAATGAATATATTTTTTTTATACTGCCTTCTACAGGGTGAAAACTATGTCGGTATGTTTTCGAATTTTCGATGCGTTTCGTATTAACGTAAACATTCACTGTCAAACATGTACGATTTATCAAAAAATATTATTTAACTCAACTCTCATAAAGAATTATAAAATTATAAAAAGCTACCGACGTAGCTTCTTCTTTCTAAAAAATTTATATTTTTTAAAATTTCAATTTCGTGAAAGTTTCGGTGTAGAAAAGTGTATTCTCCATGAACCCCTTTTCGAGCGATTTCTGTAGGTAAATTTGAGCGTTGTCTCATTCGCACATTTCGCATTCGCATGTATTGTAAGTGTGCGTGAGCTTATTGTGAGCGGGACAGAATGACAGACGCGGGTGTTCCGCGTGTGGTTCAAAGTCTAGCCTCTTAAGAGGAATATAAACGCCAGAAATATTTGACGTACCCCTTTAGAACTCAGCGTATTTTTGGTATTATCTGCGCGAGGAAAGTAGCGGCAAAGTTGTTTTTATTTTTTTTATGAATAATTTTACAAGAACGAAAAAAAAAGTTCAATCAATCAAGTCAAAAATAATCTTAGCCATAAAGGGGTATTTTTAAAAAGTTGTTACTTATATAACTAATAATTTCCTTTTAATTCCATTAAATTGAAATGGTAGGAAAAGCTTCATTTTATCCATAACATATTTTTTCATGTTCATAATATAAACCCGTTCGTAGTAAAGATAGATCTAAATAGTGATTTGGCGTATAGCTTCATCTTAAGATAGGCACAGAGTTGAATCAAATACAGGCACTAATTTGTGGTTCACTGAATAAAAAATTGCTTTGAATTTAATTCAAAAATAGAAATGATTGTGAGAAGGATTCGAATAAGGGATAAATTAGTTACCTACCGATAAAACAATATTTTGATTAATATTTTTAATTTTATTTGTCATTTTCAAAATTGTTATTATGATATCGTGAAATATCTCGGATCTTCACTAGAATTACATTTGCACTGAATTAGTAGGATACGTGTAAAAATCACGGTTTATTAAAGTCCAATTTTTAAAAAGATAATAAAAATAATTTACTCTCCCTAAAAAATGTGATAATATTGCTAATATTTATGTAGATTCTTCATAAGCAGTTCCAATTTTAAAATGATATTTAAGTCCTAAGCAAGTTGAGTTCATTGTACTTGAATAATTTTACGCAGGAAGAACATCACAAAACGATATTAAATTATTTTTTTTAAGTGTTTTTATTTAGTTATAAAATTTTACATCTTATATCTAATTCTATTCTAAGACTACTAAAATATTATTTACTAGGTACCTACTTACTAAAATTTGGACTTCACAACATTTAGACATAATCCTTTTTAATATTTAATGTATAATTCATAAAAAAACTTTTGGCTTCCGGAGTTCATTAAACATTTTTAAACCTTTGTAAAACTTATTCGTTTATTTTATTATAATAATGTGTAATCTTATTTTTGTGTGTAACCTTATTCGTATACTTTATTATAATAATATTGTATTATAGATAAAATCTATAATACACATAGCAGTTTGGTTAGTCAAAATAAATATTCCAAAATTTGACCGCATTTATAGTGGAAAATAATCTAAAATTAATATTTTATGTTTGCAGAGATTTAAATCGTTTCAAAAATTGAGATTTATAAAACTACACAAACACAATCAAAACATTTTCACCTAAACGTTAAGCGATACGATCAAGTAAATTATTTTAGGAAGACTATTAAAAATTTTACCCACTCTTTTATTATGATAATTTTCTATTTGTTGTATCACTTAACAATATTATGGTGTGAAGAAAGACGTTTTATTTTATTTAAATATGTGTACGAGTAAGTACATAAGAATTTAAATGTTTTTCATTTAAGTAGGTTCGAAATTATTTAAAGCAAACTCATTAAAAAAAAACACCCGGCCGCTTTTATTTGATGACCCATTAACAGCCCGAATCCCAGTTAAATCGATCTCCCAAAATGCAAGTCACCTGTATTTCAATAAATGGTCCACATTACCAACATAATAGATACAGGATATTCCTTGAAGTGAATCTTTAATTTAATAGGTTAGTAACTTTTCACATTCCTATATAATAGATGTCGCATATTAATAAAAAGTGATAAAATTTATCCTGACACTATCTAGAGGGCATTTAGTTCGAGTTGAATCTTGCAATCATACATAAAGGTAGCAGCCAATAAAAATATGCGATAAGAAAAATGAAAATAATGTTGGTGGTTCTCAGTCGAAGTATGATACAGTTAAAAATGACCGAATCGGATAGGGATACGTTGGCGCAGTGGATAGCGCGTTGGCCCGGATTGCCAGATGTCATGGGTTCGAGTCCCAGATGTATCCGTATCTTTTTCTGTTTCGGATTTTCGATTGACTTTCGCTAATATTATCTTCATTAATTAAAATTTTATAATTTGAGGTTTAACTCTTTAAGTTAAAAAGTTAAAAATAAAAATAAAAAGATAAGATACGTTTGCCGGACATTTAAAGTTTTTTTTTTAGGACGAATTCTTTACGAACGAATCTAAGATATGTTTTTGGGACTTTACGCACTTTACGAGGTTGGTAAACTAAAAGTTTATTTGTGAACGATAATGGTTCCGATACGAAAACATTATTAGTTATTCTATTAGAAAAGTGGATTCAATATTCGGCTTAAAAATACCCTCCATTAACTTTTATAATGGAAAATCTTATTCTGAGGAGTCTGCACCTTTCACAAGACAATTCTTAACCAACTTGTACCTACTAGGTGCTCAATTCAGAGAGTAAACCTCGGATTGAACGTGTCTTACAAGAAATCACGACATTACGTTTGATGCCAGCGATCCGTAGTGATAAGAATCACTTTGAATCGGAATAGAATTGGTAGAGAAGTAGGAATGCAGTTAGAAGTTTAACTTATCGTAATCTTCAAAGTCCAGTGATTTGTTGGGATAGCCTAGATTTAAAGAGTCGATTTAGAATCAGATAGTTTTATCTCGTTTTAAATGAGACATAGTAGAATATGTTCGAAGAAATAAATCTTAATTAGTGTAAGTACTTCCCACAATACAATCATTATGTAAATTAAATGTAGAATTTAGTAGATAAAGTTTTTTTTCATGTAAAACAGATGATGAAATAATTAATATCTGACAAATTTTCAAAAACTCTCATTATGGTTTGAATAGATTGAAAAAAGTCATTTTTACAATTTGTTCTTTGATTCAATACAAGAATTTGAATATTGATAACAATGTCAACTCTTTTATCCACTGGAGCGATTAAGGTCCAAATTTGGCCGCTTTTATTTTCCTGCAATTGATATCGGTCTGAAATTGAATAATTTGGGAGGCGGGAATGGGTACCGCCGCCCAGGGAACCATTTATTGGATAACCAACACCTCTGCCATAGGTCACCCCAAGTGGTTCGCTACGTTTGGTGACTTAGCAGGGGTGCCCGGGTTCATGGGGTAAGGTTTATCTAGGTCTTGGCGGCGGATGATCTAGACACACTGAACCCCAGATTCCTACCCAACCCTAATACCTTTTTCTTTCCAGAACTTCCTCTCCTTTCTTTCCTTAAAATACCCTCCACACAGCATCCCCAAAGATGACATAGGCCCTGAGGGAAATTATTTTCCTCAGGGCCTCCTGTGAGGACCTAATGTAAAAAAAAAGAAACTACAAATATTCATTAGCTTTAAACCGCAGTACACAGTTTATATGTTTCCATATTAATATTTTAAGGAACGATATTAATTAAATCGAATGGCCAAATCAAAAACTGAACACCAATCGCTCGAGTGGCTATGAGAAATATAAGAAACTTGCTCTTTTGGAAATTATATTAAAACGAATACATTTTTGGATCGAAAATAATCCTCGTTGTAAATAATGCATCATGGAAATTATTGAATAAAATAACGCTGCAGATGCGTTATTTTTTAAAGAAAAGTAACACTTTCCTTAAGACACTCGAAATTAGGAAATCATTTTCCTCCTAAATGTCAATTTTGTTCAATCAATCATATCAATCACCAGATATTCAGTTTTCAAGATTACCCCTTTATTTGATCAAACGTAATTGTATGGTTGAATGTGTTCAAGTTAAGTGGTACAATTGAAATTCGTTAAGCCATGCACATATAGATATTTTAAACCCATAATATTATCTTGTTATACATCACAACGTTAAATGGACTACAAAGTACAGCCCTATTGTATAACAAAATAGATTTAAATCGTGAAAGAATCTAATTGACATCTTGATATGTATTATATTAATATTGTAAAAATAAAGTACCTTTGTACATTCCGAGGTCCGTACTCAATTCTTAATGGACAGGTTTCACTTTTTATCAAGACTGTTATAAAGGTGTTATCTATTGAAGAGATTTAAAGACGCCAGCTAAATGATTGCTTAGTTGCCTAGGGAAGATCATAAATATCATATGAGTAAAGTAATTGTATATTAGTTGTAGGCATTATAAGCAAACATAGTAATTTCGGTTGTCTGCACTGTGCGTTAGTTCTGCATAAAATGGCAGATGGGTATGAATCTGGGGGTCGAATAAAGTCTTTCCTTCTACTGCGTGAAAGTCCGGTCGGAGAGGCAAAGGGTCTTCTTCCTCAACAGGTCTCTCCCAATCCAGCCCGCCACGTAGCTGTTAGGCTGAGGCATCCGTCACCAATGAACAGGGGAACTTTTGCTAAAACACCAAACATGGCGAACCTATATTTCCTACAACGAGTACAGTTACTACATTTCGATCCTTTGGAATAAAAAGGTTCCATCTGTTGCGGATACGTCATGCGATAATGGGATTTATAGTAAGCTACCTTAGAGTTCATTATCGCATGACGTTAAAGCAACAGATGGAACCAGAAGGTTCCATGTGTTGCGGAAACGTCATGCGATAATGGGATTTATAGTAAGCTACCTTAGAGTTCATTATCGCATGACGTTAAAGCAATAGATGGAACCTTGTTATTCCAAAGGGTCGATTTCAAGAGTCTAAAGTCATGTGATAAATCTTCTAATATTTAAAAATTAATGTTTGTTTGTGTGTTCGTATATTATTCACGGCCATACCGTTCATCCGATTGCGATGGAACTTCGGGAATGATTGTAGAATAGTGAACTAATTTCCTATGCTATTTATACGATTGCGATTAAAATTTCATCCGATTGCTATTAAATTTTTTGTATTGTTGTGAACATTCCCGTGAATATATCTATATATAAATACTGGCGAGCTCTGGCATTATGAAATTTGAATTTAAAAAATTAAATAGGTCACGCGAGTTGTTAGAAAAATGGGTGTATTTAATGAAGTTAAGCGGAAAGGAACAAAGGCTGGGAGGAGGGTTTATGGGAGGGTTGGATGGGGAATAAAGGAGGGGGCCTTCGTGGGAGGGGGGATGAGGGAGAGGGGAAGGCGGAGAAGGTGGAAGCGGAATGCGTAAGGGGAAGGGGACGCGGGAGGGGAAGAGGATGAGGAGGCGGAAGAGGAACGGTGACGAATGGGAAATGACACAAATAGAGAAACAATTTATTTATTTAAGTGACATTGCAACGCATGCCGTTATTAATAATAATGAATACTCATATTTGTATTCCATACCTTTACCTTATTTTATTTTTAGAGCTTTTAAAATCTGCCATGGAACTAGATTAATTATGTATGCGGATTTTACTTGATCTATCGAACTCAATTAACATTGAATAGTTGTATTCAATGTGAAGAAATGACGATTAATAAAATTAAACAGAACTCACAAATCTTTGTCATGTTTGCAGAAAAACCGATTCATCACACTGATTTACAACGAGTTGTACCGAGTTTATCGATTCGTTTTAACTACTCAGGTCACATGTAACCATCGAGATCGATGTGCACAAATATTAACTTATACTTTGTTTACATGTAGTATTCACATAACCAATCTATGAATTAATATGAATTCAATCTTATATATAAAAAATAATGTTTGTTTGTTTGTTCGTATTTTATGCGCTGCCATACCGTTCATCCGATTGCGATAAAACTTTGGAAATTTGACGAGTGCATGCTCGCGATGGTTATAGGGTAGAGAGCACTGGCGTTATGAAATTATTTCTTATACTATTAATCTGAATGCGAAGAAAATTTGGTGAGTTGTTGTGAACATGCGCGTGAACGTTTCTATATAGCGATAGTTCTGTATTGGTGAGCTCTGGCGTTATGAAATTTGCAAAAATATTCAGTTTAAAAATTTGAAAATTGTATTTTATTGAATTTAGAGGGAGGGGTAGGGGAACAAGGGGAATTAAGGAGGGAAGGTTTGTAGGAGGGGGGAAGAGGGAGGGGGGAAGGCGGAGAAGGTGCAATGGGAATGCGTCAACTGACTCTACGCTCTAATATCTCTGTGGAAACGTTAAGGACGGATTTAAGCCAGAAATAGCATCTTATAAAACAAAATAGATACTTAATGTATGTTTACATACATAATGTAATTTTTTTTCAAGTACATATCTACTATCAGTAGGTTGTGAGGAATTTGTAATTTTTAAGTTTTTCAAAATCGGTAGCCTTGAGCGATAACCTTTTTGTATTAACACAGCCGAGAATAACATTGTTTAGTCATTAATTTATTCAGATCTTTGATAAATACAAAATTAAAACCATAATACTATCGTGACGTTCATCTTTAGTTAGTGATTTAAATTATATATCACTTTTGTATTGAACAAACTGCAATTAAATTATGTTAGAAGTCAGGGATCGACAAACTTTTCTTGTTACATTAAAAATGTTGTGCATTTCAGTAAATCTTACGCAAACTTACTAAATAATTTGAAATTATAATCGTGGCATTTTCTATACCTATGTACATTTTATTAATTTTATTTGTTAAGAAAATATTATAAAATATGCAAACCACGATAAAATTATCGTGCTTTTATGAGGACTAAAAAAACAATTTTATTTTTAAACTAAGTATATTGGTCACTCTTCCCTTTTGAAGGCACTGATGTGTCTGAAAACGATTAGCTTGTTAATTCAAAACTGGTGTAGGTAGGCACAAAAGCTGTTTTTCTAAAATGTTCTATCATAAATCTCCAAATATTCAACCAAATAATTACAAAGCGACTATTTCTGAGAAAAAAAGCGTAAGTAGAGAAAAAATTCATAACGGTCATTTACTACCTTTATAAATATCCAGGAAATAATGTGAAAATATTACATAAATGGTTACCTACCTTTTAACGAAATACATTCCGCGAATTAAACACAGTAAAAAGGAACGTAATACCCTATTTAGAATAAAATTCACCACGTGAATTATTTCCAGTTCTCAAATGTTACTCAGCTCAAAACATATTCTCGATCTTTAAATAATAATGTAAATCCGTCACACAGGGTTCCTATTTTAATCAATCACCGCTCCCCTTTCTACCTTCAAGGAGAAAGAGGTTCTTGAAACTTCTTAGACCAAAGACAATCTAAATTAGAGAGACCTATTCAACACGTGAGACTGAGATTATCAACCTGAAGAGGCTTTATTTTATACACACCTTTGTGGCGAATAATCTATGTATGTTGCCCACGACTAAACAGTGCCGGATTGACGTTAGAATGGAGCATGTAACTGGTAGGAACATTTTAAAGGCGCTATGAATGGCTTAGGTATTTTTTTAAATAATAGCGGAAACGTTATATGTCTTTTAATTTAATATGTGTACTAACGCTATCTATTTAGATACATAGCATCAATTGAAGATGTTTGTTATAATATGTTATATTTAACATTTCCATCTAATTCATTGCTGACAATTGAAATATATCGGACGACACAGAATCGTATTTCGCATGGATGTAATTTTCGAATCACAAAAATCTTTAATACGATACAAATAAATTCGTAGCTTTACAAGGCAAATATGCGAATGAAAATAAAGTTAGGTACATATATCTATTGTAGGTGAGTTTTTGATCTTTTGAATTTAAAACGAAATGTTTTAAGGGTAAAATCTTTTAATTTTACTTCTGCTTTTTTGATTCTGTGTTTCCTTCCTCTTTCAACACCGGTCTCTCCTTCTATTCCTTCCATTCAATGGAAATAATATGGTTGGGTCACGAATGATGACAAAGGCCCTTGTTCTCCTAAAAAAAAACTATTTCAATCCGGTCCTGCGATTAGTGTGAAAAACATTCACCCAGAAATAATTTCCCCATACAAAACCGAGCTTTCACAATGGTCGCCGTCAGAAGCTTTATTACGGATCGAAATAAATAATACTTCACAGTTCCGAATCTCTGTTTCTTCTGGCCATATCGTGTTAAATCATGCGGACGCGTGCCCGCCATACATAAATACATGTTGTGCTCCTTTTAAAGATCGATATCAGAGAAATACTAAGTTATTCATAAGTTTAACGCTAAATATAACCTCTCACGCGACCGTACAAGCCACAGCTGACCACACTGAGCTTTTGAGACTTAAACCATGTAGATATAATTCTAAAGATGTATTTATTTGTCTGCTTGGTATCAGACATTAAACACGTATTGTTTTAGTGATGGAAATTATCGAATTATCCGATTCGGAAACATTTGAATAATTAATATTCGGTCGAAAATGGGCGGTATTAATCAGAATACCGAAATTTTTACCTTATATAGGAACGGAAGTTTATTATACAGTAATCATTTACATAATAATATTATAATATCGGTGCTACGAATGCACTTTTATAATATGGAGTGTAAGGTAGTTTTAGGAAGGTGATACTGTGAATGAAAAATAACATTGAATTAAAATATATATCATTGTTTGAACCTATATTTTAATAAAAGTTCTCTATGTATATATGTACATACACAACACGAAATTTTTAACATATTATTTATACTTCGTATCTTGATGAAAGAACCTTCGGTTCTGAAAAATGTACTTAATGTTATTTATTAATACAGTGGTTAAAACAAAATTGAATTATTTTCAAGCAATTAAGAGGGTATAACCAGACAATACCGGAAATTTGTCCCTTTTAGATCAAATTCTAGACGTACTGACTCTTTTTTACAAAAAAACGTAAATTGATTTTAAAAGATTGTTATTTTATCTGGTAAACGAATTTTTTTAATTTAGAAAAATAAGTTCACTTTTAAAATACTATTATATACATATATATAAATATAATATACGGTTATAACGTTGGTCGTTGGTAGATTTGTAAAATTTTCAAACGAAATATTACAATATAAATAAAACAGAACGAAAAATCATAAATACTTATGATCAAAAAATACTTCAAGAAGTTTCAAGTAAGTTTTTAGTTTAAAAAGTTTGATACGGGGAATAATCTCATCGGAACCTCCCTGTACAGTTGCAAGCATTTTAAAACTTTAATTCTCAGCCGCTGGTCAATGGGTCTTAAAATAATGCCACAAAGTCATTTTACAATCATTTAAAAGGGAATATTTTTTTCTTATTAAATGCGTATTAGGTGTAAAAGTATGGGAAAAATACTTCGTTGTCATTTTAATGTTTTGTTAAAAAATCACACCGTATGTTGTCAATTAGACGTGGAACAGTTCCCGAAATCTTATTACAGCAAGTGACAACTACATTGGCAAAAATTAAGAACGTTTGCGACACCTCTTTGATGCTGTCGTCGGCCAGAAAAGACGCCGACAGAGCTTTTGATTTCTACTGTGAACAGCGCATTTCCCAAAGAAATTTAGATTGCATGGTGTATGAGCGATCCGTTCAAATCATTGTCTAACTAACCATTACAGCCAAGGTACACGTAGAGGATAGAATGCATTTTAAATCTGTATTTGCACACATTATTAGTTTCATTAACATTCATATATCTTTTATTAAATCTTCTTAATCTCTCAAATTTCTTTTGTCTTCTTTACCACTCGAGCGATTATTGTTCAATTTTTATTTAGCCATTCGATTTAATTAATATCATTCTTCAAAGTATTAATATGTAAACATATAAACTGTTTACTGGGGTTTAAAGCTAATAAATCCATCTATATTTCACCGTTTTCCCATATTTGTACACGGAGAAAAATGTTATTCGAAAAAACGATAATTTTAATAGTAAAAATGGTTAAAAATGGGACTAAAGTTCTTACGAACAAATTTGAGGTTTTGTTTATTGGCGGGAACATGTAAGAATAAACATTGAAACACTATTCATTTGTTCGTAAGAACTACAATCCGGTTTTTAACCGTTTTTACTATTAAAATGATCGTTTTTTTCGTACAAAATTTTTCTCCGTCTAGGTTTGTAATGTGGCCCAATTTAGGACCGATATCAATCGCAGAAAAATAAAAGCGGTCAAAATTTGGGCCTAAATCGCTCCAGTGGTTAATGTCATAGAAAAATCATTAATTGCTATAACCTTATAATAATTATTCATTCGGATGAATGTTTTCGGAATGTTCGAAAGGACTGTAGGTATTAAAAAGTCTTATTATTTCGATATAATAGATATATCGATTATGCCCATCTCTTTTGTATTGTGTAAGCATATCGATACACAAGTAAACGAATAATACAGTGTAATTTATCTCAAAGCTTATGGTAATGTTCGGTGCAACGAAGGAGCCTTTGTTTCAACGGTAATTAATTATTGAATGCCTGTAAATCCGATCGGAGATACATTATAGGCGTGGGTGAAATCTCTGGAGAAGATTTAGTCGGCAGAATGCATTGTAATTTAAAACGAGCTTTATTCTTATACACACCATAATAATAAATCGTAATCACATGTTAGATTTTCAATTTGCATATTATATTATTATTTGTTAAAAGCGAAATAAATTTAATTCGAACACTAAATTCTTGTAACATTCCAGGGAATTCCAAGTTTTGAATGGATGGGCAATCCACAGTTTGGCCCTCATAAACTCGTTTGTTCCCATGAGAAAAAAGGCAACCCACATTCACGTTTTCGGAACCTCTAAAATATTCTCTGTTTTTTATTGGTCCGCGCAAAAAGATGTAGGACGCGGATCATTCTCGCAAAAAAAAACCATAAAAATTTGTAGAAAAAAATGTGAATTTTCTAGACCGTTCTCCGCAAAATTGCAATCTTATCATGAAACATTGATCCGCATTGGTGTAAACGTGATAAAATAAGGAAATAAAATAAAAATTCTTCTTCCACGGCAACGTCGAATGTTCATGTGTTTGCTTTGTGCGTCGTACCTCTGCGCCTTTTAAAATAAATACATCCCATAAATTGTTATCGATTCAGGCGCCTTACATGTCCTTCATCCAGATTGACACTTGTATAAAAAAACCTTGTCACGATAAAGCGAAGAGAAGCTCCCAAAGCTCTAAACTCTAAAGCACCCGACCCGGACACTTTCAAGGTTTTGTAGGTTGTGCCTTGCACGCTAAAGCTTCTCAAACTTAAGGAGCCTCCCATGGGTTTGCTTAACTCAAATGTTGTTTTTGTTTTAGAGTCATAGGTCAGACGTATATTCAAATCTAAACTCTGTGTGCTACTTATCTTTTTAATAAAATGATAAAATCAAACGAAAAACGTTTCAAGTGGCACTTATTATTTATGTGGTAAAAGTAACTCAGCGAAATTCTAAGTTGTCAGCAGATAACCATACAAAATATTATTTTTAATAGCAAAATCAACTTAGCCCGGTTTCAACGTTTTACCAAGTAACATTATTTAGTCATACTCTTAGACAACAACAAACAAGCAACATTTTTTGGTGAATGGGACCATTATTTGTAATTTTATAGTTATACGTGTTATAATATACATAATTATTATGTTTATATAGTTATATAACCCTTAATTGCGATAATAATGACGTCAAAATTCTCTGTTCGAATTGAAAAAAACAATAGCTTTATCAATTTATTCATAAGCAATAAAATAATAAGTGTTATTTTTCTTTACTTGTTTTCTCTTATTGTTTGTTTTACTTAACCTCACTTTTATTTTTAATTTTTATGCTGTACTGAAAGTTAAACTTATATTTTTGAAATCGAAATATCTCTGCAAAGTTGTACCTACTACCTCCCATCTACGAATTGAAAGTTCAAAATTGAGTTTTGTATCTCATCAGGATTGCTCTAACAAGAAATGAACACAATAAACAAACAAAAAAACACCGACATGTAATTTATTGAAAGGTGTGGACGTACGGAATGCAGCCACAAAGCGCACATAAATATATTGTAAAGTTTTGCAGGGTACCTACCGATCACAAGAACAAAACCCTATTCGCATCTAACTCATCTAATTGTACAGGTGCGTAATAAGGAAATTTATAAACAATATTTGGTAATATAGAATGTATGTATTTCGATATATCTTCTACTTGGACATGATTTGAGATTTTCCGGTTCAAGGTAGTGTTTTATTTTTGGGTTATTGTTGTGTTGCGCTACATCCTTATGCCAATATTTTGGACAGCATTAAAGTTTCCATCATCATGGCAGATGTGTAATCATTACACAAATTATCGATTCTTAACGATCTTAACAATCGAAACGATTACACCGATGACATACGATGGCTAAAGGAGTGCGCAGTATAGTGAAGATATATTGCCCGACATTGCACAATGCCCCAAAAACAAATAATTATATTACATCTTCAACTTTATGTAATTATGCAAAATGTTAACGAATTTCATAGAGAATGTTCAAGAAAAATGGTACAATAAAACTACAATAGAATTTGTTGTACGTACCCTACATATAAGGTGGAAAACGAGAAATGAATATTCCATCGGTGAAACAGTAAGTAATCAATAATGTATCGTTTTTCTGATTTAGTCCCAGGAAACTAGAATACAAATAGGACACAAATATTTGATTAATTCTTCTTTTAGGTATAAATCTATGTTCTGTAAGATTTAGACTAGCTATGGAAACAGAATAACTTGTGGATTGACAACAGTCTATCTTTTTAAGATTTCAGTGTCTGGTTTAGTCCAAAGAAACTAGAATATTTTGATAGATTATCTAAAGTTACTAGTACTTAGAAAAAATATGTTTACGACGTACTGCTAATTTCACGGAGCAATACAAATCAACCAAATATTTTAATTATTGCATAATTTTCTAAAATTGGTTTGTTTTATTTTATTTTTCATCAACGAACTTCTGTACAATTCTGTCATAAAAATAAAGATTTCAGAAAAGGAAAAGTAGATAGCTACATATTAAATGAATAAATCAAATACAAAAGTAGGGCATATTACGATAGATGCCTACATTAGAGTATAATATTCAATTTTTTGTATTTTTTGGGCATTAACTATGTAACAATTTCTATCCATTTTGTTTTGAAAAGTTTTAATTTTCAATGTACTTTTGTTTCGTAAATTAATTTAGGTAATGAAAAAAAACTAATTTAAGTAACGAAAGTACATTGAAAATTAAAACTCTTCAAAACAAAATATAATATTCAAGTCAAATGTTGAACAAGATTTTTGTTTTGAAGTCCATAAGTCCATAGTTTATAATTGTTCCGTAAATACCGACAAATATCATTTAGACTACCACCTACAATTTCTATGTCTTGACTTGGGGTAACGAGTCTTGACTGTATCTAATACACTGGATATAATGTAGTATTCATAATAAGAAGATTGTTGTTTATGGTAAAGCAATGAATTATTTCTGAGGTTACAAAGAGCAATTCATTGTGGAAAATGTGAAATGAATCTAACGTATTTCGGAAGTAAATAAGGTTATTTATAGAATCGGATTCACGTGTATGTATTGCCTGTAATTACCCCATATGTGGTATTCATAGTCCCAGGAAACTAGAATATTTATTTGACGCACATTTCCGATTAAACTTGAGATTCTTCATTCACCGCCTCTCCGAACCCGTCAATCCTTTACCACACTTTAGGAACATGTGTATCGACTATCGACCCTCTCACAGAGAGCTCCGCTACGTGATTCCCGCAGCGATAAGATTTATTAGATTAATTGAAAATGTGTTAAGTATTCGTAGTCGACGAGAAGGGATCGGATCTGTAGCCTGTCAATAAGAAATATTTAGTCTCCGTGACGCGGGTTAATGGACTCTAATATAGCCGACGATTTGAATTTATGTGGGACCGTGGACTTAACACATGCTAGTAATTTGATTAACTATTGACGCAATTGACATCTCGTAGGTTCAAGCGCGCTATCGCATAACTCAATCACTTGACAACTTGTCTCGGATTGGTAATCCTGTTAACAACGCCAAAGCAATAGATATTCAAATTTACGTGATCATAGGTCATCTATGATCGAGTATTTGAACATTATATTTATATGCAACACGAAGAGAGAGCTATACGTTTTTTAGGTTGAGCGATTCAAAGGTAAGATTATTAATACATTCATGATTTTACGTCAATACTTCATAACACCATTTTTTCGAGGGCGCTTTGCAAATTTAGAAATGAAGTAAAAAATAATATAGGTAAAAAAACGATAGGTGCTTTAATAATTATTATTGTTTTATTTTTATTTTGTCTTTGTTTTTTGTTTTGTTTATCAAGACAAACACTATACATTACGATACAAGTGGTAAGGTATATAAAATTAAATTATTACATGGTTATAGTGCCCATAAAGTCCAGATAAGAACTGAAAATCTTAATTTTAAATGTACTTTTTTATATTCGCACTGTGCGAACTATGTACTTTTATTATATTTGCACTGTGAGAACTTTGTGCTTTTACTATATTTGCACTGTGCGAACTATGTACTTTTATTATATTTGCGCTGTTCGAACTATGTACTTTTATTATATTTGCACTGTGCGAACTTATTATTATTATTATTACAATGTTAAGTTATGTGAAAATCTGTAATTGGCTTTTATTTTTATTATTAAGTTATTTGTAATAGGTGTAAATAATCTGTTGATTTTCCCAAATAAATAAATAAAATAAAATAAAAACTATGTACTTTTATTATATTGTGCGAACTATGTACTTTTATTATATTTGCACTGTGCGAACAATGTACTTTTATTATATTTGCACTGTGCGAACGATGTACTTTTATTACATTTGCCCTGCGCGAAATATGTACTTTTATTATATTTGCACTGTGCGAACTATGTACTTTTATTATATTTGAGAGAAATGTACAGCCGTTTCCCAAGTAATAAATGGATCCTGTTGTATTCAACTCCCATTGTTTGAAATCACGTCAACTTTTATACTGAACAATACGCACTGTGCTGCGTAATTTATAAAACTGTAATATTTTCATTCAAGCGAGTGGAGGAATTTTGGTGTTATTGTGTGGGAGTAATTATTGTTTCATTTTATAAGAGGATACGTCCATAATGCCCTTTGCTAGTGATTGACCATTGAAATAATTCGCTTCGAGAGAAATTTATATTAAACTATTTTATGGTATTGTTATTCAATCGATTTATATTTCCACTACTCTGATTCAATTGAGATACAAAACAAATTTTTCGATTTCTAGTTTTGCAAATGATTCAAATTTTAACCGTGGAACAAACTTTTTCGTTTGTTATCTAATTTCACAAGTTTTAGGAACTCTTCAAAGTAGATAATAGTCACATTGCCGGACAGAACAGTTGCGCAAATTTCATGAGGCCAGAATTCAGATTTCACAGTTGATTATTGGTCCTTAAATAAATGGCGTTCAGCTATGGTAAGAAAATTGATTTCAATTTGGAGGCACGTATGGGCACCGCCACCCCGTAAACCATTCATTGGATAATTAACAACTGTGCCGTAGGTCACCCAAAGTGGTTCGCTGCGTTTGGTGACTTAGCTTGGATTGATGGGGTGAGGATTGTTTAGATCTTGGCGGCGCATGCGTCTGACTACGTACGGAGTGGCTAGCTGGAATTGGAGAGACTGGTTGAGGAACCCCTTTTAATCTCTCTAACATAACTCTCTCGACCTATCGCCGTGCTCCGTAATGGGAGGGATGAATTCAAATATCCATAACTCCTGGACATACTGACCTATCCGATTCCTACTCACCCCTTATCCTTCCCAGATCTTTCTCTCCTTTATTTCCACACAGCATCAGAAATAATTTTTCTCGGGACTTCCCGTGCGGAGCCAAAAAAATGTCAGTGGCGCAATTAATATCACTAAACGTAGACATTATTCTTTGGTTGTTATCAATTATTTGCATATTTACAAGTACCTACTTTCGTCGATTATTTGTTCCCCACAGTTATATAATATCAGCGTCCTGCAGATTACAAATAAATTTACGAGTCTTTCAAAGCAGAATGGTTTACTGCATTGTAAATTGTAAAAAAAAAGCATTGTTATCATTGAGCCGTGTTTCAAGACTTTATCAAGTCGGGGAACTTTGTTTCCAGACGTCTAGTGAATAAATGTCATATCCAGTGAAGGTTTATGGGACCTAACGATCTACAAGTCTGAATGAAATGAACGGACTTGACTGATACGAGTATAAATGTCTCGTTAGCTTGACCGCCTCGCTGTTGCATTCTTTCTGATATAAAATGCAGTATTCTAGTGTTATTGCTCTCAAGAGCTTTCGAAGTTTCTCTTGTATGTGGACACAGCATTAGTGACTGACATGAGCCAGTCGGACTATGGTAAGCCCAATTAGAGATAGTTATTGTAAGTTGTGAGAAAGATTGTAATAGTGAAGGGAATGTAAAATTTATTCGTTCCACTCGAGCGCTTTTTGCCACATTATGGCACTATTTCCAAAGCCACGGATTGCTTTGTTGCCAAAATGTGGCAAATTATTATTTTTTATTTTTATTAAAACGACTATATAATATATTGTACATTCAAAATATAACAAAATAAATATTCTCTAGATTCTTTAAAATGTTTTAAGGTTAAAGATTTAATTATATTTTTTTTATAAATCCTAAAAATATGTGATAATAGACAAAATATAGGGGAATTCATTGTCTACATAGAATTATAATCAGTTTGTATTTCTCCGTATTCTCGGAGGTGATGTGGGCGGAAACATTTCCTTTAGCAATCCGAGAAAAAATATTTAAATTGCTCTGTCGCTCCAGTGGTTAATCAATATTGTAAAACCGATAGTTATGATAATATATAATAAGCGATGGATAAAGAACTTTACTACTCAGTTTTAATTTAATTTTTAATTTTTTTATTTTATGGGGAAAATAGTGTCAGGAGAATTATTTTATACAGTGTTTAATAGCACGTACCCGAAGGATTTTAACCAGTGATTCCGATAACATATTTTTTCAATTTAAAACAAAAAAAAAATTCGTCCCATGTTGAACTGAATAGGCAGTTAAGGCCAAGCGGGTCACGTGATAAGCACTCCGTCTCGTTTTAGAAGCACGTTAGAGAAGAGAGAGAGTGCATATCACGTGATCCCGTCGCCACCCGTAGCATTGGTTTCGTGTTATTTTAAGTTGAAAAAAATATCATCGGACAGCAAAATGACATCTACATTTTTTATTCCAAATTGCTCAGAAATTAGAATTTTAAGTTAGACCCTGTATACTATGATGTGTATATAAACAAATACAATATGCATTTTGAAAATCCAATATGCCAAAGTTTCTGGAATGGAAGAAGAAGTAGGAGATGCCACCGAAGTGTGTGGCATATTTGTGAAAAAAAAAGTTAATTGAATCGTGACTCTGAAGCCGCGTACAGATATTAGCAACACAATACGCATTGAAACAAAGATTTCTACTAATTTCCACGAGCTGCGCACTGAACGAGCATGCTACGAGGTGGCGCGCTGCGATCCATCGATTACCGGTTTATCGACAAACACAAAGGATTCGCAGTGTGCGCGAACCAAAGCTCTCGGGCAATTGTTTGCAGTTTAGAAGTGGCAACGAAATTGAATAACTATTATAATTGGATACTTTGTGGAGCGCTGTTTCTGTGAAAAATCATCTCAAAGGCGTTCTACAATTTACTATTACTTCTTAGGATCTAATTTTATATTATATACTTACCTGACAGGTGACTTCCACGGAAATTGAAAAATGGAACTTAGTGATGAAACTGAGGAAATTGGATGGACAATATGGAAGTTGAGTCCTTTTTTTTATTTTTTTATTAATGTAAACGAAACTTTCAACAGTTCCTAACATAGCGGTCGGTGAAAAATGACATTTCGTGTTTTTATATTTAAAAAATAACCATTATTATGCACCTTTTTCGAAATTCCGGTAAATGAATTGATTAGTACTAGTTAATATCTAACTGCTACAACTTTTTAAATTTATTTTTTCGTCCATATTAAGCGTGAAACGGTTTTGTAAATATTTTACCTTATATTTCACACAAACAAGAGACCAGATGACGGGTTACGTCACGAACTCTCCCGCACGGTATTATAGTCTTGCCGGCGTTTTGGCGGGCTTTAATAAAATTTAAACTTGTAGAATTAATTCAATTATGAAAACGAACTTGAAAATACTGGTATTTAAATTTGCATGTCATCTACATGAACATATTTGTTATAAATCAAAATATTTTTCACTCAACTTCCCTTTTGTTGAATCGCGGTAAACTGGTTGGAAAGTTTGGTGCGAGCAATGCATCCACATATATGAGAACAACACGACGTGCAATGCAACCTTTGTGGCATTGCACGTTGTGTTGTAATATCTGTACGCAGCTTAACAACTCATATATCCATAGATGACTTAAATTTTAGACGTAACTAAGGTTTGAATTTGAATGGCAGTCAATTTTTCACTAAATGATAACAAAAATGATTAAAAAAATAACAATTGAGAGGCAATGAATCCGTTAAATAAAAAAATCGTTAATTTGATTTGATCAAAATCAATATTATTGTACAATTCAGCAGGCGGATATGGTTACTGCCGCTCCGTGAACCATTTATTTGATAATCAACACCTCTACCACATGTTACCCCAAGTCGTTCGCTACTTTTAGTGACTTAGCAGGGATGCACAGGTTCATGGGGTTAGATTTGTCGGGGTCTTGGCGGTGGATGCATCTTCTTACCAACTGCGTGGCTGGCCGGATCGGAAGAGACTGCTTGAAGGAGACCTGTTGATCTCTCCAGCTAGACTCTCTCAGAACATCGAGAGGGTCGGATTGATGCGTCGGTTACTCCTGGCCCACTATTTACAGACCCACAGATTCCTATATACCCCTCATACCTTTTTCCTTCCTAGAACTTTTTCTCTTTCTTTTTGTTTTCTAAAATGATCCCCACACAGCATCTCTAAAGATGACATAGGCCCTGAGGAGAAATTGTGCAAATGTTAATTAAAAATAAAAACCCTGCTTACCCCTAAAAGAAACGGTAACTAAATCAATATACGTACAAACATTCCTACGTGCATGCAGCTGTACTATACAAACATAATAATTACAACAATGTCCTCCGCCGAACCGGTGTGCTGCGGTGATCGGAGCGCGCTGACCCGACTACTGGTAGTGGTGTGGCGGCAAATGCGATAAAAAACAATTATCGCAGTATTTTAATTCACAGCCGAACAAGCTAAAATGTTTGCTAACCATTACATCTGCCCCCGGCCCTAATTGCCCGCCCTGCATAATGCATGAACTCCATACAAATGTCAACTGACCGCGCGGTACAATAATGGAGGAGGCTCGAGTTCGGGGGCGGACCACCTCGACAATTCTACAGGCAACGCCACGGACAATTGGCTGACATTTTAGTTGTACAACATACGAATATTAATTGAATACATTCATTTTTTATTTATTTGAAAGGCGAACCCTACACGTTTAATATTTATATCAAATCGTGTAGCCTAGCATATTGACGGATCACAGGATTTCTAGATTCAAATATCGATTGATTTGAATTCGGAATTCCGGATCGTGATATGGATCACAACAAATATTGATCCATTTGGGCGGCACTCCGTTCCATATTTATTTATTTACCCCTTTAGGGCTTTTACAACACTCATTATATAAAAATAGTAGAAAAAGAAACAATAATATACGAATTATGTTATGACATTGTTTCTCTTCCTTTACATTAGTAGACGTCAAAGAGAATTTTTAATATTTCAGAAATAAATTTTGGTAATGAATAAACGGAAATATCAACTGAACTAAATTTATTTCCAAGCCTATGTAGTGTTTGGATTCGGGAGTTAATGAAATAGTTCGTTATCGAAGGATAAACAAAGAACAGCTCTGGAAGCCTCGTGTTACGATTTGGTACTCGAAATGTTATTAGTTTTGTTAAGTTCGGTGCGTAAATTGTGCTATTATCTAATTTAAATAAAAGTACCAGATCGCTCTTGGTTCTTCTACAAGATAAGTCGGTTAAATTAAGTCCTTTCATAAATTTATCACAATTGATTTGTTCAATGGGTATGGAGAGTTTGAAATTAATGAACCTTAAAAATTCATATTGAACTCTCTCAGATTTTGTTTGATGTGCTTTATAGTATCGGGACCAAATAGTGGAATAGTATTCTAAATTACTTCTAACTAAGGCAGTGAAGAGAATTTTAAATGAATAAAGTGACGTAAAATCTTTGACTGTTCTTAAAATAAATTCCAAACATTTCATAGCCTTATTAGTAACTTCATTAATGTGTGGAACCAACATTAATTTTTCATCAAATACGATAACCAGATCCTTGATATGAGACATCGTTTTAAGATATATATTGTTGATACTATAATGATACATGATAAGATTTTTTTTTCTACAGAAAGATATAAATTGACACTTATCAATATTTAAAAACAGTTCATTATGATTACACCAATCTTGTAAACGATCGAGATTAGATTGAAGGATATTACAATCGTTGATGGAGGTAATCGTTTTGTAAATTTTTAAGTCATCAGCAAACAGAAGTATGTTTTCTCCATTAAAAACTTTTACAATATCATTGATGGAGCGTGATAAATATTGAACGTGTAGCCTACACCTAAGAAACAAAAACCCTTTTGATACAAAGATAAATATCCCACGTAGCAAATTAAACTTAAATCCTCAAAAACTTAAAACTTAATTTGTGACACTATTATAATTCAAAATTAATAAAATCTCTTTCACTCACTAGGGTTTACTTAACAACTATAAGAAAACCCTGATGAGCATTACTTACGAAACATATTTAGATTTTTAAATAATTAAAGTGGTTAAAAAACAACTATTTCTTTATACATTTATTAATGTTGAACAATTACTTTTAAATACATATTAGGATTTGATCGAAAATTAAACGTCTTGCTTGGTGGGAGTGGATGTTTCAAAAGTGTTTTTTTTCTTCATTTTATGTTTTTTCGGTCATCAAACTAGGCAGAGCCCTATTATGGTGTGCGAGAATTACATAGGCAAATAAAAATATAATTCAGCTCACTTACATCTTATGATAAAAAAATATATAAAAAATGTGTATATCAAAAACATTAAAAATTTAAACATTTATTATTTTCGTGGTCAAAAAATTGAAGAGATACGGGTATGTAATGCATTTACCATATTTGAAAAAACATAACTGATAAATTAATTTTTAATTATTTAAACATTTATTGATATGAGCACTCGTAAATCATTGAGATCAAATGGAATCAGCTTCCTGGAGAAGTTATATATTTGTTTAACAAAAAAATAAATGTATCAAGAAAGTAGGTGCCTAGTCTATAGTCATATTTTTTTGAAGTTTTGAGGATATTTCAAGCTCTAGCTTAAATGGTAATGTTAAGGTCTTTGAAAAAATATCATAATTTTATTAGTTCAATTTCGTTTGCCAGTCTGCCCCTGGTCGGGTCCAAACAAAACGCGGTATATTGTCACATTAATATTTCAAGTTAAAAACGACCGCTTTTCCCGCGATCAAACAAGTACAAAGTTATTCAAGAAAGATAATTCTAGTGAAATTGTTAACTGGTATCAGTGGAAAAATCCGTGAGGTGGTTTATTTTCGTGCAAACACCTAAATAAATAAATAGGCACGCGGGGAGGGTTCTTGGTATACCACTTATCACTGTAAAAATGCTGTTCATTATAAAACAGACATTTCAATATATGTCAAATGAAAGTGATTTTTTTTTTTTTTTTTCATTTGATACCTTTCATTTTGTATTTAAAAATTGCATGACTGCGTACTTCGTAGATAGGTGACATTATTATGTGATAATTGGTGCTATTATTATTAGGTGATATTATTTTTTTAAGGAATTTAAAGTGTGAAATTTAATTTTGTATTAACTCCACACAGGAGGATCTGTGGAAATTAATTTCAACAACACCTTTGATGGTTTGAGGTAGCTGTGGGAGGAGTATTTTGAGGAAATAAAGGAGTGAATCCAGGTCTTGAGGTGACCCATCTTGAAGAAGGTAGGCTGGCAAATATTTGATGGGCTGTTGAGTGTTGAATGATTTTCCGCAGTGAGAATGAGGCGTAGAAACGATATTTTTTATGTGGCAAATTCATTGGATTTACGAGGCAGGTGTAGGCAGGTACATAGCTACATTATTTAAAAAAAACTTATTCAAATGGTTTGCATCTCCATTCTGTCATCATATTATCAAGGTTCATTGTAATATTTCTCGTCATGTCTGTATCAGATTAGACAAGTAGATTATAAGGAAGTATAGTCGTACATAATGCATCCGACTATAAATCATCCGCAACAGATTTGACAAAGGAGTCCATGGGGTAGCAGCAGCGAGTCATTGTTCTTGAATTTTGCTTTTAGATGAGCCCAGATTTATTGCGCTTATTCTCACATGGCGTTATTTCTATTTGTAAATTGACTGCAATAAACAACTTTTGTAGGGGAGGGAATTTCGGCGTCCCGAAGGTTCGTTTCAATCATTGCTAATGACGCCAATTACCACCAGGAGGGAACAATGCTGTGAAAAATTGGCCAACCAGAAGTGTCCAAGTATTTAAAATCGGTGTCTGTACAACTTAGCAACATGCAACATCATCACTTATTTTAAATCTAAATTAAAAAATAATAGAACTGTTAATTTATTGTCTATTTAATTTTTTTTAAATTAATTTTTAAAGGGGTGTTGAAATGCCATTTTGTTGAGTTGTCATGGAACCTTAAATATCTAGACCAATAATAATATAAAATTAATTATGTAACTACCTAAAATACCAAAAAGTAAAAAAAAAAACAACTAAGCATGTTGCGGGTACCTACCAACCAAAGTTGTAGAAAATAATATAAACATGCAAAAATCTGGTTCCAAAATTTATTTTTTAATTGAAGAAGACAGTCACCTGACAAAAAATGTTAATCTTAAACACACAATTCAAACATGAACAGTCAACAAAGGCATTATATAATGCGGACAGATAATTCTACAATATTATAACACCCACGTCTGTATTGTTTAACTTTTCTGCTGCTTTCTTATTTTTCTGTTGTTTAATTTATAATTGTCCCAATTATTTTGTTCTTATTTCTTTCATGTCTATCACAAGATTTACTTCTAAACATTCCTCAAGATGATGGATCCCATACATCATTAATCCTTTTTAAAAACGCAATGGTAATTTCATAAACGATTTCCTTGTTTGACTATTTAAGCGGTTTGGAAATATAGAAAAATAAATATAAATAGCAAAAAAACTGGTTCACTACAAAACCGCCATTTCTAATTGATGGCTTAGTTATTCCTTTTGACTTGATACCATCGACACTTTTGTCAATAGGAACCCGTGCTTAACTGTACTATCAGATAAGTAATTGATTATAGAGGGAGAATTGATTTAAACGAAACAATAAATCAACCGGGATAAACGTTCGTGCCAAATGGCTGGTTTGCGATTTTATATGAATAGTTCTAATGACAAGATAAACAAAGGGAAACAAGGCTGAAAAGGAAGAAAATAGAGCAGATGCTACAGTCGTTCTGTTTCGTAACTTGTGGCAATTCCAGAAACATTTTAAACAAACTTTCCAACCCAATATCCAAGTTATATACAAGGTCGCTATTGTGGTCATATTTTTGGAATTGCTTTCAATATGGCGATGTTGTAGGATTTGAATTTTACGTAAATAGATTAATTTAATAGTTAATATTACATAATTATGTTAGTTACGCATTTTATATTAGTCAAATTTTTTTACAGAAAGAAGCAACAAATTAATGCAATAGACCTTTTCTATTAAAATACAAGTCTGATTTTATGAAGTGGCAAAAACAGTGAACCCAGGCTTTAAGAAATGTTACCATTATTTCGGGCAGAACTTATAGATTACCGTAAATATTTTAAATTCACTTGCAATTATGAGAGATAGAATTTTATTTTTAATTTCGGTTAAAAAAAATTAGACAAGACTGTACAACTTTCAAATGTCTGATAAGGCAAAAGAGTTCACGGCGAGTTAATCGAAAATAAGTTCAACTAACTAAAATTCAACCTAACCTAACCTAAACTAACCTAACCTAACCTAACCCAACCCAACCCAACCAAACCTAACCTAACCTAACCTAACCTAAACTAACCTTTTTTTGTGTATTTTGTAAATTTGCTTTCGATGAATTGATTTTCGATGAACTCGTCGGTTACCAGCAAACGAGTGTTGAAACTCTGGCGAAACCGGGTAAAAAACTAGTAGGCACTTTTTAAATGCTCTAAAGATCATTGATTAATGTTAGCCATTATTATACAAAATCGTCAAGGCGCGAATATTGTTGTCGTTAAAAAGAGTATAGTAATGAGGTTGTTTTGTAACGGGATTATTTTTGCTGTTTACTTCAGAATATTTTGTTCTTTCCACATACATTGATGTTTTTTTACAGGGAAGAGAATCTATGATAATTCTGTTGAAACCCTTATCGATTTGGAACGCATGCGTTGCAGGGGATGAAAGTTAGGTGACGTCACCAGACCCCGTGACACAGGGAGCCATATTTCACCAGTTTAACGGGGAGGTCCCAGAATCAGGCTCGCATAATTCACCATAGGTGAGGAGCGACCCCTTCGCAACCAACCTGAAGTGGCGCTACAGCCTTTTAAATAGCCTCCCCGTAGTCCCATAGTCTCATAGTCTCCCCTACTGATATGAAATTTTAGAATATTTCAAAGGGTGGATTTTTCGCCTTTTAAGGGATTACTCAGTTTTAAATGTGAGCATCCCGGGTGGATGGTATTTGAAAGCTGCCACTTTTGATCTCTGAAACAAAAGAGAACCTTTAGAAAAAGATATTTTAACTTAAGTCCCGCTTAAAATTTGTGGCTCATAAACAAGTACTTAAATAACATTTCATTAAGTACCCTGGGGAAAACAAATTTTAAATAAGGGATGTTTGTCAAAAAACATCCTTGACAACTTTCGTGAATCATCTCAAATGTGATATTAAATAACAAGAAAGTACCTATGAATTCTTGAAAGGATAGGTCAAAGTTTCGAGGGAATGGTAAGATCCTCGCTTTTAGGTCCAGAAGTTCAGAGTTTGTTAGCCGGCGACGGGCAACAAATGAATGTTAGGCGTAATATACGTAAGTTACAAAAAATAGTATTTCGCACTATTTCGCATGTGTTGGGAACTACATTGCTAGTGTGGGGAAAACTTAGTATCACAATGTTTCAATCCTGCGTCCGTATATCGGATGCAGAATGACTATTGGACGCAGGATTGAATCAATGTGGCCTTCATTGAATGCATGTATATATCATTAAGATAAGTTTAATCATAACGCAGACCAAAATGACCCCACAGTGTTAATTAAATTGATTTGAATACTCAACATATCATTTTTCTTAGGATGTGTAGTGCCGTGTAGGAAAATAAATCACCTGCATATAAATAAATATATTGAATTTAATGTAAAAGTCTTTCTTTAATATCTTTTGGAATAATTTACGAGAAGACCTTTATAATGACAGCCTTAATTACGCAACACTTAATTCTCGCCAATGGATAGCAACAAAGCTTATTCTGTGGCCATGAGCTTTAGAAAATGGCCTTATCAATGGTGTAAACTACGCCAAGCATAAATAATTCAACTTTCTAGAAGCCCGCTCTAAATCAAAAGCAACTAGCCTCTCTCCCGTTGTGTGTGGATACTTAATGTGCTATTGTTGGCTCAAGATCGGGGGCGGAGAACCATTAGATCTAGTCTTAGCCCAGTGACGGTATTACGCCAAATGTGGGATGTAGAAAGACTTGTAAAAAGATGGAGGAGATTTTTCTGTTAAGGTAGGGAAGATTTACACGGCAGACTCTTGGATATTAAAAATGTCATCTTTATTGTAAACTTGAAATTTGTTTACTGAATCTGCAAAAACTATCGAATGATAAGCAGCGCTGGTGTCTTATTGGACAACGGCTCTATAAATTTTCAATACCCATTATTGATTGTCACGGATTCACACAGGAGAACTATTTCAACCAAATTAGTCTTTAGTCATTCTTTCTGCCTTACCGAGCAAAATGCTGAAAAATTATAATTTCTTTGTCCATTGGTACCTTTAAAATGATAATTTCTTTGTCCATTGGTACCTTTTAAAATAGGGGAGTTCAACATCCCTCTATAAAAAACGTGTTTTATTTTGTGAAATGCATTCTGGAAAAATCATTATTTCATTCCTATAATACCATATTATTATTTTATTCAGGTATATACAGTTACCATATTGTTAGTAAGGACTTTTAAGAAAATTGAACATAAAATTTTAAAATTTTTATGAGAACGTTTCTCTTTTTATAACTTTTGAAGTTTATTCCCATCAATGTAATCATAGTATAGTCATCAATCTACTGACATAGTAGGTGCATCTTGGGTTTCAATTTGAGACGCGGGATTGGATACCGCCGCCCCGAGAACCATTTATATGACGATCAACACCTCTGCTCTGTGACTAAGCAGGTGTGCCCGGGCTTATGGGATGAGGTTGGCCTAGGTTTTGGTGGCGGATAACCTGGGAACACTGAACCCCAGATTCTTACCAACCTTTCACACCTTTTTCCTTCCCAAATATTCCTCTACTTAAAAATACCCTCTACACAGAATCCCAAAATATTTCATAGGCCCTTAGGAAAATTATTTTTCTCAGGGTGTCCTGCATAGGAGCTAATAAATGTAAAAAAACAAACAAAAAAACTTCAAAGAATAAGAAGTATTTTCTTACGATGGTTTTAATATTAGGGTTTGCGAATGTAAAAATGTATCGATTTGGCAAGATTTCCGACCGCTGGAGTCCAGGGAGAGTTTGCATGAATAATACCTCACACTGAGGGCACCTCATCAAGCATAAATCAGATTAGGGCGTATCGTACATTTAAGCGTCGAGCTTAGAACCCGCTCTAATTGGTGTGTGTGGCGGAGCTTTTACTCCTCTCATCCTCGCCTTACCTCTTTTCTACCTCCGGTCTCAAACCCATTCTAACTCTATGAAGGTTACGTTCACTTTTCGATAGCTTTTAAATGGTTTTTTAACATGTACATTGTACATGTGGTATTTTTCTCTCTGAAGTTCAGTTGACCTTCACAAAAACTGTCAAAACGTAGAGAAATATTAATGCATGTTTTTACGATTTAAAAAAAGGTATTTTAATAAATTAAGTATTGCACAAAATTCATATTGTCCTTTTGTGTTTTTTCTTCTTCCATGCATGAATATATCGGGTGGTTTTGAGGTGAAGAAGGCGTCAAAACAATTATTTATAAAGAGCAATGTCGACTAATTTGCAATTATAATAACTTTTTTTTTCAAACCAATACTTACGGATGTAAGTTATTTGTATTTTAGATTGACAAAAACAGTACTTTACCATTAAAATATTTTATATAAAATGGTTTGAAAATTTTGTAACCCATTTTTCGATTATAAATTTTGCCTTAAGCACCAGTTTTTATTTTTGTAGACGATGACTTAATAATTTTCAGAGGGATTCGTTTAGAAACATCTGAAATATTAGTAATACATTCATGGAAATTAATTAAAATAAACCCCCAGGAAAAATCAAATTCTTAGGCCTGCTAGGGCGAATTTGACCTTAGGTCCGTCCATTACGCCGGGCCGTGTATTTGTGTACATGCCTTCTTCAATTACTTCGTTAAGATTTCCACATTATTTTAGAGTATTTGTTAGGGCAAATTCGACAGTATGTCCATCTAGTACACCGGCACCGTAATCGCATATTTGTGTACACGCCTTCTTCGCTTACGTCGTTAAGATTCTGAATATATTTTTAAATATTGTGTCGTCTTATGGCAAGTAATAGTGCTGTAGCATCGGTCAACCGACGACGTAGCGCTGACGAGCTGGACGGATGGTCCTCGAACGCGGCGCGTAGCTAATCACGTGGTACTAAAGCTTTTCATTCATTCCCCTCTTATGTTATATTGCCGCTAGCAATCATTGTACTTGTGGCACGACCAACGTACTTGTGGCACTATTTCCAGTATAAAGGAAAAGGACAGATGAGGAACAACTCCAAACTGATGGATTTGGAACTATGTATTTAGAAAACAACTTTTTAAATCAAACCAATAAAATTTCAACATATTCATTAACACTTCGATGGCAATAAATTGACATTGGCATATATGCCAAAATCTTTCCAAAACACTATTGCTTTGGAATTCAACACGGTCGATCGGCTGCGTACTAACATGGGTACAAACAATCACTCCGCGAAATTTTGCTTCCGATACAAGTATTTCTCGTTTCTACATAAGTTCCAGATCTCTTCGTAAATGGTTAATTATTTACTTCTATTGGCAGCATTGTATCGAGTAATGTACGTTTTCCATCCCGAGATGGCGCCGAAAGTAGAATAATTTATACCAAAATAATCCGCGAAAGGCAGTATGAAGCATTAAGATGTAGTAAGCCTATAACAATGTAATTAATAATGAATGAATATTAAACATGAGCACTTTACAACCGCCGAGATAACTTTACTTTGATATGCCATACAGTATTACGCGTACATTCTCGGGTTTGGTGATTATTCCGACCAAATATCCTATGAAAAACCCCGGCGGGAAAGATTATTGCTCCAAATGCTTCATTTTTATTTATTTGATCGCCAAAAGAATACATCACATAGTGATTACAGTAATTAACATTTTAAATATGGTTACAGCAATGATTATAATTATATGTGAGCACACCATTAACTTAAATATTATTTTTGCAAAGATAAGTTAGTTTAAATTACAAGTAAGTATTAAGAGGAAGAAAATCAAATATTACTAAATACACACATACACAATGTCATAGTCTTAAAAAAATACATACATCAATATATTTATTTTTTTATGTAAATACACAATGTGGATACATGTGTACACTGTACACATATATGTATGTATGTAGACATACAAATGCTCAAACATATACACACATTATAGAGCCAAAGCATAATTAGGTACATGATACAATAATTACAAAATATCTCTGACTGAGGAGTTCGTCAGGTATATGTAAGTATATTATGTTCCATTTGAAGGTCGTGATTGCATTCAAAAATAGTCTTCACGATCACGGTTTGTTAAAAAATCGAGTCATTCTTGACGTCGGTTTGCAAAAACTTGTTTTACTACGATAAAGATGGATCCAAAAGGTTTCAGAGTTTCACGTAAATTTCGACCTTATATTATATTCATTTGATTTTTTTTTTATGTATTCAATAATACGATTATGAATTTTGTTTTTATGAATTAAATAATCATATTATTGAATATATAAAAATATTATTAAAATGGAGTTCTACAAAATAAATTCAGTTCATAAAAATTAAATTAAATAAAGAAATTTCTTTTAAATGTAAAATGCATCAAACCTTTATATTCTGTCTGAGTATCATTGACTGTTATTATACTGTATATTTACTTGGGATTACATGTTATCTCCCTTCCACTTATTAATTAGCAATTGTATCCCTTTCAATTAATTTGGCTCCGTCTAATTACGTCCCTTTGTAAAATTCTTTCTTCCTCTGTCTCTCAACCTATATATAACCAACAACTTTGTCTTAGTATTTAGTTATTATTATATTCTGTTGAAGGTTGGTCGAAGCGAAACCGGTCGATATATAAAATAATAAATATTCGTGGTTAAATACCAATTGTTTGTTCTATTGTAAAAAGAAAATTTAAATAATCATTCCTGGATCCTAACAGTCTTTCGCGTCATGTTTGGTTTTCATTTTGCCTTTAATATTTATTTTGTAGGTAACCACATTTAAAAAATGTTATTAAATGATTATGTTTATAAGGAATCCTCGGGCATTGAATAATACCTACAATTTAAACCATTTTAAATAGAAACAAAAATGTGCGGAATAATCTGTGCTTCGAGTTTTCAATTCATACAATAAATCTGCGTCGTAAAAAAAATCTGTTCATGGTTTTCCATGGTCGGAATCATTGTACGTGGAATAATTTGTCCGAAAGATCCGAGCCCCGATATTATACTAACATTTCATTTACCTGCCAGTACCTTCCACAGCTACAGTGCGTTTACAGGGAGCCTGAGGTGTTATTCAATTATGCAGGAAACTGGAGAGTACAGAGGTATGGGTGGCAGAATTAATATAGCACTGCTGCGAATAGAATTATAGTAAACACTACAACGTTTTCTAACAGAAGCTCGGCATTTCAACGCTGGATTCGCGAGAAGTGAAGAGTTGCTGTTTGTTCGTATTCATGCTAAGTAGCGCTTCATTTGCATTTGAGATTTTAATGACGTTTGAAAAAAGAACAGGGATTGTGCAACATTTCTCACTTAATTTCTTTTATTGATTATAATAGTATTATTTATTACCGTTTCATAAAAATTGGTAACATTAAGAAAAATAGAATTTCGTAAGACATGGTTCTCAAAAATCATATACTAAGGTCGTTTTTAAGAAAGCTTATTAAAGAGTATAACGAAGAATTTAGAGACCATAATTACTCAAAAATTAAGATTTAATTTTAAATATCATTGAAGGAATAACACTACCAATATATCTAACCAAAGTAGGAACAGAGCAAGACACAGACAAATTAAAAGGTAACGGTAAAAAATTACGTTAAAGAAAGTTCCAATGCACGGAGAAAAATGTTATTCGAAAAAACGATCATTTTAATAGTAAAAACGGTTCAAAACGGGACTGAAGTTCTTATGAACAAATTAACAGGGTTTCAATGTTTATTGGCGGGAAAATGTAAGAATAATTTGCTGGTATACGTAATTTCGTAGGTATACCAACAAATTATTCTTACATTTTCCCGCCAATAAACATTGAAACACTGTTAATTTGTTCGTAAGAACTTCAGTCCCGTTTTTAACCGTTTTTACTATTAAAATTATCGTTTTTTCGAATAACATTTTTCTCCGTGTGGACGAGTTGGTTAAGGCGCTACGTCCCAATAAGACAAGAGATCCTGGGTTCGATTCCCAGTTGTGACCATTACCTTTTATTTTTCCGTGTCTTATGTTTCTTTGGAATTTTATTAGTATTATCTTCTTTTTCAATGATGTTTAACCTTGAATGATGTAATTGGCCGTATGTACTCCGGTGTACCATCGATTTTGGAGACGATTTTGTCCCTTATGTATTATAAATTGTATGAAGAACAAGGTCAGAACCGCTTGAGCTATTCTCGTTCTTGACGTAACAAAATACTGGATATTGTCTAGCCTCTCCGAATAATTCAAATTAATTCACGATGAGGCGCTGGGCATCAACGATGGCGGACAAAATGGCTGCCGCTTGATAATATGAGCGGAGTCGCATTCGAAGTCTATACTTTTTCATTGTTTTTTATATAAATCCATTGTGGAAAACAAAGATTTGAGTGATTATTATTTATTAGGAAGATCGTTTTGTCTACATTATTTTGATGTAATTTTTATAATTTATCACAAAAGAAATGTTATTGAGTTCGTAAGAAAGGTGAGAACTGTCAAATATTTTACGTCGTATTGAAAAAATATACTTTTCAGATGCTAATTAAAGCTTATTTTTTGAGGATTTATGCAACAAATACTTCGTAATACTCGCTAATGAGCTTTCTTACATGATGAACTTAAATAAACGCAATCATGTACTTGATGCTTAGTTTAAAAACATACTTAATCACCCCGGCGTAAGTTCATTCCCGCTACTTCGCAACACGGAGAACAAATCGCGAAGCCTAATTGTGATTCAGAACTTAGTTTCGCTGTATCCAAAGTGAAATCTGGAGCCCCTTCTCGGGAAAGAACCTTTAGTTTGACTTTGGAACTGGGGGCGGTAGGTGGGGTCACGGGGGCGGCCAGAGCCAGGAGGGGGGCGGTATAATTTACAGTCCAGGGGTGGGGGTTGTTTACCTGCCAGAAGCGACCCAACTTATTGCACGGAAGACAAAGCGTCTCTCCTTTCTCGTGCTGCACAATTATAAGGAATCTTTCAAAGACGTTTCATAATATATCAGAGTTTAGTGACCGGGAGGTTACCATGGCAACAAAGTTGATTTTACTTCAGAAGCCTTCCTGTTAATTTGATTTCCATTTAATATTAAATTCTCATGAGGAATTTAAAATTATGTTTCAATAAGACTTTGAATTATCTAAAGGATAAATATGGGGTAATTAAGTCATGTGTGAAGCATTTAGATTTATTGAAAAAAGATTATTAATTTTTGTAATTGAAATTATTTTAAGTTTTTAATGTCTAAAATAAAGAATACAAACTTTTGATGTAATATTATAAGTTTTATTGTAAAAATATGTGAACTCTCCGTGTAAAAATAACGCTTTTGTCTTTTACTTTGATATATTAAGACTTAATCTTCATTGGATGGATGTAGGTACTAAATCATTGGATTTTTTTTAATGCGATTACTGCACAGAGTCCCAACAGCTCCCATCGAGAGCCAGTGTGATATGTCATCCGCAATTGGGGTATGTTATGTGGCTGAAGGTTATGGGAAGAGGAAGGAGATGGGCAGAGGAAGGTGGGAAAAGTTTCAGATCTGGTCACCAAACACGGCTAAAGCCATTTAAAGTAACGTTTCAATTCCGATTGGTGGTCTTGCACCAGGACGGTAATTTGGGTGAAGTGTCTGGTTGTTCAGGTCTGGTCACCAAACACGCCTAAAGCCATTTATAGCAACGTTTCAAATTTAAATGGTGGTTTTTCCCAGGACGATACTGAGAGTACCGTCCTCTAATTAATTCCGGAGTTTATCGTAGCCTATTTTCTTTACCATAATTCTTAACCTATTTATTTAAAATATCCATAATTCTTGATTCGATTCAAAGTACTTCAAATAAATTCGCTAATTTAAATATTTTCCAAAATAGAATTTTGATTTAACAATAATTGTTTCGCAAAATGTCATTCTCAAATTTTGACGTTTTCTATTAAACAATTATTATTATTCATAATATATATTAAAAATATCTAGCTTTAGAAATTATAGCCTATATGTTATTCTGATATATGAGCTATATTATTATAAAGTTTCATTAAAATCCATTCAGTAGTTTTTGCGTGAAAGAGTAACAAACACACATACATCCATACAAATTTTCGCATTTATAATATTACTCGCTTCTGCCCGCGACTTTGTCTGCGTAGGATTAGTACTTCGAGTAATCTATTTTCTTTTCGTAGGTCCCTTCTACGTTTATTACCAAAATTCTACTTATTTAAAATGTGTATAATTCTTGATTCGATTCAAAGTATTAGGCAAGTACTTCAAATAAATTCACTAATACAAATATTTTCTAAAATAGAATTTTGATTTAACAATCATTGTTTTGCAAAATGTCATTCTCAAATTTTGACATTCTCTATTAAACAATAATTATTATTTTCAATGTATTGGAAATAAATAGCTAGATTTATAAATTATACCCTATATGTTATTCTGATGTATGAGCTATATTATTGTAAAGTTTCAATAAAATCCATTCAGTAAATTTTGCTTGAAAGAGTAACAAACATACATACATCCATACAAGCTTTCACGTTTATAATATTAGTAAGATATATTTTTTAAATGAATTAATTTTGAAATAACTGGAAACGTTCATTTATTTTGAGAATGAAAGAGATATTTCATAATATTTTGGAATATAAATATCTAGGTAATAATAGAGTTAAAATCTTTAAAAATGTAAGAAAACTCAAAGCAAAAGCTATTTTTGCTTAATCCATTATTTTTATATTTGGAAGAAGCTCAAATCAAAATCCCTCAAGTCTTATTACTTACCAAGTAATTTTTTTTATTGTTTTGTCTATACTTACACGGTACCTATTTCAAATCATTACAAGTGCAAAAACAGGAAAATTAAGCGTAATCTCTGGAATTTTCCGTGCTACACGAATGTAGAAGAAGGTCCGATAAATTTGGGATGAAATAGTAATCTCAGATGTATTATTTCAGGATCCAGAATGTATTTCATGATCCGTAATTTATTGGGTAGAGGACCCCACCGCTGTGCCCTCTATGGGGGACCAATCACTGTACCGCCCTGGTCATGATCATAATAATATATTACCCAATACCACTATTGGAGATGAAGGATTTAGTCACAGGAACTAAATATAACTATAGAATTTTTTTTGAAAGAATCCTTCACAAATTATTTATTTTATTACAAAAATATTTATGTTTTTCGCCGATTTTTTTTAATGCATCAATATAATTTAAACGTTGTCGTCGTGCCTTTACGTCTCTGAGTATTTTACTTCTTTTAGTGACCTCTGAGGTTGGTTATAATAAATTTGGGAGGCGGTATGGGTAACATTCATTAAATAAACAACACCTCTGCCATAGGTCACTACAAGTGGATCGCTATGTTTGGTGACTTAGAAGGAAAGCACGGATTCATGAGGTGAGGAAGTATAGGTCTTGGCGGCTGATGAGTGTGCCCACCTTTTGTGTATCGGGCCAGATTTAGAGGGACTGCTTGAGTAGGACATTTAAATCTTTCTAGTAGGTCTCTCTCAACCGATTGGCTTGCAGTAGAAGGAATGGATTCAAATGTCAGTCACCCCCGGACACACTGATCTCCAGATTCCTACCATCCTTCATACCTTTTACCTTCCCAGATCTTCCTCTACTTTTTTTCCTTAAAAAAAACCTTAACGTAGTGTCCTCAAAGATTACATGTGACCTGAAGAAAAATCCTTCTGTGTCGAGCTAATGTAAAAAATTAGGCAATTTTGGAAAAATTTCAATTTAAAATAAAATTTAAAAGTAACTCAGGGTATTTTCCATAATAACAATGTTGTAAGTTTCGTAACAATGAGGAGCTATATTTTCCCGCAGAAACCTTTTTTTTTTTCAATCCCGCATTAAATTATAAGAAGGGTAGTTTCAAATATATTGACCTCTTTTAGGTACCAGTAAGTTTATAATATTGTGGAAATCAAAATCAATTCATACAATATCGAATGTTATTACGAAATCCAATTTTATAAGAGATTTCAAGAAATCACAAAACAAAGGGTGATTTTTCACTAAAACGGCGCTGAAAAAATCATTCAAATATTATTATTATTGTATGCTTAATTTACACACATGAGTAGCTTTTAGGTTGTATAAGACTTTATTTTTAACTTATTGTGTATATTAAAAATGCCCTAGAAATTCAAAGCGAACAGTAAACGAAATAAACAAAAGAAAATTTAGTTATCACGTCACAATATTTCGACGTCCTAAAATAAAAACGTGAAAATTTGTCCATTACTTCCCACATGTTATTATATTCTCCCTGCGTACACAATAATTCATACAATCAATAATTCATAATAGCTTGGAGTAGATAGACTTATTGGAATGTATAAGAATATCATTTCTTATTCATTATTCCGTTTCTAAAAATGTAAAAATAGGCTTATTCTATGTATACACGGTGTTAAGGGGCGTGCTTAATTTGACCAGTGATTCGTGATTGAGAAAAAAATGTCTATGTCTCCAGTGAAATTTTTGATTCTTATTTTTTTCATCAAAAACATTAAAAAAGAACAATAGGTATTGGCCGGTTAGGGGTCGGGCATGTGGACTGAGAGACCAGTGATGACACGTGGACTGAGAGACCAGTGATGACACGTGGACTGAGAGACCAGTGATGATACGTGGACTGAGAGACCAGTGATGACATGTGGACTGAGAGACCAGTGATGACCCCTGGACTGAGAGACCAGTGATGACATGTGGACTGAGAGACAAGTGATGACATGTGGACTGAGAGACCAGTGATGTGTGGACTGAGAGATCAGTTATGACATGTGGACTGAGAGACAAGTGATGACATGTGGACTGAGAGACCAGTGATGTGAGGACTGAGAGACCAGTGGATGACACGTGGACTGAGAGAACAGTGATGTGTGGACTGAGAGACCAGTGATGACACGTGGACTGAGAGACCAGTGATGACATGTGGACTGAGAGACCAGTGATGACATGTGGAAGATTTTTGTTGTTGTTAGGTTTTGATAAAAAAAAAGAAGAAAAAATATTGATAAAAAAAACATTTGAATCGTTGAGTTCCAATATCCTCCCTTATGAATTTTTGTTGAAAATGAGGTGTGAATGCCATATTTTGTGTTTTCTAACCAGGAATGTGAAGCTGTCGTTATTATTTCCAAATTCCTCCTAGTTTCGTTATTAATCGTGTTTAAATTTTGATCTTCCAAAAATCTTCAATCCAAAATTTTCAGATCCAAAATACTCCGTAATTGAGACGAATTACGGAGTATTTTGAATCAGAAGTCAGCATTTAAAAAAATTCAAAATGGTCACCAGTTACATTTCATAAAAAATGTTGAGTATGGTTGATTTTTATCATGCTTATACTATAAATTTTCCAATAAAACAAAAAAAAACTGGAATCATGAAAACTCATCAACCCACATTACACATACGTTTTTCTTGATTTACACAAAAGTATGAAAATCCATTAGCAAAGGTTTTGGAACTCAACGATTAATTTAAAAAAGTCACCGAAGTCTGAAATTTCATTTAGATTTTTTTATTTTTAATAATCTCAGGAATCACTGTATGAAGTAAGTCAAGTACAACCCTTAACACCATGTATTTACAAAGCCCTCACAAAGTGTAGTACAAATTATAATAATTGTATCATTCTAATTTTGGAATACTCCTACCAAAAGTGTATTGATTCGGCTACAAGTATTTGTTGGTTTATTGATTAGTTATAGATAATTTCTAACAAACCTTCAGGAATTACTTATCATGTAAAAGTTACCCTTTATCGTATTGTTTACATCAAAAGTCTTGGCCCAATTTGTAAAATTTGTAGAGCTTTAAATTTAAAATGGTTTTTGATGTTTTGAAATCCTTTGAAATCTCTTTGTGAGTCTTGATTTTTCGTAAATAATTATTATTCGGCTTTCGCCCGTGTCTGAAGTAATCGCCGAGGAGCGGAAAATTGTCTTGTTTGAGACTTTTTGTTTTGTTACTGGTTAGTGCGGTCGCAGGTACAGGCCAGCTTACAAGGCGGCCCAATATTACTCGGAGCGGTTTAAAAAATCAGGAAGTTCACAAAGGCTTATTTTTAATAAATACTTATCTACCTAGTTTAGTAGGTAATGGCATTAACAAATGTATATGATTCGTAACACGTAAACTTAAAATCTTGCAAAAAAGAGTGTGTCAGAATTTATAATATGTATTATATCAATTTTAATTGTTAGGTTATTATGCCATGTTGCACTTCCACCTTCTTTATTAAACGTTTCTAACAGCGTTACAGTTTACATCATCAGGACAGATAAACCTGCCATCCGAGCATCTGTCCTTGTGATGGACACCGTTATGTTGTCCGAAACGTTGGCAACGTTGGAAGCGCAACATGGCCTAAAACTAATCAGGATCATACTTTTGAGAGTGAAAATCTTAAACAATATTAACTAGGTAGGCTGATGATGTTTTCGAATGTAAAAACATATTCGTTTTTAATTCCATTCAGCTTGAAGATTATTTGAATTCTGCTCTATGTCTCTATGATTATTTTTTAGCGCTGATCTTCCCATTGTTTACTTTTTAACATTTTCGCTGCAACAAATTTACTAATAGGAGTTGATATAAGCCTACAGGCTTTTGGCTGTGGAATCTTTTGTTGTAGGCACATAATAAACTTACTGATATTATCAAAAACCAAAGTGCAATAAATCAAAATCAGAAATTAAATTCTGATCATTTTCCATTTTTGTATTAGTAAAACTTTTGTCCTCACGAAGGGAAGCTTCTTCAGAAATCGGTCGACATACTGCAGAAATATTAATCAATTATTATTGGTCACTTATGCAGGATGTTAAGGTACGTACTTGACTTGCTTTAACCAGTGATTCCTGACATTATTTGGAGTAAATAAAATTTTGGTCTTCGGTGAAATTTTTGATGTTTTTTTTTTCTACAAAAACATAAAAAATAGAAGGTTTTGAACGGTTGTGGGCGGGGTTAGTGGTGGGGTAGTTACTCGGCCAAGTGACCAATGACGTCATATAGAAGAATAATTTTGTGTTTGATTTTGAAGAAAAAAAAAATGTCATAAAAAAAGTCACCCGAAACCAAAATTTCATTCACTTTTTTTACTCCAAACAATGTCAGGAATCACTGGTTAAAGTAAGTCAAGTACGTACCTTAACACCCTGTATAGATATCACCGTTTAGTAATTAAATCACCATAGTGGATATTGTAGTCTTTTCGATAAATAAACATGTTATTATCGTTCTGTTTTTTGTTAATTTTTTAAACGGTTTGAACTAAATTGTATGGCAAATTTAGCTTCCAACAAACGTATTTATATATCTAGTTGGCACTGGGTTGGAAGCCCTCGTGGGGAACAAGTAGGTGATCTCTGTTTTGTAGCCACAAATTGTAGCATCAAATACAGCAACACGTGCTGTGCATGGCCCATAAATAATACATAATTTCTTACACGACACCATACCGTGTTCGAAACCGATTGAGACCATTTTGGTTTAAAGCATGACGGTGTACATTAATCTCAGGTGAGAAAGCTGCTTACCATAATATAAAACGATGTTAATAATATTTTACAATATACAATGGCCCATTTTTAAAATTCTTGTCACAAAGACATAGAAATTTTCCAAACATTTGTAAAACACATTTTTATGTCCTGAAACCAGCTTTTTCACATTTTGTGTACACCGCCAACGCCTTTATGAAAAGTATTTATAAGTAGTATTTTTTGATAATACTATTCTGAATATTTATAAAAAGTAATTTTTATTATTCCTTCATTTATTCTTGACAGTTAATTTTAAAAATCTGGACCCTTTGGCAGCATGATGATCTGTGACAGCTGTACAGATGTTAACACCTGTTTCCACTTATTTTATAATACTTTATTTTTATCTAAGTAAGTACCTACTTAGCGTTATTGTCTTTTTAGCTTACGCCTTCCTTGTCATGTTTTTTTTGGAAAAAAATATTTTATGGAAATAATTTGCCTATTAAAAAATAAGAAAACCAAAAAATTGCCATTTTGAATCAAAAATTATTTTATTCCCCAACCAAATTCCCACTCAAATTCTGTATGGCTTCAGGATCGAAACCATGCATTTTTTATTTAGCATTTACGCAAAGAAAGCCTTCAGAGCACACCTGACACCCGCTTGAAATTATGTTTTTTTAATTTAAATTAACCCTAAACCGGAGGCCCTGAGAAGAATAATTTCCTACAGGGTATATGTCATCTTTGAGGATGCTATGTGGAGGGTCTGTTTGTGGAAAGGAAGGAGTGAACCTTGGTTTTGAAAAGACCCATGTTGTAGGAGGAAGGAAACATAAAGACCGCAAATTCCACAGCCGAGCACAAATGTTTGGCGCGCGTTAGGCGTGTTTCCCGACTGTATACCGATTTTTTCATAGATAAAGTTAATTTTTTTTACACTTTTGTTACATATAACAGTACATTTGAATACGAAAAAACGCTTTTGAAAATTTTATATGTACATAGATATGACGGCCGCAACCGAAGGGTCCGACCGGATTGGCTGAAATGCTGGAGCCCTTGGAAATTATATGTAACAAAACTATGAAGAAAAAAAATCATTATAGAGTGAATGTTGCTTGTGCATTAACCTCAGTTAGGAAAAAATGTTTGTTTACAAGAAGGGCTAATAACGCTTAGATGGTTTGGGCATGTTGAGCGAATGAATGAAGAAAGGAGTGTAAAGAGAATTTATGACGCGAATGTGAACGGTGGAAGAAGCCGAAGATGCCCAAGGAAGACGTAGCACAATCAAGTAAATCAGATACTTGAGTCGGGCCATGTCAAGAGTCAGAATAATAGAAGAGTATGTATGAGAAGATGTATGAATGTGCACGAGGCAAGGAGTGTGTGCCAAGACCGAGTTGTTTGGCGGTCCGTCCTCTCTGCCTACCCCTGCGGGGAAACGGCGTGATAGTTAGTTAGTTAGTTCGTTTTTTTACAAGAAGGGCGGACATAAAATGAAAATTTAATTAAAAAAACGCCTTATTTTGCAATAACTTTCTCCTAAAATAATATTTTTTCATAATTTGGGGTTCATCCGCATAACAATTAAATTTCTTTAATTTTAACTTCTAATTAAGTAAATCGGATAAACATTCAATGAGCTACGAATTCCAGTCAATTTGAAAAAGGTAGTTTTGAGAAAAATGCGATCGAAGTTTTGGCTTGTTACCGGATCGCTCAGTTCTACGGCTACCTGCTTGGCGCGCACCGATCCTTACTATATTTTTAGGTCGTATTTCGGGTCGATATTTTGGATCGGCTGGACAAGCTTAAGAGAGGAGAATCTATCAAACGGACCGCCCTTTTCTACACAGAGTGTATTAGGTACATGAAATTTTGAGTGAAAGTATATTATGTATAGTGGCCATAACTAGCTCTGCAGGAAGTGCATAGACATCAGTGCAAAAGCTGATCCATACACCTAATAAAGACAGTTCTCTAGTCACCCACCGTAAGCCCCCAAAGCTCAGGCGCTAACCAGAGTGAATTATAATAAAGGGTTGTACACGCCGCACTGCGCGCCCGAATCGCGGTCCTGCAATTCGACGCGGCGCGGATCCGGTGACAATTACCGCGGCTGAGTAATGGTTCCCTCGCCGCGCCGTAACGCGAGAGCAGACGCGGGCCGGTGGCGGCGCGGTGGTGGCTGCTTCCCAGTACAACACAGTACACTGCTGCCTACCTGGTACTTCTGTCCTTCTGTAGTGCCACATCTTGTTTGCCGTTACCTCGCCGTGTGATTATCGTTACCACACCGGTATATTATTGGTGCTTATTAAAGGTGCGATAATTAATTACATATATCTTCTGTCGTGTTTCCATTTACTAGGAGAAAGCATACATATAGACAATAACTAGCAAGACAATATAAAACAATACCTAGAGAATTTGCCTGAATTCTGACTGATAGCATAAACGGCAGAAAATAAATATGAAGAAATATTTTTTACACGGATACCTATGGGGAAATATATATATATAAGGAAAGTATTTCACATACAGAAAATAAGTGAAATATACAATGTCTATAAAAAACGTACACAATAATAGTATATATAAATAAATACAGATTTTAACAACCTACCTAAGCATAAACAATGTAAGTTAAGTTATAAATTTTTTATATTTGGCTTTGCGAATATAATTATTATCATGTGTTAGTAAGTAAGTATAGATTTCAATAATATTTTGTCTTATTGAACAGTAAAATGAAGGAAAGGACAGGACTTATAGCGCTCTATCTTATATTATGAACAACCAGAGTAAAAAGCTGTAATGATGACAAAATTTTTATAAAAAAAAAAAACATTAAGGAAGATTCTCCTTTCTACCAAAAAGGTGGATTTGGTAATAAGTAATAAGTAAGAAATCCAAGGTATTATACGAAATTTATATTATTTGCAATTTAAATTGGTGAATTTCGGACAAAGAAATAATTATGCTGTATCCGTGACTATTTATTTTTGATACGATTCAATAGGATTTTTTTACAAGAATCTATCTGAGCATCACGGCTTCATGATAAAATACGTAGAAATAATTATTTTTCGGTTCCACAGCAGTATTGAATTCTAGTGACGATATTTTTTTTGGAGAAATTTATGCTCACTAAAATTATAATCGTAAGCATAACTTTTTTTGTTCAATCTTTGCTAATTCACTCTGTGGCATAATTTTATTTAAAATGAAACCAAATACTTTTGTGTAAACCACTGTAATAATATCGTCATTTATCGTAATTTATTTTTGTGTAAACCACTGTAAAAATATCGTCATTTATCGTCAGTGGTTTACACAAAAGTAATTTGTTTCATTTTAAGAAAGTACAACGGCAAAGTAAAGAATGGCAAAAGATTATTTAATAAAAATAATAACGTAATATTTGTACAGTACAGTTTCTGTTATTTCACTTCAAGAGGTATTACTACCACACTACTACACTTCTTATTGACATATTACCAAAAGTAAATTCTTTATTACCAGTGTTAACGAGCTAGATAATTAAGAGGGTATTACCAGAGAATATTGGAAATTAGTCCTTTTTAAATCAAATCCCAGACGTATTGACTTTTTTTTACAAAACAACATAAATTGATTTAGAAAGATTGTTATTTTATCTGGTACACGCATTTTAAAATTTTGAAAAACTGAGTGTATTTTTAAAATACTAAGGTTGGATGTTGGATGTTGGCAGATTTGTTCAATTTTCAAACGATAGATTATATTAAACATCAAAATAAATCATAATCTAGTCAACACAGTTTAAATTTTTTAAATTTTAGTTAAATTAAAATCATTAAAAAATAAATCTGAGAACGTGTTTTGTGACAAAAATATCTCAGTTTTCTATTTATTTAAGGTGTTAAGAACTAAAATATTTCTAAATTTTTTACACACTTATTTTGTTTAGACATTATTGAAAAATCATAAATAGTTATGATAAGAAAATACTTACAAGAAGTACACGATATTTAATAATTTATCATTGTGCATTTTGAGTATTTTTATTGCTTACTTGAATGTAATAAATCGATATTAAATTTTTAATTTTAAAAATTTGATACGGGGAATACCTAATCGTTCTTTCTCATTGGAACCTTCCTCTACAGTTGCAAGCATTTTTAAACTTTTATTCTCAGCCACTGGTCAAACACTCTTAATAATAATATCATGATCACGAACAATAAAAAAGAGTGAAAAAATATGATAAAGCAATAATAATGAATTTCCGATTAGCGTTGGAATAATAATGATTGAAATAAAATGCCATTGTTGGTTGGGTGAAGCTTTGCGGACGGAAGGTTTATTCAATATTCACGCGAAAAGCCTCACATTTGACTAATGACCGAATTCGAGTAGATTGCGAAACTAAATCGCCGATATTTTCGTTCGTCACAAATTTAATTCAACTTAGTTTACATAGTTGGAAAGTAATAATAAATAGTAAGCATAAAATACATAGGTATCTATAATAAAATTCCGTTTCATGTTATGACTAATGAACAAACTTAACATTATAAAATTTCATGCTAGGGGAAGCATAATGGGTTGAACGCCACACAGAGATTCGCATTTATTTTAAAAATTATTAATGTTATTATAGACAGTCCTGATTTTTTAAGCCTAATTACCTTTCATATACCCTCAAGGACTACTCGATCTAAAATTATTTTCAATTGCAACAATAATATCAGGACTGAGTCGTTTAGATACTCGCTTATACCTAGATTACATGCAGTTGGCAATGCTTACTCAGAAGTAGTAGATGTGTTCAACTGCACGGAATATAGTTATAAGAAGGCTATAATAAAATACCTTAAGCACAAAAATCATTGTTAGGCATGATATCTTTCTTCTGAATGGCTTCTTATTCAAATTTTACTATAGAATCTAAAGTACTTTCCTCAGATATAATAAATACCAGACAGAAGAGTGTTGGCAAAAATGTATAATCTTATTTAATTTTAATCCAAAATTTTATATTAAATCTCTAATTGATAGTCCTGAAAACAGAGTTAATTCCCAGTAGGTACTTATTCAGCCATTTCAAACTCGAATGACAAACCAATTTGAAGGTAACAATAATTCCAATACAAAATTACTGTAAACATTTCAACTCCTAGAATCTAACGAATGCAAATAAAACTATGTATGTATGAATAGATATGCTTGATGTTATTTTTTGAAATATATTTCGATATTATTTAAGAGTACGTATTTTGTTCATAATCTGTTTCTCTCCTGTGTATCACTGTAATGTATCACTTGAATGTAAAAGCCTTTTATGGGGTTTAAATAAATAAATTCTTACTTCACCTAAAACGTACTCTTCTATTCAATTTTGACGTAAACCGACTTAAATATTTGATTCACTCGATCATGTATTTGGGGTCGTTACCAACATTTCGATATAAGTATACGTTAGCATCCACATAAGCGTTATTTTGACACTCGTTTCTCTTTTCATTCACTTAACATTTCCCTAACATCTAAGCATCCCCTTTCTTAAATTGCACGTTATGCCAACACCAATGTGCTTTAAATTGCGTTTTTTCCTTTCGATCGTAGATACAGACATATACCTAGCATACGGGTCAGAGATTTTTCTCAAGAACATTTATTGTTTATTGTTTATTGTTTCTTCTTCACATTTTAGTTTTCAGTTTAAAATACAATTTTTAACCTCACTAGGACAAGCCTGTGTTGAGGTTAACAATTATTTACAAAGTAACAAAATAACACAAAAGGAAAAAGGAAACAAAAATAACACTTCAAAAAACACAATAATACTTCAAAAAACACAAATAATATAGGTAAAATAAAAATGATACTTCAAAAAACAATATTGTTACACAGATAATGGACAAGCTAAAGGCCCTTGGCAGTCTTGGCACATTACAATGTAAACAAAGTAGGGTGACCATAGTTCATTTGAATTTTGAAGGACTAAGATAAATAATAAATATATGTATATAATATATTATGCTATTAATTTAGCACGACAAAGATGAAAAAATGATTTAGACAATAGAATATACTTTTAATTTATGAAGGACAAAGATGAAAAAATTAATTGGCAATCCTCGGCAAATAAAAATAATTTGAGATTCTTTTTAAAGGTATACAAGGAATTAGATGACTTGACATATTCTGGGAGGCTATAAAATAAGAGTGGAGCCTGGTAAAAATAGTTTCTTTGAGCAAAGGAAGATTTAGTTTGAATTGGCATAAAGTTCAGACCAGAGCCAATTCTCGTAGAACGAATTTGCTGCGTTCTTTCTGCAATATTAATATTTTTAAAAAATCTACAAAGTGTTTGTGTAATAAACAACTGTTTTATATTCATGACTTTACATTCCTTAAAAAGTAAATGAGTTGGATATGTAAATTTTTTGTTAAACATAACTTTAAGGATTAGTTTTTGGGCAATATTAAGTGGTTGCATATAAGTCTTTGGGCAGGATCCCCAGCACAATATATTATAAGAAAGCAGAGACTGGATTATTGCAAAATAAACTGTTTTTAGCTTTTCTTTGTCTAGTATATGTCTCAGTTCTTTAAAGATATAGGTAAGTCTCCTAGTATTATTCACTAACATATTAACATGATCGTTCCATCTCAAAAATTTATCTATTTTTACACCGAGGTACTTGATGTTGACTACATTTTCTAAAGGGCTGCAGTTACATGTTTGCAAACAATTGTGAATAATCAAGTTATGAGTGGCAGAAGGCTGACTTTTACTTGAAATACTAAAAGTGATATATTTGGTTTTTTGTGTGTTCAAAGTTAAGATATTATTATTCAACCAACTATTTACTACTCTTAAACCTGTATTACATTTGTCAAATGTTTCATCCCAAGTTTTACCATCAAATATTAAGGCAGTGTCATCTGCAAAACTAACAATATTTCCATGAATATTCAGACTACACAAATCATTTATAAAAATAAGAAACAATATTGGCCCAAGAACACTACCTTGCGGGATTCCAAAGGAGATTGATTTACCCTTGCTTAAAATTTGATTTATTTCTACCTGTTGTGTTCTGTCACTAAGGTAAGATCTGAACCAGTCCATTGCTGCATTATTAATACCTAAAGAAGATAGTTTTTTAAGTAGGAATTCATGGGAAACAGTATCAAATGCTTTTGATAAGTCCAAAAACACCGCTATAGCTTTGTTGCCATAGTCCAGCGCGCTTATAACTTTGGTCAATACCTTTAAAACAGCATCATTTGTACCTTTATTTGCTCTAAAACCGAATTGATTGTCAGAAAGTATTTTAAATTTTTCTAAAAATGAAACTAATCTTGACTTAGCCAATCTTTCTATCACTTTTGAGAGAGCATTGAGCAAAGATATGGGTCTGTAATTGTTAACATCAAGTTGATCTCCACCTTTGAAAAGAGGTATAACCTTAGCATTCTTACAATGAGAAGGAAATATGCCACTTTTAAAACTAATGTTAACAATATGCGATATGGGACCCGCCAGCACAGAAACATGTTGCTTATATACCATGATACTTAAGTCATCAATACCACAAGAAAAAGACAGTTTTAATTCATTTATCACTTTTGAAACTTCATAAATGCTAGTACTTTTAAATTCAAAGCTATCTCCTGTAAATTGAGTACAAGGTATATAATTGTTAACAAGACACATTTCGCTAGTTTTATTTGCACTGCACAATTTTTTTGCGAATCTAGGACCAATATCACTGAAGAAGTTATTTACGTGATTAGTGATTACACTTGGATTCTCTTCCATTGAGATAATGTTGTTGTTGATTTTTAATTTTTTTATAGACACTTGCTCCTTTTGTATATTTACTGCCTCCTTTATAATCTTCCACTGTTGCTTGGTATTTCCATTGACGTTATCCAGTTTCCTTCCGTAGTATGTTTGCTTTGTATATTTTATAATTTTTGTACACCAGTTTCTATATCTTTTGTAATAATCCAGCAGTTGAATGTTATTTAAATCGCCTCGACATTTATTGTGCAATTTGTCACGGGTTCTGAGACATTTAATAATTCCATCATTTATCCAAGGTTTTAAATATTTCATGTTATGTTTTACGTTTCGTACCGACGAACAACTTTCCACGTGCATTTTTAAACATTTTATGAAATTTTCAGCAGCTGAATTTACATCTTGCGATGACAGGACTGACTGCCATGATTCCTCCTTTAATTTTACCTTCAAAAGATTGTTATCGATGACGGTTTTTATTTTTTCATTATCCTTCGCTTTTTTCTTTGTTGTGAAGCTCATAAATCTCAGCAATATCACATCATGATCTGTTATGTCAGTAGTGAAGACAGCTCCCTGTGGTTCAAATTTAGATTTTACCATAATATGATCGAGGCAGCTTGAAGTGGTAGGAGAAACTCTAGTAGGCGAAATTATGATTGGCTTCAAACCATGAAAAGCCAAAAGAGAGAGGTATTTTTGAGTTTTCATATCGCTCAAATCCAAAGTGTTAATATTTATGTCCCCACATAAAATGATCTCCTTATTTAGTAAAGACGTAGAGTCAAGTAGAGCACTCAGTGATTCAAGGAAATTATCTATATGAGCCTGAGACGGAGATCTATAAACAGCTATTACACACAAGTTACTCGATATCTGCATCCTTAAGCAGTTTGCGCCAGGGAAAACAACTTCCTCAACAGTTGCCTGAACATTTTGTTTTACGTAGGTAACTACACCATCGTTTTGCAAATAATTATTATTTGTGTTGTAGACTGTGTATCCAGGGATATTAGGTATATTGGTCATTTTTTTCAGCCAAGCCTCTGTAAAAACTAGTACCTCAGGACGATGTTCGATACAATCGAGCATAGTTATGGTTTCATCAAAGTTTTTATTTAAACTTCTAACGTTCAAACAAAGTAAAGAAAACTTGGAATGTTTTAAAAAATTTTTGCAGGTTAATGAATCTTTAATAATTAAATTAGGTTCGGTAATTTCATTTAAATCAATGTATTTTCCTAAATCGATATCCATTTTAATGTCACAATTATCTTCGGTGCCTTATACTATTTGACTTCTACGACATTCTATTTAGGTCATCTTCGTGTTTTATCTCCCTGATTTTTTTGCCTTCATCTTCTTTCATTAGAATGGATCCATTTTTAAACCAGATGTATTTATATTTTAATTCCTTCCCCTTTATTTTGGCCTTCCAAAGTAGTTCCTTAAAATAAGGAGAAAGAGATTCTCCTAGGAATATCATTTTGTCACGGTTCGAAATGGTCTTTTTGTTTTCTAATAATTTTAATCTTGTTTCCGGATTTCTAATTTTTAGGAGAATTTTTTTCGGATGACCTGGTCTTCTGTCATATTGTCTTATTGCCGAAGTGATATCCTCCGAACTTATTTTGATGTTGGCATTTTCTATTAGTTTAATGGCTGTTATTTTGGGATGTTCATTGGTATTCTCCTCAATTCCTGTGATTTCAATACAGTCATCCAGGTTCGATTGTTCTAAGCAACCCAGTCTTGTTTCTAGATGTTTAATAATTTTACTTTTACCTGCTAAATCAGTTTTTAAGTTTTCAACTTCTCCTTTAACTTCCTTCATGGAGTCTAAGCGAGAAATTATGTCATCATATTTTTGACATACAAATTCGATTGTTTTTTGAAATTCTGACATTTTTTTATCAATGTTCTCGAGTATTTGAGTTTTTGTTTTTTCTAGTTTTAAATCGACATAAGATGCAAATTTTGAAAAAACATCTTCTTCTGGGTCTTCGGGTACAGTATTCATTTTGTTTTTGGACCTTGTCATTGTGTTTAGATTTTCTTGCTGTTGGGTGCCGGTTTTTTTACTCGAATTCATGGTCACCTTAGCAGTAGATGTTTTTCGGCAGCAATAGATGCGCAGGCGCGGTCTGAGACAGTGAAGCAAGCTGTATGGTCAGTGTTGGCAATATGGCGATGGTATAAGCCAATCACAAGAGCTGCACTTATCTTTGAATATATTTCAATTTTACTGTCACTGTTTCTTGATTTCAAATTATTCCAAATTCACTTTAATTAACTCGTTTTAATGTACAAAATTTATATCAAAATGAATGCCATGAACACTAGTGTGAGTTTAAAAACTGTTTCGGATTGTATTGTTTACTAATATACACAATTATTCCAAGTTTTCAACGGATCACTTTTACTGTGTTATTTTGATTCGGTGGTAGGTGGGTAATGATCTAACTAAACATTTCATAAAACAATAAATGAATCAATTTAATACAAAGTAGAGTCTAATACATGCTGGTAAATTATCTGGAGAAATACGGAATCGTTGGTGGAACACTTTTTTAGTACAGCTGAGAACGACCACTATTGTTACGATTTCTTGGCAAACGATTTATACTGCAATCGGTCATTTATCGTCATTCCTCTACCAGTTTCACGCCTCTTTTCCACACACAGGGGTAAATATCAGAACTCTAGTATGGACTGCTAACATTTTTAATATAAAAGCAGGCTCTTTAACATAATGCTACCTGTGATATGGATGGAGAATGACCTGATGTCGTGATTTTACTGAATTTCATAAAATGATATAAATACTATACTATTTTCCAGGCTGTCAAAACAACGGGCATGTTGTCACGATGAGGCAAAGAGAAAAGACAACATTCGGTACTGGCAAACATTGGCCCGATACCCAATAATCCTACGTCGATATCAGTGAAGTTTGCTGACGACATGTCTCGTTCCATTGCCGGGGGTTGTTTTGATAGACAACTATTGAGGATCGATAGAAATAAAATTGGAAAGCGTGGCTGAACCCCATCCTTGCAGCATGCAATACCATTACAAAGGATATCTTTCGAACTGATACCGATGCATTATATAATTAGGAGCTACCATTATTTGAGACAAAGCAAAGTTAACATTTCAGATTGTGTTTTGAAATTTGAGAGAAATAGTAAATTCATCAATATATGTTATATTTTTTTGTAAATGTACATTTTTTTTATGTGAATACCGCACAGCAGTCCCAACTGCTTCCAATCGTTTATGGCATCCCCAATTGGGGTATGTTATGAGGCTGAAGGTAAGTGGAGATGTGAAGGAGATGGGGAAGAGGTAGGTGGGGAAGTATATATCTATTTACACCTAGTTCAGACCTATATGACGTTGGCCCTGTGGGAAATCGTTTTCCTTAAAAATAAAAATAGTCACTAAAGTACGGCTTTTCAATTATGAGTAGTGATCTTACGCCAGGACGATATTGATAGTATATTGCGGATTTACTGGAACGAGCCATATATATACCTTGACTTTTTTGAGTGATTAAATCGTGAAAACACACAACATTCAAATAAAATTTACTTGTGCACGCCGTGATTTAATCCCGCGATCTCCGGATCGCTAGTCGAGAGCCTCACCCCTCGACCACGGAGGCTGGTGGACGGTGACAGTGTATATTGGTTGCCATCATTTACTTAAAGTGATTTAGTTTTGGGATATTATGCCGTGTTGAAATGCCTCCTTCTTTAGCCAAATTTTCGGGCAGCATTACAGTTTCCATCACCAGGGCAGATGTACACGGCAAAAAACCCCAAAAATAAATCAGTATAATACTTTTGGCCTTGGAAATCTAAAAGCATTGTGACCTGCTTAATAAAGCCCTTATATGCTTATAAGTTTTATATGTGTACTTCAATGGCTTACATATAATGTTGTAATACATCGGTATGTATAAATATATATATTTTTAAAAATATATTTTAAATTGAAATGGAGTTGGGTTAGGAAATGTAAATGTTGGAAGAATGATACTGGTTTTGTAACGTATTAATAACAAGATAATATTTAAAAAGCCGCTAGGTAAATAGTCTAAAAAAGATATTAAAAAATATACGTTATTGAAGCTATGTAACTTAAGTTTATTATATTATGTTAATACTGTTGTAAAAAAATATCTATGGGTAAATAGCTCTTAAAACCCATTTTCTATTTCAAATGTAATAAAATTGTGTAAACATTTGTTCTAAGCTTATGAGTATTTGATATTACCATATTCTTGGGAAAAAAAATAAAACTAAGAAAAATAATCTGAAAATATTAATGTTCTAGCACGTTCCTTCACCAAAATAGCCACAATAGCTCCAGTTCACAGGGAAGGGGGATTTTTGAAATTTTGATATAGCAGACCCCTGAATTTTATCAAAATGTTCGATATTCAAATCATCCGGCGTCATTTCAGAAATCTCCAACTCCTGCAAAGGCTGGCAATGAATAATTCATGAGCTTATTCATGGACCGTCATCGAAATATTTCAAATTGCAACCGATCTGTAGGGCGGGGCGGCGGCGGGCGGGGCGGATGGAGATCCGACGGTGGTGACAGTTGGTACCTCAAATAGGTACAGCGACAGGAATTACACAGATATTAATCAACTAAATAACTCTGGATAAAATTATTTTAAGATTTGTTAATATTAAAGTTCTTAATCTCAGGGAACCAAGGAGGAGTGAACAGGAGAGATGATGCCCTATTCCTTCATGGGGCCTTCAGGAAACCAAGAGTAGAGCTGAGGCCCTGTTCCTTCGTGAGGCCTTCAAGGATCTAAGGGGGAGAGGACCATTCCATCGTAGTGCTTTCAGAGAACGAATGAAGAGTTCAGAGGAGAGTTGAGGCTCTCTTCCCCTGTGGAACCTTCAAGGGGGTGTAGACTTCTCGGTCGTGTGGCCTTTATGGAATAAATGATGAGTGGACAAAAGAGATATGGTCCCCTTCCCTCGTGGGGCATTTAAGGAACCAAGGAGGAGTGGAGAGGAGAGCTGAGGCCACATTCGTGAACTCTTCACTTCTGGGGACACAGTAGGATAAGAGAGGAGAGATGAGGCCCTCTCCATCGCCAGAACTTCAGGGAAATAAGGGAGTGTGAACTATTCCATCGTGGGGCCTTAATAGAACGAATGAGGAGTGGAAAGGAGAGTTGAAACCCTCCTCCCTCGTATGGCCTTCAGGGAACAAAGGGAGAGTGGACTCTTCGGTATTGTGGCCTTCAAAGAACAAATGAGGAATGGACAGGAGAGACGAGGCCCCCTTCCCTCGTGTAGCCTTCAGGAAATCAAGAAGGAATGGGGAGGAGAGGTTGTTATTTGTCTATACTTGTTTATTGATTTTTTTTAAATTTCATTTTATCCTGACTATGAAACCATTGGTTTCAAGAAATGTTGGCAATTTTGCTTAAAAAAGTGATGTACAGAGAGTGATTTGTGGACATTTATTTTATGAGGCCACCAAGCGAATTTGCGATTCAATAATTTAATTAAAAAATTCAATAAGAAGAAACTATTTTAACTTTAAAACTTTAAATAATTTCATGTTGTCGCACAAAGAGTCATGGTGCTACGAGTGAACGCCACCTTGAAATACATCACTCCTTCGTTGGTCAATAAAAACTTTTACACAACTGAAAAAAACATTTCATCTCCATAAACTTCCCCGGCTTATTGCATATATTATTACCACGTATATCGCAAATACAAGGGTGGACTGTTACAGTACTTCGAAAGTCCAGTACCTAGTTGCACTGAACAGATTATCATTAGATAGAAATTGATTAAATAATATGAATTGAGATTTTCACTGCCAAAATATTATCGTGATTAATCATTGGGTTATTATGCCGTTTTGCGCTTTCTTCTTCTATTGCTAACATTTCGTACAGCGTTACAGTGTTCATCATCAGGACAGTTTGTGGCGAAGTTGGTGTTTGTTATGTAGAAGTGGTTCTGTTTTGCGCGTTTTAATTCTTTCATGTCCGGTATTTCATTAAAATAATTGGTTAAATTAGTGTGGTTTTCGGTGTTTAGTTTTAATGAAACACCGTCTGATTGTTTAGCTAAACAAGGATGAAGGTAAAAGAACAAAAAAAAAATAATCACGATAAATTGATTACTTACAAAAAATCGACATTTTATAAAGTTTGATCAATTCACCAGGGGTGCTAGCATGGTCGATCGATATGAAGTTACCGACCGATTGTCGGTAACTTCTCATCGTTCCCTATGACAATTGCAGATCGCTAACGTACAAACGACAATTGATATCGAATATATTAAGGACACTTAGTCATCGTGAACTGTTACCTATTAATTTTTTTTATAAGAAAAACTCTCTTTTTAACTTTTGAAGGTTATTCCCATCAATGTATTACATCATTGAAGAAGAAGATAACAATAATAATCTATGTTTTTTAAAATACAAAATAAACAAGACACAGAAAAATAATAAAAGATAATGGTCGCAACTGGGACTTTTATTATTTTTCTGTGTCTTGTTCGTTTTGTATTTAAAAAAAAAGAGATTATTATTGTTATCTTCTTCTTCAATGATATGTTACCTATTCGTTTGCAATCTGCAGTTGTCCTAGGGAACGTTGTCGACGAACGTTGTCATATCGATCGACCATGCTAGCACGCCAGAAGTACCGAAAAACTGACCTTACTTCGGGCACATCAGATACGCCAACAAAACATTTCTTTTGGTGTATCTCTTCAGTGAGTACCTACTTGTATACCAACTGGTCGTAATGGGAAACAAGTGCGTGTTGTTGCCATTACTTGTACATATTACCAACAGGTGTCTTGCATGCATTTTTTGTTAGCCGTTCTTGACACCTGCTTTGTTTGAACAGCAAATACCTTCATTATTACTTATTGTTCTTTTTTCTTATTTACTTTAAACATTGTGCATAACGAGTTGAGCGAAAAATGCATGATAATACGAGCTAATGACACGAACGCGTGTATAATTTGTCAACGTGTTGAAATATGAACAAGATTCAATTAAAATAAATTGTATTACTAGTATATACACGCTACATAGCAACTAGGACACACATGTATAAAAGTAGTTGCTATCTAAAATATATTAAAAAAAAACTATATGTCTTTATCTGAGAGATTTCAAAATTTCCCGCTGTAATACTTCCTATCATTATTGATCCCCGACATTTGGCCCACCGGCATACTTATAAACAATATTTGGCCCAAAGGCATATTCGTTTTATTGCTCCCACAATGGATTATTCATTACGTACAACATTTAAAGCGCCCACGTGTCAAAATCTTAAATCTTATAAAAAATATATCAAAACTTGGCTAAAAAACAGTGAAACAGATATTTTTTCTCATAAGATTTAACAAAGCCATTAATTATAATTATCATCAGACAACTTTTAAAGTAGAAATATTAAAATGCTTGCTATGTTTTGTTTTTTTTTTAATTACACCTTTAACACTAATTCTTCATTACATTTGCAAATGCGATAATAATAACACAGACTGTTATTTTGCTCTATGTTTTATGGCATTTATACAGTTACTCTTTTTATATCTAAAATTATACTTAATTCTCAAAACTCCTATTAACCATAAAATTATAATAAATTCAATATTATACCCACGTTCAGGCATTTATTTGCCTTTGTGGGATTCTTTTGTTCATACAATATTATATTTAAGTATGTTGTATACCTTTTATTATTTTATGTACCATTGTATCAAAAAAATTTCAATAAAAGAAAAATATATATATGCAGTCAATTATACCTAAGAGTCTAGAGAACAAACGTACAACATATTTCTTTCGAATGCACCATGGATTGAATTACTTGTGTATATACTGTACAAACCAGCAAGTGCAAAGAAATACATTGTAAATAAATTCATTTGATATTCATACCAACTTATTATTGAAGGAATTTTAAGTCAATTTTAGGTCTAAAATTGGTAAAAAATGTGCAAATATTATAAATTTATGATAATTATTATTTCGGGGGGCCAACCGTAGGTGATCAACTGTCAACGGTCACCATTATTATAACACTACGAAATTATTTCTCAACATATTTATTTACATTTTATATTTAGGATAGTTCTAAATACAAAGTGTTAAGGGGCGAACGTGACTTACTTTAACCAGTATTTTGTGACATTATTTGGGGTAAAAATGTCAACAAAATGTTGGTGTCCGGTATTTATGTTTTTGATGTTGTTTTCAAAAATAATTCAAAATTTTTATTGTGGATCAACTGATTCAATAAAACCTCAATTAGTAACATTTAATCATTGAAGAAATATTAACCACCCTTAAACGAAAAATATGAATCATAAAAATCAGAGCATAACCCCGGCAAGGCAGAGGTCTTTGGTTCGATTCCCTGATGCCTCCGAATCTTTGTCTTTCCGGTTTCACATTTTTAGTTTGAGAGTGGTTAATATTGTTTAAAAAAATCCTTTACATGCAATCATTGGTCATTTAGATGAGCATCCGCCCAACCCTTAACACTCACCATACTTGCCTAATACGTACTGATTTTCTCCTTTTTGGTTTAAAAAAAAGAGACTTTCACCTGAGAACAAACAAAGTACATTTACATTTTTTACTTGAAATAGTATCAGGCATCACCGGTTAAAGTAAGCCAAGTAGGTGCCTTAAATTAAACATTTCATCTTAGATAATTCGGTAGTACAGCACACGGATAAAAATAATACTAATCACGTTCAAATCTAACAGCAGAATTTAAAGATTATACTTTGACTAGTACAGCGCCCTTGAAGTGATTTTTCATATAAATTTTCCAATTAATATTTCATTTAAAACAAAATATCTGGTTTGTAAGCTCGACCCTTTGGAATAACAAGGTTCCATCTGTTGCGGAAAAGTCACGCGGTTATGGGATCTATCTAAGCTACCTTAGAGTTCATTATCGTATGACGTTAAAGCAATAGATAGAACCTTGTTATTCCAAAGGGTCGAGCTTGAAAAGAGACAAGGGCCAATTTAGGTATAAAACTTTTGAGATACTACGTAAATCTATCATTAATTTTCATCTCGATATTAATTTTCAAGAACGTATCGTTTTGAGTTGTTAACTCATGTGAACATAATTTTATTCATAGAATTGAACCCATTTTCGTAACAGCAAGGAATTTTAATAATCATATGCCCACGTACAACCCTTGAACTTTATTTCGGTATTTGCAAAAAGAAACATACAATACGTAGGTTGGCTGGGTGTTTATATAAGAGTGTCTAGTGGAAACGAGTGTGGCGTTTATGATAGTAGTGACGGAATTCCAAACAACCCTTATGACGTGTAAGTAAACATTATTTGATCCCGGGGAGGGTGTGAACACAGAACTGCGAGCTTAAAGCTACAGCGAAGTTCGACACGGACGGGCCCATATTAGTAGGCCGTACGCACGCGGTGTGGATGTAGGAGGGAATATTACGAATATGGCGGAGATCCGTGTAGGATTGTAACATCAACGTCGTGCAGAAATAATATTAAAATACTTCAGGAGGCTTTGGCCTCTTGCTCCCATTGAGACCAGGATGAGGGAGGAATATTTCAGATGCCAGAACCACCCGCACCACCACGCAGCCTCGACTGACATAAATAATAAATATTATGCTATTTGTTTTTTCTATTTACATTTATAAAATGATGTTTTATGCTGTGGAAATTCACACATTTAGAGATTACCTTACTTGCAAGTAAAAAGTTGCTTAGTAAACTTACTCAATACTATAGTTTCTAGTACCTAATTGATAATATAGCAATTATATACGAGTATGCTATTTTCTCCTAGATAAGGTAATTGATTAAGGGGCCGCTCTGCCAATTTCTACCGATTTCTTACATGCTTTCCTTACACGTTTGAAGTATTTACGTTCTTTAAAAATATATGTTATTCTATAAGATAGTATCTATACATTCCCCACGCCGAAACGGTAATTATTAGAAATTCCCTCGATAGAAATAAATAGTAAAGTATGCTCCGAAAATTATTATTTACACATTTGTTTCTGTTATTTTACAAGTTATATGTATGAAAAAATTCACAATGTTTCTTTAAACGCTGTTTGACACAGCCCTCATGAGATTTTTGCTCTTTTTCAAACGAGTCGTCTTTTATTAAACATTTTCTCAATTTTCGCAAGAATTTTATGGTTTTTAATGTTAGCGCGCTCGCTCTCGCGTTCGAATTGTCGTATCCCTCCATCTTCTTCTTTTTGAGCGGGGTAGCGCGGCCGTATGGCAAATACCGAGTTAGTTCAAATGAAATAGCCAATCATCTTATACATAGTTTGCTATGCATGTAAAGTTAGTAATTTATTTCCAAGCCTATGTAGTCTTTGGTTTGGGAATTTATGAAATAGTTAGTTAATGCTGGGAATATGAAAAGTACATCGATGCTAATTGTATTTCGAAAATATTTAATCACATATTTAGTTTCTTTTTTTCATCGGTGTTCTAGGCCATCATTTAAAGTTAGGGAGAAACGTAAGGTGAATTTAAATATTATTTAAATAGGCAAATTGCAAAATTATAATGTAGATTGAAGTCGAGTTCAGACTTAGAAGAGATGAGATGTTGAATGGAGGGGAGGCAATTTTAGATAAAGCTTGATAGAAGAGAGGATATTTGTTTATAGAGAGACAACCAAAAAATATGTGATCTAGAGATCTCATTTCTAGACCACAGAATTTACAATCTACGGAGTCAAGGATGTGAATTTTTAAAAAGGTGAGAAGGAACGGAAGAATGTCCGATTCTCATTCGAATAAGTGGGGAAATTTCTTTTTTGGAAAAATGGGGGAATTTTTGAAACCACGATATTGATGGGATAGTCCTTTGTATTGGGGCATAGCAGGCTCCCTTGGATTGACTAGCAATATACCAATTCTCTGCCCGAAGATTGCGGGATCTATCTTTGATGATGGAAAAAATGTCAGATAAGGGAATGTGGTTTACGAGGGTACCAACAGGGTTGGACGCTCCTTGTTTTGTCATGATGCCAACATGTCCAGGAATCCAAATCAGAGTTACGGTTTTTCCAGAGCTTTGAAATGTCTGTTGAAATATTCTCTCATTAGAATTATTGTGGTAAACGTTAATACCTATACTACAGTTAGGAGAGTCAGAAGATTTGGATCCATCAGTAAATAAAAGAGAAGAGTTGGGCCATTTAGATAACATAGTGTCATTTAACATATTATTGATAGTACGGACCGGGAGAGTGGATTGACTTTTAAGGATCCAAATCCCTTCTAAAATTGTTGGGGATAGAATTACCTGACTATATTTTAATTTGTATAAGGGAAGAAGATCATTTTGGATGATTCAAAGCTCTGAGAGAGACTGAATTTTTTTACAGATGGCAGGAAGAGGTTTAGTTCAAGCTCTGATTAGAGATGAATACACATATTTAGTTCCGCTAGTAAAATACCAGCGTGATTATACCTTCGAACGGTGAAACACTTGTCACGCAAAATTATATTTAATATATTTAATAACAATAAAATAATTTGTCAAGCAAATAATAAGAAACAATCTTTCTGATTTCTGATTAAAAAAAAAACTCTAGGTATTTGGAAATTATATTAAAGCCATGATGTGCTTTTTATATTTACTTAACTCTATTTTAATATACTCTATAAGATGAGTCACACATATTTCCAACATATCAGTTATCTATATTTATACGTAGGCCTTCAATTATCTGAAAGTGCCTACAGATTTGAATGTAGTAAGGATACTGCATCTTTAGCGACACCCGTAACATTAATTAGGGCAATCACCTAATCGTTTTAAATCGTGCATTCAAATTACATTCTACAAATTAATTACCTTCATTAATGTTTGTGTTTGAAAGTTTTAATCTGCCCTAACGCGAAACACTCTCAGTTCGATTACGCAATAATGAAATAAAGCAGAGCAGCCCCCTCCGTGTGAATCGGAGGGAAATGTTCGTGACGTCCTTTGTTCATTCAATTAAAAAGAAGCCATTCTACAAAATGGCGGCCCTTTAGAGTTTAGAACGCGGCTTACGGGGGCGCCTTTATGCATCCAGCGCGATATTTTTGTTCGCGTACACATATGAAAATAAGTGGTATGGAAGGCATAAAGTGATGTCAGGGACGCCATCCAAGGAAAATGTAAATATTTTACACTAAAAGCATCGCCGAAACCGTTGTGCTTTACATTTTTAATGGGGTCATATCGGTTCGACTATTTTATTTGCGATTGTTTACTGTGGGTTTAGGCGGCAAAACCAATTTTGCGTCATGTTTGGTTTTTGCTTTGCAAATATTTCTAGAAAGCAGGAGTTTGGTATTAGTTTAGCCGATATGAAATTAAGTATACAAAATAATAAGCTCAAAACTAATAATAATGCATTATGAACCAAACACACCAGTATTAAAACGCTCAAATGAGGTCATGCTGAGAAGCCAATGTCGGGCTGATGTGGAATCAACTATTAGATTATATGATTTTAAATTTTGTGGTAATAATATGGTCACAGCAAATATTTAGCGTCAAATATAACGTCGGTTGAAATATGATTACTTTAATATAAAATAGATTTATCGAATCATTATGATTGAATGTGATAATACCTACAAATTTTCGGCCGTTGACGATGACTTTTTAAAAACTGGAAGTTTGATTTGTTGAAAGCCTTTTTTGTACAGATTAAAAAAAACGCTTTTATTATTTGGTAGCCAATATGTTCTTATTTGATCCGGAAAACAGAACTCTGCAAGTCACTGTCTACTACGGTGTATTTTTTTACGTAATTTACGGTGGTTTTGCTTTCCCTTTGAAGACACTCACATTATAAAGCTCACTAAACGATTTAAACGCTGGTAAAAAAAACTGATTATGTGAAATCAATTATTTCTCCACTTGTTAATCTAATTTAAGGCTTGGCTGTGATAATAAGCCGAGAAACCGCCACGCCAAAGCAAAGGCTTCGCGCACGCCGCGTGGTATGTCGGTATGTCACAGGGGTTGGTAGGATGTTAGGCTGTAGGTTGCATGATGCCTCATCACACGCACGGGGCGCAGCGGGAAGGGGGTTCACCGGAAGGCTTGACACACACCCCGAAGCCATTTGGAAATAAGTCAAATATCAGGCTGTTAGTAGCGAAATGAATTTGCTTTCAGTGAATGTTAAACGCTTGGAGAATTTTCCAGTTTAAAAGACAAAATACAATAATGCGGAATTTTTTACATAATTTCGGTTACTGAAAATGATTGTACACGTGGAATGTCTCATCCTACTTTACCCGAATAAGCCTTTTATTAACTTTGTTTTCGGGGGCTTTCAATTTTGTCTGCGAGTTTATAATTCATAACTTTTTGAGTAGGTATCTACCTACTCTGCTTTATTAATAATAGTGTGTGGGTGAATAATGTTGTGTCTTATATTAACAACAGCCTTTTCCGGTGTTTGTCATATTTCACGGAGGCAACTAAAAATAATAATAATATAAGCTTTTTCGTTTCTGAAAGGCGACGAACATTTTTTTCCAAGGCTCTATCCTCTCACTTACTATAAATAATTTATTATTACCTTATCCACTAGAGCGACAGAGCAATTGAAATATATGTTTTCTCGGATTGCTAAAGGAAATTTTTCCGCCTACATAAAAAAAATCATATCTCCGAATTTGAAAATGGAAACATACCAACTGATTATATTTCTGTGTAGCCAATGAATTCCGCAACCTTTTGTCTATTATCACATATTTGTAGGATTTATAAAAAAATTATAATTAAATATTTAACCTTAAAACATTTAAAGAATCTAGGGAATATTTATTGTGTTATATTTTGAATGTACAATATATTATATAGTCGTTTTAATAAAAAAAAATTTAAATTTGTCACATTTTGGCAAGAAAGCAATCTGAGGTTTTGGAAATAGTGTTATAATGTGGCAAAAAGCACAAGAGTGGTTAAGGTAAACAGGCAAACGGATTGTATAAATACGAAAGACCAAAGTCAAGAAGACTAAAATAAAATTATTTATACAATGTACTCGTATCACCAAAGAGCGTGGTGCTGCGTTCTGTATTTATCACTCAACTCTAATTTTCTAAATCACTGACTGAGGCAAGGCCTTACTGGGTACTTAGGTGAGTTTATTTTTTCCTTTCCAATCTTTGATCTTACTTCCATATTTTATTATAAAATGTAACTTTATTTCTACAGTTATTGCGATTTATCGGATTTTATTATAATGCATTATTTTATTTATATAAACTAGCACCTAAGTATACCGCAATCTTCGAAGTAGGATTAAATTTTAAAAAGGTACAAACTTGATATTTTAGTAAATAATTTGGTGTTCAACTAATATAAATTTACAAGGTAAAGAGCTCTAAAACGCCTCGAAACCTTTAACATTGCGCTAGTATTATTTTAGCGGGTGAGTTTTTCAGTGGATGCGGCACACCTTTAAGGGATGATATTTTAGGTCGGCTCCCGTTCCTTAGGCCGGCTAAAGGTTTGCTTAAGGCTCGGGTTACGTAAGGGTGTTTGTGCGGCCGCCTCGGGCGTGCGGGGGGAGGTCTCCCAGAACCGCAACGGCGATGTGCGATGGGGTGACTTTACACATATGAGAAAAGTACGCCGGTGGCTTGATATTATGTTTAAATTTTACTCAAAGTGTTATTTAATAAGGAATGCGAAAATGAGGTTGGGTTTTCCAGCTGTAGCGATAAATAGAAACTTTAAATTAAAATAAATACTGTTGAAACATTTCTATAAATTTTGGCCCATTTGTAGTCGAGAGGTCCACTTGATAGGGTTCAAAATCAAACGGTTCTAGCTCCAACCTCTTTAAGGTAAGTTTTCTTTCATAGCACCTGCTACGCGTCGTCACACAATTATTATTGGTTTGTTCAGTAGACCATTGTGCAAATGGTTTGTGGGGAGCCATTGGAAGAATTAACAAGTTCTTACTGATAAAAGAAAGTAATTTACATTTTTATAACATACGCATACTTTCAAATTGATCTTAGATACAAATAAATACTTTTCCTTTACTTTAATTCACACCAAAACCTAGAATCCTTTATGTATTGGTTTTCCGAAATTTGAGTTTTAATTTTTTATACTGAACAAAAAAACGCACGACCACCTAGGATACAAAACAAAAATTGAGAACCCTTTTTTAAAATTAACTCCACATACCTTTGGGGATGTTGTGTGGACGGCATTTTTAAGGAGAGGAAGGAGTGATCGTGGTTCTTCGATAGAACCATGTATGTGGGAAGAAACGCAGCGGCAAATCGTACCACAGCCAATAATTTTGAACTCAAGAACGAGTCGCATAAACGACCCGCTCTCATGTGACAAATGTCAACCATGTACAAATGTTTGGTGAGCGATTGATGTATTTCCCGACATTCACACGAAGGGATAAATGACGCAAGTTTCTTGTAGAATTCCATTCCATTGAAATACCGGTGGAACAAGGGGAACATTCCCACCTGACGCCTGTGTTCTGCACCCGTTTCGAGTTTTTTCAAGAACCTTGGGTTTCAGACCAGAGGTGGCTGCCAAATTCAACAATGGGGCTCACTTGTGATTCGTACAGGGTAAGCAGTTGTTTAATAAAGTATCTGCGGGCCCTGTACAGTTCGACAAGCTTAACTTAACTCTGGCTTCGATGGAGCCCCTGTGCCTGAGCTGGTCACGAGTTATACCAAGCATACAATAGAAGGCATGTTGGGAAGACAGCTTCTGTTGAAGTTGACTATATTATCATTTCGTGCCTATATTGCACTCCACAAACCAAGATCGAGAGGTCATACTGACGTCTCTATTCTAGATAAAATGGCTACCGCCGCTTGGATGGGCGGATTGGATTGAATATTAAACTAAATTATAGCTAAAAAGAATTATAGATTTTGAAAAAAAACTAACTTTTCTTTGCTGTATTCATTATTTGGATGCATGCAGAACATACCTAATAAATATTTGGAAGCATTTTTGGGCCTCCAGTGAAGAGGAGGAAATTTCGGTGTGATATCTACACGCTTGTTGATTGGAATAATAACACTCGGTGATGATTGTGATGGTGATGTGTATTTACAGTACTTATTATTTACAAATCGCACCTGAGCGAATACAGTGGCACAAGTCCAAAAATGGCATTTTTGAGTTAAGTATGCAGAAATGTTCCTGGGTGTCTTTTTTATCGTAGAAAAAACCGGCATAATTTTTAAAAATATTTTAGAGGCTTTAAAAGCGAAAATGTCATTGTTATATTTTAATTTTTTACTCAAATTTAAACAAAAATAGTGGCACAATGATCATTGGGCACAAGTGAGCGAACTTCGCGTCAACGTCGAGTTGTGCCGCTATTTTTGCGAATGTCTTTGGATTTCTATGGTCCTAATTCATAGAATCAGTTCGACTAGCTTTCTGACAGCGGACGTTTTTGGACGTTTAAGCGTTTTATTAAGACAAAAACCCATTTTTGTGGTGTTTTCAGTTACATAAGACATTAAATAATACTTAATGAGATCCAGCCAAGCTGCCAGGATTGTGCGAATTTTTTATTTTATTACAGTAGCTCCACACAGGAGGCCTTGAGGAAAAATAATTTCCCTCGGGACTTTGTCATCTTCGGGGATGCTGTTTGGTGGGTATTTTTAAGGAGAGGAAGGAGAGGAAGTTCTGGGAAGGAAAAAGTATGAGGGTTGGGTAGGAATCTGGGGTTCAGTGTGTCCAGATCATCCATCGCCAAGACCTAGACAAACCTCACCATGAATCCGAGCACCCCTGCTAAGTCACCAAAACGAAGCGAACCACTGCGGGTTACCTATGGAAGAGGTGTTGGCTATCCGATAAATAGTTCCCGGGCGGCAGTACCCATTCCCGCCTCCAAATGACAAATGAACGGTACAAATGACACAGAATATACAAATACGACTAGATATCAAGGTGTTTTACCATACGTCAATAATTATTTTAGGTGCTTTAATTTTTTGTGAATAATTTGTCCTTCTCCACCTCACGGTTAATTGTACATTTTATATAATATGCATTTTATATTTTAATTTTGTTAAGATTATTTCACTTACATGAAGTGTAACGAATAAGAAAGTGCATTTGTTGGAAATTGCATCACAGCTATCTTCCGACCTACAAACCGTTTTTCTAACCCCTTGTGGTGAAGTTAATAGTTTTTACTACAATAGAAAATTTCATCATTTAACTTTACATGTGGCATGAAGAGTTGGGAAAAGGTGGAAGTAACGAAATCGGTTCGTGTATTCTCGAATTCCTAAAAAACTATTGTACCGGAAGAGAGTTGATATTTTATGCAGTCAATTGTTTTGGCCAAAATAAATATAAGTACATAGTGAGTTTATTTATTTATTGTGTCACTGAATTAAATATTCCAAGCATCAGTCTCAAGTTACTAACACTCAACATGATGGTGATGCGATGCATTCTGTTGTTAAGAAACAAAAAAAGGACACTTTCCTTTTTTTGTACCTGCTCAATGGGTTCCTGTTGTTCATTCAATTGGCAAAAAAAGAGCATCTGTATGGGGTTAAGGAATAGATTTCAGAAAAATTATTTTACTGAAAAATTTGTCAAACCTAATGGGCAAGAATATCAATAATGAAAATAATGCTGTTATATGGCGAAATATGAAAAAGTTAAAAGTTACTAAGTTAAGCTCATTTATAGTATTTTGTAAAACCATTTTGACGGAGATTACCTAACAATCAACGTTAAGAAACACCAAAGAGGTATTAAAAACCAGGAAGGTAGACAAGATGCTTCTTTATTTTTTTATAAAGAAAGACAGAAATTCTCGGGTTACGAATAACCCAACAACATTTGAAAATCTCCTACTACCACCACACTAAGCGGAAGATATTGCGTGTGTTGTGATGGAGGACTTAGCCAGCCGAGAAATCGAACACGGATCGCCTGGGTGACATCCAAACGAGATGCACACTCAACCACTGATCGGTCAGTCTTTAATTCTGTCCCCAGCATACCTTCTCCCACCAGCTATTCCTTCAGCTAAAATCAATAGCTTAATTTCACTTTGCGAAGCACAACTCATTCCAAACCATTATCATAAGTTTTATATAAATTTAAAGGTTTCCACTATTGCTGATGCTAAATTAGCAACAGCTGATGATGATGATCAGAATTTTTTTTGTAACCACTTTGTATTGTGTATCAATCATAGGTTTTATACAAATCTAACGGTCTCCACTATTGCGGATGCTTCATCTGATTATAATTGATTTTTTATATTTTTTTGTAACCATTCTGTACTGCGTAAGAGGTAGAAGAATTCTTTTTTTGTTTTTTATGTTTTATTTGTTATTATTGCCTATTAAAACAAAGTTAAAAAATGAAAATTTCTCTATTTTAAACAAGATTATGACTGATTTATAATGCTGCTTTGGGGCATAAGTTGAAAAATTGAAAAGATTTCCGCAATAATAACGGCACAAAATCGAAATTTGCCTTAAATACCTTAAAAATGGGAGAAATATTAAAAACAAGGATATGTAATGAAATTGCATAACGGTTACCCAAATTTCGTAAAAGAATGTTTTTTTATTTGTTAATAAACTGATTTAATACAGTAAAATGAAATATTCAAATTGCTCTCCTGAAAAAAGACGTTTTTTGAGTTGTGCCATTGTATTTCCGGGGGTGCGAAATGTAGAGTATTTACAAGCGTAGTAAGATTACTCCGATGCGCGAACTGCAGATAAGAGAGGTTGATGCACGACCGGGTGTTCGCTGAATGGATGCGAGTTGTTGACTGAAAGACTGACTTGGCTTGCTGGAGCCAATTTATATAGCCCGATCTGGCAGGTACATGAACGGTAGGCTAAACCGTACACTCGTTGGAAACTTCTCGATATTTCGGCGCAGCGCTGTGTATTGTGTGTCGCAGCAGCGAGACCTTTCGAGAAGGTGGTCAAAATAATAATGTGTAGCGAGGTAGTAGGTAGGGACGGCCGGGCAGTGCTAATTAGTGCGATGTAGGTAGGTAGGTACTGCTATGCAAGTATGTAGCAAATGCAGTGCGAAGGTTCTAGATAGGTCGCTTTTAATACTTAAATGTTTGGATACTCAAAAATGGAGAATATTGTTAGGCAAAACGTATAAGATAATATTGAGAATATCGTGAGGTTGGGCGATGTTGGGAAGAGTGGAACAGGTTTATTTAGATCAAGCAACGTTTTGATTAATTTTAGTATCAAGAAATAAGTAGAATAGAAAAAAACATACATAGTAATAAATAGTCAACTATGTAGGGCGTGGTATTGAGTTTTGAGGTATCGGGCTCAGCGCTCACTCAGGAGTGGCACGTGGTGATGGAAGTTAAGAACTCATTAAAACTTATTTGTTATTTTGTACACATTAGATAACTTGTGATCAGGTATCTGTTAATATTATTAATATTATTAATATTAATTATCGTTAACAAATGTTCCATTTATTTGAATTTTATTGCAAAGCGGGAATATTTTTAGCCTCTGACAAAGTACGCCAATTTTTTTAAGGGTTAACTCATTTTATTAATGCCCAGAGGGACTTTATACACCTACAATGTATTACCATTTTTTTTAATTACAATGAAAATAACAATAAAAATGCACTTTTACAAAATGCAGGAACACAAAATATAATTTTTATAATATATAATATATGTAACATAAAAAATAAAATCAAAGATGAAGCCAAAAATATATATACGTGTTTACAATAGTTTATAAACGTGTTTACAATAGTTTATAAACTAGTTGAGGCTTTTGAAGTTTGCAAAAAAGTTTGTCATATATCGTTTATATGTTTTTTTACCAAGTGAAGGTTCTCTGTAAAGGTTCTATGAGAATAGTTTGAATGATATATAAATAACATATAAAAAGCTAATGTTAGTATAATCATTCGTTTAGGTTGGTACATGTATATTTATTAAATTCAGGAGTTCACAAAATTCGAATTTAGATTTTAATAAATAGGCTCTATTAAAGGTCGTTTATTTTTAGTGTGTTTTCTAAGGTTAGAAAATTTAAGTTATTCAATAACTATTCTTAGAAATCATTCTACATTTTCCCCTCCTATTTCATAACCACTCCTTCGTTTATTGTGTGTTTATCGAGATGAAGGTTATTAATACTGGGTGTGGATCTAGAGCCGTATTACAGTAAAGTGGTCCCATCCCTAGTCCGCAGTAGGGAACTGGGTTCTGAACCTGCAAAAATTCCAGGCGTTTGCGGGGGAATTCTTCTCCGTTCACATGAGACGGGTGCTACGTGACCGCCTTTACATTTATATTAAAATTTTTAAAAGAACAGCACCCTTCTCCCCTCCCCGCCCCCACTCCGCCCAGGCTTTACTTTGGAAATTATTTAATAAACACAGGGAGGGGTACCTACCCGTCTTGCAGTCCTAATGCGTTTTGAATATATAAGTTTTGTAATGGAAACGAGAATGCGGAACTAATACGAGCAACGGGGTGTGCCGGAATTCAAAGCAAAAATTAATAAATATTTTTAGTTTATTTGTTTAAATTATTAGTCTTGTTTATTTTATTAGTCGTCCCTAATATTTTCAAACAGAGACATAATACACCTTTGCTGTTTCAGAGTGCCAAAATTTTACCTGATAAGGCAATAATATGGCACAAAATTCAGCATATATGTACCCCGCAGCATACAGAGAAATTAGAAAATAAATACAGCACTAGATTCACGCCCAACGACGGGTTAATAGTTCCGAAATTTAATAATAAGTACCGACAGTGAACGTTTGAATACAACATACTGACGATATTTAATTTATTAGCTGACACTATAAAGCAATGTAATTCTGTGAATAAGGTAAAATATTTGGTGAAAAATTGGCAATCGGAAAAAAAAGTTTAAATTGATATGTATGAAAAAATGTTGAATCTGTAGATACGAGTGTAAGATGTAAATTATAACTTTTAAAATGTAGATGTTACAAAACTATAAGCACCTGTTGACAAGCCAATTCATTTGGCTTAGCAGGACTTGTTTGTCTTATTATATTAACTATTCTTTCAATTAAAAAAAAAACAAAACAAAAAAAATCTAAGTAATATTTTTTTGTGAACGCCGCACAAGATCCCCACTGCTCCCGATCGGCTGGGGCAAGGGGCACCAACTTATCATCAAATGAGATATCCCCAAATTGGAAAGTGCAAGGAGATTGTTAAGAGGATGGTGGGAAATACGTGGCTATGTAGATCTGGTCCCTAAGCATGGCTAAAATCATTTCAAGCAACGTTTCCATTCTGAATGGCGATCTTTCATTAGGACGATAATTTATTTATTGATGCAATATTTTTACATTTTATAATAAAATTCAATAATGTTGGCCTCACTAGGTGGTTTACCCGTGCTGAGGCCTCCATTTTATCTACAAATAAATGTTACACAATAGATTTAAAAATATATGAAAAACATAAGATTAAGATAAATTAAATTTAATAACAGAGTTTATTCAGAGAGACATTTGAAATTAAAGTAAAATTAAAAATAAATAATATTATATAAGGTTTAAATAGGTATATTTATATTATGTGTTGTATGTTTGTGGGTGATTGTGTTTTATATTGGTTTTGTGTGTTACTTTATGTTTTATTATTTTATGCTATGAGATTTTGTTAATATTGTCTTTTTTGTTCTTTAATCCATTTTGTAATTTTGTGTCGGAATTTATTTTTGTTTATAATGAAAGTATATAGTAAAATAACAATAAAAAAAATCACGTCGAAACCAAAATAATAATTGATGGTGAAGAACATACTCACGGTTTTAATTAATATTAAATATGGTTTTCCAACACACAATTCTAATAATATCAAAAAAAATTGTCTTTCAAGGTAGTAATTTTCATCACATGTCATGATGGCATAATTACATTTACTAAACAGAGTAGCACTAAGCATTATATAAGAAGTGACATTTACCGTAGTAAGGTGGTTTTAAAAATTTTCTTTCATACTTCCCGAAAATCATTCGCTGAGAATATGAATAAACTTGGCTATAATTCAGCAATTTCAACAATTTTTTTGTGAGCTTGTTGGGTTGAGTAAAAATCATTGTAATAATATATTTTATGATATTTACATTTTTTTTATGTGACATCGTCAACCTGGATGTTAACTAATATAAATGTTTTATGGGCGTGATGCTGTGCCCGATGTAATTACAATTTACCTAACTTCCGATAAAATTGATCATTTTCAAATATCGAATTCTTTCTCGACAAGATAATAAATCTCATTTCAATCAAGGTCTTAAAGTTGGTGACAACGATTTATCTCAAATCAGCGGTGATTGTATATTTCACATGGCAGAACGGACGTTCTGGCCCAGCATAGCATGACAAGAGGTATGATTCTGCTAAATGATATCTCCAGGTCTCTTGTCATCTTCAACATAACGACCTATGGAATAACAAAGTTCCATCTGTTGTGGTAACGTCATGCGATAATGAACTCTAAAGTTGCTTACTATAGATCCTATTATCGCACGACGTTACCAAGGCAGATGTAACCTTGTTATTCTTAGGGGTCAATTAGCCTTGATTAGTAAATAAGTAATTTTAGACAAGAACTATAAAATAAATTATATTGTAAAAATTTCATTTATTTAGGTAAAGTTATGTATATGTCATGTGTATTTAAAAAAAAATCAAGTTTCTAAAGATTAACTTTCAGCGATGTGAGCCAACATTTTAAAAAGTAATAAAAATGCAAGAATTTCAGTAATGCCAAAGCTGAGTGCATTTTCGAGTTTCAAGGCACTCCCGCTACCAGGGAACCAGAAGTCGTGCAGTTGAATAAATAACAAATTTTAAAGGTGAGGATCGCTTTCCCCGGCGCTTTCATAGCCAAAATAGTGCCCAAGTCTCAAGCCAGTCGTCCTAAATACCAGAAGGTTTCCCGCCTCTGGATTTTACGAATCTCGAAAAGCACTGTTGCCAGATTTTTTATGCATTACCTTCTCGTTTCGCGACTCGAGAAATGAAAGATATTTAGATTTTCAAGTTTCACTCAGTTTTAGTCTGAAGATCATATAAGAAAGATCAGCTGAAAATAATCTTAGGTAAAACTTTCAAACGGTGAGCTCCGGCAACATAAAATTTGATCCAAACAAAGTTTAACAAAATAGATTTATTTTATTTTATTTAAGTCTAAAGGAAACATACGGTTGTGCAAAAAATCATATAACATAAGATAGTTAACATAATATCAACCAGTTAAGTTCCATTTATAATTTTTTGTTGTGATTACTGATTACTGTTATTTACAAGTTATAAAAGTATGTATTGTGAGGGAAAAAATATTAAAAATAAAATAATAAACAATAGAGAAGTACAATAATATAATAAACAATGCATAGTTTTGATTTAAGTATATTGTAAAGTTAATTTGAATTTAAAAGATTTTAGGGTACAGTACAAAATGTCAATATCTAAGATCTGCAGATACGCCCGAGTAAGGAGTTTTGTGCGTATTTCGACTTGAAATATTGTATATAAAATAAGGTATTCGATCTGGTATTGCGTTCAGGGTAACGAAATGCAATGTTTTCTAACAGGGCTGGGGAGTCAATGAGGCAGTTCACAACTTTGTACAGAAACAGTACGTCAAATTTTTTTCTCCGTTTGTAAAGAGCAATATGATTATACGGATGATTTTCAAAACGATACGAGAGGTGCTTCAGGAATTTTGTTTGAATGTTTTAAATTCGGTTAATATAAGTTTGGTATTGAGGATTCCAAATGACAGATGCATATTCGAGATGAGATCTTACGTATGCCATATAAAGTAGTTCAAGTGTGAAAGGTTTATTGAATGGTTTTGTAACGCGTAGAATGAAGCCCATTTGTTTGTAGGCTTTTTCTAAGATGTTTTCAATATGATCTTTGAACAGTTATTTAGAGTCAAGTAATATTCCAAGGTCTCTGATGTTTTCTACTCGTTCGAGGGGAACATGGTTTAAATGGTAAGTATGGATGATTATGGCATTAAATTTATCTATGTTTAGAAATAATAATTTTTCTATGCAATATTAATTAATTCTATTAACATCTTCTTGTAATTTATTGCAATCATCTGCTGAGCTTATGCATTTGCATATTTTCATATCGTCAGCGAAAATAATGAAATCAGAATGACTGATGACATGTTTGATGTCATTAATATATAAAGTAAAAAGCAGGGGCCCTAAATGAGAACCTTGAGGCACCTCCGAGGGTATAATTATTATTTATGACATGTAACCTTTTAGGGCAACAACTTGACTTCTATTTTTAATGTAAGATGAGAACCATTTGAGAAGATTCACGATTATACCATTTTGTTGATTTGACCTTGTCGAAAGTCTTAAAAAAATCAGTATAGATAGAATCAACCTGTTTCTCATTGTTGATAGAATTAAGAACAAAATCAGTGAACTGTTCCAAGTTTGACTAAACAGATCTACCTTGAAAAAAACCGTGTTGTAAACCTTGTTGGGGGTTGATAATTGTGTTTTTACATAAATTAAATAGTTGGTCATAAACGATTTTTTCAATGATTTTACTTAAAATGCATAACATTCATATAGGCCTATAATTCTCAATATTGTGTTTATCCCCTATATATATATATCTGTATAGAATGTTTCGGTGAAATTTTTTTTCGGTGAAATAAGGCAATAAATAACATCTACTAGGTTTATATGTCTTATAAAGTTAATTAATCCGCTACCAAAATAAAGTGGTACTCAAATAATTACATAGGTATAATTTACCAAAGCCGAAATCAGTCAATTGTAGGTTCCTTTTATTCTATATTTAGTTCTACTGCCGACAGCTAGGTATATTATCTATTCTTTGTAAAAATAAAATAGTAGATTTTGAAAAAAGGATGTAAAAAGTTACAAAAACGACCATTTATTTTTATCGACTAGTTTTTTATCATCATTTACGGACCTATACGATATCATATATTATTTATATTTTACCAACTCGTTACGATAATGATTTGTCCCTCAATAGTATGAATGACACGGCGACATGAAAGAAAAAGTTTATTTGGATAATATGAAATTTGAGGAAAGTGGGTCAATCGCCTATTTTCATATCTGTCACGTGTCAATTAAAATCCATCACAATACTGGAACTGGAAGCCCGTTCGTTGGTTCAACTGTTTGCTTATTCCGTTTGATTGACAGAATTGGACTCGGTGCATTTGCCAGAAGATATTATTTCCGTGTTCCTACAAACAACTGCCAGGAAAAATAATATTTATTGGTGTTTTGAAGGGAAATGTTCAGCTTTTCGTGATTTAAATAGGTTCATCCACTTAACGAAAAGGATGGAGAATACTTTAGGAAAATTAGAAAATAATTTTTCAAAAAGCTACAGGGTTGATACTGATTTTTAAAGATTTTATACTTGTGAATATATATTATATACTTTTATTTTAAATTTGTGGAAATGAATATATTTATATTATTTGTGGATGGTACAACGTAGAAGAAAATATTTTTCCTACCTAAAAATATATGTATTTTTAAAGATTGACAAAGTATTAGGTACTTAAAATGTAGCAAGTAAAGTGTCATTAAAATTTGTTTTTGATCGCACGTTTTGACCTAACCTTGACTAGAAAATAAATGGTATAAGAAGTAGGAGACGTCGGAGAAAGACCTGGCACGATCAAGTGAATCAGATACTTGAGTCGGGCCATGTCAAGAGTCAAAAAAATAGAAGAATATGTATGAGACGATCTATGAATGTGAATGAGGCAAACAGTGCGTGCCAAGACCGAGGTGTTTGGCGGTCCGTCCTCTCTGCCTACCCCTGCGGAGAAACGGCGTGATGGTTAGTTAGTTAGTTAGTTAGAAAATAAATATTAATTGGTTCAAGGTTTCATAAAATCTATATTGGTATTATCTATAAACTATTATTGTCAATATTGCCATACGGCCGACATTTTGGGCCATATTTATAAGTAATTAGAAAGTTTACTTATTTAGCAATTAAATAATATTGAATTTGCCGTAATTCAGGATAGATAATAATTACCATCGAGCCATGCTAATTAAAAAGCAACAGAACCGAAAACGGAGTAAATAACTTCTGTTTTACAAAACGCCTCAAAGATAAGTATCGGAGAATAAGAGCTGAGGAAAGCTAACACTAAACATACCGAATGGCTCGAGAAAATGGAGATATACAGAGCGAGGAAAGAGGAGAAGAGCCTTAGGCCTAGCAAGAGGAACGGCCTCTCGGAGGTCTGGAAGATTAGATAGGGCGCGACGCCTCACCTTTGTTTATTGCGAGGCGAGAAAGAAATAAGATTTAGCGAACTTAATTGCCCCGAATAGCGATTTAGGGTTGCCCCATCACTAGCGAAGGGATGAGACGCACATTCCCCGGGCTATGAGAATATAGACTGAAGTATTTACCTACTTAGGTATTCGAATTATTGTACGTGCACTGTTATTCGCGTTGTTGGGTTAAGGGGGTATTCTTCTCTAGAATTTCGAAATAAAAAAATCGTTTTTAACGTATTTTCAATAAAATAAAAAAATCTTTAAAAATATGTCATTAAAAGGGTTTTCGAGGAAAATAAAAATAGCAAAAGAATGAAGAATATAATATAATATAATAGAATATAATATCTGAAAATCGTTGATAAAATTTGTAAATCTGTTGGTTATCGATAAAAATGTAAAGACAGTTTAAAAAATAATTTTGAATAGTTTTTCTCACTTTTTATTATATTAGGTAAATTGTTAAATAGCTAAGGCCAAGGTATTCGTAATGGTGTTGTGCAGCTGTGGTGTTGTATCCAGGTACATATATATTCCCAGATGTTCTAGGTCTTAAACTTCGCGTCGAGGAGAGTTCAGATTATTTAAAAACTTTTAGAATAACATTTGTTTCAAACAGTTTTAAAAGGTAGGACCTTAAATTTATCAAGAAGTTCACTAGTTGGAAAATCTCTTGGGTTTTTAAGATTAACTTTAATTCCATTTTTCATTTAGTATGTTGGTGATGCATTTAGTATGTAGGTGATGCATTTAGTATGTAGGTAGAAACGAAAGCGCGCAGGGCCGCACAGTGCCGCTGTGCATAGTTGCGAGTTGCAGCAGTGTGGTCTAATAATAGTTCATGGCCCGTCTCACTCATTTCCATTTATCCTTGGTTTCAGTATACATATTACTATCACGGTAAAATATTCAAAAACTATACGTGAACAGTTTTATCAGATGAAATTACTAGAAAACCCATGTTAGAAAACATTGTTCCATGGTCCACCGAAGCGGCAAGCAATCACATTTGGGAGTTTGACCCCAGCGGGTTGGCGATCATCTACGAGTATGTTCCATGTACCCTTTTCACTACATTTATTCCGTCCCTGATATATCCAAGTATCAAGGAAAAGTGGTCGCCAAACAGGAACGCCATAAAAAGTTTGTATTTTCTGACTGAGCACCCAAAGAAAATGCTATTATCTATGCAGGTACCAAAATAAATAGTAAGTACTTTTGGGGTGATCGCCTATTTATACAAGTACATAAGTAGCAGGCGTGGTCTCTTCATACATACTGTGTAAGCTGCGCTTCCCTTCCTTTCAACGCTTATAATAAATATAATAATAATTATTATTTATTTGTTCCGAATTCAAAAAAAAGATTTGAGCTTATATTTTTCTAGTCGTAAACAGCAATAGATACCGCAATTTAACTTCACCATCCCAATCTCAGAGATAACAACAACAAAACGCGGTACGCCGTGCGAGTCGAAATATTATACCTACATATTATAATAACATTCTCAATACAGCAATACCAGCAAAAGTGGATTCTCTGCTTCGTTCCGTATCCACGAAGCTAAAATAAGTTTGATATTCGCGCATGCGCATTGAGTCCTGCGTGCCTAAGCTTGCTTGAAGGTGGATACGTGTTCGATAAGAGCATCCAACGGACAGAAAACGACTGTACAGAATAGCATAGCCGAAGCGTATTGTTTGCGCGATCATTTTTGACAGTTTGGCTTGAATAACTGAAATCGATTGATGCGTTGAATATCTTACGAATACTTCTTTAATTCATTTAATTTTTGAACTCTAATAATTAATGTAAAGCCTAAAGAATTTATAGAGCTAATCTGACATAGGTACTATTTTTATTAGTAATTGCATCTTGATCATGGGCTAGTCAATAGATTTTTATATTTGTAGTAGGTATATACTTCAGCATCCCTTATACAACCGTAACCCGACCGCCTCTGTAAGTAGGTACTTAGTACAAATTTTAATAAAAACCTTATACCGGGTGACGTAAAAGTCATCACCCTATCGGGAGAAGCTCTATTTTTTTTTAATGGTCTTATGCCATGATGTCTTTGCAATTTGTAAAGTGAACAGAAGTAAAACATACTTTGACACATCGTGGGTCGCCATAATTATCTAGGACGCGGAATAATTGTGTTATTTTGTGAAGACGTTTGTGCTAAAAGAATAGTTTTTTAGTTTGTTTTGAAGCAGCAATAACTCTCAGATAATTGAACTCTGGATTTTAAAAATTTAACTTACGTTTAATATACCGTGATCGTGAGGTTTCGAAAATTTTCACTACCCCTTAAGGGATTAAAATTTGGACCATCGTTTAATAATAATTTCAAAGATACATGTAAAGCCTTATGTTATAAATATCGTTAAATATAAAGTTGAATTTAGATACCAAAGCAATATGTAACGAAAAACATTAAAAAAAAAAAATTGTATTGTGGATAATTTTTATGATGAGGAAAAGACAGACGATATTGAGAGGGTATGTCCTTTTTAAATCAAATTCTAGACGTTTTGACTCTTTTATCCAAAAAAACAAAAACTGATTTTGAAAGATTGTTATTTTATCTGGTACACGCAGTTTTAAAATTTTGAAAAACTTAAAGTATCTTAATATATAAAACAAAGTCGGGTTAGTTACACCATTTATAACTCAAGAACGGCTGGACCGATTTTTATGATCTTTGATTTGTTGGATTTGTCTCCGTCCCGATTAACAGAATAACTATTAAAACATTGGAAAAAATCACGGGAAAAATAATTATGAAGAAAATAATGTTTTTCATATATTTTTTATGGAATGGCTTTTTAAATAATGTGCGTTGGTCGACATAATTTGAATCAATTCGAACAGCTAATAAATTAACCACAACATTTATTTATTCTGTGGCGGTACGAAATTTGCCGGGTCAGCTAGTTTTTAATATACTAAGGTTATAATACCGTTGGTCGTTGTTCAATTTTCAAACGATAGATTCTATAAAAAAACACAAATTTTAAATCATATAATCATATAACAAAATAAATCAATACATAAATTTTAATTTTAGTTTAATTAAAATCATTAAAAAATAAATCCGTGAACGTGTTTTGTGACAAAAATACCTCTGTTTTTCTATTTATTTAAAGTCGTACAAACTAAAATATTTAAAAAAAATTTAAACATTTTGTTCAGACATTGAAATATCATAAATATTTATGATCAAAAAATACTTACAAGAAGTACACTATATTTAATAATTTATCATCGTGCGTTTTGAGCATTTTAATTGCTTATTGAATGTAGGTGTATATTAAAGACAGTTTTTAATGAAATACATCGATATTAAATTTTAAATTTAAAAAAATCGATGTGGGAAATAATCGATCTTTCTCATTGGAATCTTCCTGTACAGTTGCAAGAATTTTAAAACTTTTATTCTCAGCCGCTAGTCAATCGCTCTTAAACAAGGAAGCAATACACTAAGATGTCTGAACTGCTGACTCGAAGAAATGGCCAACCAGACACAAAAGGTTGATTGTCTCATCTGATCTTCTTCCGCGTGTCCCATTCGGCTGGTTGATGGTGATGACGCGACCTGTTACATTGTTTATACGGTGTTCTACCAGAGTATTTGGTTTTGAAAACCAGGGGTTGGAGACCGCTGGTTAAGTGTCCCATGTATTTTTATATCGAGGTTAAAAAAGCTCTTGTTGCGGGAGTAATGTGGGAGTAAACGGCTTGTACGACGCCTGGCGGCCGGAGCGTGAACTAATGCGACAATTCAGAAAAAGGTTAAAATCCTTAACCCGTTCACATCAAAGGTATTAGAAAAAAATATTTTTCATTAGGTAAGGTGCCTGTTAAATTTCTGTGAGAAAGGTTGATTTTTATTCATAATGAGGGTTATTGTGACCCTTTTTTCACTGAAGTATTTGATTATAAGTGTTTTTTAGCAAAATCATTTTTTTTTAATACGCTCTAAAAACAAATGAATTCTTTAATGTATAAAAAAACTGGCTTATGAAGAAAAAACATGAAAAGGGAGAAGAAGAAAGAGAAAAATTTATCAGTTACGCATTATACACTTACCTACAGTGTATTATTAATAACATTATTTTATTTCTTTATTGACTATATTAGTTTTGTTTATAGTTTTTTACATGCTTTTCGAATAACACACTAAGCACATGCCCGTAGTATGGTAGTCGAATTTTGTGTATTATATGTAAGTAATATCTGTTATTTCGGTAAATACATATTTTGATAAATAGATTGATCAGAACAATAAAGAATTCTTGTTACGACCCATTATCCAGCGGCCGAGAAAAGAAATTTCAACTTGCGATCGTGCCCTTGCAACTGTACAGTGTACGGGGCGGTTCCGATGAGAAATATTAATTATTCTCCGCACCTAAAAGTTAGACTAATGACTCTATTTCGACTATATTTCATTCATAATTTGCTTTAATACATACCTACATTCGAGTAGCAATAAAAATGCTCAAACGCGTGATGATAACTTTTTTAATATCGGGTACTTCTTGTAAGTATTTTTTGATCATGAGTACTTATGATTTTTCAATAATGTCTAAGCAAAATAAATGTGAAGTTTTTTAAAAATATTTTAGTTTATACCTAAGTATGATCACACGGTGATATACTTTTATCTCCCTGTAGCTAAAATATGCCAATTTATGTAATTGGATCCGTTATATGTGTTGATTCAGGCACTACAAAAGAATACCGGGAATTGTTTGTTGCTATTGCCATACCGACTCTTCCCGCTCACACGCATTATATTTTTAATTAAAAATCTAAATAAACTCCTTCCTTCAAAGGGCAACACAGCCTTCTAAAGTTATTCGTTAAAGCTTTAAACAAAAACGTATTCCCAAAATGTCAAATTGGACACAGAATCCCTTTATAGATCACATTCGCGTTACATGGCTGGAAATTTATTAAATTTAACAAAATGCTTTGGAATAACACGATGAAAAAATATTCATTTACGTGAATATCGAGGGAAACTTTAAGCTCGATATCCTTTGATAAGTATACTAGTAAAGTAAGTGTGTATTACACGAAATATGAAAAAAGAAGAATGAAATTGATTAGTTTTTTCACTTAATTAATAAATACAGATAATATAAAAAAATTAAGACAGAGGGAGAGAATGTGATCAGTGAATTCAATTTATTTACCGTAGTTTCAATCAAACGTTTAGGTATTCACCAACAAATTTCAGAGATGACTCGAATTAGAGATTAACTCGACAATTTGGCATTTCATTTGTCTGTAAATTTGTTTTATGTTCCGATTCCGGTTCAAGATGTTCGACACTACCTTCTTTCCTATAGAATTCGCATGATTGTAATTCCCACTACGGCTGTCAAATCGGAATAATCAATATTATTTAAAAACTTTTTTTTTACTAAACTATACTTACTAATAACCATATTTATTGTGTAGTTAAGCAGTTTGAACTTTTCGCCATAGTTGACCCATAATTTCATCCCATTTCAGAAAAATGCGTGTGAGTGCTACCAAAAGTTGATAGAATGCATTGTCATCGACAACAAATCTATCTGCTGGGTTTCAGCTCGAACGAATGATGGGAAGTGGGTTAATTTCCACTTTCAAGATTTGCATTCATTCACGAAAACAAAATCGAAATTAAAATTGCCGTATTTAAAAATAATTGTTGTAACATGGTGACAATTCTCAGTACAAATTTGTCAAATTCCTTATATAAAATATATATAAATAAGAAGTTATGTATTTAAGTACCTACTTCCACATCTTTTTAATTCATTGAAAAAACTTTGGTTTTGATTTATTAATTGAAAGAAAATTAGTATCACAATTTTTTGTAGGCGAGCTCTTTTAGTGTTTACAGAGCTACTAGTTATTTATAATAATAAAATGGTATTTGCTATACAAGTAGGAAGAAAGGTAAAAAGAAAAATATTATCTCATCCCACTTAAAAGTTTTGTGCCTACGCACAAAACAAGACATTAATCGAATTCGGATTTAATTAAATTTTTGCAGGCCTTTCGATTACGCTGAAGTGAGTGGAGCAATTAAGAAAAATACTTCCTTCGGGTCCCGAACGTTCGAATACACCGAGATCTCAAAAACGATTACACCAAAGTTTTGTCTCCGAAATAATGGCGGCGATATTCGTTAACTCGCCGTTCTGTAACTGTTATTAATTGAAGTCTGCTGTTGCAAAAAGATCTCAGACCAAATGAAGAGACTTAAACCCCCCAAAGATGTGGATTATTCTCCTTCAGTCAGTTGTCGAAATTGGTTTCGTTTGCGAAGAAAGGCGTATTGTTTCATGAGTTGTGTTGTTTTATCCCTTTAGGGGTGGGGGCGGACGGATGAGAAATGCCATCGATGGGGATGCTGATAATTAATTTATTTCATATCAGAGATAATTTATTTTATTTCATATCAGATATCTAATTGTTTGATTAAACTTTCTCGACGTTTCATGTAACTTTGACGTAATTTAATTTAAAATGATTCGACTAGAACCCGAATTTTGATTAGAGGTCACCCAGAATAATATCATTTATATTTCCACCAAGTACTAGTATATACTATACACAAGAGGGATAAACCTCTAGATGTGGTAGTGATCATTGTTCACTGCAGATATTGATCATACATTTTCAAATAACGAAATTCTATCAAGAACACAATTTTTATCGACCCTTATGAAAAATGGTGACATCAAATCTGTCCAGTTTTACTAAACGAAAAGCATTTTTTAGGTAGTATAATTAAATTTAGTTTTTAAACACAATAATGTTATATACATTAAAGAAGAAGATAACACTAATAATCTAAATTAAAATATGAAAATGAACAAGACATGGAAAATTGAATATAAGAGTCGTAACTGGGACTCGAACCCAGAACTTCTCGTCTTACCGGGACGGGCGCTTTTACCAATTCAGCCATTGCCACCTATTATAAAACCATCATATTTGTCAAACTCATATTTAAAATTTTAGAATTAACAATATAATTTTTTCCATATTATCGGCAGTCACCTATTTCATTGGAAACAAGTGTTCAAAGAACGTGTTTGTTACCTAGTTATATATCCGATTTATTTATATGGAACACCTATTGCGACCACTATCTTTTATTTTCTGTGCCTTGTTCATTTTAATATTTTAATTTAGATTATTATTGTTATCATCTTCTTCAATGGTATATTACATTAATTGGAATAACCTTCAAAAGTTATAAAAATATTGTTTTTCTTATAAAAATTGAACAATAAAGTTATTTTAAACGGGGACGTTGTTATTCAGACCAGACCTAAGTAGAATTTGTTGTTGATTATCTACCAGAACGTAAAGAAACGTGGAATAAGTTGGAGGTAAATTATTTTGAGAATAACGGTCAGAGTTAAGACCCGTAAATCCACGGCCCAGAAATGCGCAGCTTCTTTGCGTAAGCAAATACTTTGTTACCGCCCCTATTAAAATTTTTAAAAACATTACTTACTTTTATTACGAGTTACACCCCCAAGGCGTGCCTCGCAGAATAATGATGTTTGCTTCTCAAGATCCTTTTGGGAAAATAAACCATCAACATTTATATTAAAAGTAAGAATTAAAACAGACCTTAAAAATGTAGATGATAATCATACCTGTAAAGGAATAATATTTTCAATGGATTTTGAAATGAATCTCTAGTAAAAATCTGATCTTATCAAAACAACTTTAAAAAAATATAGTTTTATAACCTAAATGAAAAACTAATCAAAATAGCGTTTTGTTCTTATGATATTACTATAATCAAACTAGTTTTAAATACCAATTTTTTTGAAAAAATATTCGATCGAAATGTTTAGAATTTCAAATACAATCATTTTATAAAGTGTACTTTAATAATGCGTAGCACATTTCGACGGCTCCGAAGAACAATGTCGGATCTGACAAAAATTGAAAATAGTTCTGTTGGCTTGTTTATCAGCTTATTTTGTTGATTTAAAAGTCTGTATTTTCGGATTTTTTAATGCAATGAGATGAAATTCCAAAGATCAAAACAACACTATATTTCTTTATATCACAAACAGTAAAAATGCAGAAAGGATATTTTAAAAAGCTCCACTACAAAACTACAAAATCGCACATCCGACATTGTTCTTCGGGACCGTCGATTTATATGTACCTACGTTGTACTCGCATAATAACTATTTTTATTTTCGCCAAACGAAAATATTACTTGGAAGGTTTTCAAAGAGTATACCCGATTTTAACTACCATCGACTTGCTTTCTAGGTAGGTACACTATAATCATTAGAGATTCTTGTTTGTATAGTGGTATACTGTATCCAAGGGGCATCTGAAGGGCAAGAGGGGAGTGCGGGTAAGTTTTACAACTATATCGAACGATTTTGAACCACTATCGGTGTGCACAATAATTCGATAATAAAATAATTATAATCTCATATGTTTGCACAATATTTTTCAAAGGTACGCTTTAAAATTTTTGTTTGAAAAAAGAAAAACTATCCCGGGTTACGCATAACCTGGTAATATTTAAAAATCTTCTAATAGCTCCATAGTAAGGAAAATTTTGTTTGTGCCGTGATGGATGGCTTAGCCTTTATTACAGAGTAATTACTGAGGAACAAGAGAAGGTTTAGGAACAAGAAGACTGCGGGAAGGTTTTACAACTATATATGTTGATTTTGTACCACTATCGGTGTGCAAAAAAATACCTTGAAATGTGTGTTCTTCAAAATGAATTGCCTGTAAGCCCTAAGGTAAGATGAAACAATTTATTCAACAAGGGCGGAAATATTAAATTCACCCAGAAACATATTATAGTCGCCATTCCGGTTGTAATCCACCACCTACAAAGCAACTAGTTCTAAAAACGTTAAAATTAATTATTTAGAATCAGTAGGAGTTTAATGAGATTCGACCTTCCGCTAGTCGTTGATAGTTTTAAATCCTTGATGGTTTTAGTTTTATTTTTACGTTTATTATTAAATATTTGTAGAGCTCTATTTCAAAATTAGTTTTATAAGTTTATTTTTTATTTACAACTGACAATGTATTCAGAAGGTGAAAGAACTTACACGAGTAATAATAATTACATGGTAGAACTTGTTAATAAACAAAGAGTTTTAAAAAAAAATTCAATAATACAATATCAAACCAAATATAACGCAACATCATATAGTCCAACCACGAATAACAGGTAATAAGCTTTCTAAGTTTGTTTGTAATCTTAATGTTGTATTGTGTGCTCTTGTCGTTTAAATGCGAGTATATCTTATTTATAAGTAGTATAACAACTTATAAAAAATAAAATATTTTGAAACCTTATGTAATTCGATTAAAATCGCACTCCTTGCAATAAATCGTTCATGCTGCCAAATGAAAGCGTTGAACGCATTACAGTTAACATTTTCTGTCAGAACAGGAAATCTTTTTAACTTCCCGATAGAACCATACGTAGTTAATTTAACTCCCTCTGACCACTGACCACTAGATATCAGGATGTAATAAAAATAACGATTAAACTAACGTCGGCACGTGTTAGTATTTTCCTGGTCAAAGGGTGTAAGAGGTGATTGTAGGGGAAGGCAGGGGAGGTTGATTCGACCGTTGCGGTCACGTGACTCCGCCAGATTGGAAAGGGGCAAAATGGGACCTGCCGGAAAATGAATGAAATCAATTAAACACGACAATCGGAACTTAATCGCACTTAACGCTGGCTGATTGAAGTTCGGATGGTTTCGAACCCTCCGAAGTTTAAAGGGCGAACTTCAGTGCAAAGGCTGTCTACTATGTAGGTACGACCCGCTATCCAACCTACCCAACAAGCAAGCAACCGCCCGCACCAGGGGCTTCTGGTTTCATAATTAGTTGGCTGTGTTCAGACTTTACCTACTCTAATTCTAAAAAGATAACGCGATGACAGCAAGAATTTAACGTTTTCCTTTGCAGAAAGGTGAGATGTATATGATTCGATCATGGAACGCTGCTTGAAACACGCGTCAGACACATATTAAATAGTATTTATTTACTTCTGTAATGGCTTTTACCCGAAGAAAAAAACAAATAAGCTTTTATCTCAAATGCAAAATGTAACTTAATATTTCAGTTGATTCAGAATTTAGATGCAAATATGTAAGTCTAGTAACATAGATCTTCCACAATAAAAAAAAAAAAAAACTCAACCTCACTCTAATCGCATTTCTTTTTGTCTTAAAACTCACAGCATACCCAAATAGAGATTGCCATAGTTCGTGTGACTTTGAACAGTTGGTTGTCGTGTAATACTGAAAATCTTAAACAGTCTTCATTTAATAATACACCATTTAAAAAAAGCACACATTTTAAAACATATTTGTTTGATTTCTACATCATGAGAGTTTGGGAGGCGGGAATGGGTACCGCCGCCCCGGGAACCATTTTTTTGGATAACCAACACCTCTGCCATAGGTCGCCCGAAGTGGTTCGGTACGTTTGGTGACTTAGCAGGAGTGCCCGGGTTCATGGGGTAAGGTTTGTCTAGGTTTTAGCGGCGGATGATCTAGATACACTGAACCCCAGATTCCTACCCAACCCTCATACATTTTTCCTTCCCAGAACTTCCTCTCCTTCCTTTCCTTAAAAATACCATCCACACAGCATCCCCAAAGATGACATAGGCCCTGAGGTAAATTATTTTCCTCAGGGCCTCCTGTGTGGACCTAATGTAAAAAAAATAAATCATTAAAGGCAAAATAGAGTGCGTAGAGTTAAATCCTAACATACTCGTATTTGTAACTTTCTTGGTTGATAATTTGCAATTTGGTTAGTTGACAAAAAATTGGTAAGCTGTCCAAATCCACCTCTGATAAAAGCTGTCCATCGCCTTATCGACTGACGCACTAAAATAAAACTTTCCCTTACAGTGAGTAATATAAATTAAGATGAATTCCCAAGATACCGCAAGGGATGCGGCGCCGGGAGCCCCAGAGATTAAATTCTTCCCACAAACAATGGTCCTTTATTGACAAGAAGGAGTCAGGGATGGTGTAATGCAAGACTCTTATTTGAATTGGATCCTGAGGAGACTCCAGTTTTAAGAACAATAGATTTTTCCATCCCCTCCGCCGCCCTCGGCAAACACTATCTGCGGATATAACCAGCTCTGAGACTGTATTCTCATACCCATACTGTGTACCCCAGGGTATGTCTGCGGAATACGCTTTGTGGGGATAATTATTCGTTCAACCCATTGGATGAATTTCAAATTGACGAATAATAATTTTGATTAAATTATACTACCAATACATGTGGTTAATTCATAACTTTAACCTTGCCATTTGATTTTGTTTCTGTACACTTGGTAATGAAGAATGTTTTTTTATGAATTTAAGCCCACGCATTCAGAATTGAACAGAATATGAATAAAATAACAATGTTTCTTTAACTTTTGACGATTTGATTTTATCGAGATGTTTTTGCTACATTTTAAATTAGTCATAAGGCTATTTTAAATATTTTCGCCTACGCCTTTTAATAAATTATATTTTTTTTTAGAACCTATTAACCAGCGGCTGAGAATTAAAGTTCTAATAAGCTCGAAACTGTACAGGGAGGTTCCGATGAGAAATATCGTTTATTCCCCGCATCAAATTTTTTAAACTAAAAAATTAATATCAATTTATTTCATTCAAAACTTACTTTAATATATGAGCAATAAAAATACTCGAAACGCATGATGATAAATTATTAAATATTGTTTACTTCTTTGTAAGTTTTTTTTGATCATAAGTATTTATGATTTTTCCATAATATCTAAACAAAGTAAGTGTGTAAAAAAATATGAAATATTTTAGATTTTAAGACCTGAAAATAAATAGAAAACTGAGGTATTTTCGTCACAAATCACGTTCTCGGATTTATTTTTTAATGATTTTAATTTAATTGAACTAAAATTAAAAACCTGAAAAGTGTGATTACTAGATTATATATTGATTTATTTTGCTAAATGATTATATGATTTAAAATTTGTGTTGTATAATACAATATTTCGTTTTCAAATTTAACAAATCTGCCAACGATAACAAATAGACCAACGGTATAACCTTAGTATATTAAAAATAAACTTAGTTTTTCAAAATTTAAAAAATGCGTTTACCAGATAAAATAACAATCTTTCAAAATCAATTTGTGTTTTTTGTAAAACAAGAGTCAATACGTTTAGAATTTGATTTAAACGCACAACACACCGCGCCCTCTAACATTTTTATTTATATGTATCTCCTTTTTAAACCATCTTCTTCTTCTTTTAAAGTGCTTACTACGGAGTCTTAAATAAACCATATTTTATGTATTTTTGTTATTATATTTCAAACGCTGTAACATTTAATGTTTTTTTATTCTGATTTTTCAGCAGAGTAGGTACTGTGATAATTTTTATAAATAGCCTTTGAAATTGTAAAACATCCAGCTAATTTAAATTTTTTATAAAAATCTTGGAAGACTTGCAGTACTAAAAGTAGGTCACTTGCACGAGAAGGGTGCAAATAAGCGCGAATAATAAATGGAAATGTTTTAATACGATTTTGGGACATTTTGCCGTTTGGCAAATAAGAATGAAGATTTTGGTAAAAGCCTTCATCGACGGTTCTCAGCCCGGATTAAGTTAAACCCAAAAGCTGCCTCCACTTACTGCTAGCCAAAAAGCTTAAACCAGATGTGTCAAATGCAATCTTGGAGTTTTATCAACTTATTTCAATCTTTAGCAACCGGTGTTAAAATGCAACGCAATTAATTAATCATGACTGTAAGTTTTATTACAAGAGAATCACGTTTAATTTTTACGGATTTTTTGTTGTAATGTTGGGATGTCATGTGGCAAATATATAAAAAAGGGGTTGAAATTCACATTCTTAATGAACTATATTTATCACAAGCAAAAAAATTGCTTGAAGTAAATAAATCGTTTCCATAATAAACTATTTTTAGTTTTTAATAAGAAAGTAAAGAAATTGATACCCATGAACAAAGTTGACAAAACAGACAAATTAGCTATATTTTTTTTTTAAGTTGATGAAAATATTTATTCCTACACAATAAAAATACAATAGGCTTATTAGGCTGAGTTTCAAAGGCAATTTGATAAACCATCGTCTAAGACTTTGGCATTCTCTCAGACTCAGTCAATTTAATTTTATTTTTGATTGTTGAATTAATAATAATTATTAAAATAATTTAAAACTTTTTTCCACTTAATTCATTCGTGACCGCAAGCGGTTTCAGCCTGTTAAGGCCATCTTCAGACTAGTACATTTTTTCTTTAACTACGGTTTATATACTGTTAAACCCTCCGCCTCTACCCCCAAATGTTATATATTTAAACCGCAGATTAAGAAAAAAAAATACCAGTTGATGATCTTAACAGGCTGAAACTGGTTACGGTTACTAATAAATTAAGTAGAAAGTATAAGTGAAAATTTAAAACGGTTTTAACATCTTACTAATTCGTGATTTGTAGGCGAAATGTAATATTTAGACATTTTAGTTATGCTATTGTAGTGTTTCTATTATCTGGCCTTGACTGTATGAAGCACTTTAATTAAGCGTGGAAATAAATAACTTTTAAATAATAATTATTTATGAGGGGAAGAAAAGAAGGGACATTTCCGAGAAAATATAAATCCTGAATTTGAAAGCCCTGCTCAGAAATCTTCTCAACGCCTCCAGACACCGAACTTTCTTAATGGAGGCTTCATAGCTGCATGACAAATCTTTTTACTTCCGAGGATAATGATTCTGTATAATAATATATTTTTAATCGTTATAATGTGATTCTCTGCAATCCAGAGACAAAAATGATAAATATAAATATTCATAATATAAGAATACCACACGAAAGATTTGACAGATAAAGTAATACACTTGGAGGCCGTTTATTTGAGTTAGAAATCTATTTTACCTAATAATATATTAATGAATACTAAACCTGATTGAATAGTTATTAGTCACGACGCAGTTAGGCTTGGAGAAGTGCAACAAACATAGCAATAGACTCAAAAGAAAAATTACAAAAGGTAACAATTAAATTCATCCCCAAGAAGCTTTCTGCAGAAACTCGAATGAAATTTCCACTAGATCATGACGATTAGACATTTTTACCAAATCTTTACTACTATACTTCTTCCAACATAAACATGACCACCACAACACGGGCATGTGCCTAAAGTGGTGGTCGTAAAATTCTCAAAACATGTAACTAGCAGTTTAATGAATAAAGAAAAAAAACTGCACTTCCAATGCAACATCAATCAGCAATTTAAACCACGACTTCCACAAAAAATCACTAAATATACCGATAACACATACCTCAAACGGCCAGAAAAAAATTAATTACCACGCAATCAAACTATATAACTGTGTGACCATCACACCGAAACAACTACTAAATACAAATACATCTACAATAATTATTCACAAAAAAAATATCACAGCCTGGATAAAAAAACAAGCTATTCATTATACTCAAAACAATATAATACCAAACCAAAAACCCAACCCAAACAATAAAAAAAATGGAACTAAAAAAAATAGGTAAAGGGAAAGGGTAACCATTATTATATGCAATAAATTATTAGCCTGAAACACTCATCCACGAGATTTTTTTCAATGCGGATGAGTGTTTCAGGCCAATAATTATTGCTTATAATACTAAGTTTTTATGATTTTATGAATGGCTCTCCAAGCCGGAAGCCATTTAACTCGAAACAAAACAGTAGCTAAGTTTTCTGTTATTTTTAAGTAGACTTGTATGTAAAGGTAGATAGGTATGTACCTCCTCGATTCTTTCCCAAATTTCGGTGACGTGTCATTTAATAATCCCCGTTTGAGACATCGACTTACGCAGGAAGCTCGGCAACATGTCTGTGTAATTCAGGCATTATGTACGTAATCATGTCGTGATATGTCGGGATTACAGTGAACTGCTTCGCATAAAGTAGATTGAAGTTGCCACATCAGATCGTTGCCTGCGGAAAACGGAAAATTGTGGGGAGAAATTGACATTTATGAGAAAATATTTTTCCCAACCGAGACGAGAAGCTTACTGGGAAGATTTGAGGAGAGAAGTTGCGGCGGCATTAACGACAATAAATACACACTTCAAAGCGTTCGGAAAGTACGTTAACTTTATTCGTAAAAAACATTTCTGATATTTACAGCGCACATTTGACGGAAGCATTAAAAAAAGTTTGGTAAAATTATGAGGATAGAGAAAAAAAACGTATTTCTAAATGCACACATATATAATTCAGAATAATATCTAAAGGTGTCAGTTTTTTCCTAAATTTGTAACACTGAATTGCATCGCAATTAAATATACAAAAACAAGAAACTTAACTCCCTGAACCCGAAAAACACCTTAATTTGATGAATAATATAATAATACTAGGTAAGTAGATATTATAATTTAAACCTAAGATATTTTCTAAGAACGATACCTGATCTTTTAAGGCTTCACGAGGCATATCTGATTGATATAACACCTTTGCCTTAGCACTCAAATAATACATTTCATTTATAGCGTTTTGCGGGTTTTCAGCTCCTACACAAGTCATTGGAGACAATATTTCCAAGAATTTTATGCTTCCCCTGTTTTATTATCCTCTTAAAAGTACATTTATCAAAACATAAGTTTCAAGTCCAAACAAACTCTAACCTCAAAGCATTCATAAACCGCTCTATAAACCTATTGTTGCCGTATCGTTCTTGCCAAATCTCTCCCTGTTTAAATTGAAAATACCTCCATCTGTCTAAGTGACTTAGCTTTGGTTTTTAAGGTTTTATAAATGAAAAACAATTTCGCTTTGGAAATAAATACCCAGAATCATATAATTATTTCCATACCTACTTACTCATAAATTAATTGAGTTGACCGCAGAGTCAATTCTATGCTATAGGCCAATGATATTGGGTTCAAATCCTTATAGACCAAACGAATATTCTGCCCTGTATTTATACATTTTTCATTTTGAATTGAATTGGTCCCTTTACCTAAAGGGGTTGGTTTCTATATGTTTCGTGTTATGAAAATGCAGTCAAGCCGTCTACAGCATTTTTTCTGTACAGCCATTCCAAGGAAGGCACAAGAAGCTAGAACAGAAGCCGCGGATCGCATATGGCTGATAAAAAATAATTTATGTGTTATTACAGCGGGCATATTATGAATTCTTATTGTTTCCGAAAAAATCTAATTCGAATGCCCGCCCTATTCCGAAACGGATTTTTTAATCACGAAAATAAACAGTGCGAGCCTTCGAAAAGCTCATATTTCCTTTCATCCCAGCGAGCTTATCTCCCATCACAGTAAAGCAAACACAACGCAACACACCCGCCCTGGAAAGCGCCGAATAATTAAAGCAGTTAATGTAAAAACGAGATATAAATATTTAGGAACCAACGGGCGTTTCGAAGAATTTGTTGCCTTGTCGAAATTAATTTTAATTTGGCTTAGAAAGAGATAAAAAAATCATTACTCAAAGGAGTGAGTTTTTAATGCAAATTTCGCACTCAATTCGAATATTTTATCCAAAGGATTAAATAAATAAATAGAGTCTTGGTAAATTTGGGAAATTAAATTCCCATAAAACACGGTAAATTTTTTGCTTGTATAATTTATTATAAGTAATATAATATTGGTATGTACACACTTCTAAAATTAAATACTATATCTTTGCGTACAACTATTTATTACAGCGATAAAGTCATTATAGATTATTGAAGAAGAAGATAACAATAATAATCTAATTTTTAAAAATATGAAAATGAACAAGACACAGAAAAATAATAAAAGATAACTGTCGCAACTGAGACTCGAACCCAGAACCTTACGTCTTTCCGGGACATACACCTCTACCAATTGGGCTACTGCGATCTATTATGAGACTGTGGTAATTGTCAACTTCATATTTCAAATTTCAGAATTAAAAATATTATCTTCGACTAAATGTTTTTTTCCATATTATTGGAAATAATATGTCAAATTAAAATTAAAATTATTAACAAATACATTCTTTGAATACTTGTTTCCAATAATAAAGGTAGCTGCCAATAATATGGAAAAAACATTTAGTCGAAGATAATATTGTTAATTCTGAAATTTGAAATATGAAGTTGACAATTACGACAGTCTCATAATAGATCGCAGTAGCCCAATTGGTATGGGTGTATGTCCCGGTAAGACGTAAGGTTCTGGGTTCGAGTCCCAGTTGCGACCGTTATCTTTTATTAATTTTCTGTGACTTGTTCATTTTCATATTTAAAAAAATTAGATTAGTATTGTTATCTTCTTCTTCAATGATATATTACATTGATGGGAATAACCCTCAAAAGTTAAAAAGAGAGTTTTTCTTATAAAAAATATCATTATAGATTTTTTATTTATATGTTCATTTTTATTTTAACGTAACTTATTGTCATTATATCTCACTCTACTTTAAATTTTTGTTGCTTATATTCTTATTTCATTTATGTACTTCTTATTTTTACTAGTAACTTTTTAATATCATTTCTCACGTTAAAGATGTACTGCCTTATAGCCACGTTAATTATAATATTTTGTAATCACGCTTGAAGAATGTCTTGATTCTCGATTTTTACAAGCGATTTAAATTACCAAACATATACACCTATTGTTAAACATAAGCATTCGATACTAAATTAGTATTTTAATGTATTATGTTTTCTCTTCGCTTATCCAAAGTATAAGTACAAAATTGTAAGCGCCAACAAAAAGGCTGTCCAAAGAAGCGAAGTTAGCAGTTCACAATGGAGTGCTGGTACCTACCTTGATGTATGGCAGTGAAGCATGGAACTGGCAGAGAAAGGATGGAAGTAGACAGAATGTTGTAGAAATGAGATCCCTGAGGCGTATGTGTGGTAAAACCATGTATGATCGTGTGAGGAATGTGGAGATCCAAAAAGAATGCAAGGCCGATGTGAGCGTCATAAGTAAGATTAAAAAAGGGACGCTTAGATGGTTTGGACATGTAGAGCGAATGACAAGAAGTGTTATAATATTTGAAGAAAGGAGTGTCAAGATAATATATGATGCGAATGTGAATGGTAGAAGAAGTCGAGGACGCCCGAGGAAGACATGGCACCATCAAGTGAATCAGATACTTGAGTCGGGCCATGTCAAAAGTCAGAATAATAGAAGAGCGTGTATAATAAGATGTATGAATGTGAATGAGGCGAGGAGTGTATGCCAAGACCGAGTTGTTTGGCGGTCCGTCCTCTCTGCCTACCCCTACCGCCGGGGAAACGGCGTGATGGTTAGTTAGTTAGTTACAAAATTGTATATTTGACTAAAGATTCTATGAGGAATTCAATCTTAACACTTTTTTTCCTTAAATAAATAATTTTTTATATAATTAAACATTGTAATATGAAATTATGTTATGAACTAAACCTTTATTATGAAATGATGTTATGATCTAAATTTGTCATTTGACTGGCCTAAAACAGGATCCATTCCTAGTTGGCTAGTCAAAGTTTCCGCATATGTTATGTGAAATAAATTTGTTATTATCGTAGATGGAGATTGATTCTGGAATTCAGATTTTGCGAAAAAGTGGAAAATAAATACCTAAATATGTAAATAAAAAATTCAGCAAATTTCATGTTTCTGTGTCGGTTTGTACACAATACGTTGAAGCCTAGTAAAAAGTACAGCGCTCTTGAGGTTATTGTTCGCGAAACGGTACTATACAAAACATACTATTATTAGTATTATGGCGAATTAAAACTAAGTGACGTGATAATTTTGGATAATGTAAGTTTGATAAATACATTTTAAGATAAAACAATAAAAATAAAGATATGCAATTAATTGATTTGTACTGTAATGGCACCTGTAATCATATCTCACTCTTTTGACTGCATTCACAACAATATCACACAGCCCTGTGCATACAAATATCGAACTTGTTAACCACGATGTATATCTAGGAGTTACAGTAGATTGCAACATGAAGTGGGATGTACACATTTTTAAACTTTGTAAGCGCCTTTGTTCTATTGTAGCTAGACTGTATGAAATAATATATTATGTTCCTATAAAAACTATGAAACTAATTTATTTGTCACTGGCAGAATCTACCGTAAGATATGGGATAACTTCTTGGAGTCAATCGTGTAAAACCAACATAAAACATGTACAAATGATTCTAAACGCCATGGTAAAGTTGTTAGTAAGCAAAACCGTTTTTAACTAGAGGCGAGACATTAGTATCATGTATAAATCAATCAATGTATTACCGGTTCGTGCTCTTATGTGGCAAAAAAAAGTATTACATCATATATCCGACAGTCCGTATAAAACAATGGTGGATCATGTACACAATACACGTCTCATACAAAATAAAGGAATGAAAGTACCTGTGTTTCATAACAGATATGGTCAAAGAACCCTTGAACATATTATACCATTCATATTTAACAAATTGCCATACGAATTTAAAGAAAATTGCTCTATAATAAAATTCTCACTGATGTTAAAATCATGGCTATTGAGGAGTAACCTTTTGTATTAAGATGACGTTTTGCTCACTTTATTCTCTAAATTCTAAATAAATACAATGGTCTCCCTGACTGTGCGATATCTGCGTGTATACACAGTTATATTATTTGCCCTCACTATGTACTTAATATTTTATTATATTCTTAATTAATTTTCTCTTTTACTTTTAGTAGTTTGCATTTTAATGAAATCTTTTCCTCAAAGATATTATTGATATCCTTTAAAATTTAAGTGTAAACCTTAGAAATATGTATATCATAAAACACTATCGGCCTTACTAAAAAAAAAACACTCCGCGGCCGTTAAACGGTGTTTTTGTGAATCTTTAGATTTGACAACGCCGTATTTTCTTGTTCAAATTGGAGTTTTCATAATAATCCGCTAGGTGGTGTGATTGATGCGCCTGCGCATTGCTTTCCCGCTGAATAAAAAAATAGCCGCGGAAATGCAGAAAAAAGACGGTCGCGGTGTTTGTGTGATTAAGATGATATTTTCGTAAATGATTTCAATCCTTGACTAATTCGCACTTATATTCATTTACGCAATATATTTACTATTAATTTGTGTTGTTTTTCGTTAGTTTAAGTCAAATTGTGACACTAAAATCGTGTGTTCTGAATTGATCTGTCAGAAAATGGTTCTTTAGGTTATATTCAGAAATAATTTGCATTTTAAGATCTTTATTTTATTATAAATTCTTGAAAGTGATGTTTTTTGGTGACTAAAATGTCTAATACATATTTTAGTAAACGTATCAAAGAAATTAATGTGTTAAGATGTGCAAGCACTGTATTCAAACGTTAGTTTGTTTATTGTAAATTTTTGGGAATGAAAAGCTAATTTCAAGATTTTTTTATATTTTTTTAATGTGTGAAGGAGTAAATAGTGAGGTGACAGTTTTATTTCAAAATCATTAAATAAAAGGACTGTGTTTTTTGAATTTTGAATTTTTCCAAATATTTAAATGTTTTAATAGAAAGTGTTTGGGGTAAGTGAGTTTTTTTTTTCAATTTGATGTTTGAAGCTTAAAATACTACAGTTTTTAAACATTTAAGTATATTTTAGATATGAAAATCTTAAAGGTAATTACATTTTGGTTCTAAAATGGTATTTGTTTTTACGACATCTCAAAAAATAATAAATATATAGGACATTAAAAAAAGAAATTCGAAATTCGTTGAAAATTACAAATGGAACAAATATATACAACAGATAAACAACCCTCCTTGGCCGTGTAAGCAATGTACATATCTTTCCATGAACAATTTTTTGTCAGTTCTTAATTAGTAAGGATTCTTCATACATGGTTGTTTGACCACTGTACAAATTTTTCAGAAAGTTTATTAGTAAGGCTGGTAAAATGGCGACGTTGTCAGATCAAAACCATATATTTTGTTTAGTAAGAATTTGAAAAACGAAATGTACAGACTTTACGCAACGTGCTACAGAAATACCGTTTAACGGCCGCGGAGTGTTTTTTTTAGTAAGGCTGTTTGTAAATTGAAGATGCATCAGAATTGTTTGTATTAGGTATATTGTTGCATTTTATTTTTTTTATTATGGTCCTATATTTAAATGTCGTTATTTTATTGGTCAATGACATAAACGTATTATTCACTGTCATATATAAATGAATATACTGTTTATAACGCAAATAAATAAAATAAAATAAAATTCTCTACTAATATTTAAATAATTATTTTCCTATTTTACACTGTTTTTCCCCATAACAACACTGTTTCTATATTATTTTCAAATTTAAAGTATAACACTATATTTGTAGGTATGTAATTTATATATGTATATATTTACTACGCAAATGCGTTTATGATTATTTCATTTATTGTTGTATCATTATTTTCTGTGGAACTAATCTCCTGCTGACAAGCTACTTGCAGTAGCTTAGCGGGAACAAATTATCATTGTATGTCATTTTTTTATACAATAAATAAAAAAAATAAAAAAAGTCACATTACATCCATTATTAATACAAATCGTTCATTACAATGACTACGTCGACTCTTCGCTTGTAAAATCGATACAGTGTCGGGTCGCCTATATTTCTTTCGCTATCCGGCCAGTGCTAGCAGGCAGCAGCGTGCAATCCGACACGTGACCCGAGATATGATCCCTGAGCATTATTATCCCGCCTGCTAATGGCCTGTTAGGTGCGTGAGTAGCTGCTTCCCTACTCTCTCTCCTATCTGCTACCCTGGTACCTGCTACTCTCTACAAGGACGTGCAGGGGTTTTATTTTGTAGGCGAATTGAAACTTCTGGGGATTATTTTCACATTTTACGAAATATTCAATTATGAACAAAAGACAAATTGTCTATAATTAACTGTCCTATAATTAGTTATCAATCTTATTAGATCGCTTTCCTAAAATGGAAGGTGAAATAAATTGACCGATTGAAGTGTGTTTTGGACTTATCTGGTATATCCGAAGTCAGGTGAAATTTCCCTTACTTCGGGTGAAGTGAGTTGATTGTCTGGAGCATAGGAGCCGAAATGATTCATGCAAATTTCCAAAACATTCCAAAGATTATCGTGATTTATCACCCCTAGTGAAATGTTGGTATAAAACCCTCTTTCACGGGCTTCAAGCTTAAAAATTCACACGTGGTATCTGCAAATATTGTCGCCCTTCGGCAAAATATCACCAAGCTTATTGTTCTAGATAAACAGGAGATCTGAAATTCCTAAAAAATATTACTTAATTAAGAAAATTCTAATCTTACACAATAAAACCACTCAGTAACAAATAAAATAATAAAAAATACATAATTAAAACACGTTAAAACTCAATTCGACATGTTGGTGCCCACCATACACAAATTCGCAAATTTACAGAGGAACATTTTGGTTCGGGCAAAATCAATATTGCTGTATGAAAGAAATTAAAATTAATATTTTTTCAAATTATGTAGAATTTTTCTTTAAAACGAGAAACTTTTCAAGGGCCTTAAATACATCAACGTTGCATGGAAACTTGATACCTTATAAAAATAAATTGATACCTTATAAAAACTGTTGGTACGCCCCAGCCAAAATGCTGCTGGGATTGTGCTTTTCACCCACCTCCTCTCAATGGGCAGAGAGTAGAGGGCAGGTATCCATTCCAGGTATTTTTTTATATTCGCGAAAAAATATACCCTTGGCATGACATGCCTAGTGCCTAGGGGTCGATACTACGCCTTTTTTAATGATGCTAGGTAACCATTGAAATCTGAATATAACTTATTTAGATAAAGGACTATGCGCATTTATGATAATGCGAGAAAGAATATTAATAATAATTTACTTGTCTCTATTGTCTTCGAGACACTTTCTCACTAAATGATTTGTGATGGTTCTACATCATATGGTGTAGAGCAGGGGTAACCAATTACTTTCATTAGGGGTCCGTTTCTTAAAATAATATGACCGTCGCGGACCGGAGGGGAAAAAGACCCCCCGGCTTTTAAATATGTGTTGATATAATATCAGTGAATAAATAAAACGAATTGGTTCCGGAACATTATTTTATTAAATACTAGCTGACCCGGCAAACTTCGTACCGCCTCAGAATCAATAAATGTTGTGTTTAATTTATTAGCTGAAATAAATTAAGTTTTTATTAAGTTAAAATAAATAGGTAGCTACTCTAAGTTCAAAAAATTAAATTGAGCTGTTGACTAAGCACGAAATATTCGGCATACTACACCATTGACAGTTCGAATTGATTCAAATTATGTCGACCAACGCACATTATTTGAAAAGCCGTTCCATACAAAATACATGAAATAATTAATTATCTTCATAATTATTTTTCCCGTGATGTTTTCCGATATTTTAATAGTTATTCTGTTAATTGGGGCGAAGACAAATCCAACAAATTAAATATCATAAAAATCGGTTCAGCCGTTCTTGAGTTATAAATGGTGTAACTTACCCGACTTTATTTTTTATTTATTAAGATTAAACAAATGTTATGAAGAAAAAGAAGTACCAAGGGTTTTTTACAATATTAATGAGAAAAATGACATTTTTTTCCTTGGACTCTCCGTCCAAAGTTTGGACTAAAGTTTGTGCAGGCTATTGTCATTAAATCTTGGAGATCTTCATCGGTAAGTCTGCTCCGGATTTTATTTTTATGAAGTTCATCTTGGAAAATGCCTCTTCACAAACATGTGTTCACCCAAACAAAGTGAGAAGTTTCAAGGCAATTTTTTTTAATTCTGGGTATTTATTAGCATAAAAATGATCAAATTACGTACTCAAGTTTCATGTGTAATATATTTTGTATTGTTAACACAAGGTCCGCACAAAATAGATCGGCGGTCCGGATCCGGATTCGTTTTAGTTATTTTATTATTATTTACGATTATGTCAAAGCTTGGTGTTAGACATTAATAGTAAGCAAAATTTATAATTATTATAGATGAATTTATGAATGGTCAGATACTTCCCCACCTTCCTCTATCCCATTAATTTCCCCTCCCCACTACCTTCGGCTTCATAACAACAGCCCCAAGGTGGCTGCCATAGTCTCACTGGCTCCTCACTGGGAGCATTTGGGATTCTTGTACGGAAATAACATAAAAAAAAAAACATCATGGCCGTTTATAATGATCTTTTTACCAGCTGAGGACCATAAATTTAAACACGGGAAGATAAATGAAAAATGAAAAAAAACTTACATGCGAAAAAATCAAACCGGTTTTAAATAGATTTTGAAGCTAGACGAGAATTTTTTAAGGAATAAAAATATGCATGTACATAATGCTTTTTAGTACAAATAACACTCTTTTAATAAATTCATTGCAAGGTGATTGTGAAGAAAGATAAGAATTCCGTTAGCAATAAAATAATTAATTTTGTCTCTTTCATAATTTAGGAGACGGGTATGGATCACCAACACATGTGCCATAGGTTATCCCAAGCGGTTGCTACGTTTGGTGATTTAGCAGGGGTACCCGGGTTCATTGGTTGAGGTTTGGCATTTGCCCGCTTACTGCGCGGAGGGTCGTAGGCCTTTTGACCTCCCTAGCCGGACTCTATCGACTCATCACCTTGCGTTGCAGTTCGAGGGATGGATTTATACGTCTGTCACTCCTGGAAATACTGACCCCCAGAATCCCACCAACCGCTCTTATCTCATTCTTATGACATAGACTCAGCGATAAAATATTTTGCTCATGGCCTCCTGTGTGGAGCTAATATAAAAAAAAACTACATTCTGTAAGGTTGCATTTTAGTACAAAAAAAAATCTAAATAAATTCGTGGAAAGGTTGTCATATATTTGAATGTGGAGCAAAAACTCACGAATCAGAAATTAATCCTGATACTCCGCTGACTGGGCTAGCCGGGCTGAACATATCGCTGTTGAGAGTATGTTTGTTTTGTACAATGGGGGGAAGTTAGTACCCCACGCCCTCGCAGGGCACACTGTGGGGTCGATACTTTGCCTCTTTTTTATGATTTTTCGCAAACACAAAATACTGAATACGTGATGTTTGCCTCAAGTTGTTTCACCTGCGGCAAAGGCAAACTGACGACAGCGAGGCATTCGCGGCTCGCGGCAAAAAGGAGACGACACGATATTGGAAATATTTTTAAAATATTTCGAGTCTTCAGTAGCGGCTGATGATTTTTTACATTCTCTATACCTAGACAAAAGATCAGAGATGGTCAAATGGTCGATGAGAGAATTTAGGGTTTTCGATCGCATGAGTGGAAACACACGAAAATTATCAGAAAGCATATTAGGATTTTGTTAAAAAACTTAACAAAACAACAAAAAATCCTACATCTCTTTCTCGAGATTCTAGCGTCGAAGCTCCGAGATAGAAATGAGCTTTCTATAAGTATACAGCTCACAGTGAGATAAAAACGTTATGATTTAATATTGCCACTGCTAATTTTATTCACTTCTGCTTAAAGGTTGACATAGAAAAAATAGCAAATGAAACAAATACTTAGTTTTAAACCACTTTATTTTTATTTATATTTGTCGACCGGTTTCGATTTGACTCAATCTTCATCAGGACAATAAAATAAACTAAATCATAATACAGAGAAACAATATAAGGTAAACAAAATTGAGAGAGAAAGCAATATATGGGAGAGGGAGAGAACATCATAAACTTGGTTTAAAACTAAGTATTTGTTGCATTTAATATAATGTCAAGCCACAAAGTGTTTGCTTTCTTCGATAATTTGATAGAAAAACCAGCTTTATTTATATTGTTGATTTAAATTTATTTTTAAGTGCGCCTTTATCCACTATGTTAAATTTAAATATCTTTTCAATTTTTATTTAATATACGTGTATGCGGTATCCAGAAACTCATATATTAAATTTACTGTTCTTTATAATTGATTGATTGACATTGATGTTACTAGAAAAAAAATTTTTTTTTTGCCTTTTTATGAAAATACTAGAAATCAATGTATATGTTTCAACTATTTCTTAATATATTATAATGATAGACAAATACATATTGTTTTACTGTCATAACATGTAGGTATAAGCTAGCCGCCACTGTATACCGCTCCCGCTGATGGTAAAACGATCGGTGGAAAGCTCAGACAACGTAAACCGCATATCACAAAAGATTTGTTTGAATTCCGTTCTCGGAGGAAATCTCACTTGTTGACGTGGCATTTTTGTTTAATAAAATTCTTTGTCACGTGATCTACAAGCAGCCAATGAAATAATACCACTTTGACTGGGAGGAAATAAAACAGCCAGAAAGATAGGCACTGCCTAGTTTCCTAGCTTTGAATTCTAGATGCGAACTATTTGCGATTTCAGAATTTGTCAGAATTGAACGCTGTAAAATTATACAGGTTAGCATCCAAGATTTCTCATATTTTATTTATTAGGTTGGTAGTAATTAGCTACTAGTATATCGCCTAATTTTAAAATCTTCTATTTTATCTTACTGATCAATTGAAAATTATTAAGCCATACATTTTGGCATCTTTAAATTACTGCTTCATAAAAGCACACAGATTTTCGGCTCTTTAGTTTTTTTTGGCTAAAAATTGCCTTAACTGTCACAGCTTTTAGAAAAAATATCTTGCACGAAAAGATTTTAAACTTATTTTTATTTAAATAACTCTCTTAGGGATTTAACACAATACAAGTTTTAATTACATACATTAGTGTTTTAAAAAATTTGTGCCAAATTTATTGCGTCAAAAATATGAGAGAAACTAAATGAATCTACGTAATAAAAACTTATATATATTTTTTTAAGTAGATACAACTTGTACATGAAGCACTACCACTGAAATAATAAAATGTCGATTAAGTAAAGTGCTTACTTTCCCGCTGGTAAATTGGTTTATTAATTATTAATTTAATATCCGATGTGTCAGGGTTTACGTAGAAAACTTTTCCGATAGCGTTATACGAGTGGCTCGGCTAATATTTCCACGTGTGCGGATTGGAATTGCAGGTTAGTTTCAAGGGAGCGATTGCCGCTTGTCTATGTGTGTCCGCCAGGGCTATATTGTCTATGGGGTGTAAGGCTGTACACTGTACAGTGGACAGACACCCTAGGAGCCTCCTGTCTGGGATGAAATATGTGAAATATGTCAGTGATACGTATTTTTCAGTTCGAGCGTTAGGAGTATTCGTGCGATACTTCTGAAAGCATAGTGTGTTTACAAAACGGCAGAAAATATGTTATTAGAAAATTGTCCTACGATTTTATCAGAAAGACACAACATTAAATACGCATTTAATGACGAAAACAACAATATTTCACGAAATTAACTGTATTTATTTTAAATTAAATTAAAACAAATAACTTGGTTTAAACCACTAATATAATCACAATTACCTACATGTTTCAAAACCGATGGTTTCTTAGTCAGGGTAGTAATGACATTAATAACAAAATAAACAAACAAGTATAGACTAAAAAGAACTATGGACAAAAATATTTTAGAGAGAGGTGATTAATTAATAAAAAATATCGCAAAAAAACAATTATTTAAAATTAAATATAAAAATTATTTAAAAAATATGAAAAATTACATTATATAAATTATCAAAACATAATAAAGATGTTTAAACAACAAAAATAAATTATTTTAAATATAATTATTAATAAGAAAATAAATTTAAGAGATGGCTATTTTAAAAAAATATTTGGTTATTAATAATATTTAATTTACTATTAACACTTTTTCTAATTTCTAAAATTTCTAAGTTTGCTAATTGTAAATCTGTTGAGTTTGTGTGTAAAATTTTTAACCCTTTATTTATATCAAAAGAATGATTTGTTTCTAAAATGTGATTGGCAAATTCAGAATAATTATTATTATTCAAACACCTTAGATGTTCTTTAACTCTAATATTAAAATTTCTATAAGTCTTTCCAATATAAAAAAAGTTACAATCATTACACATTAATTTATAAACTCCAGATTTGTTCAAATAATCACCCTTATCCTTGTTATTTAAAATATAATTTTTTAATTTGTTATTTGTGTAAAAGGCTGGGTTTATATTAGTGGTTTAAACAAAGTTATTTGTTTTAATTTAATTCAAAATGACGCCACAAAGTGATTTTGCGAAGTTCGAAGAAATGTTATTATTTTCTTCATTAATATAATATTTCACCATTTTTCAAGATACCGCACTTCCATTGTGAGCCAATTACATACAAACTGCATACAAATGACGGAGCCATCTGTATGTCGACGTGCATAGAAATTGTAATAATTTGTTTGGCACCCAGTTATGTATTTAAATTATTGGCGAGGATGCAAAGAACATTCTGCATATTTAGTTGATGTAAAAAAATCACTTAGTGCCTATTTTATTTCGAGTATAGTCGATAATGATGGTTTATCAACTTGTTATATTTTCTGATTAATTCGTAGTAATCAAATTATCGGAGTAAAAATAATTTGTTCTTACAGTTACTCATTAATGGTATGATAAAATATATGTAATATGGTAAAATATGGTAAAATATCTAAGCCTGCACTAACTGGAAGTAAGTTTATATTTTGCAATAATTTAGATCTAGACCTCCCAGTTTCTCTTCAGTTTAAAATGGCTATTATTTTGTTTAGTCAACAGATTAATTAGGTACCTTTCTAGGCACTTTTCAACCCTCCATTTTTCTAATTTGGTTAATTATTATGAATATTATAATCCATATATACAGAAAAAAAATCACATTCAACTCACATAAAAAAGAGATTCATATTATTTAAAAAATTGGAGAAAACATTCAAACCGACTTTGAGAGCTTAAAATAAACAAATCATTTTAATAAACAATAAAAAAAGTTAGTAGCCTTCACTATCAGTCTGTACATATCGAGTTCAGTAAACAGGCCGTATTGATTTCAGGGCATCCATTGTGCCTTAATGAAAGATGGAAGAACGGGCGTCAGTTCGTATAGTGTGAGCCTCTCGTTTTACCAAAGTCATATTGCTTTCATTCTTCACTAAAGACTACGAAGGAAAACTTTATTCCTGGAGCGATATTACTCCAGCTACTTCACATAGTTATAGAATAAAAAGTTATACAGAGGGTGGAACACCGAATTTCTTTTAGAGATGTATTAGATCAGGTGATTTTTTTTTGATTCGCAAATAACCAATTTTGGGTAATAGGGAGGTTGAGTGAAAAATATTTTGACTTAAAAAAAATATGCTCATGTAGATGACATGCAAACTTAAATATTTACCAGTATTTTTTTGTTTTTTTTTCATAATTAAATTAATTCTACAAGTTTGAATTTTATTAAAGCCCGCGAAGACAGACGGTAAGAAACGGGTTTTGTAAATGTTTTACCTTATATTTCACACAAACAAGGGACCAGATGACGTCATGAACTCTCCCGCACGGTATTATACTCTTAGCCGGCGTTTTCGGTCTTTATAAAATTCAAATTTGTAGAATTAATTTAATTATGAAAACGAACTTTAAAAATAAAAAAAATACCGCTATTGAACATTCATAAATTTCTTTTAAAAAAGGACTCAAATTCTTTATTGCACGATAGCATGTTTCTTCACAGGCGGTATCAATTTTAAATGTCGACTTAAGACGATAGACTTCGCTTTTCAACCCATACAAAAAGGACGACCGGGAAGAAACACTTTTCTACATCGAAAATTGCACAAAATGAATATATTTTTTTTATACTGCCTTTTAGAGGGTGAAAACTATGTCGGTATGTTTTCGAATTTTCGATGCGTTTCATAATAACGTAAACATTCACTGTCAAACATGTACGATTTATCAAAAAATATTATTTAAGGAAAAGGTGCTGCTAACTCAACTCTCATAAAGAATTATAAAATTATAAAAAGCTACCGACGTAGCTTCTTCTTTCTAAGAAATATACATTTTTCAAAATTTCAATTTTGTGCAAGTGTCGGTGTAGAAAAGTGTATTCTCCATAAACCCCTTTTCGAGTGATTTCTGTAGGTAAATTTGAGCGTTGTCTCATTCGCACATTTCGCATTCGCATGTATTGTAAGTGTGCGTGAGCTTATTGTGAGCGGGACAGAATGACAGACGCGGGTGTTCCGCGTGTGGTTTAAAGTCTAGCCTCTTAAAGCTCACAAACAAGGGACCAGATGACGTCATGAACTCTCCCTCACGGTATTATACTCTTAGCCGGCGTTTTCGGTCTTTATAAAATTCAAATTTATAGAATTAATTTAATTATGAAAACGAACTTTAAAAATAAAAAAAATACCGGCATGTGAACATTCATAATTTTTTTTTAAAAAAGGACTCAAATTCTTTATTGCACGATAGCATGTTTCTTCACAGGCGGTATCAATTTTAAATGTCGACTTAAAGCTCAACCGCATCAGTTGAGGCTGATATGTAAGAACTGGAAATTTCATCATTTATGAAAAAAATAAGATGTCCTTAGTTTCGAGATGCTTTTCTTACTTTTTTGACATTATGGATATCTTTCATGACGCTGCGAGCCGAAAATAGTAGCAATTTTTTCAAGAGCAAAACAATAATACTTCATTTTATGCGTATTTTAAGATAATAATGCAAATAGATATTTGGATTTGTTTAAAATGTGAAAGCTGTTTTTCATATTGATTATTAGGTGATGTGAAAAAATGTTTTATACATTACTTGGTTCAGCACATTGATAACACATCGACTGTTGGTAAAGTTCTTCAAGCCACATTTTTTGGGAATGTTACTTCTTATTGATTTCGCGTAAAATAGTCGTCGAAGTTCAACATGGTAAAATATTTTTTGCTCTTTTAGGCATTTTTGATACTAAAAACTAAATTTCTTTTACGATATTTCGAAATAAACGTAGATGAAATTACTCAATCCTCAGATCTTTCATAATTTTAAATGGAATTGCAATATTTTACGTCGACAGTTTAAAAAACACTTTTTTTTTCACATAAATTTCAATACATGATTAAATATGATTTTTCTGTTTCAGATTTTCGATTTAATTTCGCATATATTATCTTCGTTAATTAAAATATAATAATTTTAAATTAATTTTACGAATTTTTAAATATTCTCTGTGTAGTCTCCGGTAAAGTTTTCATTTTGTGGCTTAAAGTGTTTTACCAAACCGCAGTGGAGTTAAAATCACCTTTAAGTCTTGGTTTTCTTATAGTTTTCGATATTAAATCCGTATTTAAATAGCAATTATGTGTCGCATGAATGATCTCCCAAACAACCTCTATAACTTGGGCCTAAGAATTATATAATTGTAGGTACAGCGGCCTTGAGGTGATTTCTCATAAAAATAGCGCTCTACAAATTATCCATTTATTATTATTATTTTTGAGGATGTTTCCTCAGATTTTATTAGATTAACCAATTATTAGCACTTTAGTACACCTAAAAGAGGGTTCGATAAATGAAATAAATCATGCATCCTTGTGACTTTGGACATACATTCATCTTGGCAGGATAAGGATGGGTTGTTTCACAGAATTAAAAAAATCAATGAATTTCAAAGTTAAAGCTCAAGTTCTATGAAAGATTTATTAAAGTTCTGTTATTATTTAATTCTATGCCGGTTATTCCACAGCAGTTTTTAATTTACAGAACTTGAATAGGACTTTTACAGATCATGAATTTTAGCTTTAAAATTTGTTGAATTGTTCAAATTGTGTAAACAACCAGTCTTAAATGAATATGTGTAATATATGTGATGGCATATTCCTCTAGGGGGTTAATCATAGTTATTTTCATGTTTCTATACTAAAAACATGTATTTTCTCGCCAAATATTTACACTTTTGACATGTGAGTGGACTCATCAATTCAGCATGAATTAAAACACAGCAAACCATACCTGACTCGATCTAGTTTGGAAATATATATTTTTTTCAAAAATTCTCATCTCCCCCTCCTCCTATAGGGGTGTTCCATCAGCTTAATTCTATGCGAACTCTGCGGATTTTCATTTATAAGATGAACAATTACCAAAGTTCATATATTTTATATAATAATAATTATAGATAATATTTTATCTGTACTTGTTGTATAAATGTATTTCTGGAGTGATTAATTTTTATTAAGAACTATACCGCCATAAATTTGTGAATTGTTGTTGACAGCAATATTTTTTGTTAATACCGCATTTGTGCACCCTGTACAAATAATACGAATTCCGCAAAGGATTTTCCTTTTCTGGCGATGTAAAAAGGAAGTTGGCGTTGATGAGGTGATACGTGATATTTCGTGATGGATCGAATTCACTAATTGCGTCGTATTATCGCAGCCTTTCATTTTGAGACAAACGTAATAATGGAAATGCTACGAAAATTAAGCTAAATGAAATATTACACAAAGTCAAGTAATTTTAACAATGTATAACTTTTTTATCATTTCTTAATCTTATCGCATAGTTTTAAGAATACAGCGTGTGTTAGCTATTCTTTAGAGTTGTGATTATTGGTGGATGAACTTTTAATATCCAAGCCGAAGTGGAATTTGAATAGAAATTTTACTGAACTTGTATTTTAATTTAGGGCATAGCATGGACCTGGGTTCATGGTGTGAGGTTTGATTAGGTCTTTTGCGAATATTTTTGCCAACCTACTGCGTGGTGTGCCGGATAGAGAGAGACTGCTTGAGGAAGACCTTTGACCTTTCCAGTCGGGCCCTCTCGTCTCCGTCGCCTTCTACCGCAGTGAGAGTGGGAGAGAAAGATTCACACGTTCCTCCTGAAAACATTGACTTACAGATTCCTTCGCACCCCTTATACCATTTTCCTTCTCAGAACTTTCCCTCATTCTTTTCCCTAAAAAGACCCTCCAAATTGCAGACCCTGGGGGATTTTTTCCCGTTTGGAGCAAATGTAAATAAAAGTTGAAATTTTGACCTTTGGAATAACAAGGTTCCATCTGTGGCGGCAGCGTCATGCGATACTGGGATCTATAGTTAGCTACTTTAGAGTTCATTATCGCCCGACGTTACGGCAACAGATGGAACCTTGTTATTCCAAAGGGTCGATTTGATGAATCGTGAATTATATAACTAATTCTGTGAAACAATCTCTCCTTAGAGCGTGGAAAGCTACAAAAGTTTCGAAAAATACTGACAACTACCCATTTATCAAAATTAAACGTGAAGAGAAAAAAACATTTTTAAATACAAATCACTAACGCATAAATATGCTTAATTCTTTCAGAAACGTATGAATATCGCGAACGCTTGATTTCATTTTTTCATTCTCAATTGATCATCTACGTGGACTTATTTCTTTCACAAACCCATTTTTCAGGATTTGACACGTCTGCCTCTGTCAAAATTATGTGACAATGTCCTATATTTAAAATTCACAAATCCCCTGAAATCACCCCTCCATAATAAATCTGTTGATTAATTCAATCTCGTCCACCGCCCGCCATCTTGCCGTGGATTGGCACTGCCAAACACTGCCAAATGTGATAACGAAACATTAAATAGACACAGTTGGCATTGGTTGGCTTACACCCCGATGTGATTCACCCTACGATTTCGTTGTTTCATTAGCAATAATTCTATTTTCCGTGCCTTCTAATTTTTTATGTCACCTTTTGCATTGATTCGAGAATTAAGCTACAAATGATATCTACATTGAAAAAATCATCAGAATTTCCCTCTCAAATTTTGATTAATTGATGCATTGCAGGTTTAGATCCAGTATGCTTTGTTAATTAGAAATGCAGGCTGTGAAAATGTATCATTTCTTTTATTTTACTTTAGAAAATATTTCTAACGATTCACAATAGAGGAAGCAATTAAAGATATAACAAACACCTTCCTTTACAAATTTCTTGACACTGATATGTAACAATCAATATAATATAATGTATTAACTTGTGTTTATTAAATTATTTACTCAAATTCTTTACCCTGAAAAAACAAAAGTTATTTTATAAGTTTTAGAAAACTTCCTAATTGGTATGAATTCGAACAAGATGAACGCCGATAAAGGTGCTGCATATTATGTCAATGAACTACTTTTCATGGCCGGTTAACATGAAAATTAAAGTCATAACCTTTATTTTATTTTTAGCATTCAGAATATTACATAAATTAATTCCTGCATCATTATTGCGTACATAAGTATGTAAGACACTACTTTTATAGAAAACAACCCACATACAAATTCCAGTCCTTCTAAAGACTTTAACTTGTTGCTTACAATTACGAGATAGTTTGAACACGACATAACCCACATTCGTTGGAAATATATTGTAAATAACCCTAATAATTGAATTTAAACATTACAATGTAACAGAGTAGATACTCTGGGTTAGTAAAGTATGTTAGTATCTGTATAGATATTTTAGAGATTAAGAAGCAAACAACTCTTTTGGCTTCCCAAGTTCAACCATTTATTGCTTTTGTTGGGTATTTCTGTGCCTGTCTGATGCTGTCTTACTTTGAAGTACATAAATTATTTCATGAATTGGGAAGGCTGGCTTGGCGTAAATAAGGGCAAAAGCCTTTCTCGAGTTTCTTTGCGAATGTTTGTTCAGAATCAAGTTGTTCGTAGAGAATCAATGATATAGATTTCACAGTAAGATTTTTGGTCCTTGCAAAAATGGGTCAGGAAGATGTATGAAAAAAATACTGGCAATGGTACAAAGCGAAATAATTGTGGACTTTTGACAATTGATATAACTTTAAATGTCTACTTAAGATACAGCCGTTGAAACGACTCAAAGTTATTTATTGATTTTCTTGAAAAACAACGACCCTTTTGTGAACAAAAATGCGGATTTTCGCAGTGCAGGAATTCTTCTTCCAAATTTTTTTCTGATGTTGTAAAATTCATTTATATTTAGTTAGCGATGAAGCAAAATGGCACCATTAAATTCTTTCAATCGATTGTCCAGACTATAAGTTATCGATTTCATTGTCAAATGTCCATTCGAGGTCATTACCTGAAAATACCACAATTTACGGTTCTCACACAAATCGGTCTAGACATAATATATTTGTCATTTGGAATTTTTATGGCTAGCACTAAAATATTGCTCTCACAATGTAATTCTTTTATAAATTGCAAAATAATTTAACCACGCACAATATCGATTTGGAGGGATTATCTTGGTTTTCCAAATCATTGCACAGGCCCACTTGGAAGTGATCTTTACGTGAACTGACAGAAACAAGTAATTTGAATGAATTTAAGGCATTTAAAAAAAAAACGCAGACTCTTAATGAGAAAAATATGTTCAAATATAATCATTTTTGAAACTATGTAGAATGACCGTCTCCGACCTTCGAAGGTCAGTGAAGTGAAGGGTGTACAATTATTGCCGCAGATCGGAGAACCAAAATGAGTGGGTTTCATTTGTCCAATAATGTATGGTTTCCATGGTTTCATACGTCAAGAAAAGAGTCGTTCGTAGGTTACGTGAAGCGGTTTAAAATAAAAAAATGTAATATAACATTATGGTTGATATCCCGAGTAAATATAAATTTTGCTTAAATATTAAATAATTCTCGTCAAAATAATTCAATTTTTATATTTTGTATTATAAAGCAGAGAGTTTTTTTAGAGCTGATTAACAAAAAATAAAAATAAATTAATTGACTTCATGTTTATGATGTTGATATAAACATGACTGATTGACATAACTTAATTAAAATTGAAAATTGGATATGTATAAAATACGAAATTTAATTCGCAATGTCAAAATGCAAAATGTTTTTTTTATAAATAAAATACTAGTATTAAAGCTTTTTTGGAAATATCAGTAAATATTAGTTGATTTTGAGGAATGGCTTATTATATCCTAGAATCAAAAATTCATTTAATGATTTTTTATAACGTAAGCAAAACATCATAAAAATGCAAAAATCATTAAATCCTGTAATAATGTTTCTGAAGAACAAATTCACAGGGAATAAACAGCGCAATATTTAAACAGGGTTGAGTTGCATGTCCCAAATCTACCCCCGGAATTTCCCTAAATTCGTTCCTCACTTAACTTCAACTTCCTTCAGAGGAAGGAAGGGTAGAATTCCAAGAAAGGGTCGGGTCTAATCGCTAATTTTCAAGTAAGCAATCCGTTCTACAAAGATAATGTAAAAGGGTGAAGTTGATTCTAACGTCTTGAGTTTTAACGGTGGATATCTTTAAGAACTTTTTACTTTGATAGATAGCTATCCAACTGGTTGCTTTTTCGAAGAGGCCGTGAAATAATTGTGATTAATTTTGATTTAACGTTTTAAATGTCAATTTACATTATCGTTATTCAAGTCGATGAAATAATGAAAATCCATTATTGAACACCAATATTTCCTATATTACACGTGTTTTTTTATCTATGAACAAAGGCAGCTTAAAATATTGATGGAATTATTTTTAAATACATTTTAGAAAAAATAGATTAAACAATCAAGCCAAAAGATCAAATATTTCATAAAAATACTAATTTCGGATTTCTGTGCATCCTGCGTAACACTGGTTTAATGCGCTTAAATTTGCTTAGAATTTAATCGTAATTTCCAAAATGGGAACTGATTGAGTGAAGAGTTCAGACAAACGATAAAGTACGCGCTATTATGTAATATTTTAACGGTAATTTATTTTAATAGTTGTTTTTAACCAAGGAACTGATTTGACAAGAATTTAGATTATCTCGTGATTTAAAATTAAATTATAAGATTCAGAAACAGGCAGATGTTACAGATCGAGATATTCTGTTTATTCAGAAAACAGATTTCTGCTTTTATGAAAAGATGCAAATTATTTATTTTTCGTATTAATAAAATAAAGCACTATTTTCTGACAAAGTAAAATAAAGTGAAGATGTGATATGATATGAATGAATAGAAGAGATGATAAGGTTTGTGGTATACGATACTGAACCGGAATTTCTCTTGCCAGTCAGGTGGTCTTTGAGAAAAGGTGCATAAAATCAGGAGCTCTTCCTTTCCCTCGAGGGAAATAGCTACAGCGTTCACTCGTGTACAACAAGGTGGAACTACAGACGAAAGATCACTTCTGAAAAATGTAATAGGTACCATTATAATGTTGGTGAATAATATAGAGCAGCGGTTGTCAACTTTTTTGAGCCTGCGCACCCCTTGACTCTTAACACGAAATTTGTTGTACCCCGTAACTTCTTTCTATCTTGTGTACAGGTGTAATGCAATTTTTGTAATTTGTTTTTTAATACTCTCATTATTACGTGAATTTAACAATCAAGTCGCACATATACAATTTAGTGTGTAGGTATTAAGGGCATTTTTAAACAGTAATTCTAAAAAAAATGTTCCATGTCTTTTTATTTCGACGAAAAAAAATCATGTTCTCCATACAAAACTACAAACTCACAAAATGATTTTTTAACTTCAAAAAAATTTATAGAAATTTTTTCCTCGTGTATAATAAATTCAGATTTCCTGTGACACCTGTACAATCAATCATACAATGTTAACATACAGTCTATGTGAACATTGAGCTTGCTTTGCAGAGCAAGGTTTTTAGAAATAGATTGTTATGGAAACAATATCTGCATGGCCTAATTATATATTCAATTAATTGCTCCTTTGCAACGTATTGAATTATTTGTTCATATTTGATTATGGGTCTAAAGTCGGACGATAACTAAGACTCCATCCTAATATTTTAAACTTGATGCGAGTACAAAAAGTTTTCAAATATTAGTAAAAAAAAATTGATTCTCCAACCCACACCATGTAAAAATTTTTCTAGGATCCTTTTAATAAAACACTGGACAGCTACGTGATGAACTCTTTATGCACAGATATACGACATGATTAGACACTTTATATTTTTTAGCCCGGTTCCCCGATCTTATATAAAGAAAGCCCTAGGACTTGTTCAGGAGGCTTGTTGAATTGAGAGAGATCTGATTTTTTACTTTGGCTCTCAGGTCCTGCCTATTTGTCGAAGAATTAGAATCTAATATTTCACTCACATTAGAGCAATATGTATTTAAGCGACAATTTAGCCAATTTTTATAAAATGTTAAAAAAGTTGTAACATATGTTCACAGGTTCTCGAGAAAAAATAAACATGATAATATCACATTTGCGGATGTTTACAAATGAAATTAGGTCGGTGTATTTGTAAAAGCAAACAACTTCGAGGTGTGGATCGACTTTTAATGCGGATATCGTTAATCTGTATCTCAATAACTCTGCTGAACGAGTACAAGGTTTTTGGTGTTTGCAAGGTTTTAAATGCGGGTCAATACGAAAATAAATTAGTCTATATGGTTCATTTAAGGAAAAAAAAACCCACCTATTTCCTTATCATATTCAACAGAATTGTAGTCTACGCAATATACAAAAGAAAACGAAAACTTTTTGCTTTTAAGAACCATTGATCAGCGGCTGAAAATTAAAGTTCCAAAATGATTGCAACTGTACAGGGAGGTTTCGATGAGAAAGATCGATTATTCCTCGAACAAATTTTTTAACTAAAAATTTAATATCGATTTATTTCATTCAAAGCTGGAGTTAATAATTACCTACATTCAAGTAAGCAATAAAAATGCTCAAAACGCTCGATGATAATTATTAAATATCGTGTACTTCTTGTAAGTATATTTTGATCATAAGTATTTATGATTTTTTAATAATGTCACATAGTGGGTAAAAAAATCTGAAATATTTTAGTTTAGACCTTAAATAAATAGAAAAACTGAGGTATTTTCGTTCTGGGATTTATTTTTTCGACTTTAATTTGACGTTAATTGAACTAAAATTAAAATTCTGAAAAGTGTCTTTACTAGATTATGTATTAATTTTTGTATGTATTGATGTATGATTATTGATTTGAAATTGGTGTTGTATAATACAATATTTCGTTTGAAAATTTAATAAATCTGCCAACGACCAATGGTACATACAACCTTAGTATATTAAAAATTAACTTAGTCTTTTCAAAATTATAAAAGTGCGTTTACCAGATAAAATAACAATCTTTCAAAATAAATTTATGTTTTTTTTTGTAAAAAAGAGTCAAATACATCTAGAATTTGGTTTAAAAATAACAAATTTCTGATATTGTCTGGTTATACCTTCTTAAGTAAGTCAAATATAAAAGAAAATGTGAGATTTTTAATTTGAAAATTGTTTAACTTTCTACATATTTTGTCTAGATTCTTTCCTTTATTGTGTATGGCCAAGCACTAAGAAGGCACTTTTTTGCAAATATTTTCATTTGCTGACATTATTTTTATGGTGAATGATAAAAATAGACATGACGCGATATCTGTTCATCCGAAATTTACATTTTCGGTACTAAAACAGTAATCTCTCTACTACATCAAAACAGATTCCCAACTTCAGTTTATAATGCTGTCCAAATTGAACAGACATTGAGTAAAATCTACCAAGAATTTAATGGTCTAACCCCAATTTCATTACAGCATTATATTCCACATCTGTGTTTGCATTAGCTAAAGTAAATTCTTCTCTCCTAGGATAAATACACTTTATCTTACAGAGAAAATGGTAGGCCAAGGACGTGCTTCACTGCGACGCGGCATGCGGCAGTACCGGTAATAATTGAAAATGTTTTTTTCTCCCTTTTGCCTAATGCATCTGCACTTTATATCACGAAGGAATTTTTTTCTCTTTTCTGAATTATATTGACTTAGTTGTAGGTATATTCACATTATAAAATAAACGATTTATACTCGGAAAGTTAGCCTAACATGCAGCATCGTGATGATGAGGAGTTGAATCTTATCACAAATAATTTAAAATAATATTTTGATTGTCCTTCATCTGGGTGATATTTAGAGCTTTGTTCACCCTGGAAGTAAATTTATATGTTAAAAAGTTTTTTGTTGAGCTAATTGATTAAAATGAAGTATTTGATATTCGCACGCTTTAAGACAATTTTATTCGATTTTGAATCAGTGATCACACAGGTTAACAGCCTTACTATTTAGATCGACAAAACAATGAATAAACCTTCACATATACATTTGCAGCTAAGCAATTGGGTTAATGCAAGTATGGGCATTCATTAAAAAAGCGCACCAGATAATTTGACCTCAATGCATTAATGATACTGTTTAAGTATGAGTAAGTTTGCATGTTGCATACTTATTTTTTCTTATTCTCTTAAATATGAATAATTTCTTCACTAAAGAATTAGATGATTCGCTAAATATTGCGGAACATGTTTGTCACACTTTAAATGATTGCAACAACATAGTAGATAACATACCGAATTCATTCTCAATATTACATCTAAATATCCGATCAATGAAACAAAACTTTAATGAATTCTTACTTTCAATTAATTTATTAAATCACAAACCGGACGTTATTGTGTTAACTGAAGCATTCACCAGCGCCTACAATAAATTTTGTATACCTAGTTATAGTTACTTTATGACACATTATGCTATTAACAGAAATAGTGGTATTGTTGTATTTGTTAAATCCTGCTATTCAAACACCACAGTGGAAGAAGTACCTATGCAGCGAGTCAACTGCTTAGATATTAATGTAAATATAAATAAAGTATGTTTTAATATTATCGCTATTTACCGAACGCACGGATCAAATGAGTATACATTTATGGATGAATTAAGAAGCATTATCTTATCAAAAAAAAATAAACAGAACATAACTGTAATTGGCGATTTTAACATAGACGTTTCTAATGAAAATAATAACAAAATAAAAACAGAATTTATCAATCTTATGTCTGAAATGAATTTTATATTATGTATAAAAAATTATACTAGAGAAATTACGGGTCAACGTCCAACATGTATTGATCATATATGGTGTAATACTAAACATACTGACAAATTACTTACGATTGTATTAAAAAATAATATTACTGACCATCACACTTGCATCTCTATACAACAACTTAATATTAATAATCACACAAAATCAGAAAGCAAAACTTTCATAAAAAAATCATTAAACCATGATAAATTAAGTACAAAAATAAATACGGAAACGTGGCGACCCGTATTGGAATCCACATGTGCTGAAACATGCGCAAATAATTTTGATAAAATTCTCTGCAATTATATAACAACATCAACTGATATTAAAACTGTAAAAATTAAAGCAAAATTCAAAAAAATAAAACCATGGATCTCACATGGCTTAGTTGTGTCTATTAGAAAAAAAGAAGAGTTATATCGCTTGACAAAGAAATTTCCCTTGGATAAAAAAATATTCACGTATTATAAAAAGTTTAGGAACAAATTAACATCTTTAATAAAAATAACTAAGGAAAACTTTTACAAAAATGAAATTAACCTGGCTAAACAAAATGTAAAACATATTTGGAAAACAATAAATCAAATAAATAGTAGAAAAAACAAAAAAACTCCAATTAATAAAATTTATATCGGAAAAAACTCTATTAACGCCATAAGGGAGCCAATAAAATGTGCTAATGCTTTTAATAAATATTTCGCTAACGTCGGACAAAATTTAGCTACACGGATCGAGGAAAATTATAAAATAGATAATTTCGAGAAGGACTGTCTTAGACAAAATAATCTGTCAATTTTTCAACCAGTAACAATAAACGATATAAAAAATGTTATAAATGATTTAAAAGGTGGATCTGCACCAGGATTTGATGGAGTCACAGTGGAAATATTGAAAAGATACAATAATTTACTAAGCATTCCAATTACACATATTATAAATATTAGTTTGAATAGTGGAATATTCCCTTCCATTTATAAAAAATCTATCATAACACCCGTTTTTAAATCAGGCAACTCTGAAGAAATATCAAATTATCGACCCATATCTCTTGTTTCAAACATAGCAAAAATTTTTGAAAAAATCGTAAAAAAGCAACTCATGCACTATATTGAAAATAATAAAATACTAAGTCCTAACCAATTTGGTTTTAGAAAGAAACTAGGCACTCACGATGCCATTGCTGAACTAACCTCAACAATATATAATGCATTGGATAAAAAAAACAAATGTCTTGGTATTTTCATTGATTTACGAAAGGCTTTTGATAGTATCTCCCATTCAAAATTAATTAACAAATTAAATGATATTGGTATTATTGGTAAGGTAAGGTATTGGCTACAAAGCTATCTAACTCAAAGAAGTCAAAAGGTAAAATTAAATGATTCACTAAGTGTAGATGAAACTCTAGAATTTGGAATTCCACAAGGGACTGTTATTGGACCAATTTTATTTATAATTTACGTTAACCAAATGTTTAAGTTACCACTTAATGGTAAACTTATATCTTTTGCTGACGACACTGCAATAATTATCGAAAAAAAGACGTGGAACGATATTACCAATGCAGCCAATCAAGACATGAAGGTTATAAAAAAATGGTTCGATAACAATTTATTATCACTTAACACAGAAAAAACATATTATATCCCATTCTCTCTACAAGAAGAAGTGCCAAATAACTTAATTAACATAACAATTCATTCCAAAAATTGTGTAAATGACGGTACATGTAATTCGGACTGCGCTAAGCTAAATCATAAATCAAATGTAAAATATCTTGGAATCTTAATAGATCAAAACGTTAAATGGAAAGATCATATCAATCTCACCGTAGAAAGAGTAAGAAAACTTATCTACGTTTTCTATAACATACGAAACATCTTAAACAAGAAAACTATCAAAATCGTCTATTATGCATTAATTCAGTCCTTATTACAGTACGGCATTATTGGTTGGGGAGGGGCCTTTAAGGCTTCCTTACAGCCCATAATTACAATACAAAGAATAATTATTAAAATCATCCTGAGAAAACCATACGACTTCCCTACTTTAGAGATATTTCGGGAATTTAATGTACCATCTATCACAGAATTGTATAAAAGAAACGCCTTATATCAAATTTATAAAGAATATTTTATTAAAAAAATTCACCCCTCAGATAACATAAGCAATAGATTCAAAACTAAAGGCTTAATAACCATCCCTATGCTTAGAACCACCACGGCTCAGCATCACTACCTGTATTTAGGTGTGAAATGGTACAATTTATTGTTGTCCAAAAACAAAATTAGTATAACCGAAACTTTGAAATATGAACAATACAAAAAACAAATTAAGTCCCTGAAATTGGATAATGATATATTGTAACCTTAATTTACACTTAGTTTACGCTTAGTTTAATCTGCACTATTCAATGTAAAAAAAATATATATGTATTATTGTCTTTCAATAAAAATTTCTTTCTAAATTGTAAACCTATGTAATAATGTTTGTATTTATCTTATAAGTTTTTGATTATTGATTACAAATTTAATTAGAACGTTATTTTTTGCTGTAAATACTCCTCCCATAAACACGAGCTCTTTGAGCTCAACTTATGGAGTAGTAGAATAATTATGTATAATTGTATAACTTGTCAATATATAACCACCTGTATGTAAAATCTTTTTCTTATTAATAAAAATAAAATATCAGACAAAGTTTCCACGGACTCTGTTTATCCATTTACTATCTCCCTACTTAACTGGGAGAGGTTTAACATCCTTAATACAACGAAGCGGAAGTGTTAACCCCATTTGTTGTGTAAAAAGTTTAAAATGCACGTGAAGGAACTACCCCATTTTAGGGGTTGGTCTTGAACTGACTGAGGTAGTGGAAAATATGAAGCTAAGCCTCGTTTTGGGTTAATGTGACACTATCTAAGCAATCTGATGTTAACACATCAGCTCACGCGATCTCGGTTCGGTCGGTACACTAACACTGACGGGGTCACAACACGTATTGAAATAAGTGTAACTGGTTGGCTTCATGCCCTTTTTATACATATTATAAGAAATTAACATTTTTTTGCATCAAATAAAGTTTCCCGAAATTTTAAATAATTTTACCGGAATGGAAATCATTGATAATTCTTGTTATAACTTTAGCCGTGTTTGGTGATCGATCTGACTTGTCAGGTACTTTCAGAGCTTCCTATTCTTTATTACAAATTTGTATTTGTTTTGTTTGCTTGTTTAACAGGTGCTTAGATAAATTAATGAGTGAAGGTACGTGAGACAATGCGCGTGTTACACTTTCAGCGGCCCGATAATTTTAGATATTGTTTGAGTAGCTATCCTTTTCGTAAGCGGTGCTACATTTTTTGTTCGATCAGTATGAATATAAAGTGTCTTGTATTTTTATATTGTCATTGGATAAACATTTTTTTTTCAAGATTATTATTATTAAGTTTGTTATTCCTCCAATATTTTTTTTGATGCAATGATGATATTTTTATTTCGAAAACGGAAAATTTGAAATCCGCAAAGAACAAAATTGAGGAGAGCGATAAGATATTTTACAAAAAAAAAGTTTTTTTTGTACATCTAAATTTTTTTTTAAATATTATAAAATTAACATTGAATATATTAATCAGAATACATTTTTTGTAAATTCTTAAATAACCTAAATGAAATTATTTTAATTTTTTATATAAAAAAATCACTCAAAAAGGAGAAAAATTACATATACTTTTACATATATTTAACTAATTTTAGGACTTCTTGCCCTTAACAGCATTTCAAGTTTCATAAATCTTCATAAATCCTTCAATCATGGGTCTCGGCTAGTTCATTCATAATTTGGTCATCGTAATAGGTTTTTTTTTATTTTTATAAATTTAATAATGTTATTTTTAAGTTCTGCAAGTAATTTAGTTTTTTGTTTTATTATTGTGACAGCTGTTTCGGCTAACAAGGCCATTTTCAAACATTCAGTTTGTAGACACCTAGCAGAACTTAATAATAAAATTATTTAATTTATTAAAAAAATAAATATATGGAAGTTCTTCGAATTAAACACAAAACAATTAATATCCTCTTAGGTACATAATATGTATGTACAGGATGTTAAGGGGCGTACTTGACTACTTGATTCCTGATAGTATTTGCAGTAAAAATGTAAAAAATATAGGGGGTATTTGACAGTTAGGGTCGGGGTGAAGGTTTGCGCGGTTTCTTGGCTGAGTGACAACATATAGACGGAAGTTTTTTTTGTTGTTTGTTTTATTTTTAATAAGTCACCGGAGGCCTAAATATCGTTTACATTTTTTAACATCAAATAATGATAGAAATAACTGGCTAAAGTAAATCAATTACATAACTAAACACCCTGTATACATGGTCTTCATACATGTGAAGATGTATCATTGAATCTTACAAAATTATATCTAAAATAAATTGTATAAAGTAGAAAGGTTGGAAGAAGGCATTTAAGTTTTCTTTGAAGTACAATTCACCATTTAGGGATTCATTCAACATTTACTTCCGCGTTTTACTTTTCTACAGTGTGAGTGAGATAAATAAATCACGCGGATGTCTACAAGAAAAGGAAAGCGATATGCTCGCAAAGGAAATACGTCCAGGGATTCAGAAAGTAGAATTATTGCGGAGCGGATCGCAATGCAACTTCAAATAAATTATTTTTAAGCGAAGAATTTTAGTTTTAATTCGTCGGCGTTGCAGTATTTTATACATACACTAAACTTAAATAAGAAACTTGATATACCTGAATTAAGTTGCTTTACAAAGGTAAATAAAGGAAGGACTTATCATTCTCAAAAATAACATTATTAAATAAAATAATAACACTACTATTAGAAACCTAAGAAATACTGTTGTAATTTTAGAGCGGTAATGTATTGAATAAATTGTAGTTGCTTCTTCAATAATCTCAACTTCACTTTGTACTTTCATTTTAATTAAATGAAAACAAACCGCTTTATGAAAAGTGAAAATTAACAAAAACAACAAAAGACAAATAAGTACCAATAATTTTTTTTTTCTAGTTAAAGGTATCATAAAAAAAACATTTGAATATTGATTAAGTAAGTGTTTTATAAAAAGTTGTTTTCATTTAAAAAATATATTGTTTTCATTGAATTAAAAAAAAAACGTTTTTTAATCTTATTGTATTTAACATCTTTAATCTTATCGTATTTAACATCTGGAGAGAATTTATATAATACAGTACATCTTCAACTAACATGAAACATAGTAACTATCAAAATGTGAGAATATTCAAGAAATATTCAAGAAATAATATTAGATGTAATTAAAAATAATACATACCTACTGAAACTATTTTTATATACTGCAATGTAAAGTTTTTTTCACATTCATTATAATCTCCTTTATTGCTTCTAGCATTTCATAAAATTTTCCTACAAAGACGATGTTCTACAAAGTCTCAAAACACGAAAAAAGCGAATTTCATTGGTATCGGAATTGTAAGAATTTTGGGAGTTAATGGTAAATATTTCTGAAAGAATACGAAAAATTTATACTTTTTATAAAAATGTTATTAAATTTTCATTTGTACTTTTAATCACTTTGTGGTTAATCAAATTTATAATTTAAACTAAATAAAATTGTTAGATTTTTGCAAGGTTCAGGCTGAACCGAAACCAATTGGTCTATATATTTGTTTAAAGTGGTTTCTAGGTAAAGTTATTGAATTAAAATTTAAAATATCTATTTTATCCACAAATCCATCAATACAGTTTAAATTGCAAAAAAATAATTATTTTATAGGAGAAGCTTTGTTCTTACCTTTCATTTTTATCTGAATTTTAATTGTAAAATCGCTATAATATGCAGTGATCCAGTTATTACATACGACTGTGTTTTAAAATGCAATTACATGCTATCTGCGAGCACCTCGACTTTCATTTAATGTTCATTTACTTTGTTCGAACTAATATGAAGTTGGGTCTCACTTAATGATTCGTGTGAACAGTTTGCAGGAATAGGAACTCACTTTATGCTAAGCGAGGATAAAGTTTCAAGCACATTCGTAAGAAGATCGGCCTAGGACACAACCATATCAAGCCAGGCCATGACGCTGATATAAATCGGCCTTTTATTTTAAAGTGATACAAAAATTAAAAAAATTCTATTTTTTTTAAAACACGTTTTATTGAAGCAGTTATAGGTAGAGTGGCACACAAAATAATTATTTAGGAGTATCTTAGAGAAATAAGAGGCCACTTTGGTTCAGTGTCCCGGCCTGGATCAAGGTGGTTTTGGTAGAACCGTTGAGGACTCGTAGTCACTAGTCGGCCAACTTCAAGTTACTTTCAAATCGGCCTTTTATTTCTAAAAGACACACCAACATTTAAAAGTTGGGTCTCACTTAATGATTCGTGTGAACAGTTTGCAGGAATAGGAACTCACTTTATGCTAAGCGAGGATAAAGTTTCAAGCACATTCGTAAGAAGATCGGCCTAGGACAAAACCATATCAAGCCAGGCCAGGACTCTGATACAAATCGGCCTTTTATTTCTAAGTGATACAAAAATTTAAAAAAATCTATTTTATTTAAAACACGTTTTATTGAAGCAGTTATAGGTAGAGTGGCACACAAAATAATTATTTAGGAGTATCTTAGAGAAATAAGAGGCCACTTTGGTTCAGTGTCCCGGCCTGGATCAAGGTGGTTTTGGTAGAACCGTTGAGGACTCGTAGTCACTAGTCGGCCAACTTCAAGTTACTTTCAAATCGGCCTTTTATTTCTAAAAGACACACCAACATTTAAAAGTTGGGTCTCACTTAATGATTTGTGTGAACAGTTTGCAGGAATAGGAACTCACTTTATGCTAAGCGAGGATAAAGTTTCAAGCACATTCGTAAGAAGATCGGCCTAGGACAAAACCATATCAAGCCAGGCCAGGACTCTGATACAAATCGGCCTTTTATTTCTAAGAGACACACCAAAATTAAAAAAATTCTAACTTTGTATACACCACTTTTATTTTTTTATACTTAATGCCTACTATTATAAAAAAATAAAAGTGGTGTATACAAAGTTATTGTTTTATTTTAAATTATAATGTCACATCACAAAGTAACTGCTTCATACGAACAAATAAAAAAATTCTATTTTATTTAAAAAAAGTTTTATTGAAGTAGTTATGTGTAGAGTGGCTTATAACATAATTATTTATGAGTATCTTACATAAATAAGAGGCCACTTTGGTTCAGTGTCCTGGCCTGGCTCGAGGTGGTTTTTGTAGAACCGTTGAGGACGCGCAGTCACTAGTCGGCCAACTTCAAGTTGCTTTTCTGCGGAAATATATGAGATGGGTAGAAGCGTTGGGTAGCGAGTAGAGAGGGAGGGGGGTGGAGGATTTAAAGGGGTTGGCATTAATTTTATGTCTCTAAATGACGAAACAAGAGTAACGACTGAGTGAAAAGCAACATTACGTAAGGGGATTTACTTTCGAATGTAATTTAATAAGCGATGGTGAAAGACGAGTGATAAAAATTTAAAAAGGGGTAAAATTATTATTTATTTGTTTTAATTGTGAATACATATTTTCCTAACCCTTTCTTGAGAGGAAATTAGAAAATAATCGGCCTCATTAAACTCCTGCGCTTATTTCATATATTTCTATTTTGATTTTTTTATATAACTTAGCTTTGAGGCTGAAAAATGAAAAAAATTATTCAGTAAACGTTTTTGTTCAAAAGAGGTGTAATAACAACCTTTAACTTGTTTTACTCTTAAATAAGTCAGTTTATAATGTTACTCCACTTTATCTATGTTTAGTAATTTTTCCCTTTTGCAATATAAAAAATTCAAAATATATATTTTAAAACAATTAGCAGTACAGTCAAACTTTTATGCTTTAATCATGGTTAATTTAGGGGGTCGAATGGTTGGTAGGTCGTGGGGGGACACATCCCGCTGGATGGTGTGTGCCTCAAAAAAATACCACAAACGACATAGCTGCATCGACAGCACTACCAACAAGTCCAACTCTCTGGCGTCCACGAGTGGTCATCATGGCCCCGCGATCCCTGGGCAATGTGATCTCCAGTCATAGCCGACAGAGAGGGGGCGAATGGCGAAACTCTGGCGCCATAAAACCGGAACCTCCCAGCTAAGGGAAGGAAAACCCCTACAGAAAAACCCTCGCCTCGAGTAAGGGGAACTAGCGTAGGGAGTGTGGCGAACCCATCGCTCAGGGAGTGGAAACACGACCTGCAATAGTCATCCCAAGCTAAGGTGTTAGCTACCGTGCTTAGGGCTGAATGGCACTGGGGAACAGTGTCACGAACGGTGCCTCCGAGACACAGGGTCGAATCTCGGAGTATTTAGACCTTACCCCAGCATTCGGGGCTCTGCTGGGGTGGACCATCTATTTCCCTAGATACTCGTGGGATCAATTATGAATAACCAAAATAATAAAATAACCAGAAACGATGAGGGGCCCTTGGGGAACCTGAGGGGAGAGGAAGGGAGAGACGAGGCCACCTCGGTGGGCTCTTCCCTCTTGGGGCCTTCAAGGAACCGAGAGGAAGTGGAACGGAGAGTGGAGACCACCGAGGTGGACTCTTCCCTTGCGGGACCCTCGGGGAACCCAAGAAAAGAGGCACCTCAAAAGAACTCAACGCAATTGGATCCTCCAGGGAATCCAGATGCGGAAAAGCAGGGACCCTCACGGGACCTGCAAACTAACTCCTGCAAAAACCCCCACCTCCAACCGGGACCCTCGAGGAACCGGGGGAGAGGGGGGGACATAAAGGAGGATCGTCCAACGGCCACTACGGAGAAAGATGCGGTGAATTCCCTCACGGATGACGTGGGGAAAATCCGCATCAATAAAAGACTCAGTGGGGCTGCGAGGAGGAAACTTAACAAGGAGAGGCAGGGTTCTGACCGGGGCCCTCTGGCACAAGGAACCGGTCAGGCAAAGCCGGGAACTTCTGGAGTTAACTGGCGACTAAAGAGATACCAGGAGCAACCAGGGACTTCTAAAGTCAGCTGGGGACAGCCAGGGACCTCGAAAGACAGTCGTGCCGGGACCCAAAAACCTGGGACAGACCAGAAGCAAACGGGGACCCTACAGGGTAACCGGGAGCGACCAGGAATGCCCAGGGAACCAAAGGCCGGGAAGAGGAGTAGGTCCTCACCGGAACCCAAAACCTCCGGGCTAACACCGGAAAATGCCCGGAAAAAGCCCCGAGGAACTCCTATCCCTGCCACCTATGCGGAAGCCGCCGATAATAAAATTAGGGTGGCTATTGTCCATAGGAACAGGGAGGAGGAGATTACAAGGGAGCAGGAGGCCCTTGTGAGTGAAGGTGCTAGCGATATCATTCTGAACATCCCAAAAGGACAGTTCAGACCTGGATTCGACGAGTGCTTCATTCAGAAGGGCGTCCTGAGAATGACCTGCTCCAACAAGGAGTCAGAGGAATGGCTGAGGGAGATGGTGCCGACCTTACGGAAATGGCAGGGCTGCGACCTGGAGGTGGTGGGGTTAGATGAACTGCCAAAGTACGTGAAGGTCAAGGCAATAATACCTGAAAATGCTGTTGTAAGCGCCGAGAGGCTGCTGCAACAGCTGGAGAACCAGACCCCGCGGCTTCACACAAAAAAGTGGATCGTCCACGACTCGATCAGGGAGAATGATAGATACCGCCTGATCATGAGCGTGGACGAGGACAGTGTGAAGGTGCTGCGGGAAATGGGAATGACAGCGCACATCGGGATAAGGAAGGCCACCTTCACGGTGCGCGGACCCAACACCGAGGAGCGGATATAGGGTATAAAGTGTAAGGATTAGACCCCTAAAAATGGCTAAAAACTTACATTTCATCCAAATAAACTTGCATCGCAGCCCAGCAGCGGCTGCCGTGCTCAACAGGAGAGTTACCCGGGACCGTGTGGAGGTCGTACTGATTCAAGAACCCTGGACGTACAGGGGGAAAGTCAGAGGACTAAACATGAACCAAGGTCTACTCTACTACAACGAGTCGGGGGACAGACCCAGGGCCTGCGTCCTCATCAGAGGGATAGCTGGCACACTGCTCCCCGAACACTGCAGCAGGGACCTGGTAGCTGTGAAGCTGCAGATCACGCTGGACCAAAGAAGCAGGGAAGTAGTGGTGGCGTCAGCATACATGCCCTACGACTCTACGGAACCACCACCCTCAAGGGAAATAACGAGACTCATCCAAGACTGCAGGGAGAAGGGTAGGGAACTGATACTCGGTATGGATGCTAACTCGCACCACACTGTGTGGGGGAGTACGGACATCAACAAACGAGGACAGGCCCTCCTGGAATACCTGATGACAGTGAACCTTGAGATTCTCAATAGAGGTAGGGAACCCACCTTTGTTATAAGCAACAGACAGGAGGTGATAGACCTAACCCTGGGAACCTTGAGAGTATCAGGTTGGAGAGTGTCGGATGAACCATCCCTGTCGGACCACCGACACATAGAATTTAAACTAGAGGGAGAGACAAGCAGAACGGGGACCGATACATATAGGAACCCAAAAGCAACCGACTGGACTCGGTATTCAGAGGAGCTAAGCATAGGAATGGCAAGATTTCCAGCTAAATACGGTTGCCCCGAAGAAATTGAGGACGCAGTAGAAATACTGAGGGACTCAATGATAAGGGCATACGAAAATAGCTGCCCTCTGAAGACAAGTACCAGTGACAAAACACCGTGGTGGTGCAGAAGACTGCAGGAGCTACGGAAACTAGTTAGGCAAGCCTTCAACAGGGCCAAAAAATCTGGAAACTGGGATGCTCACAAGCAATACCAGAAAGAGTACAAAGAATCAATCCGGAAAGCCAAAACAGGCTCCTGGGAGAAGTACTGTGGGGAGGTGGAAACCATCCCCCAGGCAGCGAGAATTCAGAAAATTCTTGCCAAAGACCCAGGGGCAGCCAAAGGCCCATTCAGGAAAGCGGATGGAAGCTTTACCAATAACTGGGAGGAGGAGCTGGAGGAACTGCTGGGAAAACACTTTCCCGGCTACAAAAAGTTAGAAGCAGGTGACACCGATCCACCACCAGCCCGAGTTACACGGGCAGGTAAGGACTGGGACACTGCGGCTAAAATAGTTACTCCCTCCAGAGTTAAATGGGCAATCGAAGGGTTCGATCCCTTTAAAAGCGCGGGAGAAGATGGAATCTTTCCGGCACTTCTACAGAGGGGCCTAGATACAATCTTACTTCCGGTGACTAAGATCCTGAGGGCGTGCTGCGCCCTCGGATACATCCCCGTATCATGGAGGAAAACGAGAGTAGTGTTCATACCAAAACCTGGGAGAACCGACTACGACAAACCAGGCGCATTCCGTCCAATTAGTCTCACCTCCTTCCTTCTGAAGACAATGGAGAGGCTAATGGATAGACACATAAGGGACGGGGCACTGAGGAAAAAACCCCTCCATGAGTTGCAATTTGCGTATCAACCAGGCAAGTCGGTCGACGCGGCACTGCACAGGTTGGTTTACAAACTGGAGCAGGCGCAGGCGACTGGAGAACTGGCGGTAGGACTCTTCCTGGATATAGAGGGAGCATTCAATTGCACCACTATTAAATCCATCGATGAAGCGGCAGAAAGACATGGACTCGACAAAACCACCAGAAGGTGGTTGAAGAACATGCTCTCAGGCCGGATACTTACGGTGACAAGGGGTGAGGTGAACATCAGAGTACTGGTGACACGAGGGTGTCCACAGGGAGGGGTCTTATCACCCTTGCTGTGGAGCCTAGTGGTGGACAACCTCATCCGGAAACTCAACAACAGGGGCCTCTATACACAAGGGTATGCGGATGACATCGCAACCATAATAAGGTGTTGGGATGCAGACACAACCAGAGGCCTCATACAATCAACACTGGCAACAGTGGAAGAATGGTGTGAAGAAACAGGGCTGTCGGTCAATCCAGACAAGACAGAACTAGTAATCTTCACACGTAAAAGGAAACTAGAGGGATGGAATAATCCAACCTTCTACGGAAAGGAGTTAGAACCCTCAGACACGGTTAAGTACCTCGGAGTCATCATAGATGCCAAATTGAGCTGGAAAAACCAGGTGGAAACTGTGGGCAGAAAGGCATGCGCACTAATGTGGGCAACTAGGCGGATCTGCGGCAGAACGTGGGGACTCAACCCTAAAATGATGCAATGGCTGTACACAGCCGTTGTGAAACCAAGGATCATGCATGCAGCCCTGGTCTGGTGGAGGAGAACAACACTGAAAACAGTGATGGTCACACTCAACCACATACAGGGACTTGCATGTAGAGGAATCACGGGAGCTATGCGAACCACTCCAATACTAGCCATGGGAGTGCTGCTAAACCTGCCCCCACTAAACTTAGAAATAGAGGGGGCGGCGATGGCGGCAGCCTACAGGTTACAGTGTAAAGGTCAATGGAGAGGTGAGCTGCCCAAAAACAGTCATACGGAGATCGGAACAAGACTGAGGGCAATTAGCCCGACAGCTGGAATGAAGCAAGACGGCAAACAAGCCGACTACTTCTTCAGACAGCAGTTCGGGGTGATCTATCCCACAAGGGAGGAATGGGACACGGTTCCAGGTCCAACCTTCAAACAGGAACTAATCTGGTTCACAGATGGGTCCAAGATGGAGGAAGGAACAGGGGCCGGGGTCTGTCTGCAGGGATCCAAGAGGGAACTCAGTATACCTCTAGGAACACACTGTACTGTGTTTCAAGCTGAGATGAAAGCCATCTTGGCCTGCGCACAGGAGAATATACGCATCGGGTACAGGAATAAGAACATAAGCATATGTTCTGATAGCCAGGCTGCCCTAATGGCACTGGGAAGTAACCGATGCGACTCTAGACTGGTGATGGAATGCAGGACTATTCTCACAGAACTCGCTAACATCAATAAAATAACCCTGATTTGGGTACCAGGACATAAAGGTATTGAGGGCAACGAGCGGGCTGACGAACTAGCAAGGAAAGGGGCGAAAGCACCACTTGTAGGATCCGAGCCGGCCGTAGGAGTAGCAGCTTGCCACACAAAACTACATATCGATAGGTGGGTCAAATCCCAGCACTGCAAAGAATGGGAGAGGGCACCCGGAATGAGACAATCCAAAGTTCTCATAAAAGGACCGGACCCTAGACGAACCAGGAAACTACTCGATATGGACAGAAACTCGCTGAGAGAACTGGTAGGACTATTAACGGGACACTGCCATCTCAGGAAACACATGCAGATATTGGGAGTGGAAAACACTAATATATGCAGAAAATGTGAAGAGGATGAAGAGACTCCAATTCACCTATGGTGCCAATGTCCTGCCCTGGTGGGAACTAGGCTCAGATACCTGGGGAGACATACAGTAGAACCAGAAGACATAGCCACATATCCAATAACAACGCTGGTGAACTTTATTAAAGGGACTGGTTTGTTATTAAAGGATTGAGGTAAAATGGGAGATAGCACAATGGGCCTATGGCCTAAGTGCTCACGGGAACTGCTTGTAAACCGTCTCCGCCTTAAAAAAAAAAAAAAAAATAAAAAAAGTTTTATTGAAGTAGTTATGTGTAGAGTGGCTTATAACATAATTATTTATGAGTATCTTACATAAATAAGAGGCCACTTTGGTTCAGTGTCCTGGCCTGGCTCGAGGTGGTTTTTGTAGAACCGTTGAGGACGCGCAGTCACTAGTCGGCCAACTTCAAGTTGCTTTTCTGCGGAAATATATGAGATGGGTAGAAGCGTTGGGTAGCGAGTAGAGAGGGAGGGGGGTGGAGGATTTAAAGGGGTTGGCATTAATTTTATGTCTCTAAATGACGAAACAAGAGTAACGACTGAGTGAAAAGCAACATTACGTAAGGGGATTTACTTTCGAATGTAATTTAATAAGCGATGGTGAAAGACGAGTGATAAAAATTTAAAAAGGGGTAAAATTATTATTTATTTGTTTTAATTGTGAATACATATTTTCCTAACCCTTTCTTGAGAGGAAATTAGAAAATAATCGGCCTCATTAAACTCCTGCGCTTATTTCATATATTTCTATTTTGATTTTTTTATATAACTTAGCTTTGAGGCTGAAAAATGAAAAAAATTATTCAGTAAACGTTTTTGTTCAAAAGAGGTGTAATAACAACCTTTAACTTGTTTTACTCTTAAATAAGTCAGTTTATAATGTTACTCCACTTTATCTATGTTTAGTAATTTTTCCCTTTTGCAATATAAAAAATTCAAAATATATATTTTAAAACAATTAGCAGTACAGTCAAACTTTTATGCTTTAATCATGGTTATGTATATTATAATATACTTATTAATAATATAATATACATACATTATTATTTTCATTAATACACTAATTATCACTTCTCACTTCACTCTGTTGTAGTAAAAAAAAAATACACAATGACTGGTAAAATAGTCGGAAGGAAGTATTGTGAGAATTTTGAGAGTCATCACCATATAAATCTATCTGAGTTAAGCTAAGAAATAATGTTTCTAGGTACATATTTTATATTTTGGAATATAGTATGCAAACGTTATTTTAGAGCATCATTTAAATGAGTACAATTAATTTAAAGAAAAAGTAGTTAAATTTTATTTTATAAGACAACCGGGAAATTAAATAGAGACATATGAAAACATTGCTGCCGTGTAGGGCGGTGAAAAAACAAAAACCATTTTGAACTTTCTGGGAGTAAGCCTTTCAAAAAGAATTTATGATTTCCTCCACGCGGGTTTGGGCCTGACTGCAAAATAAAGAAATGTATTGCTCTTATAAGAAGGTATATTTATTAAAGACGTTATTAAAAATCCGGTCTACTTCATCTTTTAACAGCGTTCTAAATCTTTTAGGTACACGAACGAAAGCAAAAAGCTAATGTAATGGATAGCATTGCTTCCTCTGTATTACGATAGTATACTTGTTTATTTTATGACTTCTTATTATATTTTTACTACATTTATGAGAAAGTGGGGAATAAAAACATCAAAACATTTTTTCGATTCCGCCATAAAAATCTGCTTCATTCGTTGTTTATTTGTGTTTTTCTGATTCTGCTGGGTTTATATTTAAATATTTATATCGAAGTCGTCTTCTAGTTTTTTTTTTCTATTAGCGATACTTTATTAAGATTTGGTTTATTTCTTTATTTTTTTTTCCTTTTCATCTATCTGAAATAGAAACGCACAGTTGACATCAAAATATATCTGCTTATTTCATAATATTAAATTTTTTGTGGTGTGATCACTTTTTTGCCTGAATCTCTTGCAAAGCATTAATTAATATTGCGCTGTTTAACATAGGTTTTAGATATTTTGTACTTGTTTGTTCACTGTTGAAGTAAGTGAAAATAGAACGGTGTAATCTTATTTAATTATGTTAAGTATCAAAATTTAACAACTAATAATAAAATAAACACTGCAGCCAACTCCCCAATTTTCCGCATCCTTCAAACATTCAAAACAATTCAAACAACACAAATACCGATATATTTTTTGATTCCCTCCCTCTATTTAAGAAAAACTTTTCTAGCATACTGAATTCGTACACATAACACATACACATACACACACACAAACACTTACGCACACCTATCTCCTTCAATAATATACTAACTTATTTTAGGTATAATGTATAATATAATTGGCACCTATTGTTGTATTATTTTCTATAACTTTGTAACTATTTTCTTCCTTGTAATTATGTACTATTTGTTCTGCAAAAAAAAAGTTAATAAAGCTAATTACTTATTGGTTAGTCATTAAGGCTTTCTTCAAAATGGTAAAGACGCATACCCTTGAATAACCCTAAGAAAATTAATCCAATAATACGTATTTCCAACCATATATAATTTTATTATTGAAATAATTTTGTGAACAAAATAAAAAATAAACATTATAGGTAAAAAGTAATGAAATTCATTCAAAAGAAATCTCGTGAAAAAATATCACATCACAGGTAGGTATTTAAAAAATTTATTGCTATAATCAGTTCCAATTTTGATAATGACAATAAAATGCAAAGAAAATCCAAGCTCTATATCACAGAGTTTCAGCCAACACACAACCGAAAAAAGTGTAATATTTTTTTGATTTTATTTACTTTGCAAAAAATTGTTTACTACCTACGTTCCTTAGTTACATCGTCTTATCGTCAGCTTAACAACTCTCCCTCTTTCACCAAAAACAATTAATCCCCTAACACTTGTTTCCATGTTTACTTCTTCTAGTCCCAGCCAAGAAACCGCATCTTCTCATCCCTTTCTGTTTGCTAAGTAAAAAGGTGATTTACAGATCCATTAAGCCTGTCACCGTCGCCAATCTAAGCGCTGCACGATGCACTAAGTCTGGCCGGGCAAGTAGTTCCTCGGTGAATAGTAGGAGGTCCTAACGGCGGGCGCACAGAACGCCATAACTACAATCCGTTCACCCCTTTTCAATGGGGCGGAAGATTCGCTCCCCCTAACCGATAAAACAAACCACTCTGACGAAAATAATGACAGTCTAAGGCAGTTTGTTGGTTCTTGTCATGGAAATAATCATTTAACGGTGAACAATAAACCAAATTGATTTTATAACAAATGTTCGATCAAAATACGAGTGATTTTTATGGTGTCAATGGAATTTTCTCTACAATTTTGCATAACAACACTGTTTTGCAACAACACTCTTAGTAATTTTACACCGAAAAATATATTTTTTAACTATTTCGCAACCTTTGAAAATAAATTGAAATAAACTTTCTCGAATGAAAAAATAAATCCCTACAAGACATGTTTAGTAATATTTTTAGGTAAATATTATCTAGATTTTGAGTATTTTATCATTATCAATTTAATTGTTTATTAAACGTCGTAGAGGTGTTTTACAAATGAAGGTACATACATAATACAAATCACCAAACTAGGGCAATATAGTAGTAGGAACCTTCGAGCCGTCTGGTTTCAACGCTAGCTATAATAAAAGTTAAATTGGCTAGCTTTATTACACTTGTAAGTTTTTTCATAAGTTTACGACATCTGGCCGATTGGCACATTTAATTTTCAGAATGCATGTTGAATTTTGAAGGCCAGTAGTCGTAAACTTACGAAAAAACTTACAAGTGTAAAGCTAGCCAGTTTAGCTTTCACTGTAGCTAGCGTTGAAACAGACGGCCCTTAGTTAGTTAAATGTTGCAGAATATTATAAACTTTGAATTGAAGAAGTGGGGAACAGAAACATTTAGAATTAATTAGCAAAATTAATCAAAACATCGTTAATAATATAATTCAATAAAAAAATGCGTGTAAACTTTATTCCAATACGGTAAAATAACACTTTATATCTGAATGATTTTTGTTTTATCAATAGCTCCATGCAGGAGGCCCTGAGGAAAGTAATTTCCCTCAGGGCAGTGGAGGGTCTTTTAAAGGAGAGAAAGCTATCGAAAGGAAAAATATGTAAGGGGTAGGTAGGAATCTGGAGCCAGGACGTTCAGCAGTGACGTACATATAAATCCATCTCCCCAACTGCGGTGCAAGGTGATGGATCGAAAGAGAGCAGCTGGTTTGATCAAAGAGTCCCTAAACCGATCTTTCCTGATCCGGCCCGCCATCCGAACACACCACACCTGATGAACCCGGGTACCCCTGCTAAATCGCCAAACGTAGCGAATCACCATGGCAGAGCTGTTGATTATCCAATAAATACCCGCCTCCCAAATTGACAACAGATTTTTTTTTTGATTTTTGATTGTGTCTCTCCTATAGAAGCGGACGCTTGTGTTTAGAAGAGGAGCGAGTGTCAGAATGAATAATATTTTGTACCTATAATTAATTATGATGTTTAAAATTATTAAATAGGAATTTTGAACTTAAAAATACGTGGATAAATAGATAGTTAGATATGTTAATTATGATGATAAATTTATCATTTATTTAATTTAACATGTATTTAATTTCAAGAAAAACGAAAATAAAAGTTTTTTCGTTTTTCTGAGGTAAAAAAACATGAGCCGCAAAAAAAGTTCAATTCAATTTGTCCTTGAAAAACCGAGCCCCGTCGGAAAATAAGGTCCCGAGACGCGTGGTTAGTACCCAATTATAAAAACTAATTTATCTACAGTGCCGGTTAAAGCGAGGGGAGGCGATAAAACAAAGTCGGTCGTCTCCTTTTCTATGGCGGTTAATGTATGCGCCGCTTTGACTATTTGATAAAAGACAAGAGCTAGATATAAAACACGTTCCGCCTCGAATAAATCTTCCGGCTTTAACGTGGTCTGTAACTATTAAAAACTTGACATAGAAACAACTGGATAAGCCACCCTTGCTTGACTTCGGTTCATGTCCTTTGTTATCTCATCACGTCAGATAACAATGTTAATATTTAATTTAGTTTTTCAGATAATTTGTTATTGAAAATAGAAGAAAAATTCGACATGTAATCCATTTTTTCATAAATATTATTTAGAAAACAGGAAAAATATTAATCTTCAGAATAAATTTTACTAGTTACCAGGTCCGATACAAGAGAAATAATGATAATAAATTAAGTAAATTTGGAAATACCACTCAGAAAAATATCAGCACGTAATATAGTATTAAGAGCAAACATTTCAAAATATCTGCATCCAAAGTGAAAACGTAACGTTAAATATGTCGAATTTTGATCAAATAGCTGTAACGCCGATATTATTAGGATTATGAAACATCTTAACCACTCGAGCGCTTTTTGCCACATTATGGCACTATTTCCAAAACCTCGGATTGCTTTCTTGCCAAAAGTGGCAAATTTTCAAATTTTTTTATTATTAAAACGACTATATTGTACATTCAAAATAAATATTCTCTGGATTCTTTTAAATGTTTTAAGGTTAAAGATTTAATTATATTTTTTTTATAAATCCTAAAAATATGTGATAATAGACAAAAGATGGAGGAATTCATTGGCTACATAGAACTATAATCAGTTTGTATGTCTCCTATTCAAATTCGGAGGTATGATTTTTTTAATGTGGGCGGAAAAATTTCCTTTAGCAATCCGAGAAAAATTATTTTAATTGCTCTGTCGCTCCAGTGGTTAATCAATATTGTAAAACCGATAGTTGAATAAATATATAATAAACGAATTAAATTTAGCACAGTGTAAGTAAGCACAAGTGATTGGAGAGTCATACAGAATTATATTGCCGTGTTTTGAAACGTTAGGCCAATATCGTGAAATCTATTTCAGTGTCGACATTAAAATGATTCGTGCAGAGCCATCCAACAACGCATTTAATATGAAATGTTGATGATTTGATTAATGCCTTACGATAGCAATGTAATTAAAAGTCGCCGTTCATTTTGTTTAATAGTTCGGCATATGGCATACGGAGAGCGGCATGCGCAGCACACCCACCGGGAATATTGTCAATGTTCCTATTGAGGAGTTTAATTGTGTCAAGATAAAATCACATCAATCATTTATACTGGCACTAATAACTTTGTAAAAGATTGAAAATTGTTGATGGTTACGAATTTTATTTATAACTTCAATGGTTATTTTATGCATTCCAATAGTGTCTTTTCTGTAATAATATTGTTTTACCTGATGACCAGTAATCAATTTCATAAATTTTATTTTACATTTCTTCAGTTGCGTTTTTAAAATGTAGATACGTATCCCTGTCTCCGTTTTAATCAAAAGTGCGTTTAACCTAAAAAATGGTACTTTTACCAGCAAAACCCGATTCCTTTTTTTTCAAATGTCAAATAAAACATATTATTTTTTCTGGATTTTTAAAGCAGGAAAAAATCTCTAGTAATATTATATTATTTATGACAGCAAAAATATCACAATTTTGAGGGAAATTTTATGCCAAATTCTATATATTTGTAAATTATGTGAATATATTATTTAATTCTGAGAAATAAATTGAAGGATAAAACAATTTTTTGTAACATTTTTTCCACGCAATTTTTCCTTTTTATTCGAATTTCATGTGTCGAACTGGACATTTGTAGACATAATGGTGGGCGTCACTTGATGTAGGTAATCTCACTTTTCAGATTTTCCGATTTATCTCCATTTCCCTTGGCCAACAGAAAAATGATACCTTAAGAAAGGTTTCAACGTTAGGATTCCTATCAAATACATGCATAAATTTTGCCCGAGAAGAGAGCTTTTGAACTGTGGTTCTATAAGCAAATCCTCGAAGTACCGTGGACAGACAGATATGGTCATCTATGTAGAGGTTCTTCATCATGAAGACCGACATATAGATGATTCTGATAACCCAACGGTGTCCAGGGGAAGATTGATGAAAGACATAGTGGAGAAAGACGCCGGGCCACATATTTTACAAATTTAAGTAACTGGCACCGGTTCACGTGATTTTGAGTTGATCCATTTTTGCAGGTTATTACACTGATGATATAGCGGACCTCTCGTTGGAGAGTGCTTTAGAAGGCGAAAATAAAGTTAGTCTTTGTGAAAAATGGTACAAACAAAAGACAAAAATTGGTTCCTTAAAACAAGCAATCTGCCTTGCTAGGATCTATTTGTATATATCGATCTGACTTAATAGCACCCGTTGTCTTCGAATGTAATATTAATAATTTAATTCTTAAATTATTCATATTTAAGTACTTTTGATATAGCCTTACCATTATCGCAGATCTGAAAGGTAATTGGAATAATGCTACCTTGTCAACTTGTTTAGATATTATCTTCTTGAGGACCTAGCACACTCGCTCGATAACGATCGATAGGATAACTATCGGTAACTTATCATCGTTCCCTAGCATGACTATAGATCGCCAACGAATAAGTGACAGTTCACAATGACTAAGTGTCCTTAACATATTCGATATCAACTATTTTTTGTACGTTAGCGATGTGTAGTTGTCCTAGGGAACGATGAGAAGTTACCGATAGTTATCCTATCGATCGTTATCGAGCGAGTGTGCTAGGAGATGTGCCCCTGATGTGTGCACGGAGAAAAATGTTATTCTAAAATACTATCATTTTATTCGTAAAGACGGTTAAAAACGGGACCGAAGTTCTTACAAACAAATTAACAAGGTTTCAATGTTTATTGGCGGGAACACGGAGGAATAATTTGTTGGTATACGTAATTTCGTACGTATACCAACAAATTATTCTTACATTTCCCGCCAATAAACATCGAAACTCTGTTAATTTGTTCGTAAGAACTTCAGTCCCATTTTAAACCGTTTTTACGAATAAAATGATCGTATTTTAGAATAACATTTTTCTCCGTGTGGTTTTGTGCAATTTGTCGCTGTTATAAATATTAAGGTGTAGGTAGTTTGTGGGTGCCATTCTCTTCCGTCAAATCTATTAGCTGGTTTTATGTAATGTTTTTTTTTATTTATTTATTATTTTCATGATAATAATGGTGTAGTAGTCTGTACACAAATAATTATTTTCATCGTAATCGATTTTATTTTGTAGGTCTTTTCGCTGTATATAATTTTAATACAAAATGAAAAAAAGATTGCACCTAATAATTTTGTTCTTAAATCCCTCGGACACTCTGGTGAATGAACCCGAGGCACTTAATGACGGTATACAAGGATATTAGGTATATTATTGGTTTTATATGAAGCCTAACCCAAACGACGTATGTTATAAGGAAAGGTTTCCAATAAGCTCTAATGGGTGCTTTGGTTTATTAATATTGACTTAACGATGCAAAAAAGATTGGGTTTGCTATATTATACTAGTAAGCATTCTACAATTAAAGTTATTAGATATATTCGAAATCAATAATGAAATATTTTGAAACAGACTGAAGTATTTAAACTTAATATTCAATATATCGCACATCTAATGCAAAACTATCTAGAGTTAATAGTTTGATAATCTATTAACTCTAGATAAATCTAATTAAAAAAGCTTGTAAATATCTTGCAATGAAACAAATTTAAAGACAAATTAAGATTAGGGTATTGTAAGTAATTTGTGGAGGCGGGAATGGATACCGCCAATTCGGGAACCATTTCTTGGATAACTAACACCCTTGCCATTGGTCACCACAGGGTGATTCGCTGCGTCTAGTGATTTAGCAGCCGGTTTCACGTGGTTAGGTTTGTCTAGGTCTTGGTGGTGAATTCGTTTGCCCACCTACTGCGTGGTGGGTCGGACCGAGAGAGAGTGGTTGGGAGGGATCTAACCTAAACTTTTTTTTTTAACTCTTTTATTATTATTATTACAATTTTAAGTTATGTGAAAATCTGTAATTGGATTTTATTTTTATTATTAAGTTATTTGTAATAGATGTAAATAATCTGTTGATATTCCTAAATAAATAAATAAATATACCTCTTCAGCTGGACTCTCTCGACCAATCACCTTGCACCGCGAGAGATGTTTTCATATGTCCGTCACTCCTGGACACATTAACCCCCAGATTCCTAACCACCCTTCATACTTTTTTCTTTACCAGAACTTCCTCTCCTTCCTTTCCCTAAAAAGACCCTCCATAAAGCGTCCCAAAAGATAACATAGACTTTGAGAGATTTTATTTCGAGAGGGACTTCTGTGTTGAGCTTCTATAAAAAAAGTAAATGGTCACTCCTGTATGAAATCTAGAGGAACGATTTCTTGAACCCAACAAGATTTTCAATGTGTGCAATAACGCACGCTGCTGAATATAAATAGATTTATTGCGATGTTCACCTTTGGTGTTGGTTCATAACAGCATATGAAAATATTCAAATAAACGAAATAAAATAGTTAAATTCTGTTAGTGCTCTAACTATACAGGCATTAGTACATAATGGTCTTTACCTTTATAAAACTACTTAATAATGATGAAATGTAAGCATTCCATGGAAATGTTTACACAAAAACAGCCGTAACAAAAAAAAGTAATAAAACCCATACAAACCCATCTCGAATATCTCATTAACCACTCTGGAATAATGCGTATCGCGCTTCAAACAATCCGCTACCCCTCGCCATTCTGCGCCCTGTCCTCCATCATCCCCGGGTGAAAGTTCTACGCGCGACAAAGGGTTGGAGGCTGTTTCCCTTACGTAAAATTTCACCTCTTTTTACAATTTCCCCCAATTATCCGTCCTTTGTCCCCATTTTATGTGACAAGCGTGCGCATTACTCCCGAGCCCCGCTTGCAGGTTCCAGGTATGCAGATAAACAAGCAGGTGCTTCAATTCAGGCATTAAATTGGTCCAACATTATTCGGAATAAAGACTTAAGCTTATGTACATATTTGCCCCTCTTTTTATTCAATACATTTTTAGGATATACGTTCACATACATAACCTATATTCTACATTGGTCGGATACCATTAATACTAACGCTGGACGTAATAAATATAGATTGGTAGATATTAACACTGCCTGATTAATTACTTACTAAATACTAACTTTGTTAACAATCACATATTCACTTTGTGGCGTTATTTTAATTAAAAGAAAACAAATCACTTTGTATACACCACTTAGTTAAACACAATGATCAAAATATTTCGAAAAAATGGTTTAATTCTGACGACGAAATCTACTGTTTCGAAACATGCTGATAATTTTGATTAAATAAATGGCTTAAACAAAGTATTTGGTTTTCTTTTATTTTTTATAACCTCTGCTGAAACTGTTTCCTCCCCTCCCCCTCTACCTTCCCATCCTTTAATAATTTTGTCTCCCTCTTTTCTATTTTGTATCTCTTTCTAGAACCAATAAGTTGTCTTCTATTCTATTTCTATCTTTTTCACTTATTATTTTATTTCTTATATATATGTGTGTATCTGTATGTAATTATCTTTATTTGATATAATAAGCCCTGACGATGCTTGAGCTAAGCGAAACCTGGTTGACTGTTGAATATTAATTCAAAATGAGAGTGGTGTTTTACATAGTGTATTTTTTCTTTTAAATAAAAAATATTCATATCTGTTGAATCGTTTATTAATAAAGCACGTGACCTATTTCTGAAAACACCAATCAAATTTGTTTATCAAGTTCCACTAATAAAGCTTTACACTTTCACTCTTGAATTCCGTGTTCTTGGTGTTCATCTTCGTTTAATTGGACTGCTATTAATGTAAGCATGATTTTCCATTTGAGCAGGTGTAAAAGAATATGTCAATCGTCAGTCAAACTTTCGTTTGACAAACGACACATATTCCTAGTATAAGCTGATCTACAATTTTCTAAATATTCTAGGATTAAGAAATAGTGTTGACACAATAATTATCTAGCCTTTTTTGAAAGATTTGAGTGTGTTTATGGACAAACTTATTTATTCATATTCATATTGCCTTTCTACAAGCGCAAATAATTAATTCGTCTTAATATTTTCAAGCATTAGTTGTAAAAAGCGTTTATCCCTAAAATAACTATACGTACGCCATCTATAAAAGAGTATTTATTTTTATTCTTACAATGAACACCTCACAAGAGTCCCTACTGCTCCCGTCTGGAGCCAGTGAGACTATGGCATCTGCAATTGGGGTACGTTGTGAGACTGAAGGTAAGCGGGGAAGGGAAGAAGAAGGGGAAGAGGAAGGTGGGGAAGTGCCTGGCTATTCAGATCTAGTCACTAAACACGGCTAAAGCCATTTCAAGCAACGTTTCAATTCTGAATGGTGGTCTTACACCAGGGCGATACTGAGAGTATTTTCGACTCTGGAAGGTGCCGCAAATATAGTATATATTATTTTTAATTAATTAATTGTGAAATAACACAAATCAATTAAATAAAATGAATATAACATGAATTCTTTTGAATATCCCGGTTTAAAAAAAAAATAAACTATGCAATTATATTAAACAACTGTGTATATGTAACAGCTTCTCAAATATAGTTTTATAATATCTTCTCATTGCGAAATCGCAAGTGGGTACGTTTAAAAAAAAAAAAATTTATAATAAAACAAATTTAAAACTTTTTCCACTTTTAATTTAATGACCGTAACCGGTTTCAGCTTGTCAAAGCCATCTTCAGACTGGTGAAAAATATTCTTAACCTAGGGATTTTATACAAAACATATTAGGGAGGGGGAGGAGGGGGCGGGGGGAGGGAGGGGTGGTCTACAGGGAATCCCTGTAGACCACCCCTCCCTCCCCCCGCCCCCTCCTCCCCCTCCCTAATATGTTTTGTATAAAATCCCTAGGTTAAGAATATTTTTCACCAGTCTGAAGATGGCTTTGACAAGCTGAAACCGGTTACGGTCATTAAATTAAAAGTGGAAAAAGTTTTAAATTTGTTTTATTATACTATTATAATGGAATTCCACCACGAATTATCAGTTTCAAAAATAGAAATATTAAAAAATTTACAGTTGCTTTTAAAAGTGAACAAACAGAAGGCTCAGTTGGACAATCAAAATTCAAATTACCCGGATTGTCAGTTTTTTCAACTCAACAAACGATTATGTTACCCTTCAAAAAATGCACTCTTATCTCTTACAAAATTAAACATTCCATAGAATTAAACAAAACACAAGAGGGTACCATAAAAAAAAATAATTACACTAAAACGTGCAATAAAACTACCCCCGGTCCTTAAATATGCAATAAAACCGCTTTGAGACTAATTTCATATTCTTCGTTCTCGGGGCCAACTGAAGGAGTGTGGAGGGTACCTACCCCTATACTATTGGGGCGCAAATTGGGGATGTCGCCTGCTGCATTTTACAGCCGAGAACCGAGTATTATGTTCGTTTACCGCACGACGAAGTTAATATGTACCCTCTGAAGGAGTAAGGGATGTTTTCTCAACTTCGGGATCAAGAACTTTGATATTATTATTATGTTGTTGGTGATCTGATGAAGGAAAATAAGGAAGGAAATTAAGTGATGTGCAATCACTTACACCAGATAAAAAACATTATACTTTTTCGCTAATGAAATAATATTGACTTTTAGTATATTTTTATGGCACTGGGCGTACAAAAGGTATCAGATGAATTGATTTATTTTTTTAAAGTATTATATGCTCTCTTTTGAAAATTGATAGATACTTAGAAGAGAGAACAATTGATAAAGTAAGGTTATTCTTGCATATTTTAATGTATTTTAGTTATTTTTCGTGTCACGCTGCTCAAGTTAAATTTTAAATTTGTATTGGTAATATTAAAACCGAAAATGAAAATAAAATACATGATTTCTTATAGTTATGATAATTTATTTCTTTTCTTAACATTTTAAATTAAAGTACGTACCATATTGTCCAATTTGACAAGACATCTCTTTCATTAAATAATTCTAATAAAATAGCTACTCCAATAATTAGATATATTTTCACCGCTGTATTCGCAAATAGTATGTAAATTCCAATTTACCCATAGTGCCTAGTAAAATCCATGTAAGTTTGTGTGCATGTAGGTAATATATTAAACATAATCTACCTACCTAATCTTCTTAAGATTTCTGGAAAACCAAGGTATTTCAGTAAATAAACACTAAACGGTCGTCATGTCTACATTGATAATCTGACATTCAAGTGATCCACATTTTGACATTCAGTCTCCTGTCTGCTAGAGATCTACCCACACAGCATACAGTCTCCACCTTAACAGTGCGGCTGGCATACGAGCTACTATTTACGTCTACGTTGCTGCAATCCACTTTTATACCAAAGATACCAATTTAGGTCAAACAAGCGATTATCTAGATATTCTTGCAGTATTATATAACCACTGGGTAAAAAAGCTTGTCCGATGACAAGAAGAAATTAGATATGAAATGAAACAATTTTTTTTCACTTTGTTCCACTTGTTTATTTACACCAGGACCGGTTTCGTCCTACTACGGACATTTTCAGACTGGTCTGGACTGACTGGACTGGACTTCAGACTGGACCAGTCTGAAAATGTCCGTAGTAGGACGAAACCGGTCCTGGTGTAAATAAACAAGTGGACAAAGTGAAAAAAAAATTGTTTAATTTCATATCTAATACAATGGAATTCCACCATGAATTAACAGTTAAAAAACTAGACTCAACAAGAAGAAATCGTAAAAAGTCAGTATTCACACAGAATGAATATGAATGAGATGAATTGTTTGTTCTGTATTTGAATATTGAGCCTTGTAGTGGCTCTACCACCTTTCTTAAACCAATATTTTGGAGTTTTGTAGTATCCATAAACAGAGTAGGGAATGATGATAATTAATATTGGATGGATGCAACACTTCCAGAGTGGTAGGTACTCTCAGTACCGCTCTGGTAAAATGCCAACCATATCTTTTTCCCTTTATCATCCCTTTGGCCTTACAAAACACCCCAATCCGGGATGATATTGGACCACGAAAAAATAAAAATATAATTATGCATCAGGACTTTTTTAACAATATGTAGCCCCACACAGAAAGCCATAAAATGATTCCCCTTAAGGCCTATGTTGTCTTTGGAGATGATGTAAGAATAGTGTTTTTAGGAACGTCTATAGTGTTTTGACGACCGTCCGTGGTCGAGTGGTAAGACACTTGACTCCCAATCGGAAGGTTGCGGGTTCGAACCCGGCGTGCGCAAATAAATTTTATTTGATTAATTTGTGTTATTTCACAATTAATTATTAAAAATAATATATATATATATATTATATTTGCGGCACGTTCCAGAGTGGAACATACTCTCAGTATCGCCCTGGTGTAAGACCACTATTCAGAATTGAAACGTTGCTTAATAATGGCTCTAGCCGCGTTTAGTGACTAGATCTGAATAGCCAGGTACTTTCCCACCTTCCTCTACCCCATCTCCTTCCCTTCCCCACTTACCTTCAGCCTCACAACATACTCCAATTGGGGATGCCATAGTCTCACTGGCTCCAGAAGGGAGCAGTTGGGACTCTTGTGAGGTTTCTCTATAAAAAAAAAACAAAGGAAAGGAAGGAGATAAAAGCATGCGCACTTGAAGTGAAACAACACAAAACTGCGCTACGCAAATTTTATGTTATTATTATCATTAAAGATCTGTGAAGTGACGGACATACGAATCCATCCCTCCCACCGCAGTGCAAAGCGATGTTAAGAGACAGCCCTGCTGATTCAACCAGTTTCTCCCGATCTGGCCTTCCACTGGTGGGTAGACGCATCCGCCGCCAAGACTCGGGAAAATTTCACCCCGTGAAGCCAGGCATCCCGTGACTTACAGCAGAGGTGTTGGTTATCGAATAAATGGTTTCCGGGGCGGCGCAACCCATACCGACTGAACTTTGTAAACTATAGCAAAGGTCATTAAAAATCCTTGATTATTCTGTATTTTTATACACCGAAGCCTTATAATATGAAATTATTAATAAGTGCAATAGATTTTCCTTGAACGAGAGAACATTTCACGCGCGGCACAGAGTGTGAACCTAATTTAACTTTGTGTTTCCGCGGTTCGCCATCGATATAAAAGTTCTCAGCTGATTAAAAGTTGAGAGCCACTACCTTAGTTAGCAGTCTCCGGGACGGGACAGTCTCTCCTCCACGTTATAAGTTAGGAAAATTCACCATCTTTTAATATGCTGGAGTACTGAGGAGTCTTATTGGAGCGGTAAAGCTTCAAGCTCGGCCGCTTTATGTCTCCGACTGGGATTCAGATCAGCCTTCTGAAATACTTAAAACGCTGTTAGACGCGTTTAAATTTATCGTTAATAAAATAAAATGCATGTCGCAAAGCGTCGTATAACCCGGAGAGGGAAAGTACTTTAATTTCGGAATAAGGTGACGTGATAACACGGGATTTAACATAGTAAAATGGCCGTAAATGGTGAAATTGGTGAGAGTTGACAATAAGTATAAGTTAAATATACATGAATAAAGCTTCATCGGTTTCGCTCTTTTATGTATGCCCAAATCAGTACTGATATTCATAAATATTTTTGGCTTTACAACAAACTGAACTGGGTTAGAACTGAATATAACTAAAACAAAATACAATAAGCAAAAATAACGCAATTGACTTGAATGACAATCATTATATTGCTGGAGCGAAACTAGAGAAGGTACATAGTATTGTTTACTTAGGCTGCAATTTAAATGAAAGATGGGATCCTTCGGTTGAAATCAAATGCCGCATTGAGCAAGCTCGTGCAATCTTTATCCGCATGAAAAAGATGTTCTGCAGTCATGATCTCAACCATGGATTAGAATGCAAATGGTCAGATGCTACGTGTTTTCAGTATTATTTTATGGAATGGAAGCCTGGAAACTTCTGAAGAACTGGTAAGGCGACTTGAGGCATTCGAGATGTGGGTCTACAGAAGAATACTCAAAATAAGCTGGATGGACAGAGTTACGAATGAAGATGTTATGGTTCGGATGAATAAATAAAAATAAGTTATTAAAATAATACAAATCCGAAAACTTCAATATCTAGGACACGTGATGAGACATCCGGAGAAGTACGAGATCTTGCATCTCATAATGCAGGGAAAGATTGCCGGAAGACGGGGCCCTGGAAGAAGGAGGACATCGTGGCTGAAAAACTTGAGACAGTGGTTTGGCCAGTCTACTGTAGAGCTGTTCCGGGCCGCAGTAAATGAAGTCCGCATAGCCAACATGATAGCCAACGTCCATTAAACGGACAGGGCACGAGAAGAAGAAGAAGAACAAACGCTAGATAATTCACCCTGAAGGATCCTTGTCGAGTACACTAAGTGTAAATTGTTATTTAATCCATTGTTAAGAGTGTGTTTTCGTAAAGCCAAATAACACCAGGATCACAGAAAAGTTGATAATTTTCTATCAATACTATCAGTCATAATAGTCTGCAGATTTGCAGTCCACTCCCTACACACAAAAAACACCCTAACTAATCTTCAATACATACCGCACGAACAAATTTGAAGTCGATCTGACGAATTTTGAATATCGTCAAAATCGTTCGCTATTCAAGGTCATACCTGAAACAAACAAAAAAATATGCATTAGACAAAATAATGTCAAACAGAAAAAATCTTTTGTACCACTGCGCAAAAACTCTCAAACTTGAGGTTCTGGTGTGATGAAAATATTACATTAGCTTGTCTAATTATATTGACATCCACAACGGACAATGCAATGATTTTAAGCCTTCAATATAATTAGGTACCTATGCAGATAGGAATTTTGAAATGTTCATTTAATCATCATAAAATAAGAAACCACATCAATTTTTCCATATTATTCTAAAATTCAAATAATAGTAATAATAGTTATGCTACTCGGCTAAAGCTATTAGAAAAGTTAGTAAATCCTTGTAAAGAGTTGAAAAAACATAATGAAAAAAAGCAAGTCAGATTTTGTAACAATGTATCATTAATTTGAGGTAATTTGACTCCGTACGAAGTAAATATGTTTTCCAGTCATTACTTAATATGCTGTATTCCTGGAAAGGTTTCGCATGCCAACAATTCATATGTGTACGCTCAGAAACATAGCATTAAATATTAATAACGACGATATGACAAATAATCCACTGACATGCAGCAGTCATTTCTTGCTAACTCTGATATCATTTACATTTTATTATAAGCGCTTTTGCTGACTTTGGTTCCGTTTTGTAATTTAAAAAAATAATATTTTTAAACGATAATAAAACTCAAAGGAAACCTCTATTCAAATGTGTTCACATGAAAACACACTTAGATGGTAATAAACAAGTTTCGTTCGAATTAATTCTCTAAATAAATATGTTTACATGCTCTGGTGGTGTGAAAACGTTGATATTTAAGTTTAAAATCAATCCTACTTTGATTTCACCTGAGATAATCAACTGCTTGTAGTTGTAATATGTCATCCTCGTTTTGGGGAAACTTGTGAAGTACCGAAAGGAGAAAGAGTAGGAACTGAAGTGGAAAGTAATTGGCAAGTAGTCTCTGATCACTAAACACAACTAAAACCATTTCGGGAAATTAAATTCTGGATGGTGGTCTCTCACCAGGGCTAAACAGAGAATTTCTTATATTCTAGCGCAAAATTGATCCATGAATTATTTAAAACATTACTATCAGTCGTGAATTTACCTTCAATCTCCGATAGAAAAGGAATATAAGATTCTCTCACTGAGGTCACCGACGTTAAAAACTCTATCAAAGTAATTTATGTACTTTTTTTCATAGAATCTTGTGTAGGTATATTACGGTAAAATATAATCCAATAAATATCTTGCCATGCATTTTCAAATTTATTTATTTTAATTGTATCCTTTCACCTGTCACTCGTAAGATGATTATGTGTCTACATCTAAGTATACCTAGATAAAGCCGACTGCTAACGTATTCCACCCAGATGACAATTCAATTCAACAGATTTACATTCAAATAATTCTCAGCAAAGTTAGTGGAAATTTGATTTCATCCCTTTCGCCACCCCCGGTCACCTTTCATGTCATTCTCAACCTCAAATTCAAAGCCTAGCAATATTTAATTACTTGACAAAAATGTAGATTTAACCAATGCTTGCAATTCTCGATTCACGAATCGAAATGTCAATTTAGCCTATTGTTTTGAAATATTTCTTAGAAAACTAAAATTATATTATTATTAGTAAAAATAGTATTATTTACTGAAAAGCTAATAGAATGCGGATCTTGGAAACTTAAATATATTGAAAAGACATTAATGTTCACTACCAAACTTTGAACTTTAGTATTACCCGAAAAAGTGTATTGCTGAATTTGATAGAACAACTCCATAAAAAGAGCCATTCTCTTAATATACGTCATTTTTACCACTCAGTATTAATGCTTTTCTCTTTTAACAGAACTTTCATTTTAGTGTCTGTTTTTCATGTATTTGTTTGGATGAATATAGGGTTTTCCACCCTTCACGTAGCAACCCCATAACATGGGCAGTGCAGTGTTAACCCTTCCCAAACCACGTGTCCGATCGATAGCGATACGATCCTTGCATACTAATTCCATCCAGCCACGCACCATGGCTGCCACAGGAGATGCGTGATAGTGTTGGGGAATCAACGAAGGAATTCGAAAAAAAAAAACAACTTATTAACGGAAGCTAACAATGAGTCGTATCAGATAATTGGATTTGTAAACATACAAGTGCTTTTCTACCATAAAAGTAATCCACGTTTTTGAAAAGCATGGCGTTAACTGATTTGCCTTCACTACGTTTCACGACCATGTTATGAAACTTCAAGCAGTGAAAAAAATGGGATCACCTTTTGTTTAAGTGTGGATTAAATTATTATGATACACGGTTATAATATCACGATTATTTGGTGAATTTGTTAGTACCTGTGCTCGATTCCTAGATGTTATGCGAATACGCGCTAATACAATTAGGGTACGTAACCTATCTAAGTCAAAAGTATATCTGGATTCAAGACTTCTCTAAGCTGGTTTTTTTTAAAAAGAGGCATGACATGAAAACGCGAAAAACTTGGCCAATATAACTAATCTTTAATAAAATAATCGACAAAATGGTAAGAGTTTTTTTTTACAATTGCTCCACACAGGAGGCCCTGAAGAAAATAATTCCCCTCAGGACTTATGTCATCTTTGGTGATGCTGTGTGGCGGGTTCTTTTTAGGAAAGGAAGGGGAGGATGTTCTGCCAAGCAAAAAGGTATGAGGGGTGGGTAGGAATCTAAGGGACGTGTGTCCAGGAGTGACGGATGTATGGTTGCATCCCTCCCACTGCGGCGCAAGGTGAGCTCTGCTGGAGAAGCCAAAAGGTCTTTCTCAAACAGTCTCTCCCGATCTGGCCTGTAACGCAATACACCACTAAGACTCGCACAAACCTCACCCCATGAACCCAGGCACCCCTGCTAAGTCACCAAACGTAGCGTGACTTAGGGTGACACTTAGGGTGACCTATGGCAGAGGTGTTGGTTATCCAATAAATGGTTCCCGGGGTGGCGGTACCTATACCCGCCTACAAAATTGAAACCGCTTGCTACTTATAATAGCAAACCTTCAGAAAAAGGTAATCACAAATTGATATAATGTGTCCGGTCATAAATAGCAAGGCCAAAAATAACTTTGTAAAAGTTGAATTCGACTTTAAAAAGGATCGCTGAATTGTTGTAAAATGTAAAGAAATTTAACGAGAATATAAGACAAACATATTTAAGGGGAACTCAGCACAAATTAACTGTACCACTTTTTGCTCCCGACCCCATTTCATAATAACGATAGATGCTTCAACTTTTCAACACGCCGTTAAAAATGTCGTGTTTTTATTTCAAACTAAATTTTGCCGGAGTTTTCCGCCCTTGTAAATTTGCCTCCAAAAAAATAACCCATATCTTTGTTCTGTGGGAAAGTTCCGCGTTTAAAAGTATTTAAAAAGTTGTGTTCAACAAATTTCGCGCGCCGGAAAAGATTTCTGGTGAAAATATCTGTAAAAATATTAATTTCGTGTTGTTTATGCGAAATCAGAAAAGCTCCTTTTCACTTAAGTAATTCTTGGCGCAGCAAGACAACAAAATATATTTACTGTGCTAAAAGAATCCAAAAAAAATTTATTGTAACACATTTTTGTTTGACATATTTATATTTTACTTCTTTAACAATCTACCTTTAGAAAAATAAACATTTTAGCTATAATTCTTATGAAATGATGCGGTAATTTACACTCATTGATTAAACTAAAATAAAACATATGCTCCTAAAGCATTTACGTTTTTAATAACATTACATTCACAAGAATAATTATTATCTCAAATCGGATATACAAGTAAAAATATTGATTTCTTCAATCTTTGCAAACTTACTTTATCGGCATCATTTTATTTAAATGAAACATTAACTTTGTGGCTCGCCATAATTTACAATAAAATATATAAATTTGTTTTAGACCACTTTAAATTTTAATTACACTCTACCGGTTTCGGAAGAACCCTTCCTTCGTCAGGAGAATATTAAAACTAACATATGATACAAAATATTGATATTGATATTGATAGATATATACCATATATATAATTGGTATATATATATATCTATATTGATATTGATATTGATAGATATATACCATATATATATTTGGTATATATATATCTATCAATATTTCGTATCATATGTTAGTTTTAATATTCTCCTGACGAAGGAAGGGTTCTTCCGAAACCGGTAGAGTGTAATTAAAATTTAAAGTGGTTTAAAACAAATTTATATATTTTATTGGAAACAAAATTACATTTGTGTAAACCATTCTAGTCAATGTTATATCAAAACCGATGGTTAAAACCAGGATAATAGCACAAATAATATTAACAAAAGAAACAAACCAGTATAAACAAAAAGAACAATACACAAAAATATTTCAGAGAGATGTGATTAACTATATAAAAATATTATAAAAAAAAATAATTATATAAAATGAAATATAAAAATTAGTTTAGAATATGTTAACCTTATATTATGTAGGTATATAATCAGGTTGTGTAAATAACAAAAATAACCTATTATAAATATAAGTATTAACAATAAAAATAAATTTAAGAGATGGCTAATTATAAAAAAATCAATATTAATAATATTTAATTTACTGTTTACTGTTAGCACTTTTTTTAATTTCTGAAATTTATAAGTTTGCTAATTGTAAATCTGTTAAATCTCTCTCTGTAATATTTTTGTCTATTGTTCTTTTTGTCGATACTTGTTTGTTTCTTTTGTTATTTTTATTCACTGTCAAAGAAACCATCGGGTTTGAAACATGTAGATTGTAGATATTATAACACTGATTACAGTGATTTACACAAATGTAATATGTTTCATTTAAAAAACAATAAAAAATATTGTTATTCATTATTGAGATAAAAATAAAAACGATTACTTTTATAAAAATATAAGACGCCGCAAAACACACAAACAGGCTGAACAAGGAAAGTAATATCATAGCGAATTACTTACTTTGTGGGGTAAGGAATTAAAATTTAATTTCGTCAGAAACCATTATGTTCAACCTCACCCCAACTTAAGCACAAAGAATTCCGTTTCTTTGACGGGGTAAGTTTTCCAGAGGCGCGTACTTTAATTCTGCCCTACCAGAACAGAAATCATCAACTTATCTTGTTTAGTTTTACAAATAAGATGAAATGAGACTGAAATAATTCAGAGAAGAGTGCTGAATTTATGTAAAAATGTATTCAGTAGTTGCTTTTGGATTTTAACGAGAAAAGTCATAAAAGAAACAAGGATCCTTAAGTTGAACATCAAATTTATGAGGTACTAGTTGTATGTTGACCTGTTATTTTTCCTCCGAGTAGATGTCGACACTATTTTTGTCAAGTACGCTTATCAAAATCCTTAAACCAGTCTGAGGACCTCGTCAATTTTTCGGTAGAAGGCGTGAAGGGAGCATTTATCGTCTAGACTTTAGAGTCTAGATTCTAGAATCTAGATGAATGGTAATCTGCACCGCACCGCAATCACATATTACCGAGTCAATTAAGCCCCACATATGCATCTTATTTTATTGACGGAGATCTAGAAATATTAAACTCTAATAGATACCCTATGAAAACATTACTTTATTACAATTTTGGCATTTTAATGTATACTTTATATGTATATGTATACTTTACATAAATTTTATATTTATTTTAATAAAAAGACAAATAACTTAGTTTACATAAATTTATTTATTTATTCACAATCTACATGTTTCGTGAACAATGTTCACATCATCAGGAATTTAATGTAGATTGTGAATAAATAAATAAAGTGATGTAAACTAAGATATTTGTCTTTTTATTAAAATAAATAATGCTTTCACTAAGTGAAAACCTTTCAGACATTTGACTAAGTTTCACTTGATTTTTTTCTTATCATTTATCAATAATCTTTTTCTTATCATTTTGTCAAACTGAAATTTAATGGCTTCAAAATATTCCTCGTCTTGTGTTAAACCTATCTAACAACCACTCCGTACATTTGCAATCTCAACCCAGGCGTTTTACACCAGAGAGATGGGCAATATCATTGCAGTAATTAAATATAATTTGTAATAATATAATGAAATTTAAAAAATGAGAATTGACTTGCTCCATCCAAGTCGTATAATGCACTTTGAATATTATATTAATTTTGAATATTGTTCTAAATCTTTGAGCATAAGACTTAAGTGTGTTTTGAATGCGTTCCTTATCAGTTGGCTGCCCTTCTCGCCTTTTTGTTTTGTTACTATTTTGTTGGATGATGGACTAATGACATATATGATTATAATCTATTAAACAAGACCACTGTGTAATTAAAGACACATTTTAAATGAATTGTACATTTTTCTAAACGTAAGAAACATAATATATATATATATATATATATATATATATATATATATATATATAAAACAAATGAAAAATATATATCATTGAAGAAAAAATATATTTTGCACTTCGTTAATCCATAATAGAATATGGAATCATTGTTCGGGGAGGAGGAACAAACTCAGCTACCGATCAAACGGAAATCGCACAGAAAACCATGTTAGTTAATACTTAAAAAAACAAAGACTGACTTATACAGACCAAATATTCAATATATTTGACGTACTATGGTGTACGTTTGACGTACACCATAGTACGTCAATTATCTATTAAAACAATTGTCTATTAAACACTTCTAAACTACATTTCTGAACAAAAAAACCAATTTCACCAAACCCAAAGTATTACTAATAGACCAGTTAGACAAGGTAAACACAAGTTTTGGACAAATACATCATTAATACCAGGCAATAAAAGCATTCTACAATCTTAAACAAACGAGGAAAACAAAAATAAATTTAAAAGATGGATTAAACTAAAAAAGCATTTTTTTTAATGCAGATAATATTAGCGAAAGTCAATCGAAAATCCGAAACAGAAAAATCAGAAAAAGATACGGATACATTTGGGATTTGAACCCAGGACCTCTGGCAATCCGGGCCAACGCGCTATCCACTGCGCCAACGTATCCCTATCCGATTCGGTCATTTTTAACTGTATCATTCGTATCTTCGACTGAGAACCACCAATATTATTTTTCATTTTTTCTTAACGCATATTTTTTATTGGCTGCTATCTTTATGTATGATTGCAAGATTCGACTCGAAATAAATGCCCTCTAGATAGTGTCAGGATTAATTTTATCACTTTTATTAATATGCGACATCTATTGACTTTATCTGCAAGTCTAGAATGAAATACTTTTATTTTTAACTTATTAACTTAAAGAGTTAAACCTCAAATTATAATATTTTTGTCCCAGATGTATCCGTATCTTTTTCTGATTCGGATTTTCGATTGACTTTCGCTAATATTATCTTCATTTTTTTACGCACCAGATTTTCAGGTCCGGGTTTAGTTTTTCCCATAGGAAAAACTAAACCCTTTCATACACTTTTCCATATAAATGATTTTGAATTGAAATTTTCCATGTAAATCCTCGTCATGCAAGTGTATTATATAAGTGTAATTAATTTAAATATTATAATTTGAGGTTTAACTCTTTAAGTTAATAAGGTAAAAGTAAAAATAAAAAAAGCAATTTTACAAAAATTTCATAGGATAAAACATTTAAAGAATTACACCTATCAAATAATAACATTATACATTTCACATCATTATTTCACAATTGGAACTGACAAAATTTGCCTTTTTTTCATTTCCAACTTTATATATTTTTTTAACATTTATTACTTAATCTTTTTGAATTTTATATTATAAAATGAAGGCCCGGCACGCGAAAGCCACCCAGTGAAGCCAGCATTATCAAAATGTAAACTATTGTACCAAAACAAATAAATATAAACAAAACATAGAAAATATAATATTTAGTAAATCGCAAATATTCAGAAAGGACTTTAAATTCCATTAGCTTGATGTGAATAACGCCCGGTAAGCGTTTATACTATATAACAATGGGGTTCGGGTACTTGCTCATTTACTTTAGGTACTCAGGCATTCCCAATGTTTGTCTGACGCGGGTTGTCAAAAAAAATGCTTGAATCAATCCAAAATGCCTTGAATGAAACGGCGGCGCTTCTTTAATGCTATACTAGTTTAAAATTAAATAAGGTATTATATTGTTTCTTTATGTGTTTCCAAAAAAGGTCTTGTTTAAAACAGAATTTAAATTTCGGTGTAATATCTTGTTATAACGAATATCCCCACTGTTGAGGGAGTGAAATTCGGCGTTAAGCCTTTTTACTGAGGGTACGGAGTTCATGTCTAGGGTAAGGAGCGATGAAGCCTAGTTACCACTATGGGGTGATATAATTGAGAATTTCTGAGGCTCTTTTTATTTTTTCACCCCATATTGCTCCCAGCCCCACCACTTTATTTTTTGTCTGCACAAAATTAAAGATGTAATATTACATGGATTTGTTTATGAATATGATTTATATGGCTTAATTATTTTTAAAAAATTCTCACAGAATTTATCATCATATTACAGCGTTTTATGTATTTTTACTGATGGCTAAGTGAAATGTTGTTTGTATAAACACTAATATTTGAAAAGTTATTCAAATGCTCGTTTCATAAGAGTTTGTATTCAAATAAAACAAAATAAATAATAATATTCTTCCGAATTTTAATGATTGTTATGTAGATCAATTATTGTAAGGTGACGTAGGTTGATCGATCAAGATTTAAACTAAAATATTATTATAAGCCAGTTTTAAAATAATAAAAAATTGAAATGAGATTAGTGATCCATTTCTATACATTTTTGATTTTGATGATTCAAAGGGAGACTTGTGATTTAATCCACATCTTTCAACGATGGGCGGCTCGCATTACCAAAACATCATTTAAAGAAATACAAAGTAAATTGTGAGGAGGATGATAAATAAGTAAAGCAATTGGGATGACTTTATCCCAAATGTTATATAAGCAAGGCTAGCAGAAAGAGAATTTCCAAAAGGGGGCCGCCGAGGGTGAAGGATAAGCCTTCGAAAATACTTTACGGGAGAATAAACGAGTGTCTTATGCACCCCTAATGACAGGGGTTCATATTAAAACGAATTGTGGACTTGCGTTTGTGCATAATTTTATTTGATAAATTCGTGCCATCATTTTATTGTGCTTTTGCTTAAGCTCTTTGTGAAAGTATGACTTGTGGAATTCAATTAAAACTTTTTCAAATAAGAATACAATTTAATATTAATGAACTTTGGTGTTGAGGAGATGAATGTTAAATAAATCAAGAAAGCTATTACTGGATGAAAAATGTGGTCGGTTAGAACACCGATCTTCATACATACGATCTATGAAACATAAGATATTAAATTATTACTTTGTTTCTTAAATTCAACAGAAAATATTGAGTGGTTTTAAATATATGTATTTATTCATATTTTTATAAGAAAAACTCTCTTTTTAACTTTTGAAGGTTATTCCCATCAATGTAATTTATCATTGAAGAAGAAGATAACAATAATAATTTAATTTTTTAAAATATGAAAATGAACAAGACACAGAAAAATAATAAAAGATAACGGTCGCAACTGGGACTCGAACCCAGAACCTTACGTCTTACCGGGACATACACCTCTACCAATTGGGCTACTGCGATCTATTATGAGACTGTCGTAATTGTCAAATTATTTTTCTGTGTCTTGTTCATTGTCATATTTAAAATTTTTTGATTATTATTGTTATCTTCTTCTTCAATGATATATGTATTTATGATTACATTGATTACACGATGTAAATATCATATTTTATGAAGGCATGTTCAACATTGTTTGAAAAAATGTTTCCTTTGTGTATAAAATATATGAAATATTCGTCTTTCAAAATATTCGTTGATCACAACACACGCTTGTTTTACGAGATGCGATACTGCAGAATTTTTCTTAGGAAATTTAGCAAAGGTCTCCTTCTGTTGGGCGACATCAAACTTTACAGCGAAAGACGTATATTTTTTTCTTGCATTTTCTTAACTCCCCCATCTTAAATCCCATATTACACGGGTCAAAACAAAATGCGGAAATGAATCACTAGCGATATTATACAGCACGATTCACGGTGATACTAGAAAATAAGTTTTGTAAGAACAGGAGTCAGATTTAACAAAAAACTAAAATTTTGCTTTATAGTTTAGCTATACATTTACTTGGTTTGTGATATAAAATGCAACACTGCGTTATGTCCTCATCTGCACGGAGAAAAATTTTATTAAAAAAAACGATCATTTTAATAGTATAAACGGTTAAAAACGGGTCTGAAGTTCTTGCGAACAAATTAACAGGGGGTCAATGTTTATCAGCGGGAACATGTAAGAATAAACATTGAAACACTGTTAATTTGTTCGTAAGAATTTCAGTCCCGTTTTAACCGTTTTTACTATTAAAATGATCGTTTTGTCGAATAACATTTTTCTCCGTGTGCGGTGTGTGGAATGAAAATAGATATTAGGTATCCGACACATTATATAACAATACAAATATTTTGGAAAAAAAATGTATATCAAATATCAATGATTAAAATATCTCGAAAGCTAAAAAAAACGTTATTTATTAACCTTGGAAGTAATGTTTCCTAGAAACGGGCGACGCCCGTTATACAATGATTAAGTCTTTTATTTTATTGTCCCATATAATACGGAGAAAATGTGCCTATTTTGAGACAAGTAATAGAAGAAGCCAAGAAGAATGCGGGGGAAGAGGCTTCCCGGGTAGGAAATTTGGAGGCAAATTGCAATAAGCCTCGGGAAAACGGTTCCCTACAATGTCGGCTCGAGGTGGGGTGGTTCTAGAGCGGGTAGCGAGGGATGAAACCTAAATCTGTGCAGTTGCGATCAAATTTGGGCGGCTTAAGGTCAGGTGAATCATCCCTCGTGGCTTTAACATATGCAATTGCTTAGAATGGCTTCAAAGATCGTTGTACACATTTTAACTTTGGATTAATATTAGTGGTTTCATGGTTATTTAGCGTTTATATTATTAGCTGGGTATTATCAAAACCACTTATATGGTTATTATTATTATTCATGTTATTACTACCTACTACTGATGAAGAAACCATCGGTTTCGAAACGTGTATGTAATTGTGATTAGATAATAGTGGTTGATACAAAGTTAATTGTTTCATTTAATTAAAAATGACGCCACAAAGTGATTTTGCGAAATTTGAAGAAATACTTGTGCGCACTTCGTACGAACATTTTATAATGTTGAAGTAGTTTTATAAGGTCTTATAATAAGGGGATTAATAATATAGGAGGATTTGTATAAATAGCAGGCCGAATTGATTGTGTCCTGGCCTTGGTTAAGGCTATTTTAGTATTATTCAATTATTATATTAACCTTAGTTTCACATCATTCCTAGTTTAGAACACCAATTTAACTTACCCTGTGCAGCTTTTTATCACAGTCTAAATTAAAAAAGGACAACTTATAAAATGTGCAAACTGTGAATATTATTACGTTTCATTTAACTAAGCTTTTTAATAATTTAGTTTATAAAAATGCTGCTTTTTTTCCTTTTGAAGATTCCCAGAAACTCAAATAAACTAAACGCTTTACTCTCTACTTAAGTCTGTCTCCCATAGTATTTTTTATATTGCAGCTTTATTTTTAAATAATATTATTCAAAATACCCAAGTTCTTCAGAACTTCAAAATTTTCACAAATGGGGCTATTTTTATTTAGTTTTATTTTAGCAAATATATTCAAATCCTTAAAAAACTTCTGGAATTCTTAAAAAAAACACCATTAAAATAGTAATAACTTCATATTTTTTCTTTTAGTTTGTGATTTTCTACCATAAATCTTTAACAGTAAAAATTGAGGAATGATATGTGTAGAAACGAATCGAAAAAGTAGAAGTTAATCGCTTGGACACATAAGCTTGTTTTCACGATAATTTAACGTGGGTAGACATAGGAATGACGTATGTCCCATACCTGAGTTAATATCGTTAAAGGTACACCAATCTCTAAAAAATACTCTCGGGTAAGTTAACAATAATAATCTATTTATTGAAGTTATTTAAAAAATTTGCGCGCGCATACTTCTTGTGAATTTGAAAACATATCTTATCAAAACCAATTTCAATAACAAACAAAACATTAAAACAAGAATCAATAAGGTAAACAAGTTCGGAAACATATAAGAACAAATAATTCCAACTTATTCTTCGGGAATTCTGTTTGATCGCATTTAAGCCACGCTTTGGGCATTCTAATAAGGGTTATACTTTATCAACTAACTTATTTCGCAAACATAAGACAAATAATGCTTGGAAATTGTTCAAGTCAAATGAAACAAAGTACCTACAGCAAAACAGGAAGAGAATTCCGTATTGTTTTCTTGATTTATCTACTACAAATGAAATATGTAAGTGTTTTCAATTTTCTTGCCAACTTCAATTATAAAGATACCTGGAATAGATACCCTCGACAGTTCCATTGCAAGTATTGTTTTAAATAAATATTGTAAGCAATAATTATTAGCCTGAAACACTCATGCATATTGAAAAAATCTCCCGAGAAAAGATACATGTCGCCGACGGGACTCAAACCCGCACCCCTCTGATTGCCGGTCAGGAGCTCTACCATTAAGCTACGGACGGTTATTGTTTCAAACCTATTTTTAAATCTTATCTTTATTTACATTTGCTCCAATTTAGCATGGGAGAAAAATAATTTCCCCTAGGCCTATAACAATAAGGTCATCTTTAGGGGGGCTGTATAGATGATCTTTTTTTTAGGGAAATAAAGAAAGTTCTGGGAAGGAAAAGGGAAGAAGGGTAAGTAGGAAACTGGGGGTCAGTGTGTCCAGGAATGACGGAATATCTCCCATTGCGGTCAAAAGGGATAGACCGGGAGAGTTCGGGTGGAGAGATCAAAAGGTCTCCCTCAACCTGTATCTCCAGATACGGCCCGCCACGCCGTGGACAAATGCATCCGCCAGCAAGACCGAGATAAACTTCATCCAATGAACCTGGCACCTCCGCTATGTCACCAAACTTACAAACCACTTGGGGTGACCTATAAGTATTATACTATTCTCAATTTTGATTTACTAAGAAATTCTAGAATGAAATATTAGTTTTTCTCCGTCTGAGGAATGAATGCCTGGTACACACTTTCGGTGGCAAAACTTACCATGATAATATGATTCTGTTGGCCCCATTTCTATGTCTTTAATTATGATGTTTCCTTACCATACGATAGAAGAAGAATAACAACCAAGTATCGTAGAAAGAGTTATGTGAAAAATGGTGAAATTGTTTTCATTAAAAGGTAATTCTTATAAAATGAATTTGTTCTTGGATGTGTTACACTACTTCATGTTTTATGAAATTTCATAAAACTTTTCCGAAAGCAGGACAAAGTTCCCGTGTAGGTGAGTACCACGGTAGAGCGAGATTGGGGAGAGGTGGGCAAAGTACTGGATTGAATCACTGGAGAGGATTCCATAAAGCGATGGAAGTTTTTCCAAATTTCGTGACAAGCAAACAAGATAATGTAATTTTTTTTTAAATCCAAAAGTTTTATTTTTCATGTTTTCCATATAAAGAGGCAACATTTTTAAAGTGAGAAACCTATCGTTTTTATTCTTCTGAAATTAATATTTTGTCATATGGATACACGAGTAACCAAACAAGGAGGAGAGATACAGCTCAGAAGTGGTTACAATCATATAAAACAGTAAACTGCAATGTGAGAACAAAATATAACAGAAAAGAAACATTATATAAAACGAACACAGTAAGTCGTAATATCACAGTAATCTGTTTCTGCACAGAGTCGAGAGTTTTTTCAGATACTTTGTGGCCCCAGACCAGAGGTGGCTGCCAATTTCAATCTTGAGGCGCACTTGCAATTTGTATGAATTATGAATATTGTCAGGCTTTTTGATAACTCTATTTTTTTTGCATATACGATTTTGTCATATCACCAATATGTATATTACCATAGAAAGAAAACTATGTTTTGAAAAAACATATTTTTTTCAAATAAGGAATTATTTTTTCATTTAATATCTTTGTTCTGTGATTTGCCGAATGTCATATATTAGACAATTTTCGTAAGTTTTTAAAACTGCTTTTAGTGTATCATGGAGTGTTCAAATCTTTTCATTTTTGAAAACAAACAATACTTAAATTGCACAAAGGACATGATTTTTATAAAAAAAGAAAAGTTAAAAGAGATTTTCCAGGTTAAGTTTTTTTCCAGGAAAATAATTTCCCCCCAGGGCCTATTTATCTTGAAGGATGCTGGGTGGAGGGTCTTTTTAAGGATGTGAAGGAGATTAAAGTCTGGGTTGGAAAAGGGTATGTGGGATGGTTAGTAATTCGGTGGTCAGTGGATCCAGGAATGACTGATGTAAAAATCCAAAACTCCTTCTGCGCTACAAAGCGATGAGTCGAGGGGTCCTACTGGAAAGGTTAAAGGACTCCCATAGCCATAATGGGTCTCTTTCGATCCGCCAGCCAGGCAGTAGGTGAGATGACGCTTCCGCCGCCAGTACTTAGACAAACATCACACTACATGGACTCGGGCACCCCTGCTTAGTCACCAAACGTATCAAATCACTAGAGATGACTTATGGCAGAGGTGTTGGTTAACCAATTAATCGTTCCAGGAGTGGCGATACCTCTACATGTCTCCCAAATTATTCTACATAGTCATATGTATTAAAGACAATATAATTTGTCACAAAAAAAACATGAGCACACGAGGAAAATGTTTTTCTACAATACGATCATTTTATTCGTAAAACGGTTAAAAACGGGACTGAAATTCTTACGAACAAATTAACAGGGTGTCAATGTATATTTGCGGGAAAATGTAAGAATAATTTGTCGGTATACGTACGAAATTTGTTCTAATAATTAATAATAATAATTTATTCTTACATTTTCCCGCCAATATACATTGAAACCCTGTTAATTTGTTCGAAAGAACTGCAGTCCCGTTTTCAACCGTTGTACAAATAAAATGATCGTATTTTAGAATAAAATTTTTCTCAGTGGCATGATCTTTTCTAAGATAGATATGAACCTACGACTGGTGGTAAAAATTTCAGTTTACATCTGGTATCCTAGTATGTTATAATATAAGTAGTTACCTAGTTATTTCATCTCTTGTGGCAGTGGGGGGAGGGGGGGGGGGGGTGATGGGTGGCGGGTGGTGTAGGTATCCGGGATATTATAGGGCGCCGTACATCACGCTCCCTGCACAAATTTCGCGGTATAATATTTTTTGGTTGGATGCGTAAAGTTTGGCCGTGCAACAAGACCTGGTCGGCTAATAAGGGTGGAACTTTTACAAAGGGGTGTGCAGCCGAACTCTCGAAGCCCAGTGGACCTGAAACTCTTGGCAGCTTTTAAACTCCAGATTTACAGTTTTACATTTTGAAATAAAATTGAAAAAATCATATTTACACATAGATAAGAACAATTTAAACACTTTCCGTAAAAGTATGTCTTTGCGACCATTACATAAAAAAATCAATTAAAACCATATGAAGTTTAAAATAAAACAATAACTTTGTTAACTCCACAGCCGTTTCTTTAGTTCAGTATCTACATACCTAAATCTACAAGTTTAGTAATGTGTGTTATTGCCCAGAACATGAATGAATGGCAATAATTTGATTCTTCAGTAGACATCTTCAATTTATATTTTTCAAATAATTTTTCTGGGGCAGTTCAGCTAAAAATAAATAAATTATGGAAAAACTATTTCTTCAATCTTCGCAAAATAACTTTCTGGCAACAATTTATTTAAATTAAACAAATTACTTTCTGTAAACCACTTTAATCACACGTTATAATATCTACATGTTTCAAAATTGTTTCTTCTAATAACATGATATAATTTTCATTTACAATTAGCAAACTCAGAAATTTTAGAAATTAGAAAAAGTGTTTATAGTAAAACATATTATTAATAACCAAATATTTTTTAAATTATAGCCATCTCTTAAATTTATTTTCATACTGATAATTTATTTTTGTTATTTGGGAGGCGGGTATGGGTACCGCCGCCCCGGGAACCATTTATTGGATAACCAACACCTCTGTCGTAGGTCACCCCAAGTGGTTCGCTACGTTTGGTGACTTAGCAGGGGTGCCCGGGTTCATGGGGTTCATTGTCTAGGTCTTGGCGGCGGATGATCTAGACACACTGAACGCCAGATTCCTACCCAACCCTCATACATTTTTCCGTCCCAGAACTTCCTCTCCTTCCTTTCCTTAAAAATACCCTCCACACAGCATCCCCAAAGATGGCATAGGCCCTGAGGGAAATTATTTTCCTCAAGGCCTCCTGCGTGGACCTAATGTAAAAAAAAAAAAAAAACAATATGATCTCCTATTGTTATTTATTTTTAATTCTTTTAATATATGTTATAATATATATATTCACGTTCGACCGTTCAATTTAACTGATGACATAAAGTAAATTAATAAATTTGAATGTAAAATATATTTAATTTTCCTGTATTATATAATATGAAATATCCACACAAAAATCGTATACATGCCAAAAACGCAATTAACATTAAACAACATTATTAAACATAATTTAAATTCAATAAAAAAAAAACAGTTAGTACCTAAGTTCCTAGTTTCATAAATTCTGTTTTTAATGGTAAAGAGTAGGTATCTCCTCCAGTTCTTGTTCACCTCATAGAATTTCCCATTTGGTGATGCTTTAGTTCCACTGAAGCTTCAAATACTTATTCGTAAGATCGGTATAAATGGAGTTTACAAACGACCTGAACATTGGTATTCAAAAATGAATGCAACTATAATTGAACGCCGTTACTAGCATGCAAGAATTAATACAGATAGCCAATGCAACAATGTCACCATCTTTTAGAGGGTTTCGTAAGGTGCAATAAAACAGTAAAACAACGGTCAGTGGCTGAGTTGATATCACGTTCGGGACCCACCCAGTCGGCGTGATTCAATTCCTCAGCTGGCTAGGTCCTCCATCACGATGCAAGAAACATTTTCGGCTTACTGTAGTGGTGGTAGGAGATTTTCAAATATTGTCAAGTTATTCGTGACCCGCGAATGTTTGTCTTTCTTTAAAAAAAAAAATAGTAAGTGTTGAAATCAAGTCACCAGGATTTCCTGCCAATCTGTGAATATCTTCCAACGGAACACAAGTAATATGTAAGTAACATTTAAAAAAAAATTATCGCTTTTATTCACAAAACTTATAAACACGAAGAAGCATCTTACCAAACCATAAGAATCTTGTGAGGTATTTATATTTAAAAAAAAACATCACTGGGATTTGGGGGCATATTTCCTCATGCAACCCATGAAAGTTGTTTGCGCAAGGGGTGATCAAAGCCCCCAACGGTAAGGAAAGGGAAATCCCACAATTTAGAAATTTGATTGAAATTTAAGATTTCGAAAGGTGGCAAACAAATTGTAGTGCATCACCAATTGGGGAACATCAACCAATAGACAAGGGCTCAGTGAACGATCTTGAAACAATACAGGGCTTCAAATACTTATTTGGAAGATCGTTTTAAATGGAGTTTACAAACGACCTGAAAATGGTAAGTTACCAAAAAATATTCAACTATAATTTAAAGAATTTTACCGCCGATAGTCAGAGTGCGACTATGTCACCCTGGTTTCAGGTAAACCAGATAAGGGGAAGAAAGTACAAAAGGAAGATTTAAATGACTCTCATTATTCATTCAGATTCAGTAAGGGATGATATGAATTGAAATAAACATTGTTTATTTCAATTCTTTCATATATTTAGACATAAATAAACGTCTATAATCTCTGCAATTTTTGTATATATTGAATATCTTTTTTTTTGTGAAACTTCTTATATTTTTACCCATGTATCTAATTTTATTATATGCTTTTATTGTTATATTTTGTTGTAGGTATATGCTTTTGTTTTACTTTTATTTTCACTGTATTATGCTTTCTTTATTGTTTTAAATTAGAATTATTTTAAATAACTGTGATATCTATTTAACAAAAATGTAAAAGCCCATAAGGGCGTGTAATAAATAAATAAATAAATAGATATCATCTCACCGGGATTTCCTGCGAAACTGAGAACGTCTTCCATCGAAGCACAAGTAATACGTTGGTAACATATCACATTTATTCACAAACTCACCACACCTAGACACAGTTAAGGATCTTACTGATCTCTCTGAGATTTGAGAAGTGAGATAATATTATGGAATGTTGGTAAGACAAAGGTATAATTTATAAGAAGTAGTTTGATCGTTATTATGCATACACATTCGAAGACCTTCATTGCCCTTTGATAGAAAGCTAATTTAAAATTTAATACTCAATCACACAGTCATTTTTCTGCAGCGGTTCACCGTTACTTTTGTAAATTACCTCAAACGGATGTATGCAATTAAAATGCAAGTAACTTATGTAAAGGTTGCGAAATAAAAGGACTCGGAAAGATTTTTTTTCAAAAGTTTGATTTTATTTTACGTCATCACAGAACGAAACATCATTAGGCAAATTACCAAACGAAAAACATTAGATGAAAATACAAGCAAATTTAAATTTGATTTCCATAAATATGTGATTGATTTAAAAAAATGTTATTTTTTTGTATTTATAAGGAATGTATTAGGACGTAAATATGACGTATTAGGAAAAATCACAATTAAAATAAATAAACGCGCACCACATAAAATTACAAACATCACTGAACAGAATTTTTTTTAGAATTTGTGCATTAGTTAGTTTAGAAGGGTACATTTTGCATGAAATAACCTGCCCGATTAAATTCTTTCTCTGGTCCGCTAATAATCGGTTGGCCCTATTTCCTTTGTATTATCTTAAGCAAGTAGATAAAAGGCTTACAAATTGTGTGTTATATTATTTAAATAACAACATAGAACATAGTCCTCTAATAATAGTTGTATTCATGGTAACAGGTCGAAAAGGACAATTTAATTTTTTTAAGTTTCGAAAGAATTTTTTTGTTTGACGATTAACCGCTTGGTCACATACGCTTGTTTTCACGACAATTTAACGTAGGTAGACATAGGAATGACGCATGTCCCGCACCTGAGTTATTTTAAGACTGTTTTCATTTGGAGTCATACAAAAACTTTGTATTTTGATTGACGATTTACTCGAATATCTTCTTCTTCTTCAATGGCGTACAGCCCATTTCGAGCCTTGGTCTCCTTCAAGGGCCATCGTCTTCCAATCTGCAATATGGAGTAGTCCTACGGCATCCTTCCTGATATCACCCTCCCATCTCAGTATATCAAAGACAAGTAATTACAGTTTGAAAGCAGGTTCCTACATTGTACCAATTAACAGCAAATAAACGTTTTGTAGGAAAGGCATTTTGTGACATTTTTTCTGATTTTCATTATGTTTATCATACAAAGCGTTGTTCAACACATGCCAACAATAATTTATTTATTCATCTATCTAGGATATTTTTAAATGAGAGCTTCTGTGGTGGGTAGACACTTAATTCAAGGACAATTTTTTAATCTGTTTCAACGCCCTTAAAAAACCCTCCGCACAGCACTTCAAATATGACATAGGCCCTGGGGGAATTTTTTCCTCAGGACCTCCTGTGTGTAGCTAATGTAAAAACGCAAAAGAAAAAATTGCCACCAATTATCTTAGGCGCTAAATTATATTCCATACAAATAAAACGAATTACGTTAAACATTGAAAATATCTCCTAATCTATACAAAATAATATAAAATTTTATGCATAATTCATTAGTTAATGTGGAGTCTCTTGCCAAATACAGAAAAAATCGATAACCATTCAATATTAATTTTAAAATATAATAATATTAATTTAAGTCAAAAGGGCTCCTGAACCTTTAGTCTGCTGCTTGCCGAATGTGTTTTCAGGCAGTGTCGTCATAAAAAGATGTCACTCAATTTTACAGCTATTCTTGCGACGGTGGCAAAATCTTCACGACTGGCAATCTCTCGTGACCCGTACATGAAAAATAAATAACGCCTGGATAAAATTTTACCACGCGACAGGAATAATATGTTTGATATCCGAATGAGGTGGATTCACGGGAGACTGGGGAGAAATAAGGCAGTAATTTCTTTTTACAGCGAATCATATGAGGCTCTTACGGCAGGATCTATGGCAGTTAATGCTAGGAAAAACAAGCTAGGGTGAGGGATGGGGGGCCATTACAAAGGTTAAGAAATCTCTTTAGTCAGTTTATTATTCGAGAACTCAAATAATAAATATTTAAGTTGACGTACAAAAGAGCCGAGATCTTTATGCCGTTCGAGAATAATATTTTACTGGTGTGTTCGTAAAAAGCAGTGTCTTATTTTCAAGCATTATTGGTTCTTTTCACGTTAACAAAATGAGGAAAAAATATTTTACGTAAACACAACAAAAAAAAAAACAACCGCAGCTTTTTTTGAACCATACAAATCTTACAAATGTCATTTTTAATGATTGAATTTTTTACAAAATTTATTTGAAATTTTTCCTATATTTCGGTAAACCATTTGAGCTAGTTGAAGGTTTTATAAATATATTACAATTTGCAATGAGTATCAATGACCCAAAACAAAAACACGAACTAAAAATAGGCACTGTAAGCTATTTTCAAGTAAACGGAGTAGGTTATATTGTTTTAACAACACTATTTACGAGTGTTATTATTTTAAACCTCCCACGCGGACCAGGTTTCGCTTGTTCCTTGTTATATAATCTAAAACGTAATTAGTTACTTAATATAATACAGCTCGTACGAAGCTTGGTAACAAGCAGAACCTGGCCGGGGTCAAAAGTATTAATAAATAGTGGTAGTTTTAAAACAAAGTTAGCATGTTTAATTTGTAATTCCGCACAGCACTGTTTTAGCTTGGGCATCAACCAATTATTGGCGTTTACGGGGCAACAAAGCGTTCTCAACTTAACGACGTAGGTATTAGACAATAAAAATAAAACTTTTTGTTTTTTTAATACAATAAAAATAAAACATTCATCTGAAGAGATTAATAAAAATACAGAAAATTTATATGAATGTTTCATATCTCATGAGTTAAAAATGGTTAGGTTAACTTAGAAGTTCGAAGCTGTGAAAGCTTCACGAGATGTCAAAGCTCAAAGTTCTGTGGCCCTGCTACTGTAGTTAAACATATTTCTGTTTATGCAGTGAAAATTCTAGAACACTAGATTTGCTAAGATTTTTCTGTCCGGGATTTCTGGATAAATGCAATTTTTTTCTGACCGCAATTTCATTATTATTACACGGAGAAAAATGTTATTCTAAAATACGATAATTTTATTGGTAAAAACAGTTAAAAACGGGACTGAAGTTCTTACGAACAAATTAACAGGGTTTCAATGTTTATTGGCGGAAAAATGTAAGAATAAATTGTTGGTATGCGTACGAAATTACGCATAACAACAAATTATTCTTACATGTTCCCGCCAATAAACATTGAAACCCTGTTAATTTGTTCGTAAGAACTTCAGTCCCGTTAACAGTTTTTATGAATAAAATGATGGTATTTTAGAATAACATTTTTCTCCATATACGGTCTTTGGAGCTTTGAGAAATTCTATAAATTGATAAAAAAACGAGATAAAACTGGAAAGTTTGCAGGTCGGTTTAATCTTCGTTCACAATACATTATTTGATTAAGCACACTAATACAACCTCATAAAAAAGTTATGTACAAAAATAAGAAGTACCCACAAGCACAATATCTTCCGATTTATTTTCTTCCAAAGAAAAAAATCTATTCGTAGTTTCACCGTATTACAAAAACACACTAATAATAATAATATAATAAGCTTGGCACGCGTCTTCTTCACTAACATCCCTTAGAAACGACTGTTCATTTTTTTTCAATGAGCTTAGCATTTCCATACTTCAAAGGGAACATCGAATATCACAAACCATAAAACGTCATAAAGTAGAGCTAATATAAAAAGACCGGCGAATGAATTGTGCGGCGAGCTTTATCGACTCTCTCCCCCGGTGTTAAAGCTCGGAGCACAAACCAGGGTTTTATTAAAATTTGTTCCATCTCATTTTTTATTGCGAGTACAGCCGTGGAATTGTATGTAAGTCGGTCTAGCTTTATGGGGTGTGTATTGACTATGACGATGCAATTTAATTTTATAATTGAAAAATATTGATCTTTTGGTATTTGAGTAGGTAGGTTTATTAACGGTTATGCTTTTTCCGCCTTCTGTCATCTATGGTGCAATCTTAGTTTTATAGCAAACATTTAAATTATATATTTATTTTAAATATATTAATGTTCTTCACAAAATTGGCATACAGCAATATATTATTACTGCATTTATTATTCTTTGAGAGGGTTATACATTTGAGATGTGTAAATGTGAAAAGGTTATGGGGGGCTAATTTTATTTGTGATTTTTATAATTATTCATTATTATTTTGTGACAAAATACATTTTCTGAACTGTCTTTATGTGAGGTTGAAAATGTGTGGTAATTAGAACTAGGTTTTACGATCACACATTGTTTTTTCCACATACACAACTTTATTATTATATTATATTACAGTGAAAAGGATATGATGGATAATATTTTATGGTCTTTTCGATAAAGATAATATGCTTATCATTCGTAAGTTAAGAGCGATTGACCAGCAGCTGAGAATAAAAGTTTAAAAATGCTTGCAACTGTACACGGAGTTTCCAACGAGAAAGATCGATTATTCCCCGTATCAAATTTTTTAAATAAAAAAATTAATATGTATTTATTTAATTAAAAACTTGCTTTAATATATACCTACATTCAAGTAAGCAATAAAAATGCTCAAAACGCACGATGATAAATTATTAAATATAGTGTACTTCTTGTAAGTATTTTTTGATCATAAGTGCCTATTTATGATTTTTAAATAATGTCTAAATAAAATAAGTGTGTAAAAAAATATCTGAAATATTTTAGTTTGTTAGACCTTAAATAAATATAAAAACTGGGGTATTTTTGTCACAAAACACGTTCTCGGATTTATTTTTTAATGATTTTAATTTAAGTAAAATTAAAATTCTTACAACTGTGTTGACTAGATTATGTATTGATTTATTTTGTTATATGATTTGAAATTTGTGTTGTTTAATAGAATCTATCGTTTGAAAATTGAATAAATCTGCCAACGACCAACGGTATAACCTTTGTATATTAAAATACAGTTAGTTTTTCAAAATTTTAAAACTGCGTGTACCAGATTAAATAACAATCTTTCAAAATCAATGTATATTTTTTTGTGAAAAAGAGGCAATACATCTAGAATTTGATTAAAAAAGGACTAATTTTCGGTATTCTCTGGCAATACCCACTTAAGAGTTGACTATAATTAAAAAAATCTCCCAAACACTCTCAAAGTCTATAAGAAAAACATTATTATACGTAAGTGATTTTATGGTATCCACGCGTAGAACTGATCCTCTAATAAACTTAGACTTTGAAATGATGTTTTGAATGCTTACATATATATTTCATCGAGCTTTAATTAAATTAGCGCCTCTTAATTGATTTATATACGCCTTATGGAGAAGCAGTTCTACTAAGTAAGAGGGATTGGTTGTATATCAAGTGTGTTTTATTACAAAACCTTTATAAATATATTGGAGGATGTTGAGTCATTCCAGTCAGTTGAGGGGATGGGGTACAGAGGTGTACATAATGTTGAAAAATACGATTGCATTTAATTTTTATTGATATTTAGAAAGCATATAATAATGTTATCATTGAAGAAGAACAAAACAATAATAATCTAAAATAACCACTGGAGCGATTTTTGGCTTATTTATGCGCCTTTTTAAATGTCTAAGATTGCTTTACGGCTTTAAAAAGCCAATTATCTTTTGATTCGGCAAAAAAATATTTGTAGCTTCCACGTTTGTTATTTCGATCTTAAAACGAAGCTATCAAAATGCTTTATCTATTATAGCCGTAGATGTTGCAAATTCGAACTTCGTAGATAATTTTAGGACGATGTTAAAAATAGTTTTTTTTAATATTTTTTGGCGCAAAATTTATGATCAGTTGTTTTTGGTTAAAATTAAGTCCTTTTTTCAAAGATATGTACCTTTCATTATCAAGTTTATTTAAATTTCATTGTCATAAATTCCTTGTTATATTTATTACCTGTAAACATCATTATCATCAATTACTATATTATATGTAAATTTCATTATCATAAATTCATTGCTGCATTAACTGTAAACCTCATTATCATAATTATTATATTATCAGTAAACGTACTTCATTACCTTAAATTTTATAATCTGCATACTTCACCCGCCATAACACAGGGACATCCCTAGCATGGCGGGCGAAATAACACAATATGTACACTATGTATAAAATTCTTTAATAAATAAATAAATAAATAAATAAGTATACCACAGAGAACATACAGAAATCGAAAATATTATATATTGACTCGAATAAGTACCTCTGACGGCAGGTTCAAAGTATCAAACACGCAGGAACCGCGCGGTTATAAACTTTACGATTTTTTAATATTTTTTTTATACTTCCTACAAATATGAGATAAACGGTATAATAGAGGTTAATTTATTGGCTATAAAGCATTTTAATAAGTTTTTATGTCTTTATGTTAAAATTCGAAGATATGATTTTATTTAATGTTGGCGAAAACTTTTAAAAATGATCGTCTGGAAATCTCGAGCAATCGAGGCAAATTTATTTATTTCGCGTGGTCGCTCCAGTGGAATATGAAAATTAACAAGACATAGAAAAATAATAAAACATAATGGTCGCAACTGGGACTCGAACCCAGATCTCAAATCTTACCGGGTTGGGCGCTCTAACCATTTCAGCCATTGCGATCTATTACGAGACTGTCGTATTTGTCTTCATATTTAAAATTTCAGAATTAACAATGTTATCTTCGACTAATGTTTTTTTCCATATTATTGGCAGCTTCCTTTTTTATTGAAAACAAGTATTCAATGAATGTATTTGTTACCTATAAATATATTAGTTTTTTTGGTTAATGGATGAATTGGTTAGAGCGCCCGTCTCTGTAAGACGTGAGATCTGGGTTCGAGTTCCAGTTGCGACCATTATGTTTTATTATTTTTCTGTGACTTTTTCATTTTCATATTTTAATTATTGGTATCTTCTTCTTCAATGATATATTACATTGATGGGAATAACCTTCAAAAGTTAAAAAGAAAGTTTTTCTTATAAAAAAAACGAATATAATTATTTTATTTGTTATGTTTAAAATTTGCTTTTTATGTACAATTGTGCATACTACACTAAACTTCTTCTAACTGTTCGGACAATGGCAAATGACTATGCTAGTGGGACTATGGCATCCTCAAAGAGGATGTTGTTAGGATGAAGGGAGTGGGGGAGGGAAAATAATATGGAGATAGAAGGGGACGTTTACGGAGTACCTGGCTATTCGGATCTGGTTACCAAATAAGGCTAAAGCCATTTCATGCAACGTTTCCATTCTGAATGGTTGTCTTTCACCACGGCGATATTTAAAATATCTATCACCCTGGAAGATGCCGCAAATATAAATATATTTTTCTAGCTCATAATGTCTTATTTTTAAAAGTTTTAAACTATAGATAGAAATTGATTTTTAAAGAAAGTCATACATTCCCATTTGAAATATTGAACATTTGAAAATCTCCTAATACCACCAAAATAAGCGGAAAATGTTGCTTGTTATAGAGGACTTAACCAGCCAAGAATTTGAACACGCGACGCCTGGGTGGGATCCAAATGCGATGCCAACTCAGCAACTGACCGGTTGTATTATTCGCAGGTTATTATACAGCGCCCTTGAGGTGACTTTTCACAAAAAATCGAAATATTATTTTTATTATAAGAAAATTATTGGGGTACCTACTACCTACCAATTACTTATTATTTACGATATTCGGTTAACTGTGAAAAGTCCTGAAGGAGATTTTTTGCAAAATAACGTTTTTTTAATCCAATTATGAACCTCTATTAAAAGGTAATTGGTTAAAAGCTGGGTATTTTAAAACCTTATTTTATAAAAAAAATAAACGAGGAAAATAGCGAAAAAAACCTTTAAAAGCATTTAGCCAATATTCTCGATTATTCGAAATCTTTTTGAGAAGAAAAAAATCAACAATCCGTGGCGGCGCATTTATATACAGTGTTACGCCACTGATGGAGGTGGGGTGCATTAATTGAAATTTATACTGAAAAATATTAAAGGCGGGACACAATTGCCCCCGGGCCCCCGCCCAACCCCCCCCCCCCCCCCCCCCCAACCTTTGCAGCGCGTGACGAAACATTCAAATGAAACGGCGCATTTTTGGATATAAATTCTATTATTGAAAAAGCTTCCAAAGAGCTTTCTCACACGGCACTCGACAGTGAAAGAATCGACTATTGGAATGTGTCACATTTTCATTTCGACGCAAAATGAGATAGAAAAAGTCAGACTTAGTATCATTAGACTACCTACTTAATGATTGGTGGAAATTATAGTAGTTATTACCCGGTTACGCATGCGGTTTTTAATACGTTAGTACAGCCGTGGTATCAAGGATTTTTGCTATTCTGACCTCACGCGGCGCATAATATTTACACCGCTTTTATAAGTAAGGGGGTAGTCTTACTAACCGGATTGTTATTTTAAATGACCTATCGAAATGAAGAACATGTTTCTCCAAACTTGCGAAGTAGGCACGGCACGTCAAAAAGAAACTGTTTTAAAAAAAAACTTTGATTTCTATTAAATCAGAGTTTTCACTGTTCTATGATCGATTCTAGATAGTGCGTGGTTCTGATTAGACTATAAATTTGTGGAATCCTCAGAATGTACCGAATAAACCATGAACTCGAATATATTATATACGTTTATCGGGCGCCGGCAAAGGTCACTTTGCTCAAAGGTGAAAATGCTCCAACCGCTGACACAGAACCTACCTTCTTCAAAATCTTCACTCCACTAAAATGATATATAAAATTATTAAAAACAGAAAATCATTTATTTTTGTAATATTTTTATGTGTATATAATACCACTTCTGCTTCTAGTACTCATTCCTATCGAAAGTATGCTATCATCGGGGAAAACTAGATCAGGCTCCCCGCATACTGGAATATCTGCACTGTTGCCAGTCTTATAAGTTTCGAAGATATGAAGGGCAGCGACTTCTTTAACACTTAGTGACTTGCACGTCAATTTGCAACACAAATACTCGCTAGTGGGTGCGCTGGACCCAGATATAATATCATACGTTTATTCCAAAACTGCTCAATTTCCATAAAATAAAGTTAAAAAAGGCAAATTAATAGTAGTACGTATTTAGTCGCTACCGGGTCTTAAGTCTTATATTAATCTTCGCCTATTATCCTAATAGTTTTCGCTCCTCATCATTATAATATGACCAAAGTATTGGAGTTTCTTCTTACATTAAAATTTCAATTATTTGGATTTTTTAATGGCCTAACAGGTCACCCTATCTGTCCAGAGCATAATTATTCCTAGGTATGTGTATCAACAATAGATACGATTGTTTTCAATTCAAATTGTATTTTCATATTATATATTATTGTTTTAAGTAAAAGAACAATTGAATTATATTGTTTAATTCAACAGTATAACAAATACCTAGGAATAAAAATAAAAAAATTACCACAAAAAATAATATTCATTAAAAACTCTGAAGAATTCTAAACATAGCTTAAAAAAATGTACTAAAAATTTAAACAAAAAAAAAAGAATTATAAAAATAATAATAAATTAAAAAACAACAAATGAGATTAAACCATAACATTGGTGGCATTTTTGCGTCTTGACAAAGTAACAATAAAACGAGTAGACAAATTTTCTAAATTCAAGTCTAAGTTAAAACTTACACATTTTATGTCGATGGTTCCTAAGCGAATTCAACATTGTCTCCGCCTCAACAAAAATACAAGCTGATCTACCTACTCAGACCTGGTTAACATAAGACTGGGGATTTTGTAGCAATATGCCATTATCCTTGAGCTTTCAGGCGTTTTATCATAAGAATAAGAAGAATAATTATTATGAATGTTAACAAATACATAGCTAGGGCAATAATTTACCACGAAGAAATAATTGTAAAGATAATAATTAATACGTCTTTGCTATAATTATTTCAATGGAAGCGTGAAATAATTTAATAGTTTTGAAGAGAATAGTGTGGTAAGGAATAATTTCAAGGGGGTTGTTCAATGAAAAAAGTTAAAGGGATCGGCTGAGCCTTCTTTATTCAAAACTAAAAATGGGGTTTGAGGGCAAAATACTTGACGAAACTGCATAATTATTTTTATACTTAATCAAAATTTCTAGTAAATATCTAGTACATATATGTGCTATTTTTATTTATTTTTTCAAATTGAAAAATGTCGGTAAATATAGAAATTGGTATTTATCGATTTTAGAGGCAACTTTGGAAATTATTTGAGAATTAATGTTGATTAAAAATTATATCGTTCTACCTTCTAAATACAATGAAATATAAAATTAACGTAATAAAAAAATATTTTTAAGGTGCTTAAAATTTAATTACAGATTTATGTTGAAACATAAATTTGTCTGTGAACCCAAACGAACAATTGTTTTACGATGTTTTATTTGTATTTTTAATTTGATGATTCTATGTAATCTTAAAGTAGGTTATATAAGATTATTTTTGATGGTTACCATTCTCCTTAAGTAGAGAAAAGAGAAACCTTTATTTAATACATATCTAATACAATTAAAAGTATTATTAAAAGACACCTTTCTCTACTCTTAATTCTTGAAATATGTTTAACAAAAAATCGTAAAAGACGAAACTAACAAACTTCAACCACGTCTCATTGCATCCATCAACCAACAGATTTTATTTTGGTTTACGTAGGTTAAGTTGGTTATAAAATATGTTTTAAATCACTTTTTTTAAAAAAAAATTAAAGTAATTTGCCTGCACTTCAATGGCTTAGTGTGGACACATGTCCCTATATTGGTGTTAATACAAATTGTTGGTGACCTCTGGGTCTAATTGACATGTGGGATGGCATAATAATTGCTTGTAAAAAACCAAATCTGAATATTGGTAAGTTGATTAGGTACTATTGATTTACGATTTCGGAATTTTTACGCTATCAATACGAGATTCGATAAAACACCGACAAAACAATTGCCGCTCAATCGCCGTAAGCTTTTTTGCGAAAAACACAACGCGGAAATGTTTTTCGGAGAGAAAGATCGGGAGTTAGCAATTCCCATCCGACAATCGTCAATACTCGATTCCAATTTCCTCTTATTAAATCGCGGAGCGATCGCAAATAATTTCACAGAAATATATTTCGGCACGAACTAAGAGCCAACAAGGCCTGCCCTAGGGAAAATTGAGGGAATAATCCCAATTCGGGGAAATCGCAGTATGTGGGGAATATTTTCTATTAACAATTTTCTGAAAAAAAAACACACTTATTGCTGATTTTTATGATCCGAAGATATAGCTGTTTTTTTGTTTATTTGTTTATTTTTCAGAATTCGGTTCATGTATGAATAGTGAAAATACGGGTTGATCTTTTGTCCCTTTTTTATATAAAATATGCTTGTATAAACTCCGATAAGCATTTAATGTAAAATAATATTAGTAGTTTTATTTGTTATAATAATATTGGAGTAAAAAAAATTATGCATATGACGGCCGGCGTAGTCCAGGGGCAAGGCTTTGGACTCCCATTCCGATGGTCGCGTGCTCGAACCCAGCGTGCGCAAATAAATTGTATGTGATTACTTTGTGTTACTTCATAATTAATTAATTTAAAAAAAATATAGTATGTTTGCGGCACGTTCCAGAGGGAAAGATACTCTTAGTATCGCCCTGGTGTAAGACCACTATTCAGAATTGAAACGTTGCTTGAAATGGCTTTAGCCGTGTTTAGTGACTAGATCTGAATAGCCGGGTACTTCCCCACCTTCCTCTTCCCCACCTTCCTCTTCTCCATCTCCTTCCCTTCCCCGCTTACCTTCAGCCTCACAACATACCCGAATTCGGGTTGCCATAGTCTCACTGGCTCCAGACGGGAGCAATTGGGATTCTTGTGAGGTGTTCACAAAAAAAAACGGTGTTCACTATAAAAAAAAATACATATATATAATGCGAGAGGTGCAACGTACACAATAATTTCATGTTTTACGCATGGCAGGATGTCATAAATCACACAACAAGTGTGAAATCATTCATCAATAATAATATGACGAATGTTCCAGATTCCCTTTAACTTGGGCCAGTTGGCGCTGGTGGGGATTGGTTATCTGACCTCTGACTCCTGGAGCAGACTTCAGATGTTACCTCTTTACCCTTTTCAGATGTTAACTCTTTACCCCGTATTACTCTTCGTCTATTACTGGGTTGTGCCGGAATCTCCTCGTTGGCTCCTGGCTGTGGGACGACGTGAACAGGCGACCGGGGTTCTAAAAAAGGGAGCAAGGACCTCGCCGGTTCGCTTTGAGTCGCTGGTGAAACAAGTTAGCACAACGATTCTTGAATAGATCATTATCGAGGTAGGAAGAATTTATATTTTAACTATTTGTGTATCGAAAATAACACTAAGCTAATAACTAAGATAACACTAAGACAACAAATTAAGAAATGGTTCAAGAAATATAATTTTATAATCATTTTTTTTCCAAAATAATTACGCCAACATAAACGGAATTGGGTTTAATAACCTCCAAGACTGTCTTAAAACAAAGTCCAAAACTCTAATAGAAGACACTTAAGATAATGAAGCCATTTTTCTTCTAAGGGCTGAAACACTGCCGGTTAGTTCAAGCACCTTAAAATAAATGTCAATGCATTTCCACCCCGACGCTCGCCGTCGCGGCGCCCGGCGCCCGCCAGGCTGAATACGCGATTAACGTATTTTGATACGCACGACTTCTATTATGTTAGTTGCCTACCGCTAAGTACTGAAACTTGTGTTTGTTCAAATTATTGCACGAAACTTTATTTGTAGTTTAACTGCACGTACGTTTGCCTTTTCCGGCGTATCTCCCTGGCGAGAACATTATAACACCTTCTTGAAGTGTTTTAAATAGAATTACGTTTACGTTTATAATAATGTAAGATCAGGATGAAAAAATATGATACGTATACTATTGATGATATATTCAGAATATGCTGTGTATATCCAAATAATAAAGTGGCCTAGAGCAGCCAAAATTATTGCAGAAGATCCCGGTCCCTCAATGCCTGGATGGTCTCTGGAGATTATGTAGTGAACGTGAAAGAAGCTATTATTAAAGGACCGGTGAATGCGTAAAAACTGGCATGTCGTTTTTAAGAAAATTTGTAAAAATCATGGCATTTAAAGTATTTTATTTATTTATAAGGTGAAAACATTGATACAAACTATAATCAATGGACAATACAAAATATAACTGCATTAAAAAATTTGCCTACAGAATAAATATTTAGTAGTAGTATTCCCGGATAAGGGCTATATTGTTAGGTCAGTGACGTGACAATTAACAAGAAAGTTTTTTTTTTAACCCAAAATTTTTTAATCGCTGTGATTACATAATATAATATATTATCTACTACTATATCAATCAAATTATTTCAGAACTACAAAATTTTTACAGCGCTCTTGAGGTAATTTTTCACAAAAACAGCGCTAAAAAATCATTCAAATATTTTTATTATTAACAGGTTATTACAAAATAGCCGCTTAAACCTCACAACCTAGGTAGGACAGAACAATAATTATAAGCAATAATCATGAGTGTGTCTTTCCTCGGAAGATTGTTTCAATGTGGATGAGTGTTTCAGGCTGATAATTATTGCTTGTAATAATTGTTACCCTTTGTTCTATGCATAAAATCTTGTCTTAAACATTAGTTTATCAATTAAAAATAATCAGGAGAGAACCAGTTTCAAAAAGGTGCTGATATTTTTCCGCATTCCATAATAATCAACCACATGATTGGAATGCTGAAAATTTTGATTCATAAACCGATATTTTTTAAGAAAGAGGGTAAAGCGGTGTAAATAAAGGCCACACGTGTAATTATACAAAAGTTTGGTCACATTGGGATTGATAGTTTGCATTAGGTAGACATTGAAAGTTTCGTATTCATTACACGCTCTAAAGAATAGGGTAGACAAGAGGCAAACGTGTTAAATTTAAGTTTGTTCAGTACCTAGACCTTAATAAATGTTGTGTACCTATATCGTCGCATCGGCGAGGATTCTGTGGTCGTTTAATGTTGTTTGGTGTAAATTGGTAGACCTTGTACAATTTATCCCTTTCACGGAGATAATTTGTTGATGTGAATAAAATGATATTTAAAATCGAAGGAGACTTGTTTCACCAAAAATCTTTGAATATTTTCAAGAATTTATTTTAAATTTCTGTTAGTTACGAAAAAAGTTGCGATATGCCCTTATCACGATTTTTTTTTCTTATTACTGACTTGATATTATCCAGTACCTATCTAGAAGTTACTCGACGTATTTTCCACTCAAATCATTTTTTCCAGACCTTTCAAGTTTAGGGTGGATCTTATTATACAACAATAATTTTTTTTTTACATTAAGTCCACACAGGAGGCCCTGAGGCCCTTTCCCTCAGGGCCTATGTCATCTTTAAAGATGCTGTGAGGAGGGTCTTTTTGAGGAGAGGAAGGAGTGAACTTGGGTCTTGAAGAGACCCATTTTATAGGAAGGAGGAAACACAGAGGCCGGCAAATCGTTCCACAGCCGAGCTGTTGAACACAAGAACAATTCGTAGAAGCGTCCCGTTCTCATGTGACAAATGTCCACCGTGTACATATGTTGGGCGAGTGTTTGGCATGTTTCCCGACTATGCACCGGTGCCGAGGGGATCAATGAGGCTAGTTCCTCGGAGCATCTTCCATTGAAATACCGGTAGAACAAGGATAGCATTCCTACCCGACGCCTGTGCTCTTAAGACGGGAGAATCTATCAAACGGACCGCCCGTTTCTGCACAGAGTCGAGGGTGTTTTTCAGGTACTTTGGGGCTCCAGACCAGAGGTGGCTGCCAAATTCAACCGTGGGGCGCACTTGCGATTTGTACAGGGTTAGGAGTTGTGTACTATTAAAGTATCTGCAGGCCCTGTATAGTACGCCCAGTTTCTGAGAGGCTAACTTAACTCTGGCCTCGATGGAGCCAGAGGAGAAATTGTAGAATCTAGAGTAATTAATACTGTAAGATGGTAAAATGACAAGGCTCAAACAAATACTGGTTAATGGCAGTGATCTATGCATTATGGCAGAGGAAATACCAGAGAAACGTAAATTTGGTAAATCCATGAATGTCCAAAGTACAATTTTAAGACCAAAGCGTAATCGACAAAAATGTATATACGAGTACATTCTTATGTGATTAATCCATGTAGAGCAAAGAGCGAAAAAGAAGTGAGACAAGAATACAATTTATCTTATCTTTATAATTTATCTTTTAAAGAAAGACAAACATTCCCGGGTTACGAATAACCCAACAACTTTGAAAATCTCCTACTACCACCACACTAAGCGGAAGATGTTCTTGTGTTGTGATGAAGGACTTAGCCAGCCCAGTTGTGTCCGAACAATGGCACGTTACTTCTTTGTAAAAAAAAATTGCTTATGCACCGCACAAAAGTTCTAACTGGTCTCAATTGCCCGGAGTCTGAAACACTTTATTATCCAAATTGGGGTAGGTATGTTGTGAGGCTGAAGGTATGTGAGGAGGCTAGAAGACAGAAAAAAATGAGGTACGAAGGTATCCGATGTTCAAACCTGGTCACTAAATCTAATCACTAAATCCATTTCAAGCAACATTTCGATTATAAAAAAGCTAACTCCGAAAACGGCTTTTAGTATTTGAAAGAATAAATTCACATTTCAGATGTATTCCAGTCTCATTTTAATGTTGAATATATGGTGATTTTATTACTGGCAATTAGCGGTATAATCTCTGGGATTATTTGCACGATTGAGCGCATTGCAGCGGTTTGCATGCTACAATTTATAGACGATGAACAATATTAATTCTCCGTTTTCGCGAGACTTTGACCATCCGAAGTTTTCGTAGATTCCACGAAGCAGTAATAATAATTATTATTGCTAAAATTGCACCACTTCTGTTTGCTAGTTTCACGCCAGTGAAACTTTGACCAGAATGGCTTTATTCATGGAACAGAACGTTAAAGCAAGTAGATTTAATTTTTATGAGAAAACAGAAGGAAATTTTCTAACGTTGCCATTTTCTTTATTGAGATAATAAAACAGGTAATTTTCGCGAGTCGGTTACACTCTTACGCCCTGGTAAAAGACCACCATTCAGAAAAGAAATTTTGCTTGAAATAGCTTTAGGTATATTTGGTAACCAGATTTGAACACTCTGGTACTTCTTCCATCATCTCCTTCCATCTTCACTCTCTTCAGCCCGATTGGGGAAGCCATATTCCCAATGACTCCGAACAGTCGCGTATATTTGAGACTTGTGCGAAAATTACATCGAAAAAACCAGCATTCCGCGGTGCATCACCCGGCGTTTGGCTGGACATGGACACGTATTTCCTTTTATAATCTACAATTTATTTAATTATATTTCTTATTTTCAACTTAACTATTAATTTTATTTACAAAGTTATTAATTGTATTATTGACAGCACTGATTTATTAATCATAATAATAATATTCCACACACCAACAAGAACTCGTCTATCTAAAATTATTTTCATTTGCAACATTATATAATAAAAGTTTGCAACAAAAATATCAGGACTGAGTCATTTAGATACCTACATTGCATGCTGTTGGCAAAACTTTCTCAGATATAGTAGATGTGTTGAACTGCACTAAATATAGTCACAAGCAGGCTATAATAACATACCCCTATTATTATTCTGGATGGGTTCTGTATAATTTAAATAACACATCTTACCTCATGATTACTGTTCCACAAAATTAATATATATACTGTAAATGTTGACTGGTTGGAGATATATTAAAATATGTATATATATTCTAAAATCAAATTCAATTCTATACAACTTCTTCTTTTTCATTTTTTCTCTGATGAATATTTTATACGATATGAAGGAATATAGGTTTGATGAAAAATGTGAGGTAAAATGATTTTTTTCGAAAATATCTACTTTTGTGGATCGTGTAACTCAAAAACGTACATATACATCATAGGACGATTAAATTAATTGTACCTAATACAATCATAATACTTGCGTGGCAACTTTCCCTTATCCCTTTCCTCCCCTTACCCATCCCAACCCAAATACCTATTTGGCAGTCTTATTGGTTTATCATTTGTATGGTTATTATTCTTTTAATTTCTGCCTAACTCTGTTTTTTTTCTAGTTTACACTAATTTTTATATTTCTAAATACCCATCAGTGAACGTTGATAATTGGTCTGTTTTTTGTCATCCTTTTATATATATATATTATACTGTTAGACTGTTAATGTTCCTTAAATAAATAAATGTATATATACATCACATGTTTGCGAAAGCCCGTATAGGCGTGTATTAATTTAAGTAAATAATTTTACATTAAATTAAAGCTGTTAAATTCTTGGAGTCTTAGCGTATCGCTAAGCTAAATTACTAAGCATTTGGTCTAAATTTCTAATTCCATAAGCAGTTACGAAATAATTAAAAATTGTGTTATGACGAAATTATATTACAGTCATAATATCGCGGTTAAAACCTTTTAATTAAAAAATTTCCCCAGTCGCAGTGCCTTAATGGGTGCGTGGAGAGGTAAAAATTGTGAAACCCATAAAGATGGAAGTTTTCGCATTCCGAAGCGCTGAACAACGGGGGGTGATATCTGACGATCTAATACCGGAACAAAAGTTTTTATTAAGTTTTGATTAGTTTTTTATTTATCCTATTGAATTGCGCCGAGGCACGGAAACTTGACGGGGATTTCGTTTGAATTTCCCGACATTTTGTTTTACATTTTTTAATGAATTTACGGAGACCCTTGACTCAATTACAGCCATGTTGTTTTCCTATGATGTTTGATTTTCTTTTACCTTAGATAATAATTTTGATTGGCTAATGAATACGGAGTGCAATGGATATTTCGTGCATTAAAACTACGAAAGCCTCTTCTCGGGGTATAATATCATACGCGAAGATGTCTATTCTCCGCTCCCTCAAATAAGGTTTTTTCGTGGATTTCCGTATTTCCAAAGGCAAATGCGAGGGAATTCCAAAGTAAGAGGACACGACCCATATTCTTCCCTCTCCCAACACAACACAAACAGACTCGTATGTATATAAGCCGCCATCGCTTGCTGATGCTGATGATGATTGTTGACGCTTGGACGGACATGCAATTTTAATTGGGTTTTATGATAACAATTTTTCCTATCGAAAAAACACAGGACCTTTAAGTCTATAATAGCAAGGTAACTTTTTAAAAATACCCACATGAGGTAAAAATTGCGAGGCGCATATGACGCCGTTCTATTTGTATAATGAACATTAACTTTAAATTCAGTAATCTAAATTATTCCCACTTCATGGAAAATAAGAATCTAGAAAATGAAAAAAAAAATTATGTCTATTCTCCGAGGGATCTTTATAAACACCATGAAAAACAAAGAAGTTTTATTACCTATTAATAAAACAAATGTTAATAAATTGATAAACTAATGTTTAAGACAAGATTTTTTATGCATAGCACAAAGGGTAACAATTATTATAAGCAATAATTATTAGCCTGAAACACTAGAGCTCCTGTCCGGCAAACAGAGGGGTGCGGGTTCGAGTCCCGTCGGCGACATATATCTTTTCTCGGGAGAGGTTTCAATATTGATGAGTGTTTCAGGCTAATAATTATTGATTATAATAATTGTTACCCTTTGTGCTATGCATAAAAAATCTTGTCTTAAACATTAGTTTATCAATTTAATAAAATAATCAATATTTGACGAGTTAAAGTATTTTCACCAACAAATGTAGATATAATGTCTCGACGCCACCTAGTGAGAGAGTTAGCACTTACATGCCTTTCTCATATAAAAATAAAGTTGGTTGTTTGCAGGAGAAAAAATATAATAAGCGATAATTGTTGAATGAAACACTAGGTATATATTGAGTCATTTGGCGGGTAGGAGGTATCCCGCCGTAGCTTAATGGTAGAGCTCCTGTCCGGCAAACAGAGGGGTGCGGGTTCGAGTCCCGTCGGCGACATATATCTTTTCTCGGGAGAGGTTTCAATATTGATGAGTGTTTCAGGCTAATAATTATTGCTTATAAAAACAAATGTTAATTGTAGGATGTAGGAGATGGTCGGATATAACATATTATTATGTATCTATTACTGGTAACTACAGATGAGAGTAAACGATTATATAATTAAAATATTTTTTTAAACTTAATTTTTGAGGTTGGTATCTTCGTGTAATCTTACATACAATGGCAACATTATTAAGAATGTTTAGATAGTATCTATATTTCGACAACATATTCGTGAATATGTTTTGATAATGTCCCTTTATTTGCGTAAATAGACGAGATTGCAATAATAATCCAGACTAATAAACGGCGTGTGTGCTCGCATATTAAATTCAGTATTAAGCCCCACAAAATTCAGTATTATGAGTGCCTGGAATACTTCAACACCAGCTATGAAATACCTACCCCATGAGAAGTTATGTGAAATCCCGCAAAAATAACCTTTGGCTTCGGGTTAGCCAAAAGCTCCGCTCTGTCCCCTCCTCCCCCTCAGCCGCACCCCCCCACCTGATGTTATGGTAGCTTTATTAATGTTCTTGCAATATCTTATTCCGTTTCCAAATCACTTCCGGCAGAGCTGCCCGCCATGTTTCCCGCAAAAGGTTACAAACCCTGACCGGAAATACGCAAATATTCGCATTTGTCATTCGGTAAACGCGGGAACTAATGAAGACACCACACCCCTTTCCCCACCCTTCTCCACATCCACTCTACCCTGAAGGCTCATTTGTAAATATCGGATATCCTTTACTCTTTTTGCTGAGATTCGAGCGGCCACTTATTAGTTTTTAACGGGTTTCAACGTGATCTACGTAGGACTTTTTGCTGGGTAGACAATTGCTTACATTTTTAAAATAATTCAATCCTTCCATAGTTTCTGGTAGTTAAAATTAACTACACTGGAGTAAATCTAGAGAAATAATTTAAAATTTTGCTATTTTCTAGAATTATATTATACGGAGTAAAGATGGGTTATTTTTGGGTGCGTTCAGCAATTAAATGCTAATTATGTTTATTTTTACACCTACCCACCTTACAGGGTAGATGAGGCAGTCAGCTGGGGTGTATAATAATTAGCGCTTTGGGCGGGCTTCTCCCACCTGCAATCGTCTTGCCTCCCTCACCTCCCCTTCCTCCCTGGGCTTACCCAACCTGTGTCTGATCACTGCTCCCCTAACGCATGCTTCATTTATTACCTCGTGTAAACAAGTAGATAGGTATACGTCATCACAAGAAAACTTACCCAACAGACTTTGTGACCGTTAACTTACTCTCACTGCTTATTATTTAAAATATAACACCTACTTCGAACATATTGAGTACAAAGGTATCTTCAAAACACACATTCATTTGGACCTAAAAATTAAACCCCCTGCTGGAAATGAGAATTAATTAACAGTATATCTTACAAAACAGCTTGCATTTGACCACAAAGATTTCACATGATGTTTAAAAAGATAGACCGCAATGAGATCATTTGTGTTAAGAGGAATATAAATAAACCCTGCACAGGTATTGTACCTGCTAGAATGGGGGAGTTCATTATTATTTATTTTTTAATAGAGCTTTCAGAAGCTCGAGTTCTGTCTTGACAAAAATAATTGTTTTAATCCTCGATTAATTAGAGAGATAAAGTTTCTCCAAGAAAGATGTTTCCTCGAAGCCTAAGAAAAATTTATTTTGTTTCTGAGAGTCCGGAATTTGACACCAATTTCTAGAGAGACCCCGCAGCGACATAGCTGGCTTTTTATCCTCCCGAGTAGTTCGGGAACTAAGCCTTGTAATTTTGAAAGCAGATATTTACTTTCATCACGTTTACACTGGAGCATGGCGCATGGCAGTACGACTGTGAGAGACGAGGAACTAATGAGACCGAAGAATGTAATATCTCGAGCAACAAGACGAAAAGGCGAGACAACATTGTGTATCGCGTATCCAGCGTTTCGATGCTTTTGCTAATGTTGTTCGAAGAAAACGTAAACATTCCACGGCTGTAGTAGAATTTGCAATTAATCTACAGCGAATGGGAAATGGAAAACAAATGGTGACACTCGGTGCGCTAAATGAACTCGGAATGAAAGGAAAATCGCAAATACCGGGGGAGAGTAAAAGAAAACACAATTTCGTGGGAAAATCAAGGTAACGCCGCACCAACGTGTTGATGTAAGCCTACGTTATTTGTTTTATTATCGCATTCTTGCGGTTGAAAGAAAAATATCTAGCTCCACGTTTTTTATGGTCAAGTTTTTCTTACGATAATTAAAAACTAACATTTCCTGAAAAGTCATAAGTTAGCAATCGTCTTGGAGTAATATTTAAAAGACCTTTAGGATTTGTTAAATAACTAATTCACTACGAACTACTTCATTGATTAATTGGCAAAACGTATTTTGATCAAATTTCACCATTTTATTCACAAAGTAAAGAAAATACCAGTTGAATGTAATTTATCTCTCGTAGTACGAACTTAAAGATTCTCCGACCTTTTTCATCTCACTTATCTGAAAGCTCTTTAGTCGCTTGATTGCATTAAAAAATCACGTTTACTGTTTTTGTAAAAAGCTAGAATTTAAGGATCCGCGATTACTTTTTCATGGCATGCTCGCGAGAACATCTCATTTCGGAGCCAGCGAGAAAAAACGCAGCGTCGGGCGTCGTAAGAAATGTCGTTCCGGTTCCAATGTCATATCGTCAAGGAATCTGAAGAGAAGTTCCTCACTTAAATAGTGAGTAGGTAATCGTTCGGGCTTAACGCTGATTGATGTATAATTAGTGGGGAGAAGTTGTGTCGTTAGAAACTTCGATTGGAATCTTAATGTTAGACAATAAGTGTGATTGCCGGCTGGATTGGCACTGGCACTGAATCGCAAGTAGGCGGCCTTAATGCGCTCCAGGGTTGCCAGTCAGATACTGTTTTTTTACGATTTCGAACACCAATCAAATTATCTATAAGCAGTTTGAGACATTTTTATCACTTACGAAACCAAAAAAGAGTAATGATCCAGTAGGTTCCTTATTCAAAATGATTCTTCGAATAATGGAAGAAGAGACGGTCTTTCTCCAGTATGAATAAGAGAGTGTCTCTTTAGTTGTGCACTTTGGGTATATCTAGGTAATTGCTTTAATACCCTGGACTGATAAGATGACTGAACTTATTTGAAAATATTATTACATTTAATAATATGAAATCTTTAATAATATCTCGTCCACGTCGAGGGAGGTAGGTACTAAACCCAAAGTCACTCAACTGATTGAACATTTATGAAAGGTGAGGCATATGAAGGTTTGGCTTTGAAACTTGCGTGACAGGTAAGAGTGCAGTTTTGCTATGTTGTTTCGGGCTGTAGTCTGTGCAGGGTGAAAGTTGCGTGGATGATCGGAAATCAGAAGAAGGTTTAAATATTTTCTCTAACCGAAGACCGGCTGTAATAAAGACAGTCAGTACTTATAAGACTTCGAGCCTTATTCTCAATGTTCTGTTATTATTTTAACGATTTAAATAGTTTACGTATAGACAACATTAAAATCACTCAATGCTTAGATTAATTTATGTTTATAAGTTCTTAAGACACTATTCAAGAACAATTTTTAATTGTTTTACATATAAAAAAACTAAATTAAAACAAATAACTTTGTTTAAACCACTAATATAATTGCCACCTCGGAACAGGCTCAGTCTAGTGAGGTGGCATATACCTAAAAGAATGTACATAACATGTATTTTTTGGTTAATAAATAATAAAAAAAAATAAAAAAAAATCACAATTACTTACATGTTTCAAAGCCGATGGTTTCTTCGTCAGGGTAGTAATGACATTAATAACAAAATAAACAAACAAGTATAGACTAAAAAGAACAGATTAAAAAGAACAATGGACAAAAATATTATAGAGAGAGGAGATTAATTAATTAAAAATATCGTAAAAAAACAAGTATTTAAAATTAAATATAAAAATTATTTTAAAATATGAAAAACTACATTATACAAATTATCAAAACATAATAAAGATGTTTAAACAACAAAAATAAATTAATTTAAATATAATTATTAATAATAAAATAAATTTAATTTTATAAAAAATATTTGGTTATTAATAATATTTAATTTACTATTAACACTTTTTAAAAAAATTTAATTTATGTTTTAATTTAATTCAAAATGACGCCACAAAGTGATTTTGCGAAATTTGAAGAAATATAAAAAAATCATTATCCCTTATTGTTTCTGATAACCCTAGCATGCGGTAAAATGAAATAATTTTGGCACGAAGCTGTCATTCCGTAATGGCGATGAAAAATTAAGCTCGTATATTGAATATTGTTTATAGCGACCTCTGATTACCGTCCACCCTTTGGTACGTGACGGGCCATTATGCCAGTCTGTATTGGTCATGGACCTTTATGGTGGAATTGCCGGTTTGAATTTTAAACCAAAAATTAGGGCCCTTTCACCATTCCCTAAATAACGCCATAAAAGAGGGGCTTCCGAAATTACCGTTGATTCAAAATATTGAAGCGTACAAAAAAATCATTAGATTAGTGAGAACAATTGACAGAAGCACATCTTGTATTTTTTTATTTCACTTCGCAAGATATTTTCACAGTTTTACCTATGGGCTGGGCATCCACCATACGTCTATTCCAGAGAATCCCAAACCAATAGAGCGGGGGTTGGTATCTATTCACGGAGAAAAATGTTATTCTAAAATACGATCATTTTATTCGTAACAACGGTTAAAAATGGGACTGAAGTTCTTACGAACAAATTAACAGGGTTTCAATTTTTATTGGCCGGAACATGTAAGAATAATTTGTTGGTATACGTACGAAATTACGTAAGAACTTCAGTCCCGTTTTTACGAATAAAAGGATCATCTTTTACAATAACATTTTTCTCCGTGTTTTATCGGAAATATTGAAGGTGATACATGTTGTCAGCACAATAATAAATATGAATTTAGTGCCAATTATCAAGAGATATTACATAAAAAAAATCTCGTAACTTGATAGAAACGAGAGCCTACCTACCCATTCGTTGTTGATATCCACGCCTATAAAATAACAAAGACTTCACGTGCACGTCTAGTGGTTTTTACTAGGTGTATATAGGTAGGTATTCAACTAAGGCGTTACTGAAAACTACTATTGTGAATTAATTTTTTTTTTCATTTTTGAGACGGGTCACCTTTGTAAACGACACCTTTGCCATATGTTACCCCAAGTAGTTTGCTGCGTTTGGAGACAGAGGTGCCTGGGTTTATAGGTTGAGATATGTCCAGGTCTTGGCGGTGGATCTGCCCCCAACTGGCAGGTTGGATCGGGAAAGGCTGGATGATGGAGACCCTTTTACTTCTATAGCCGGACTCTCTCGACCTATCGCTCAGCATCGTAGTGGAAGAGATGGATTCAAACGTATGTCACTCCTGGACACACAGACCCAGATTGCTACCCACTCTTCAAACCCCTTTACTTCCCAAAACCTCCTCTCCTTGATTTATATAATTAAAATACATTTATTCCCCAAAGCTGAAGTCTTGTGTGGAACTAATGATAAAAAAGAAAATATATTCACAATAAACCCACTGGTCTACTTGTATCCACTAAAGAACCTGCATTACCATGTCTCAATATTTCTACCTCAGTACCTATAAGTCCCCCTGTACACATCAATATTTTTGTTGAAAAGGTGGTTCGTCATAAATATTGTCTTTTTTTTTAAAACCGGATTAAAAAAAAAAATTTTCGAAGTAAAGCTTAAGGCGCAGGTTTTACGGTAACATTTTGGAAATTTATTCAGTAATGAGTGGACATTGGAGGGGAGAGGTCGCGCGCTCGCATTGCAGTTCCGTCAAGCAATGAATGAGGAAATGGGTGTTATACAAGCAAAGTAGAAAAATAACTCAGGTACGCGGCATACGTCATTCCTATGTCTACCTACGTTAAATTATCGTGAAAACAAGCTTATGTATCCAAGCGGTTAAATAATTAATTATTTTATCGTATAAAAATGAATGTTTCTTTGTTTGTTCCTCGTGCGGAACCTAAAGCATTTATCCGATAGCGATTTGTCGTGTATGAAATTATTTCCTATCTAGCGTTATGAAATTATTTCCTATACCATTTATCCGATTGTGATGAAACTCTGGTGAGTTGTTATGTGCACACCCGCCAATGTTTCTATAAATAATAGTGAGCTCTGGCGTCATGAAATTTGTAAAAAAAATACATAAAAAATTAATGTTTCTTTGTTTGTCCCTTATTCGGTACCTAAAGCATTCATCTGAGTGCGATGAAACTTTGGCGGATTTTTCGTGTACGTGTACATGCCCTTGAAAGTTTCTATATATATTATAGTGCAAGTGAGCTCTAGAGTTATGAATTTATTTCCTGTACTGTTTATCCGATTGTGATGAAACTTTTGTAAGTTGTTAAATGCACACCTTCGTAATTCCTTATACGGTACCTAAAGCATTACTTCAATTGCAAAGAAACTTTGGTGATTTGTTGTGCACATACCTATAATGGTTTCTATATGTAGTGCTGAGCTCTGGCGTTATAAAAAATTTCCTATACAATTCATTCGATTGCGCTGAAACAATAGGTGATTTGTTGTGCACACGCCCGCGAAGGATTCTATATACATATAGTGGTGAGCTCTGACGTCATGAGATTTGTAGAAATAATTACAATATTTCCTTCTCATCCCCATTCACCTTCAGCCACACAACATACCCCAATTGGGGATGCCATAGTCTCACTGACTCCAGACGGGAGCAGGTGGGACTTTTGTAAGGTATTCATATAAAAAAAGGAGTGGCGGACGTATGAATCCATCTCTCCCACAGCGGGGCAAGGCGATGAGTCGAGAGAGTCAAATAAATTTTGGGTAATTTGTACACGAGCTGCCAATAAGAAGGAACAGCCTCAGGAGCACACGTGCTTCAAGAATTATTCAGGGTCGTCTACCGCGATGGAATCCTTGTTCTACCGTTATTTCATACATGGAAGATGCTTCAGAGAGGAACTAGCGTCATTGATCCCTTCAGCACCGGTGCAAAGCCGGGAAACACGCCAAACGCGCGCCCAACATATATACACGGTCGAAATTTCTCACATGAGAACGGGTAGCTTCTACCACTCGTTCTTGAGTTCAACAGCTCAGCTGTGAAACGATTTGCCGGCCTCTGTGTTTCCTCCTTCATACAATATGGGTCTCTTAAAGACAATTTTTCTCCGGGCCTCCTGTGCGAAGTTATATATAAAAATAAAAAAAAGATTCTACTATTACTGTTGAGAGGTTTAAAAATTCCGTACGACTGACACTGTTTAACACAAGTACTAAAGATAAAATTAATATCATTCTAAAATCCACAAGTCTTGGCAATTTTTGTAGGATATTATGCTGAATATTTGCATACCAAGTTTACATTTAGTTGATTTTATATCAATTTGTATTAAATTTTGTGATTTTTCGTTTATGTGCGTCATTCTACTTTTTGTTTATCTGAGCTAATATTTTGAAATATATTCTTTCTTGAGTACGAAAAAATTTGTCGAAATAAACTTTCAAAAACAAAACCACCTTTTGTCATTTCTATTGCACGTACTTAAAAATATTTGTCTCAACTTTATTTTATGATCTCCCTTTATTCACACCCATTATTTTCCGGTAATATTATAAATACAGTTATTACCATTTTATAAACCATACAATCTACGTCAAAACACCATTAGATTCAAAGTCTCATTGAGTAAAAAACGGAGACGCCAAAAAAGGTTCAGGGCGTAAAAGATGTTTCTATCTATCCATTCAATTGCTAATATAATTTTTTGTCTGTCTAGCTGTATCCATTATCTAGTAAACAAATTTAAATTTTATAGAGCAAGTGTATTTTTTATTTCGTACTTTATCAAAATGCTAAATGGTTTACCAATTTGGTGTCAATCTTACCCGAGTCTGCCCCATAGACGGCAAAAATTGTGGTTCGCTAGCGGGCTGTACAAGTACCAAAAATACCTAACTGCAGTGAAGCCGAGTTTTGATATCCCCCCCTTAAAGAGCTGTTTAAAGATTAGAGTTTTTTTGTGAGCATTATTACTGTAGCATTTTAAATAGTGCACTATAATTTCTTCACAGTTCCGCTTTCAACATGCAAGTATTTGTGTCTCCGGCTGTCTTCCTATTTTATTTCTCCTCCTGTTTCCATTTTCTCTTTTAGTTTCCCCAGCCAAACATCTCCCCCTTGAAAACGCACCACCTCCGACTTCTTTCACTTAAAATGTGTTTACTTTTTGCTAGTCTGAAGTCTGCTTCATTCTTCATTGAGAAAAACTGAGTAGTTTTCCGGAAGATGCACGCGAAGAGATTCGATCAATTGAAAAGATTCGAGACACCATTACGTAGTTTTTTAATGACTTTTTTATTTAGAAAAATGTACGTGATCAGTTTTGTTTTGCCAATGATATACTTTTGCTATAATTTAGTGGCGTAATGACCTCCTGGGGAGATTTGGAGAAGCCACTTACTTCGTTACCTGGATTCGTTTATATATATATATATATGACTTCTGGACTGAACAGACATGCTCAAGCACAAAAAGCATACAAAGCTCAAGCAAGCATACAAAACTACATACGCAAGCATACAAAACTCAAGACATAAGGCCTCTGAAGATGGACAGTGAGATCTGTCCGAAACGTCAGGAGTTAAAAAGTCCTTCTAAGGACTACGTTACGCGGGTAAACCGAGAAAATTATTCTACATCTTACACCCGTGAAAACCTTAATCATAACATATATATATGTATATATATATATACATATATATATGTGCTACATAAAAATACTAATTTCCCTAATACTTAAAGCAGACAAATTAAAAATGTTATACAGAATCATGGTAGAGACTCTTCCAAAAAACTGGTGGGATTTTGGGAGAAGTTTATCTATAATTTGACAAAAAAAAAAAATTAAATAAATGTTTTAATTTTTTTAATTATTATTGTTGTTATCATAAATAGTAAAACACTCGATTAAAGTACCTAGTAGCGTCTATTATTTTACTGGCGTAGAACGGTAAAAATTTCGGGATATAATAGTTATATGATTTGTAATACTGAAAGTAATTATTACATTTGCGGCACGTTCCAGAGTGGAAGATACTGTCAGTATCGCCCTGGTGTAAGACCACCATTCAGAATTGAAACGTTGCTTAATAATGGCTTCAGCCGTGTTTAGTGACTAGATCTGAATAGCCAGGTACTTTCCTTCCTTCCTCTTCCCCATCTCCTTTCCATCCCCACTTTCCTTCAGCCTCACAACATACCCCAATTGGGGATGCCATAGTCTCACTGGCTCCGGACGGCAGCAGTTGGGACTCTTGTGAGGTATTCTCTATAAATAATAAAAAAAAATATATAGAGATTATTTTAACAACTAGGCATCTGATTCAAAACATTCGTAAAAGAACTAGCTGTTATAATTTTTTTTATTTCAAGCTTAATAAATTTATTAAAAATAATGTGAGGCTGAAAATGTAACCATATTTTTTAAAAATGAATAACGCACATGAGTTCAAAAGGGTCCCGTCTGGAGGCAGTGAGACTATGGCATCCCCAATAGGGGTATGTTGTGAGGCTGGAGGTAGTGGGTAGGGGAAGGAAGTGGGGAAGGGGAAGGTGGGGAAGCACATGGCTATTCAGATCTGGTCACCAAACGCGGCTAAAGCCATTTCAAGCAACGTTTCTGTTCTGAACGATGGTCTTATACGAGGGCGATACTGAGAGTATCTTCAGTAAGTAACAATTTCAAATTTACAGTAACATAATCCCTCTACAAGCATTTTCCTCTCTGTTATTCCAATTGTCATTAAATTTTCACGACAGGGTTGTACGGCGACAGTAAAATCCTTACCGAATGGCCGATTCCTTATTTTTATTTATTTACCGCGTTCGTGCAAACCTTAGTTCTCTGCAGCTTATTTCTCGAACCGTTCAAGGGAAGCTTTATGCAACAAAAATCATTGGACGAGGTTTAGAACAAGGAAAAACAATGTGTTTGAATAAAATACGTGAATTGATTGATAGCTATTGTTATTTACATTTCAACGGGATTGCTGCGTTGTGTTAAGTCTTCATATTAGTACCTCAATTTATCGACTTACAATAAAATAAGTAATGAATGAGTAAACAGCATATTTGAGAATAACTTTGTTAGAAAGATAAATCTTCCTTTTTCGGGAGAGATTCCCTAATTCTGAAAAGGTAAAACGCTGAAGAAGCTTCACGGAGAAAAATGTTCTTCGAAAAAACGATCATTTTAATAGCGATTAACGCTCCTTAAAAAGTAGGGGATTGCTATTTTCGATACAGCACTTTTTTATACCGGGTTCTTGAGAGTGCCTTTGTAAAGTTTTAATATTTGATAATTTCTGCCGTCAAACTAATGGTGAGAGTCCCAAATTGAAATTACTTGTTTAAAATAAAATATTTACACGAACACGGAGAAAAATTTTGTTCGAAAAAATGATAATTTTAGTAGTAAAAACGGTTAAAAACGGAACTGAAATTCTTACGAACAAATTAACAATGTTTATTGGCGGGTAAATGTAAGAATAATTTGTTGGTGTACGTAATTTCGTACGTATACCAACAAATTATTCTAACATTTTCCCGTCAATAAACATTGAAACCTTGTTAATTTGTTCGTAAGAACTTCAGTCCCGTTTTTAACTGTTTTTAATATTAAAATTATCGTTTTTTCGAACAATATTTTTCTCCGTGTTCGTGTTAATATTCTATTTTAAACAAGTAATTTCAATTTGGGACTCTCACCATTAGTTTGACGGTAGAAATTATCAAATATTAAAACTTTACAAAGGCACTTTTAAGAACCCGGTATAAAAAAGTGCTGTATCGAAAATAGCAATCCCCTACTTTTTAAGGAGCGTTAATCGCTCAGGAGCACATCCTGTTGTGACTTTTAATCCCCTCAAGACATATTGAGGGATTTTTTATCAGGGCCCTGGACATATTGAGGGATTTTTTCCCCCGGCCCTTACCGGACATTGTGTTTCGGGATGTGGGAATAAGGTTACTTTGGGTATCCGGCTTAGGGCATAAAAATGAAGAGAAAACAGTACAACGATAGACAGATTTTAAGAAAATCAAGAGAAAGGTTTTTGTCATCTCTTTGTTGCGATTAATTACGATTAATGCGATAAATACACACTGTTAATGCGTATTATTCAAATAATTTAATCATTAAGGTGTATTTTTTGTTCACGTTACGAAAACGACCCCTTTGCGTAAATGAGAAATGACTTAAGTATATCGTCATAATATTTTATTTATTTATTTGATAGATACAAAAGAAAGTACAGAGTACATATTAATATAATTAATATAATACAAATAAAACGGATATAATACGATCTACTAGTATAAGTTCCTATGTTATTGGTAGGTATAAGAATGAACAAATTCGAGTTTAAGACTTTTTTTTTTGCGGAAAATTAAAAGCTTTCTTAAAAAAATCTGGTTATGATTATATTTTTGATAAATAGTGCTAATATTTATTATATAAACACGTGGATCTACATAACTAAACTAATATAAGTAAAACTAATATGAATACATAAGGAACATAAAATTAATTCCAAATCGAAATGATTCGCTTGAAATGATAATAAGCTCTTTGCTAACCATTCTCCTTCCCTTCTCTTTCCATGTTTTTCATTTTGTGAGTACGCCCCAAAAATTAATTAGATACTAATTGTGTTGTTAAATTTAACCTTAGCAATGAGACATTTGGTCTAAAAGCTGATCCAATTCTAATCAACATATTTCCATGAAAATATGGCCCGCTTGTTTAGTCGAGACGTTTTCTTTCGTTTACTTCTTCATACATTGTACACATCAACAGTACTTTTTCTTGTACGGAATTAGGTTACAGTGTACAGTGTGTATCCGGTGTGCAAAGCGCCTGCGCTCGCCGGAGAGAAGGCTTTAAAGGTAGATACTGAAGGTACTTGCGGAAGTCCTGCTGACCGTAGTGGCACTTAGTGGCTTGCGGGGCTTGGTGTCGATTTCGTATTGTTTATTCTGTTTTATCGAGCCATTAATGTGGCCACTGCGTATGAAGATATAGAAATCAGAAAAAATAATAGTTTCTTGACGTACTGAAAAAATGAAAATTCAATCGTCACTTTAAATGGAATTTCTCACGAAAATTCGCTAGAGTTTAGCCATATTTTTACGCCTTGTATTGATTTGAATCTCGTTTTGTAAATAATAAAAATAATAGTAGGTATTTGTATTATGCTGCTTTTATGAGAAATCACCTCAAGGGCGCTGTAAAGTTTATTTTATTTATAAATTTATTATTTTAATTTTGTTTTTCTCCAAGGCTTTATCCTACTACTAACTTTAGATAATTTATTTCAACAACTTATAAATACGGCAAAGATATTGTATCCACGTTTACAGTCAAATTAAAAAAAAACTGTTTTTACCGTGTATCACGATAAGCGTGAAGCTGCAAAAATGTCCATATTATTTATATTATGTGCAGGTAGATCATACTTACAAGACCACGCTTACCTGTCAGGTCACTTTAGTAATTTTAGGGGATTTTATATACAGTTTTGACGCAGGGTACATAATATTGGAAATACTACGCAGATTATCGAAGTTTCGGCAAATAGTCCAATAAATATTGTAAAACTAGGGTTTTTCGAAAACATATTGTTGAAAAAATTCTTTTCTACTTTTTAGTCAAACATAGAATCTCAAACATTAAAATTTACGAAATAAATTTTCTGCTTAGTAATACAATCTGTAAATAAAATTGTATACACATAACAAGTAATGAAAAAATATAATATATCGGAAAAAATATCGATACCAAATTGAAACACCAAATAAAATCCACAATAGATAGAATGAGAAAACTGATTTATACACTTTTAGACTTTATACTAAAACATTGAACATACTAAAAGTTTTTTTTTGCATTTGCGCAATCTGTAGAATGGTGGTTGGGAAGGGGGAGGAGGGGTGCATATAAATCAACCCTAATTCCACCTGAAACAATAAAAAACCAATAAAAGTAATCTTAAAAACCTATTCAAGATATCTTTTTAAAATAATATTCTACAATTAAATTTTAGCGTAAGATAGTTCTGTTTGTGGACTTACTCTTCCACTCGTACGAACTACAATAGCACAGCAACACTATGCTATAAGGGTATAAAATTATTCAATCAATTACCCCTCGAAACACGATCAGAAGAAAACTACGACAATTGTAAAAATAAATGTAATACCTCCATATAGTTTATTTTAATTATTCTTCGGTGAATTTTGTTTTGCTTATCATTTCCAATGTTTTATATTCAAATTATCTTTATTGTTTATTACTTTTAAATATCTTATAAAAGTGCCATATATCTCTTCTTATGAATATGTTTTCTTTTTTATTGCCGTGCAAAATGTAATTTTAGATTAGAAATCCAAAGTTTTGAAAATGGCCTCATAAGCCGAAACAGCTGTCATAATAACAAAAAAAAACTAAAATACTTACAGAACTTAATGAAAACATTATTAAATTTATTTTAAATTATTTAAAAAAAATAATTGGAGTTCTACGAATTAAACACCTAAAAAAAAATAGAAATCAACATTGGAAATTAAGAATTATTATTTCTTATAACACTGTAACTTTTCAAATCGTGCAATAATATATAAGTTGTCCACTCCTAAACACAAGCATCTGCTTTATTAGAAGCGTGTGTGATATATGACGTCAAACAATAGTATTATAATTTTTAAAAAATTTGTAGGAATAATAAAAAAAAAAATCCTGGTAATGAAGCATTGATGTTCGTTTCGTGCAAAGAAAAGCCAAATTTTAATTTTGGTTTAATGTTTAATGACAAAGCCGATACAACATTCGGTATTTTTATAAAGTAAATGATTGAGAACATGTTTATTTCTTAAATTTACTAACTAACTAACCATCATGAGGTATTATTAGGTGGAGAGGAACTCGTGCAACCCATGCTCCGTTCACATTAATACTTCGTCTCAAATATGTTCTTAAATTAATTTGAATTATTACACGATTCCGACTGTTAAATCTTACTAATATTATAAACGTGAAAGTTTGTATGGATGTATGTATGTTTGTTACTCTTTCACGCAAAATTTACTGAATAGATTTTAATGAAACTTTACAATAATATAACTCATACATCAGAATAACATATAGGCTATAATTTATAAAGCTAGCTATTTATTTTAAATATATTGAAAATAATAATTATAGTTTATTAGAAAATGTCAAAATTTGAGAATGACATTTTGCAAAACAATGATTGTTAAATCAAAATTCTATTTTGAAAAATATTTAAATTAGGGAATTTATTTGAAGTACTCGCCTAATACTTTGAATCGAATGCAGAATTATACATATTTCAATTAAAGAGAATTTTGGTATAAACGTAGATGGGACCTAAGGAAAGAAAATAGATTACTCGAAGTACTAATCCTACGCAGACGAAGTCGCAGGAAGAAACTAGTTAATAATAATATAAATATTTATTTTAACCTAATGTCTGGTGGCAATATTTTTATACGCAGGAAAAAACTGTTAAAATCCTACCGAAAAATAAATCTTTTAATATTTGAAAACAATTTGCTACCATGTAAAGCGTCCTTTATATTATGATTTAATGAAAAAGCCCTACATAAAATTATCAAGCTTCACGTATAATATCATGTTACCAAAACCAATATAATTTTTTTTAAATGATCGAAACATAATGTATTAAAGCCCTTTGAACCTCGAAATATCGTTGGTATTTAACATACCACGCTGTAGAGATCTTTGAATTTCATGATAATATAACTTGATACTTTAATACATAATAATATCTGAAGGCAAAATATGGGAAGGCAAAAAGGCAAGATACAAAAAGAAAACATTTTCCCCTTTGGAGTTATACATAATATGATAATAATAATAACATCAGTGACATACCGATTCTAAAGGTTATTTCGTTGGAATCCCAATTAACTTGTGAGTATTATTTTACTGTTACTCAAAATCAAAATTATTGCCATTATGTTACAACATGAAGATCAAAGGAGGTATTTAATTTGTTCTAAGGGTTACCATTTTTTAATGGAAATTCTTTTTTAGATGTATTTGTTGAAGATTTTGTTTGTTTTATGCTCCTCAGATGTGTTATTTTGGTGATATTCGAAAGCTTTTTTAATCAATAAAATAAGCCGTAATCATTTTTTCATTCGTTGAAAAAATATACGGAAAACGAAACTCTTCTAAAAATTCTGTTGATAAAAGCAAAAAGGAAGAAAATAATAGGTAAGGATACCTACACTATGGCATTTTTGTAAATAATATCGTGGTTGTACACACGACGTCTTCTTCTTATTCCTTGCACTGTCCCAACTCATTGCCTAGGTAGGCTGTTGGGGTCGGCTCTCCTCGTTCTCAAGTTGTAGCTTCTTCGGTTCTGGGTATTGCTTTCATCCCGGCCGTTTTTACGTAGGATTTTGGGTCATTGAGTCATCCAGGAGTTCTTTGGTCTTCCTCTGAATGAATGTTGATGAAGCTCCATAGGCATTGTTCACACGACGAAAAATAAAAAAAGCCTATTATCTATTTATGTGTTAACTGAAGCAGTGAAAATTCTCAAATATTGAATTCTGGCAACTTGAAATTTGCACAGCAATTGCTGCCTAATATTTGTGGGTCAATAGAAAAAAATACAGCTTGTAATGTCTTCATCATCATGAGCTATAGAGGAAATAAATATTTATTGAAGCATTCACAAACCGAATACGAAATCTACCGGAAAAGAAACAAAATGAATGATTCTATTTTTTTATATGAATACCACACAAGAGTCCCAACTGCTCCCGTTTGAAGCCAGTGAGACTATGGCATCCCCTATTGGGGTATGTTGTGAAGCTGAAGGTGGTGGAGAGGAGAAGGAGATTGGGAGAGGAAAGTGGGGAAGTACCTGGCTATTCAGATCTGGTCAACCAAAACGGCTAAAGCTATTTCAAGCAATATTTCAATTCTGAAGGGTGGTCTTACACCAGGGCGATACTGAGAGTATGTTCCACTCTGGACCGTGCCGCAAATATACTATATATATATATATATATATATATATATATATATATATATATATATATATATATATATATATATATATTTTAATTAATTAATTCTGAAATAACACAAATTAATCAAATAAAACTTACTTGCGCACGCCGGGTTCGAACCCGCGACCTTCGGATTGGAAGACGCGAATCTTGACCACTTGACCAAGCCTGCCGTCGATTCTTTCTCATTATTATTATATATTTTTTTACTCTTTAAGTATTCTTAAATTGACGTGATTCAAGTTTGCAACAGTTGAGTTACAAATTAACAATTAAAAAAAGAAGCTTAGGTCGGTTATCCTTCGGTGTTCCTCAAGTGTATGTATACAATGTTTTATATTGATAAAGTCAAAGAATTTAAGTGGAGTTTAAACAAAATAAATTTTATACATCAAAATATCCGTACAATGGAAAATCTTGATGACTTTCTTTTATTTTTAGACAGTATTAGGTCGTCTGTGAGATTTCATATAATAATACTAACAGAATGCAGATTGAATGACTCATATCTCACAAAACAAGTTGCAGGTTATCATGAATATCATACAACACAACAATTAAATCAAAACAGTGGAGTGGTAGCTTACGTTCGCGACGACATCCACTCTCATGTTAATGAAATTCGTATCAGTCAATCAAATTGTCTGAAATTAGTCATTAATGGATATTTATGTATTTTAGCCATTTACAGATCACCATCATTCTACGATATTCACGAATTTCTGGGTAATCTCCTATCTGAACTCAAAAAATGTAGTAACTTCAAACAACAAATAGTAATGGGGGATTTAAATATTAACACACTTGGAAATATACACAGACAATGTCACGATTACCTCTGCGCCATGGCAGAAAACAACTTCAAAATAAATATTAAAGGTCCTACCAGGGTTCAAGATAATAGCATTTCATGTTTAGATCACATAAATAACAAAAATATTACAGCCTCTAACGCATTTGTTATTCACAATACAATAACTGATCACTATACAACCGCAATAAGCGTTCCATACACATCTCTTAAAAAACAAGTAAAAACTAACCACTTTACACCATCCATCTGCTATGAGGGGTTAATTAAGGATCTAAATGGTGAAACATGGCAAGATGTATGTAGAGAGACTGAAGTTAACAATGCACTCAACTTATTTATTAACAAAATCAACATGTATATATCCAAAAATTCAAAAGATAAACTCACTGCACATAAAAAAATACAACTTACTCCTTGGATTAGTAGTGGTATTGTAAAAGCTATACACAAAAGAAATCACTTACATAAAGTGGCAACAAAGGACCCACAAAACACTCTTAAACAACATAATTACCGTAGATATCGTAACATCTGTAAAAATGTTACGCGTAATGCAAAAGAAAGGTACTATAAGCGACAACTCGACCGAGATCCATCCAGTAAAAATATGTGGAACATCGTTAAACAAATTACCAATACTAAACATAAAATTGACTCTGATATTAACGAACTTCTGATTAAAAACACAGCCACCAGTGATTTGGACATAATTGCTTGCCACGCTAACCAATATTTTACGACAGTTGGATCTAAGCTTGCGGAAAATATCCTAAGTTTCACCAAGGAAACTGAAGATTCATTGGCATCTGCAATAGAACCAAAACAAATTCATTTTTCGTTTAAATTCCCATCTACGTCAAATGAAGAGGTCATAAAAATTATTGACAATCTTAACACTACGCATTCAAAAGGTCCTGATAGTCTTAACACTCATATTCTAAAAATCATTAAACACAATATCGCATCGCCTTCGTCGAACATTTTCAATAAAAGTTTTTCTTCTGGGGTTTTTCCTGACCATCTTAAAAAATCTATAATAGTACCAATCTACAAAAGTGGACCCAAAAACCAAGTAGGCAATTATAGGCCAATATCCCTGCTGAGTGCAATCTCAAAAATTATAGAAAAAATCTTTAAAAATAGATTAAGTAATTATGTAGAGAGCCGAAAACTTTTAAGCAAAAATCAGTTTGGCTTTCGGCCGGGGAGAGGAACGGACGATGCTATAGCGCAACTTACAGAACATATTTCTGGAGATATAGATCGCAGAAAGAAAAGCATTGCACTGTTCTTAGACTTAGCCAAGGCTTTCGATACAATTTCTCATAAAATACTCCTCAAAAGATTACAAAATATTGGTGTTGTAGGTATGCCTTACGAATGGTTAAAGAGTTACTTAACGGGTAGAAGCCAGCAACTCAAAATAGGCAAAACATTGAGTAACTCACTAGACACCAACTTTGGTGTACCACAGGGAAGCACACTGGGACCTCTTCTATTTATAATTTACATCAATGAGTTATGCAATCTACCAATAGGCGGAAAAATTATTACGTTCGCGGACGATACGGTAGCTATATTTGAAGGAGAGGATTGGGCTGAAACTCATAAACATGCTGAAAGTGGAATCAATGCGATAAAACAGTGGCTTGACAAAAATCTACTAACACTAAATATAGCAAAAACTAAATACATAAGATTCAGTTCAACCATAAAGGGACGACCTAGTACATCGTACACAATAAAAACTCATAAGACTAATTGTATTTCCTATAATATGGACTTTAACTGCAACTGTGAAGCTTTGGAATGTGTGAACAACATCAAATATCTAGGTGTTATCATAGACAATCATCTTAAGTGGAAATATCACATCGACAATCTTTCAAGTAGGGTAAGAAAATTGATATACATTTTCTTTGCATTGCGAAACATAATTAAACAAAAAGACCTAAGAAAAATATATTTCGGACTGTGCAACCCCATCTTAACGTATGGTTGTATTGGCTGGGGAGCGTCAGGAAGAACGATTTTAGATCCGCTTGTAATGGCCCAGAAATCCATAATTAGAGTCATTATGCGTAACCCCTACAGGTTCTCAAGCGACAAACTCTACAAAAAATTTAACGTTCTTGATGTTCGTCAAAACTTCATAAAAAAGATTATTATCCATGTACATAAAAATATAGAAAATTTTAATAAAATTGATCACAAATACAATACAAGAAGTCACAACAGAAAGGATCTCTTCGTCCCAGGGAGCAATACGGCAAAGTATCAAAAGACGTATGCGTATCTGGGACCGAAATTATACAATAAAATCCTCCCAGACTTAAATATTAAAAATTGCAAAATGTCCTGCATTGGTTCAATAACAACTAAATGGTTGATTGGCTTGGGTAGGGAGGAGTCTGAAAAACTATTATATAATGTGACTTAAAACGATACATGGTTACCTATGAATGGCACATTTAGTAAAAACTTAGTACATAGGTATTAATTAAAAAAAATAATAATAATTTAAATTGCATTTGGCAATTTACACACTTTGGTTCCTTAGAACAGGCAATCTGCCTAGCTAGGAACTAATATCGACCTAAAACAACGTAATAACACTTGTATTCATTTTAAATATATTCTCTTATTATGTAATATTATTTGTTATTTTGGCTTTAAATGTATCAAATGTAAATAAATAAAAAAAATAAAAAAATATATAATGATCATATCATATCATTCATCGGACAGATAAAATTAGAACTCAAATGACTCATGGTAATATAATGTATCCGAAGTAGATTTCTCCTACTCATCCTCGAGGCACATCATCCTTCCTGAATACATGAATAGTCAGTTGCCCAAACCCATATCGAATTTCATAATTTCACACTTATTACCCGTCCATGGTACTACAATGCCGGCCTTAATGGGATCGGCTTTTTGTCCACCCAACCTTAATCGATAATCCCTTTTTATTTCGTGTCACGTTACAGAAAGCGCAATTTATTGGAAGTAAAAAGGGAACCATTTAATTGTTTCGGGAGCGAGCATGCATTATCTGTTATCGAAGTAAATCAATTTTATTGAAAATAACTAACATTCTAGCATTAGATATGAAATTAAACAATTTTTTTCACTTTGTTCCACTTGTTTATTTACACCAGTAGCAAAAGAAATTCAACTACCAGTCTGAAAATGTCCGTAGTAGGACGAAACCGGTCCTGGTGTAAATAAACAAGTGGAACAAAGTGAAAAAAAAAATGTTTAATTTCATATCTAATACAATGGAATTCCACCATGAATTAACAGTTAAAAAACTAGACTCATTAACATTCTAGCCTTATGTTTTGTTTGTTGTTTTAATAATATTGCCTCTTGTAGACCCTAGACATAAAATAACAATATTCATTAATCTCTCATCTAATTGGGCGCTTCCAAAACTCATATTTATTACATATATTACAACTAGCTGACCGGCTCACGCGTTGCTGTGGCTAACGAAACCCAACACCATCTACTGGATGGTTACTTAACCTAGATAACCAAGTGTTGTGTGTTGTGTCAATAAATTAACTCAGACCGCCATTTGCCAGAAACTTATGGAACTTACAAATATTTTCAAATAATTGTCCCATAAAAAACATTTAATTCGCAATAATAAATATTGAGGTCAATAATCGAGATATAATCTTATCTTTTAATTTGGACCAAATTACACACAGTACATCAAATTTCATCAAAATCGGTTAAGTGGTTTCGGAGTTTATCTCGGACGAACATTGTGACACGAGATTTTTATTTATAAAGAATATTATACATATCGTCGAAAGTATGAGTTAAAGGTCACGGAATCAATACCCGGTGAAATTTATATATCTGCACTAGGTGAACCGGCTACGCGTTGCTGTGGCTAACGAAACACAACGCTATGATGTGGAATAGACTGACGTAACTAATTGAAACCGACGCCATTACAAAGGTAACCAAAAATGCAAATTAACTCACATTGTCCATCTGTCAGAAACTTATGGAACTTACAAATAATTTCAAATCATTGTCCTTTATCTGTTGTCATATAGAACATTTAATTCGCAATAATAAATATTGAGGTCAATAATCAGGATAAAAACTATCCCAGCTTTTAATTTGGACCAAATCACACACATTAAGCCAAATTTTATCAAAATCGGTTCAGTAGCTTCGGAATTCATCTTCGACAGACATCGTGACGCGAGATTTTATATAATACAGGCTGTCTCGGCCACGCGTTGCTGTGGCTAACGAAACACAACGACATCTACCCGATGATTACCTAACATAGATAACCAAGTGTTGTGTCAATAAATTAACTCACACCGCCATCTGTCAGAAACTTATGGAACTTACAAATAAAATCAAATCATTGTCCCGTAACAAACATTTAATGAACATTTAATTCGCAATAATAAATATTGAGGACAATAATCGAGATAAAAAACTATCCAATATTTTAAGTTGGATCAAATTATACATAGTAAGCCAAATTTCATCAAAATCGATTAAGTAGTTTTGGAGTTTATCTAGGACGAACATCGTGACGCGAGATTTATATATATAAAGATATATTAATGATTCGTGAGTTTTAAATTTACATTATGTCATTATTTATTCTTCTTCCCATAGTGGAAGATAATTTGGATACATAGCCAACATGAAGATATTCGAAACGTTGTTCAATTGGCTTTAGCTATGTTAAGTAGTGTAATCTGAATGGCCAAATAAGTTCCTGTATACATTTATCCCTTTTCCTTCCCCTCCCCAATTAACGTAAAACAATTAGTGCGCTCTTTATAGGTATTCAGTATCCTGTTTGGTATGTGAATACTAAACAAGAGTAGGTAATGTGAATTCATAAAATTACTCTATTCTGATTTTTCTCGTAAAATATTAAAACTTTAAAATACCAACCTTTTGTAACAAAATTATAATCGATTTTCTCACATACAAATCAATATAATATTCTCTAACTAACTAACTAACTAACCATCACGCCGTTTCCCCGCAGGGGTAGGCAGAGAGGACAAACTGCCAAACAACTCGGTATTGGCACACACTCCTTGCCTCATTCACAGTGATAATTTAAATAAGGATATTAATTGCAGTTGGAAAAAATAAGTTATATCTTCCCACCATACTTAAGCTCTAAATAAAGAAATAAATATGGTTTAAATATGGTGATCTGTCTACTGTGTACTCAGAGGCAACTTTTCAGTAATACGAATTTTCGTAATATTGATCAAAGAATATGGCCGTAGGGCCTGCCATAATTCATCATGGTAATAAATAAGAACGATTGTGATTAAAACCGAGAATTGAAATTTTAAGAATATTAATATATAACATACTTTGCCATTGACATAAGTGCATTATTATAACATTTATAATATGAAATGACATAATAAAAAGTATATTCCGAGATAGTTTGTTCTGAATCGTTACCGAGATAAGTTATGATGCTGATGATTTATCAAGTGAGGAGGTATCGTTTATGAGTAAATTCATTATGAGAACTCAGATGGTGAGATCCCATATTACGACCAGACATGGAACTGTAAATATAAAGCGGTGCGTAACGTCAGAAAAGTGAAAAACTTGACTTATTACTAAGGCATTTTTATGATTAAAACAGACGTAAGCCAAGCTTAAGGCCGGCTTTACAATAATAACGCTGAACCGGCGTACAATAATCTAATTAGTAAGACTGTATATAAAGGTTGAAGTTCAAAATCACGTGTACCTTCTGCTTATTTTTTTTAATTTTTTTTATTTCAACAGACAGTACTACTCAGTCTCAGAACCTGCCTCAGCGCCATGCGGAGCGGAAGTGTACTAAATGTAACCCTCCCCGCGCCCCCAGCGGATGTGCCCCGCACCCTCTGGCGACAGGAAATCATTTCATCGACTCAATGAGTCGAATTGATACTTCCTTATTCCACAGAAAGGTGGAAGTGGCGGCAATGAACGATTCGGCGAGGGGGTGACACGGGGAAGGCGGAGAGAGGGATGAGCTAAATCGAAATGTGAGTTATTGCCAGTTATCCAACTTGGAAACGATTTCGGTTAATTAGCAGATAAGGCTTCGAGATGAGTTCATCCCCTAATTAATTAATATCGCGTTCGTCGCGATCCTTCGCCGGAAGTAATTCTGATAAATAATAATTGTTAGATATTACAATACTTGAGAAAATAAGATATTTGCAGAGAAATAAGCACAATATTACTAACTACCTTGAAATACGCCAAATTTTAACAGAATTACTCAGTTCATTTCGTGTTGAGAAAATAAATATTTAATAACTCAAGAGGAAAATATGTCTCCGGTGGAATATTTTTTTTTGGTTGTTTTGATGATGAATCATTTATTATATTACTCCGAATCCAATGGTGAAAATTTACTTATTGCTTTGAAATGCGAAACATGTATTTTTTGAGCATTGAGTGCCCTTGGGTTGATTTTTCACTAATACGGCATTTTACAAATCATCCAAATATTTTTATTACTGACAGATAGAAAATAATATTATTTACCGAAAGTCATGTTAAATAGTGATATATTATTCTAAGAATCTCCCGAAACCATTGATTTCTCAAACACAAAAAATATTTTTAAAAAAATTGACCATTTTTTTTGTTATCAGACTTTATGTCCGGGTTAAATTTTCCTCAGAGGAAAAACTAAACCTTTTCACACAATTTTCCACAAATGATCATCTAGTAAATGCACGCTATGCAATTGTATTATATAAGTATAATTAATATAAAACAATACAAGAACAACATCTTGACCGACCAGAGTACCAAATGGGAAAATATTTCACCGACTCCAGATTTTTTCATATCAGAGGGTTCGGCAACTAATATAATTGGAATTGGAACTCCTAATTGGACCGATAAATCCTACCTCAATATAAATATTTAAAAAATCTTTCGTAATCCTACATGTATTTAAAATGGCTGATTTTATTTTATTTTTATATATAAATTCTTTGACAAATCTAATACCTACGCCTAAATTTTTTAACGAGAGAGCTAGGTATAATGCCAGTAGCCGAAATAATAAATAAATAAAAATAATACTTTTTGATATAATTGTGATGGTAGAAACAATTGCGAGTGGGAAAGAGTTTCGAATATCGTCAACTTGCATAATTGCGTTATAATTCATATCATTAAAAAAAATCTATTTCTTTTAAAAATTTGACAACTTTTCCATAAAATTTGTATGACAAAATATTGCACAAATTCTATACAACTTGGTTTGCAGGAAACGCACGATGATTAGTTACGAGTAGTTCGACATAATATTTACCGTTAATATTTTATTTACACTTTTTTCCAATGTGCGACATAAAATGTATCGGTCTAGTGATTGACGCATATATTTTTTAATGGTTTATTTACATGCAAAGCAGCATTTCCTTTCGGTAAACAACACTGTGAATTTATTCATAATATATATTCGTATCAACCTCCGACCCGATTTCGCTGTGAATAAGTTTAGGCGTGTCAATCTGGAGCGACTCGCTGCCCTAGTGCTTGTATGTTCAATAGACCATATGCAAATTTTACAGGGGACGTTTGTTTTTGTTTTTTTACAGGCAAATTCTAAATAATTCTCGACTTTGGTCATTTCGTTTTATACCGTTATCAATAGACATGTATAAAACGAAATGACTAAAGTCGAGAATTATTTAGAATTTGCCTGTAAAAAATAAAAACAAACGTCCCCTGTAAAATTTGCAAATGGTCTATTGAACATACAAGCACTAGGGCAGCGGACTGTGTCCCGTGCTAAAAGTGTCGCCCACAGTGTGAATGGTGTTAATTTGATTAGTCAGAGATTTATGGATACATTGTACCTGAGTACACTCCACCAAACTGCCCCTTAACATCCTCACCCTACTAAGACAGGGCCAGCTAAACAATACTTAAATAAGGATACAGTTTTAAGGCTTCACATATGAAAAGGGCTTTGTAAATATTGTACCTAACTAACTAACTAACTAACTAACTTACTAACTAACTAACTTACTAACAAACTAACTTACTAACTAACTAACTTACTAACGACCGTTTGACGACCGTCCGTGGTCTAGTGGTAAGACACTTGACTCCCATTCGGAAGGTTGCGGGTTCGAACCCGGCGTGCGCAAATAAATTTTATTTGATTAATTTGTGTTATTTCACAATTAATTAATAATAAAAAAATAATATATGTTATATTTGCGGCACGTTCCAGAGTGGAAGATACTCTCAGTATCGCCCTGGTGTAAGACCACCATTCAGAATTGAAACGTTGCTTAATAATGGCTTTAGCCGTGTTTAGTAACTAGATCTGAATAGCCAGGTACTTTCCCACCTTCCTCTTCCCCATCTCCTTCCCTTCCCCACTTACCTTCAGCCTCACTACATACTCCAATTGGGGATGCCATAGTCTCACTGGCTCCAGAAGGGAGCAGTTGGGACTCATGTGAAGTTTCTCTATAAAAAAAAAAAAACTAACTAACTAACTAACCATCACGCCGTTTCCCCGCAGGGGTAGGCAGAGATGACGGACCGCCAAACACCTCGGTCTTGGCACAAACTCTTTGCCTCATTCACATTCATACATCGTCTCATACATAATCTTCTATTTTTCTGACTCTTGACATGGCCTTGATCGTGCCATGTCTTCCTCGGACGTCCCCTACTTCTTATACCATTCACACTTGCATCATATATTCTCCTTACGCTCCTTTCTTTGTTCATTCGCTCTACATGCCCAAACCATATGAGGGTTCCTTTCTTAATTTTACTCATTAGGCTTACATCAGCCTTGCATTCTTTTCGAATCTCCACAATTTTCACACGATCATACATGGTTTTACACACATACGCCTCAGGGATCTCATTTCAACAGCATTCAGTCTACTTTCATCCTTCCTCTGCCAGTTCCATGCTTCACTGCCATACATCAGGGTAGCACTCCATTGTGGACTGCTAACTTCGCTTCCTTGGACAGCTTTTTGTTAGCGCCAACGGCATTCAGTCCTCCATTAATGGAGTTACCTGCATTTACCCTTCTTTCAATGTCTCTATCAGTCTTCCCATCTCTCGTAAACATACTACCCAAATACAGAAACTCATCTACCTGCTCCAAGTATTCATCGTTCACAATTATTGTACCTCACGTGTCGAAATTGACTCAACCAATATATTATTTACAAAATGAAAAAAATGCTTTGTTTTAAACCACTTTATTTAAATTTTCGGTTGAACTCAACCTTCTTCAGGACAATGATATATAAACTAAATCATAGCTCGGAGAAAGAATATCAGGTAAACATGATAGAAAGAGGGAGAGAGAGATATAATCTTTCTTTGTACTATGATTTGGTTTATATAATATTGTTCTGAAGAAGGTTGAGTTCAACCGAAACCGGTCGACGAATATTAATAAACATGAAGTGCTTTAAAACAAAGTAATTCTTTCATTTTGTATAATGTCAAGCCACGAAGTGTTTACTTTCTTCAACAATTCAATGTATTATTTACTTCAAAGAAATGATCTCTCCCAAATATGTTTAAAAATAAAACGTATTGTCATATACATTCAGGGTTATGTCGTATTATTTATCTCGATGTTACATACAAAAAAAATAATATCAAATATCGAAAACAAAACATAAAAACAAAAATATTTTCTACATCTTAATAAATAAAATACATTGACGATATTAATTACTTAGAGAGACAATAGACGGTAATAATTTTTATTTTTAAAACGTCTTTAAAACGTCCGTGGATGTAAATTTTCCGATTTTAGTAAAACATTTATGAGCTTGAAAGTGAAGGAATTGTTCCATGTAGATTTAAAACGGTATGTTTTTGACACTGAGCAAAGTAAAAAGCCTACTACGAACCTTCCGAAACCCTTGGTCTCCACCGAAGATATGAAACCCCGGCGCGTCTTAATTTGTGTTTTTTCACTATTTTTTCATTAAAAATAATATGTACTTTATTTTCGTCGCGTTCCAGAGTGGAAGATAATCTCAGCATCGCCCTGGTGTATACCACCATTAAGAGCCATTGTCCAGCGGCTGAGACTAAAAGTTTAATGATGAAGGATTCAAACCCACGACGGATCGCCTTAGTGAGAATTCATCGCATTTACCAGCGGCTGAGAATAAAAGTATAAAATGCTTGCAACTGTACAGGGAGGTTCCGAAGAGAAAGATCGATTATTCCCCGTACCAAATTTTTTTAGTTCAAAATTTAATATCGATTTTTTTCATTAAAAACTTGCTTTAATATATACCTACATTCAAGTAAGCAATAAAAATGCTCAAAACGCACGTTAGTAAATTATTGAATATCGTGTACGTCTTGTAAGTATTTTTTGATCATAAGCATTTATGATTTTTCAATAATGTCTAAAGAAAATAAGTGTGTAAAAAAATCTGAAATATTTTAGTTTGTAGACCTTAAGAGGCTAGACTTTGAACGACACGCGGAACACCCGCGTCTGTCATTCTGTCCCGCTCACAATAAGCTCACGCACACTTACAATACATGGGAATGCGAAATGTGCGAATGAGACAACGCCCAAATTTACCTACAGAAAACGCTCGAAAAGGGGTTTATGGAGAATACACTTTTCTACACCGAAACTTTCACGAAATTGAAATTTTAAAAAATATACATTTTTTAGAAAGAAGAAGCTACGTCGGTAGCTTTTTATAATTTTATAATTCTTTATGAGAGTTGAGTTAGCAGCACTTTTTCTTTGAATAATATTTTTTGATAAATCGGACATGTTTGACAGTGAATGTTTACGTTAATACGAAACGCATCGAAAATTCGAAAACATACCGACATAGTTTTCACCCTCTAAAAGGCAGTATAAAAAAAATATATTCATTTTGTGTAATTTTCGATGTAGAAAAGTGTTTTTTCCCGGGCGTCCTTTTTGTATGGGCCGAAAAGCGAAGTCTATCGTCTTAAATAAATATATAAACTGAGATACTTTCGTCACAAAACACGTTCTCGGATTTATTTTTTGATGATTTTAATTGAACTAAAATTCAAATTCTGAAAAATATAATTACTAGATTATGTATATTGATTTATTTTGTTGTATGATTATATGATTTGAAATGTGAGTTGTATAAAACAATATGTCGTTTGAAAATTGAACAAATCTACCAACGACCAATGGTATAACCTTAGTATATTAAAAATAAACTTAGTTTATCAAAATTTAAAAAAATGCGTTTACCAGATAAAATAATAATCTGTCAAAACAAAAAAATATGTTTTTTTGTAAAAAAGAGTCAATAGGTCCAGATTTAAAAGGGACTAATTTCCAGTATTCTCGTAATACCCTCTTAAGAATTGAAGCGTTACTTAAAATGGATTCTGTGCTCCTCCCCCTCCTCTCCATCTCTTTGCCAACCCACTGCTTTCAGCCTTATAACATAACCCCAATCGGGGATGCCATAGTCTCACTGGCACCAGCCGGATAGGAGCAGTCGAAACTCTTGTGTGCTATTCACATTATAAATAGAGATTTCTACAAACAGATTGTTGTTTTCATATATTATTTTGTGATGAACATTTTTAATGATAATTTTTCCAATAAATTCGAGTTGTTCACCCATGTTTCTCGTACTATAGGTAAGCCACTGCAGAAATGTTATGATGTCACATGAGGGTGTGATGCCTTATTGTACAATTTAGAATAGCAACAAGGAAATGTAATTTTGTGTTGAAGAGATGACGAGGAGTCAAGGAAGTGTGCCAAGGCCATTATGGGGTTGTCTTTCATCAGATGCGGCTAAATAATTTGATGATAAATTATCCAGTTCCTGCGCGCTTATTTGAGTCGCTCAATCCTGAGGGCAAACCTTCATCCAGAGGCGGCCCTTTCAGAGAATTCACCCAAAATGGCAGCGGCGTATTTGTTTGTGCGTGCCATGATGCGAACAAATATTGCTTCCCCTAATTGAATCCAGGAACGTACCTTTGATACGATTTATTAGGGAAAATATGAAATACGAGCACTTTATGGAAGGTTTGTTGTGAGCGACGCGATACCGATACGGTGCTGACAAACTGCAAACCGGTAAATAAAAAAAATGCGTACAGGTTTCACTTATCTTTTGAACGATTATTAGTTATTAGTAACTAAAGGTGGTTATTATAGGTAACTAAAGGTGATCATACTAATTCTCAACATTGATATGCGATATATATGTAAAATAAAAGTCCCTATGTTGTTACTACTTTTTTATGTAAATAGAGTCCTAACTGCTCCCACTTGAATCTATTGACACTATGGTAACCCCAAATCGGGTATGTTGTGAGGCTGAAGGTAGTGGCGAAAGGGAGATGGGGGAGAGGAAGGTGGGGAAGAACCTTCTGATCACATCTCGTCACCAAACACGGCAAGAGCCATTTCAAGCATCTATTCAATTCTGAATGGTGGTCTTACACCAGAGCGATATTGAGAGTATCTTCTACTCTGGAACGTGCAGAAAAAATACTATATATTATTTTTAATTTATTAACTGTGGAATAACACAAATTAATCACATAAAATATTATTTGCGCACGCCGAGTTTGAACCCGCGTCCCTCGGATTGGGAGTCGAAAACTGTACCCCACGACCTCAGAGGCGATCAAAATGTAAAACATATGCAATTGTTCTTTATTCGATACGATACGAATGTAGGGGGTACATAATAACCGAATGTTGATAATCGAATGTTTACAGATATTGTAATGGTTTTCGTAACTTTTTTTTTGTTGAAAAACTTTTCATATCAACCTTTTCCTTTAAGATCCTCATAAGATGGGCACGTATTTATAGTAGATATATTATAAAATTAATATCAACCGCTTTAAATAGAACAGTGCAGTAATAACACTAGTTCATGGTTGGGCTAAAACGAGAAAAAGAATGGATTTCTTAGAACCCCGATTCTCTTATTAGGGTATTTGTTTGATACATACATTTACATATTATATTTGCTTAGGATGGACAAATTTGTAGGGGTAGAGGTCTATAGCCGGATACGACGTCGCATAAAATAAGGAATTTTCTCGGAAAAATATTTTCCTAAAAAATGGGCGGTGGTTTATCGTGTTTGAGAGATATTTTTCTTATTTATGTCACAAAAATATGTTTGACTTACACATATTTTTTTAACAAATCAAACCAGACCATCGCCAGTAAATAAATCAGTTTATTTATTTTTATTAACTGCCATGAATTTGTTATTGGTCTTTTGTTAGCTGGTAGTGTTACTGGTCTCTCTATTTTGAGAATTTTAAACGGCATAGAATTCGTTCGAAACCATAATTTTAACAATTAATATAAGCTATAATTATTAACCTGAAACACTCATCAACATTGAAAAAATCTTCCGAGAAAAGATACATATACGTTTTCAGGTGAAAAAATGTAATGAGCAGTAATTGTTGAATGAAACACTAGTATATACTGAATTATTCGGCGGGTAAGAGATAAGCTGACGTAGCTCAGTGGTAGAACATTTGACCGGAAATCAGAAAAACACAAGTTCGAGTTCCGTCGGCGTCATGTACCTTTTCTCGGGAGATTTTTTCAATGTAGATGAGTGTTTCAGGTTGCTTATAATAATTGTTACCCTTTGTGCTATGAATAAAAAATCTTGCCTTAAACATTAGTTTATCAATTAAATAATAATAATCCATACTTTTAAATTAAGTAAAACCATTTTGAAAAACATCCTTCACGGCATGCAGTGGTTCTGTCGATAGACAATAGAAAAAGGGACGACACGAAGGAGCGACAAATAGAAGGAGACGTGATAAGTGTCGCCGAGCCCCGACCACACTGCACGACTTATTAAAGCGGTAGAACGAATTAAAGTTAAGCGTTTGGTGTGTAGATAAAAGCAAAGGCGGGGCACAGCAATGCGTAGATACGATTTGCAGTAGTATGGATGAACAATGTTTGAGACACGCGTCGTGTGCTCAGTTTCAGGCTAATATTAGCTTATCGCTCATCTCAATTTTTTCTATTATTTTTTGTTTTGACGGAAGGCAACATTTTTGATTTATGGACGCTGCCATGTCTAGATGTTTTGATGTTTAATAATATATAAATTATATCATAATTATACAAAGTAAGCTGACGATTTTTTATTATTTCAACATGTAAAATACACATTAGTGTTTAGTTTATAATTAAACTCGATTTTTACGAAATTAATCCAAAAAATAATTAGTTTTACATACTTATTCAAACGCCCATAGGGCTTTTACATATAACGAAGTACAATTTTTTTTAATTAACAATAAAGAGTTGACAAAATACATGTAACATAAAATATAAGTGTATAAATAGACAATCTGCAAACAAATCAACAAAAATATTATTAAAAACGAGCTCTAACTATAATATTTTATGATAATAATACGCATTTATAATTATTGATACTCGGACGTATATTTAAGATTCAGATTTGACTTTTTCAAAATTAAAGAAGGAGGCTATATTTAAAATACTATGCTGAAAATATATTTTAATTTGACATTTGAAATTCTGATAAAATATTTGACGTAAGTATTTCGAATTATAATATCCAACGAACTTCAACGTGTTTCATTATATTTAATAAATTTAATCTTTACGACAAAAGCTACGATCCATTACCATGTATGTGTGTTACCTAAATATATGAACGTAAGTACAGTGAATAGAATGACTTCAAGAGGAACTATAAAATTTTATGAACTAGAACTACTGTAAAACGCAGCCCGTTGTACCACTTTCCAACCAAGTTAATTTATCTGCAAAAATGTTAAGTACCTACCTGCGCCATTTTACCACTGGAAAAATGAGATTTTGCACTCTTAATATGCTATAGCACAACATTCATGTATTAAGAACCAAACATTTAATTCATATGAAAGTTAATTTAAACCAAATTACATAATTTGGATTATTTCTACCAAGTTAAAAAGTAATTTTTGAATAATCAAATTCATTTGTGAAATATTTACAATCTCCTCGGTAGAGCGGTAATCTAATGACGCCAGACTAAGAGGTTATATGTTTTAGACACGACGATAGCAAACTGGATATAGAATTATTTTTTATAAATTGTTTAAATTAATTAAAATAAATAATTGTTAATACTTGTAGAACTTAATATTAACATTTTAAAATTTAATTTAATTAAAATTTAAAAAAAATGGACTTAAACATAAAAACAATTAATAATCAAGTATATTTTAAATATTTACCTGTCGTTCCGGGGTAAGGGGCCCCTCAGCTCTATAAGTGTGATGTTTGCAACACTGCCACTTATTCTATGATATATGGGTGGGCTCTACCGCCGAGCAACGTCCCGAACGTTGACGGAGTTGCGACCCGAAGTGGATCCTTTCAAGACAGCGCGTTAGCGAGCGCTGCTCCGTGCTTCCATTAATAATCTTACCGCCAGAAAGGCTGGACGTTCGCTTTGTAATAATTTGTAGTCAATAAACGACGATCTCGTATAACGAACCTCTTTTGTATCAATTACATATACTCAGTGTGTAGTACTGAGGATAAGATTGAAGACATTATCCCAATCCAGTAAGTTAATGTTATTCCCTCATAAATTTTCTTACGACAAGCAAATCTACCAATTTGGAGACGGCATCATTCCACTGGCTCCGGGCAGTAGTGCGGTATCATAAAAAACGGAATTACCCATCATTTTAAAAAACCAAAATGACCCACGTTAAAATAAAATAAAAATGAATGATATATTAATATTTCTAAGGGTGCCCTAAGACAATTGTTGGATTTTTATAATGTGTTCTAGCTTCGGGGTGGATAGAGCAGTTGTCTCACCCCCAGCACTTAGCCCTTGCCATCGGGACCGCAAAAGCCTCCCTTACCCTCCGTCTACCTACGGAAACCCCAACCCTCTCCGTTATCATATGAAGAGAGAGGCCTGTACTAACGTTCTCCACCCCTCAGCTAAGGTTGATGCAGCAGGAGCAAAAAGATGTTAGAGATATCGTATTTAGAGATAATTGTTCTAACTGATGAAAATTACAGTTACCTAAGCTCAATTATATTGCCGGTTTAGTATTAATGTATGTACAATACAAATTTTAGGTGACCTATTATATTCAAGATTTATAATTTTTATGTGCCATTGTGCAGGATGTGACGTAGCAATGATGAAAGATAGCTTGACCACCACGGAAAAGGAGTTTTGGGAGGCCGAAATACTAAACATGTGCGTTTAGACTATACATACGTTGGTAAACGCTGCAGACCAGCAGGACGAAGGAGTTTTGGGAGACCTAAACAAATAAAAAATTGAGGAAGAGGAAATCTGGCTATTCAGATATAGTCACTAAACCCGGCTATAGCCATTTCATCAACGTTTCAATTCTGAATGGTGGTCTTACACCAGGACGTTACTGAGAGTATCTTCCACTCTGGAAATAGGTGTTCCATAAAAATAAAATCGTATATATTTATCCGAGACACTATCTAGGTAACAAATATATTATTTGGATACTTGTTTACAATGAAAAAGGTAGCTGCCAACAATATGAAAAAACACATTAGTCGAAGATAATATTGTTAATTCTGAAATTTGAAATATGATGTTTGACAAATATGACAGTCTCATAATAGGACGCAATGGCTAAATTGGATAAAGTGTATGTTCCGGTTAGAGAGGTTCTGGGTTCGAGTCCCAGTTGCGACCATTATCTTTTATCATTTTACTGTCTCTTGTTCATTTTCATGTTTTATAAAATTAGATTATTATTGTTATTTTCTTCTTCAGTGATATATTACATTGATGGGAATAACCTTCAAAAGTTAAAAAAAAGAGTTTTTCTTATAAAAATTTGTGATTTTTTTGTGTATTTTTTAATTTATTATTAGAACGTATACAGAAATCATAACTATCTTGTGAACGTCTAAAAATATTTAGACGTAAAAATAATTTAGTTTTATTGCACGTAAATAACATGATTAAGAACGGTTAAATAGTAAATATTATCTAAATTCTAACTTTAAATTGTTTTTCTTTAAACTTCAAAAATCTTTTTGACCAGGTACACCAATTGACGATATATCTGAAAATTTTAAAATAAATATTAAATTATTAATCATTGACGAAGATAATTTAAACAACTATCAAAGAAAATGTGAGACAGACAGACACCGAAAATAATAAAAAGCTAACTGTCGCAATTGGGACTCGAACCCAGGACCTGTAATGTTATCGGGACTGGCACTCTACCCATTTTTATCATGTATCTATTTTATTCAAATCAAAACAATTATTTTGTGACTGGGGGATGTCGCCACAACATGTTTTATAGCTCTCTGATTTGTCATTCAAATCAGAGAATGACCTGCTATCTGAATATGGTGGATGACAAATTCGACACATTCTTTGAAACCTAAAATTAGTTTACAGGTTTTTGGCAATACGTACTAAATATATCAACGATACTTTTAAAATAAATTAGGTAACGTAATGTTGTAATTTTATTAAGATAATGAAATAAGTATAGGCAGATCGGATACGGTTGAATTTTTTTAAATCCCAATAGTTCAACTCATGCAGTTATACAATCCAGGGATGAAGGCAGCTATAGAGAGAGGATTGCGAGACGGAAGTAGCAAGCGGGAAGAAGAGAAGGTAGCGGATGCAATCATGTCTGATATGATCGAATTAGTTTGCGGCAGACATAATTATTGTGCGGAGTCACCGTACTCAACAAAGCTTTATTGCGCTTATACAAAATGCTTTCCCATTTGAGAAAGTACAATTGAATGTCGATGTAAATAATGTTAACTATTATTTATTATGCGAGATAAAATAAGAGTATAGGTAATATACATTCATACATTTGTTGTAAATCACTTTGTTTTAATGTATCTCTACCGATTTCAGAAGAACCTAGTACCTACTTTTCTTCATTGGGAGATTATTTTGAAAAAATGTCTGAAACCGTTAAAATAAGATGGTTCAAAACAAAATTTAAATATTTATTCGTCATTTATTTGGAACAATTAAGTATAATTTGTATTAATTTATCTTTAATTGTGTTTTTCAACACTGTATATTTAAATATTACATTAGCCACGTAATTAAAATAATTTTTAATTAGACCAAAATAAAAAGTTTCTACCCTTATACTTTTTTCGTATAGTGCAATAAATGCAGCGGTAAATCCTATCAGTATCGCCCTACTAAAAAACCACCATTCGGAACCGATTTTTTTTTTTAAATGGCATTTATCGTGACTAGATCTGAATAGTTGGGTACACGATGTTATTCTAAAATACGATCATTTTATTCGTAAAAACGGTTGAAAATGGGATATTTAATTTTACAAATGAGAGAAACACTATATGTATAATAAAATATAATAATAATATATGTCATTACTACCCTGACGAAGAAACCATCGGTTTTGAAACATGTAGGTAATTGTGATTATATTGGTGGTTTAATACAAAGTCATTTGTTTTAATTTAATTGAGAGAAAATATATTAAAATATTAACAAAATATCAGTTTTCTGCCATTCTAATACCACGCAAAAAATATCTTATCAGAACACCGCTAAAGGGTTACATCTATTTGAAGCCGGCGGGATTATTGCATCGCTTATCGGGGTTTATAATGGAAGGAGGGAAAGGAAATGATAATGAGAATGGTTGAGAAGTACACAGAGAAAAATATTATTCTAAAATACGATCATTTTATTCGTAAAAACAGTTAAAAACTGGACTGAAGTTCTTACGAACAAATTAACAGGGTTTCAATGTTTATTGGCGGGAACATGTAAGAATAAACATTGAAACACTGCTAATTTGTTCATAAGAACTTCAGTCCAGTTTTTAACTGTTTTTACGAATAAAATTATCGTATTTTAGAATAATATTTTTCTCTGTGTACTTCTCAACCATTCTCATTATCATTTCCTTTCCCTCCTTCCATTATAAACCCCGATAAGCGATGCAATAATCCCGCCGGCTTCAAATAGATGTAACCCTTTAGCGGTGTTCTGATAAGATATTTTTTGCGTGGTATTAGAATGGCAGAAAACTGATATTTTTTTAATATTTTAATATATTTTCTCTCAATTAAATTAAAACAAATAACTTTGTATTAAACCACTAATATAATCACAATTACCTACATGTTTCAAAACCGATGGTTTCTTCGTCAGGGTAGTAATGACATATATTATTATTATATTTTATTATACATATAGTGTTTCTCTCATTTGTAAAATTAAATATCACATAAAGACGCTAGTACTTTGTATATTTAAGTCAACAAATATAAAAAATAATATGTACAACAACTGCTTTTCTGTTGATTAATTTGGAGAACTTTTTAAAAATTCTGAAGTGATATCGTGATAAGTGTCTTGAAAGTTCCACTTAGTTCAACAAAACGTCTCCTTCTTTGTGATATGACAAAGGAGAAAAAAAACAATTAAAGTTGATCTTTTTTACCTAACTTCGGTTATATTCTATTAAAACTTGTAAACAGGCTGATAAATTCAGAGTCTACTTTTAAACGACGTGCACCTCAAAACGCACCACTGAATAATAAGAAAAGTTACCCCAAGAGGGGGGTTGAAGATTTTCCCACATCGTCGTAATGCATTGGAAAGTTTGCCTTTCAAGTGACATGAAGCCGCTTCAAATATGCCCATTGTAGGTATTTAATAGCACGAAATTTCTCCAATTTCCTTAGAATGCTGGTAAATTTTTATATTTTCTTTTAAATTTCCACTAATCTTATTATTGGATGGAGATGGAAAAATGTTAATCGTGACTTTTACAATAATTTGTATAAAACGTTTATGAAACATGAAATTACAAAATTGCAAGTCCTCAAAACGTGAAATTTTTCGTCTTATTAAAAGTACTTTCCAGCCATCCTTTTCCCTAACCACATCCCTTCAGCATCCCTTCCAGTATTCAACTTCTTCCAGCTTCGGGTAGGTGGGACTCTAGCATTTTACTTTCACAAAATGAAATGAAGCTAAACAATTTTACACAATCAACATTTCTTTGTTGCATACTTAATATGAACAATGTGATGATTTTGACGAAAATTAGTTAAATATACAGTTATTTTTCTCTTTTTTCTCCATCTTCTACAATATGAGCCATGTAAAAATATCAAATATTTAAGGCGATAAAAAATAAACCATGTGAGGACCATCAAAATACATAATAAAAAAATAAAAAAAGTCATATACTCTGCATACCACTAAACAATTCAATTGCCTTGGTATGTACATAATATTAACATCATTTTATGTTGCCTAGCTGTCAAATTTTAATAAATTGAAACGAAATATTTTGACATTATTATCGCATTTAAAATTATAACGAAAACTGTGTATATAGAATATGAACCATGTGAGAAAAACTGTACATAGATTATGAAGCATGTGAGAAAAACGCGTTAATATTCAATTTTTTGGCATAAAATAATTCATGTTGGCCATATTTTTCTAACTTTGTCCATAAATAGAAATGTTATTTTTAAAACAGTTTTTATCGATTTTCTCAGAATGTACCTAGTCTCACATAGTTCATATTCTATATGCAACGACGATTTGTCACATGAGAACGGGACGATTGTGAAACGATTTTCCGGCCTCTGTGTTGTATCCCGCATGTTTAGTTAGAATATCTGCAATTTCAGGATATCTCCGCATTTACCAAATAAATCGCTTCCCCAACCATTAACCTATATATTTAGGTAGCAACAAAAATCTTAGCATATACACCATAAGCCATTACATTTGTATGCATCACTGCCCTATGTCTTGATCGACAATATCAAATTTTCTGTTTAAGGTTTTGATTTTAAGCAATTTTGTAAAGCCGCCCGGGCCGTGGACTTACTGCAAAGCTGGGCACGTGTTGCTGTATATATAAAACTAGGAACATAATATTATATATTATCTTGCAGGTTCTAAGAGGTAGCTTGTTTTTTGGCATTTAGTCCTTACTCTAGGAATTATATATTTACAATAAAGAAGAAGGAAACAATATCGCCCTAAGGTGTGCTTTGGAGAATGTGGAAAGGAACACTCCAAACATCACTGACGGTATTCGAAATACACGAAATAACAATTTGTTATTCACTTTACACTTCCTACCCCCTTACTTATAATTGCGGTATACGCCGACTCATCTTTGGTGTTGTAAAGTTAGCCTTAAACCTGGTTTAAATCCGTTTTAACCATACACACGCAATGATAATAAATCAAGTTTTTCACTGTTATGACGTAATACGACGCGTATTAGTTATACTATGATTATGAGTAAGAGGGCTAGTATATAACTTTCATATACTGGTATGATCAATTCAAAGTAGTTTTAGTTTTGATAATATAACGCTGAAACATGGCTGAAATCATTAAAAAATATCCACCGATATCATGTACTTAATGGTTTTACGCACAATATTTCAAATATTAAATATAGTCAAATGCAGTAATTTTCCTCTTTTTGATAGTCAAGTGTGCAAAATTTCATCAAGAAATATCGAAATTCTGATTTTAGGGGTGGAAAAGGGGATGGAAACATTTTTCGAAATTTCATATAGAAATTTTGCTTTTGTTTTGATGGTCAAGTGTTCAAAATTTTTGAATTATATCTCGAACTGTTTATAATGTTGCTGGAATATTTTCTCATGTGATTGCCAATAATATCTGGGATTTGCTTGTTGCTTGGGTAAAAGGGGACATTTCTAAGAATACGATAATTTAGAACCCTTCTAGAAATTGAAGTTTACCCTTTGTTTATAGGTATCAGTTGATCCTTTTTCTTGGTATGAACATTATAAATTATTGAGCACAGAAAGCGAAGGTTTCTTTGCATAATATAGTGAAACGTCGATAAACTTTTTAAACGGTGTTTAGAGGGTTACACACCATTAGATTGGAGAAGGGCTGTGATCATGCTGTGAATGTGGGAATCATAGGGCTATTAGCTTGCTAAGTTCAGTCGGCAAGCTGTATGGTAGAATATTGATCGAAATGGTAAGAATGGAACCATTCTAATCATTCTATTCTGAGACAACTGAACGGATTAACAAACTGAATCTGCAAAATATAAATAGTGAAAATATTATTATTAACTGGCGCCTGCTGTATTTTCGGAACCCTTTTACTCACTGCCTTAAAAATCACCACTTAGTGCTAATCCGGGCCCACGTAAAGGTGAGTTGTTGTTGTGAGTACGGTTTTCTTGTCAGTACCTTTATTTCTGCTATATTATGCATGCTTTGTTCTCATACGTCTTAATATAAGATTGACAGGTCGCGCTCAGCCAACGGAGGCAACCTTTGTGAATAAAGGATTGTCGCCCGGTTACTTCATTGATGTTGTGAATTTTCTATGTCGCGAAGCGCCCAAAGGTTATGGTCTTGTATTCCTGCATTATATTATCATAGCGAGTTGGTTTAAGATATTGCACAAGATATACATTATTAAAATAATGCAGAAAATTGAATTATTAATAATTATTAATGCAAAATGTGATAATATATCAGGTCTGCAAGTTTTTTATACTTTTATACATGCATTGTCAACCAAAACCATTAATCTTAGCAAAAAAAATGTATAACTGAGTTTTCCGACACTTTTTTCCTCTTAGGAATTTGTTGTTTAATTCTAGCAGACGTCGCGGGTTTGATACCCGACGAAAACAATTATAAATGTTATTTTATTATTTTTTATCTTCATTAAAATATTATGTGTATCGGCACGTTAAAGGGACAAGTAGGTTTTATAGTTATTGTGATTGCAAAGACTCTTAAACAAGTCTTTTTTTTTTTAAATGGTACCTGGCGCAGAAAAATCTTCTCCCATCTCCCATTTCAGAAATTAACCTTCATAAATACTCCCTATTTTTTTATGTATGCCTTGCGAGATGAATGGCAACTTGACACGTCCAGATTGAAGTACGGAGAAACTCTTTCACATTCCAGATTATTCTAGAAGGTTCCAGAACCTTCCATTGTTTTCTAATATAATAAGTGCAGCTCAGTAACAAGTGTTACCTCTGTCTACTTTGTCAACAGTAATTGAAAATTCTTTTAATAAATGACGCCTCATATTTACACACTTTAGTACTTTACAGATTAAAAAAACATGGGCGTCTCGCCTACGCGAATAAATTTGATAAATCCGAAACATGTCAAGTTATTTTGAGATAATCATTTTTATTACGCACGAGTTTTTGAAAAAGAATGGTTAAGTGTCCTTTCATCTTATCTTTACAAAAGGTTACGTAACTCGAGTAGATTGAAACATGTTTATTAAACCTTTCGCGTTCATTAGTTTTGTTTAGATGGTAATCTAATAATGGTTCTTACCTACATACATAATGTACTAAAAATAATAACAATAAGAAAACATGTAGCAAAAATACGTAATATGTCACCTTTCGTTCCATACATAACTTTTCTAAAATAGCTAATCCTGTAAATAGAATACATTTAGTGAAATAATACCTATTCAGCGTCTTAGAGATTTTTATTTTCATTTAAAAATTATTGTTTTGCAAAATGTCATTCTCAAAATTTAACATTTTCAATTAAACAAAAATTATTATATTGAAAATAAATAACTAGATTTATAAATTATATCCTATATGTTATTCTGATGAACCTACGAGATATAGATATAGTTAGTTTCAATTAAATCCATTCAGTAAAATTTGCGTGAAAGAGTAACAAACACGCGTACATCCATACAAACTTTCGCGTTCATAATATTAGTAAGATAATATAAATATCTTCCATATTGTAAAAATATTACTACACAACTCGGGCGACGTTGGGTAGTAACTACTAGTAATTCTTAATGATATACCTAGAGTTTGTTGTGCAGAAAGGATTTTTATCTTATATTTATTATATAGAGTCGGCTAATTAAGCGTTTATTATTTTAAGCAACATAGATTCAAATAATTCTTCAAGAATGCAACAAGTTAACGATAGTCAATGGTCATGCACCATAAATACATGTTTATACTGTTTATATTTTGTATTTATTTAAAACATTACTCGACTGCATTTACGTCGCGTGTTTATTTTATAGCTTTATTATCTGACGGCACTAAATAATGTAAACTTGTTTGGACTTTTAGCTGCGCAGAATTCAAGTTGCAAGCTAATATTTGTCAGCACATATGCAGTTAACTACACAGGTTGAATAATCTTCAGAAGGCAACTGGCATTCGGTAGATGATCCTCCCACTAGACGGCTCTCCCACACAACTCAAGTACTGCTTATCAGAAGCTCTTGGCGCCTCTAGTGCCGTACTCCGTACCTGCTCCATTATCTTCACTCCCTGGGAGAGATTTACAAATCTTAAATAAGGGCAAAGAGTAAAAACGTACAACCATATTCAGAATACAAAATATTTTCAAGCGTGTACAAATAGACCTTTTTCGTGAAAACCACTTTACTGGATAAAATAATATACCTAGCCAGTACACATTATCTTTGGCTGTGCGTGGATCGACTACGGCGCCGAATCAAAATGTTGATCCATGCGTTCAAATAACAATATTTAGTATTTAGTTTACATTTATCTCCTTTTACGATACGCCTCCTTCTGTTGGTGGTATCTTAGTAATGGAAGGAGATTTATAGTACGGCTTCAATTATGATTGCATCCAGTGGCGTTCGAATCAGGATTATTATCACCTGCGGCGCTTTGCGTACTCCTACGCGATGGATTTAATGGATAATGCAGCCGAGGAATGCGTGGACTTTAGTTAACAATTGTAATTTATTCTGCCTTTGATATTTCCGCCTTGATCCTCGATACATTAAGTTATCACTTGAATATTTAAATATTTGATAAAAAATTGTAACCTATTATTTTTATCTAGACCGATTGCAATTACATTAAAATACTTTGTAAAAACATCCCTTCGATTACGAAAACAAAGCGAGAATCGTGAAGGTTGTTAAAATCACGGAAACATCTGCATAACACGACACATTCAGTATCTTAAACACAATCCAATGTAATTATCACGTCTATAAATATGATATAAAGAAATTTTAATTTTTTTGGGATAACGGATGGTCAATCAACGGATGATAACTTAATTAAGAAGCCTAAGAAATAAATTAAAAATCCCTTAAAAATAATGAGTCAATTATCGACAAAAAAAATATTAACTTATAGCCCAATCTTAAATATGTTCCCTTTCTACGTTCGTTCTGTTCCCTCCCACAACTTTCCATTAATTCTTAGACACGCTCCCATCCTTAACACAACACTTCGTAATAAATTGTACCCTCCCACTATTTCTGATTGTCAAATCATTATATGTTTGCCCTGAGGAAGGAACGGTTGTACCGAAACCGGTCGGCATTAATTAAATAAATCAGTGGTTTTAAGAAAGTTATATTATTTCATTTAATTATAATGGAAAATCACAAAGAAATAGCTAGTTTTAAAAGTATAACATTTTGACATCGAAAATTGATTGCTAAACTCTGTAGACGAGGAATTAGCGAGTTCGCTACTTCTGGTGTGCTTGTTAAGAGCGATTGACCAGCAGCTGAGAATAAAACTGAAAAATGCTTGCAACTGTAAAGGGGGGTTCCAATGAGAAAGGTCGATTATTCCCCGTATCAAATTTTTAAAAGTAAAAATTTTATATCGATTTATTTAATTCAAAACTTGCTTTAATATGTACCCACATTCAAGTAAGCAATAAAAATGCTCAAAACGCACAATGATGAATCATTAAATATAGTGTACTTCTTGTAAGTATTTTTTGATCATAAGTATTTATGATTTTTCAATAATGTCTAAAAAAAATAATTGTGTAAAAAAAATTTGAAATATTTTAGTTCGTAAGACCTTAAATAAATAGAAAAGCTGAGGCATTTTTGTCACAAAACACGTTCTCGGGTTTATTTTTTAATGATTTTAATTTAACTAAAATTTAAATTCTGAAAAATGTGATTACTCGATTATGAATTAATTTATTTTGTTGTATGATTTTATGATTTGAAATTTGTGTTGTTGTTTAATAGAATCTACCCTTTAAAAATTGAAGAAATCTACCAACGACCAACGATATAACCTTAGTAAATTAAAAATACACTTAGTTTTTCAAAATTTTAAAACTGTGTATTCCAGATAAAATAACGGTCTTTAAAAATCGATTTATGTTTTTTTGTAAAAAAGAGTCAATACGTCTAGAATTTGATTTAAAAAAGACTAATTTCCGGTATTCTCTGGTAATACCCTCATAATGATTACGTATGGTGGATATTATGGTATTATAACCACGACGTGATCTTACTGTTCTAAGTTCCGTATAGACTTTAAAGCGTTCACTTTAAAGAAGCACGTCTTCCCGCCAAGCCCAGCAAAAATTTTCCTTCGTCTTATCAAAGGATCGACTAATATGCGGGTAATCTAAATATTCCGGTAGGGCGAGCACGGCCCTTTGAGGAGGCGGCAGGAACCGAGAAACTGAGGAACTTCGTAGATGCGACCCGTGATATTATTCTCGGGCGTGGAATCTGCGAACTGCGATACTGACGCAAACAGAAACGGAGCTGTCGCTTTCTCAAAAGGTCCCTCTACCTGATTTTTTACATTTTTGTTTTGGTGAAACTGATGAAGGCATCAGAAAATATGATATACAGCGAAAATATCTAAATAAAAAGTAAGATATTTAAATCATTTTAGTTGTTGACGCAGCATAGCGAAGTCCTGTATAAACTCGATCATTAGACATTTCATGTGTCTGTGATTTTTTTGTTACGTTCCGCTTACAAGATGGGGGAAACCATCATGTATCCTGTCATCAGAATTCGCATGATCGGAGTTCCTACTCTATCAGCTGTAAATATGATAGAACCTACCTGCCTGAAGTAGTACACGGCTGCACGATAACATATATTTAATCACCATTTATACTAATACTAACTATAGTAAGCAATCCATTAGTTAGGGGGAAATTTATATAGTTGCCTTCCTGATGATATTAAAAGCAAAAAAACTCAATCGAAAATCAGAAACAGAAAAAGCTGGTCCCAGATGTGACCGTATCTTTTTCTTTCTGCGTTTTTTTTCATATATCCGTATGAAGATTGTTTATATTTTTCCACCCAGATTGATTGTTGAAATATTTAGAGCAATTAAAATGACACGACGTCTTGAAATTATTAAAAAAAAACTTTTTAGTAATATTTTAACGCTTCGTAGATAATGACAGAAAATAATTTTTTGTTGAAATTAGTTAGAATTTATAATGAAAACTATAATTTCATGATGCCAGAGTTCACCGTGTGTGGTTTTAGGGAGCCAGTAGACTTCCTGCTAAGCTTATTATTAATTATATAAATTATAACCTTTCATTAACGATAAATTTTGCCGAAGGAACAAATACTTTGGAGTGTGACAGTATGTATAGATATGTATAATAAGAAACACACTACGTGAAGTATGAAGTAATTGGTGAAAGAAAGTATGAATTCTGAATAATTCAATGAAAGTGATGTATCGTAAAGTGTTTAACAGTTAAATGCTGTTAACTTCAATAAAACTTAACTAATGAATTTATGTTTACTTCTTACACGTCTTTTATGAAAACAAAAAAGAACGCTAGAAGATGCACGGAGAAAAATGTTATTAGAATAAACGATCATTTTAATAGTAAAAACGGTTAAAAACGGGACTGAAGTTCTTACGAACAAATTAACAAGGTTTCAATGTTTATTAGCGGGAACATGTAAGAATAATTTGTTGGTATACCTATTTTCGTACGTATACCAACAGATTATATACATATACGTATACATTTTCCCGCCTATAAACATTGAAACACTGTTAATTTGTTCGTAAGAACTTCAGTCCCGTTTTTAACCGTTTTTACTATTAAAATGATCGTTTTTTCTAATAACATTTTTCTCCGTGTGACGACACATACAAGCTATCGTTTGTATAGTATGTATATACTATACATATTCCTAATAATATATTGAGATATGGAAACTTACCTATTTCATTTATAATATGTTGATTTACCCAAATAATTTTAATATTTTTCGGTTCAGCGCTCACACATATATACAGGGTGTTAAGGTACGTACTTGAGTTACTTTAACCAGTGATTCCTGACATTATTTGGAGTATAAAATGTAAATAAAATTTTGGTCTTCGGTGACATTTTTGATGTTTTTTTTTTTTTTTTCTACAAAAACTTAAAAAATAGTAGGTGTTGGGTAGTTGGGGGCGAGGTAAGTAATGGGACGGTAACTCGGCTGAGTGACCAATAAATTCATGTGGAAGAAATTTTTTTTTGTTTGATTTTGAATTAAAAAAATTAAAAAAAAAAAAAAAAAATCATAAAAAAAGTCACTGGAGACCAAAATTTCATTTACATTTTTTACTCCAAATAATGTCAGGAATCACTGGTTAAAGTAACTCAAGTACGTACCTTAACACCCTGTTTATACATAGTTGGATGCTTTCTTAAAATCATAATTGCCTGTTTTATTTTTAGAAGCTGCTATTCATTAGAAATCTTCTTAAAAACCGGATTTTATAATGGATGCATAAAAAATGTCGGTGTACATATTATTATTTCAAGATCTTGAAATGGGCCTTCATGGAATAAAATCTTTTTGTCTGCGCCGAAGACAAACGTTTTCTGGTTCCTAAACCATTTCCTCCGCGGAGTAAGAGGGATATTTTGCGAGGGCTAACTTGACAGGCCCAAAGAACAATGGCAAGGAGCCCTGGACCAAAAGTGGAAACTCAGCAAATTTAGAGTCTTACGCTTATTATTATCAGAATTCTTTGTTATCGTGATTAACTGGGAATTTCTCCTCATTTTTTTAGCCGAGCCGCTCCGCTTTTAAAATGTTGTTTCCGCCATTTAATTGCGGTTAAACAAAAGTTTCTTAAAGAAATAAGGGCGCCAGTGAGTGGCTTCATCATTTCCATTCATACTAATTGATATTTTAGCATTTTGTCTCGGAACTAAGGAAATATTAACAGTAATTAAAGGACAAGTGGCTTTTAACCGTTGAAAGGTTATTTAATTCGCGGATTCTATCTCGAAAACAGACGGAGGTATAAATCTTTGCTTGGCCAATCATTTTATTTTTCTCTACTTTTACTTCCCTTGATTTAAATTATTGTACGCATTATTTAAATATGTCCTTAGAATTTACTGAAAAAAAAACAATTTAAGTCAATGCATATTTATTTTTAGGTATTTTGTTTTCGCTACTTACACATTTGTTTTTTTTTATTTGTTTATATTAACGAGCACTCCTTTCCGAGGCACAAGCAACATCTTATATTGTGTAATAAATTTTATTGTACAAACATTTATAATTGTGAAAATTATTCAAGTATAACATGTAACAAAAAATACTGCCTTAAAGAACAAAAAAAATATTTGATTCTATTTTATTGTCCTGATGATCCTGATTGTTTAAAACTAAGTATTTGTTTCATTTGGAATATTTGATCAATTGAAAAATCAAATTGAAACTTACTAACGGTGCGCGGTGTCTTAATCTATTTTTCGCAGGTAAATGAACATTTCAAGTCTCCGTAGCTCATCATGTTGCGATCTGAATGTTTGTATTTTACAGACAGAAAAACTGCACACTAAAAGAATTTTTTTTTTTTCTTCACATATTTGACCTTTTCCGCCGTTGAAGTAATCCAAACATTATTAATCATATTGCGGTTTTTTTAAGGTTATTTTGGATGATGTAAAACGAAACAGGTTTTGCAAACTAGTTTAATGCCATAGTAATTTATTTTTGGAGCATTATGCCGCATTACGCTTCCACCTTCTTTAGCCAACGTTTCGGACAGCTTTACACTTTTCTGAATCAGGGCATGTCAGGCAAATGAAGAAGAAACCTCAACACGGTTTAATACCACAAAAATAAATCAAGATACAACCTAACTTTTTGCCGTGAAAATTTGAAATCATATCTTCTGAATGATTGCTGTTTTCAAAGGGATTTTTAATTTAAAATTGTGTTTGTGTGAATAAACTGAATAGTTATGTCGAACATTTTACAAGCGTGTCTTACTAATATTATAAACGCGAAAGTTTGTATGGATGTATGTATGTCTGTTACTCTTTCACGCAAAAACAACTGAATGGACTTTAATTAAACTTTACAATAATATAGCTCATACATCAGAATAACACATAGGCTATAATTTATAACCAAAGCTTACTATTTTCCATGTATTACAAATAATAATTATTGTTTATTACAACATGTCAAAACTTGAGAATGACATTTTGAAAAACAATGATTGTTAAAACAAAATTCTATTTTAGAAAATATTTAAATTAGTGAATTTATTTGAAGTACTCACCCTTGAATCGAATCAAGAATTATAGATATTTTAAATAAATAGGTTAAGAATTTTGATATAAACATAGTTGGGACGTACAAAAAGAAAATAGGCTAATCGATGTACTAATCCTGCGCAGACGAAGTCGCGGGCAGAAGCTAGTGTGTTATAATTTTAAGCGTTGGCTAATTAGCCTAGATGAATTCTCAACTATTTGCGAAAGCATCTGTACCGGAGAAGCATACGGATGCAAGTCCAAAATTTGAAGAAATGAGTTTTTGATGAAGATGTGTAGTAAATGATCATGTTCATCAGTGGCAGAAAGATGGTAGTCATATTTTGAAGAAATATAGGGTTTTTCAAAAATGTATAAGGATGCAACTACTATTATTCTTAGAAGCATTAGAAGCAGAAGGACTCAAGTCCATCCTTCTGCTTCTAATCTCTTTGTTTTCTATCTAAATAGACACAATAACCTCATCTAACAACAAACGACACCTGTGATATTGGTAATCATTAAACAGGAAAGACAAATATAAAATAAAACTCCAAGGGGAAAAAGAAACGCATTTACGTGAGGCGAAAGTGCGATACAATCTGAAAAAATCGGATAAGTTGCGAGGGAAGTCATCGTATTCAGTATTAGTTTTGATGACTCGGATATGGAAAAATGTCTTCCGTGCCCGATGTGAATATTTTTATTTGAAAAAAATGTGGTTTTTAAATGAAGCCATTCTGGGCAGCACCAATGACAAGGCAATTTTTGCATGTGGAATGAGTCAGTCGGTGTCAGGGGGGCAAATGAAGATACTTCTTACCTCCTGAAGTGGATATATAGCGATATGGGGGATAATATTGAATATGGTCTGACAACTGTGAAGGCCAAAACACATTGACCCCGTATTCATACCCATCCTTCATACCTTTTTCCTTCCCATTCCATCCTTTTCATGCCCACGGTCTCCTTTCTTTCCTTACCCTAAAAGACACTCCACACAGCATCCCCAAAGATGACAAAGGCCCTGGGGGATTTTTTTTCTCAGGGACTACTCTGTGGAAATTCATAAATGTCATAAATGCCAGATTATCCTCCGTCAAATGACGAAGATTTGGAAAATACCAATACTTAGTAATAATTATATTAAGAAATTTACAATAAAATGTATTTTTCTTTTAGCTGTTGTGTATAGTTATTATTTTACTTCCAAATAAAATTTTCAAACATCGATCTTTTAATAATTTAATTTAATTTTTTACTTGTTATGTCGAAATAGTCTATTGCATTTTGAAGCAGAAGGACTCAAGTCCATAATGATTTATTTTAAACATTTATTTTTAGGCTTTGCATGTAAAATATTTCGTTTTATTTTCTCAACTTTAAAACAAAACTAATTGATTTAATAATTACAAAAATTTCATCATTCAGCACGAATATCTGCAGAAGTTATGAGACCATAATTACAGAAAAAATACGGTTTTGGCTCTACTGAACATTTGGCTTTTTGGAGTTGCATCCGTATGCTTCTCGGGTACAGATATATTTCAGCGTGTAATTATTATAATACCATTGTGCTTTAACTAGTTGTTCAAAAACAAACCATGATCTAAGATACATAGTTAATTTTATGTAAACGGCAAAAACTTTGGAAACAATGCTGTGTCGCGTGATGTAACTTGTATCTTGACTTACTGATTGTGCAACAACTACATACTTATCAGATAGTGTCTCCCTAATTTATTACAACTAAAATTTTTGCACGCCACATGTAAGTTTAACTTTAACAATATAGTTCTGAAATATAAATCAGCGACGCGCGATGACAGGTTGAGAAAAAAACTTTGATTAAAGTGTAAGCTAAAATGTGTAGGTAATAATAACGAATGTGATATATAGAACGATGATACTTGATAGAAAACAGCTATCTAAATATTTCATTCGGTACAAAATTTTCAACAATCTTAGAGGTATTTCTTTGATCTATTCAGTCTTCCATAGAAGCCGGCAGCTGGAATATATGCTGCTTGGTTTTTGGCCTTTATAAATGTAAAATTCCATATAAAGTCTAAGTAGTAGACTGAAAAAGGTGCATATTATCCCACTTACACCCTTGCAATAATCGAAGAAGGTTAGAAAAGTAATTAGTTTAACAAAACATCTATAAATACGTAAAGTTACAGTTATCCCAAAAAACTCATAACATTCGAGTAAAACGAAAAAATAATCATTAGTTATTGGTCGGGGTAAAGGGTTGGGGTTACTCGACCGTGTTCAATTATGGAAGTTTTTCTACTGGTTAACACCCTGTGTATATACATCTAAATTATTACTCGGTTATTAATTATGTTTTAACTTTTTGATAAGTAAAAATTAGTGCGTTTTCTTCCGTGATTTTCGTAAAGTAAATATTTATCTCTATTTAAAATATCTTGTAAAATGAAAAATGGAAAATTGAACCGTCTTGGATAGATGCCGGGAAAAACACTACAAACTAAGTCAGTGGAACCTGGCATGGAATTTCTTCCTGCTGTATGATTTATCTTAAGCACAAAACCCAAGCCTCGGGTATATCGTAATTTATTTATTTATTTAGAAAAATCAACAGATTATTTACATCTATTACAAAAAACTTAATAATAAAAATAAAACCCAATTAAAGATTTTTACATTACCAAAAATTGTAATAATAATAATAATAAAAGTTTAAAAAAAATTAAGGGTCCTGTACCCATGGGCTGACATATTTACAAAAAATACAATATTGTAAATATTAGATAAAAAATAATAGAAGATGTAAGAACACAAATAAATAACAATTTAAATGTAACTATATACTAATAACCACCTAAATTTCAAATAAATCCCGTCCATCTGTAAATTTATTTTCAAAGTTATTTTGTATACGTTTATGAAAATTTTCTAAATGTTGACGCCAAATATCCAATATTGAGACTTCATTATTCTGTGTTTTACTAACTTAAGGGCGCATAAATAAACATATAAACTAACTATGTGACTAAAATAGAAACAAGAGTACATACTGTGATGTTTTATTATCGTGAACATTATTTAAGCACCTTGTTATTCGAGCGAACCTACATAATATTACTACCGTGATGTACTCGGATAATTACAATTAGATATCACATACAATATTCATGAGCAACATTTATTCAATTAGAGTCGTGTTAAATATTTGATTAATATTATTTGCCAAGCGAAATCCGTGCATTGCCATTTATGTGGTGTTATGAAACTAAACACGAACTTCGCCATTTCGGTCCAGCGCGGCTTTCCGTGTTTCGAGTGGTGGTAGCTATCTAACTGACATATTGTGTAAACCTGTGACAATACCTTGCTCCCCTGGTATTCGGCGGTGAAACATCGAGGGGAGTCGAAAAACATCAAAGCCTTAATTAGTGAAAGGCAGAATAACTCGCTTTGACAAGTGCACAGTTCAATGTGGGGGTTGTGGGAATTATTTCATGGGTAACAGCGTGTGTTTTTCTTGTCATTTTGAATACCGTCAAGTGACAGTACGATAAACTACAAATACGGTATTCCGCTTATTGTTCCTAATGAAAAAATTCAAAACATGACAAAAATTTGTTTGAAAACTTCTTTGTAATTTCGCTTTGTAATCTGTTGTTTCTAAATATACCAAACAAAATATATTATTTTAAAACATCTGCCAATTTATAATTAAAATGCTTTTTTCATTAGTATCGACAGTGGAAATATTGAAAAAATAATCCAATATTTTGATTGATTTTGTAATTTAATACAATAAATTTAGGTTTATAAAACATTGCTGTTTCCCTTATTTTACATTTTAATAAAATTATTTATAAAGATAAAATAAATATTAAATTGAAATAAAATCAAATATTAAATAAATAAAATAAAATATTATTCGAATGGACCAAATAAGACCCAAACTAATACTTCAACAACAATCGAGATTAACACGCTAACATTATTGAGTGAAACAAAAATAATAATATGCACATAATTAAATTATTTTTTTTTAAATTTGTGGTTTTATAAATAGGTTTATAGTAACCCAGGTCCCAATACAACCCTTATATGTAAATATATTATTTAAAAAAAAACACTTTAGAGTGAATTAATAAAAAAATTTAAATTATGTGCTATAATGACATTTACGGACATAACACAAGGACGTTTAAATTTGATTATATTTTAACTTAATTTTATTTCTTTTGGTAATTTACCATATATCTTAATTGCTCCGCACATCAACGACTTTCGACTTTGTTTTTTTTTCTGAAGGGAAGTCTTATTTCATTACTTTTTCTCGTGTTTACGATGCCGGTTTTCAATTTATATTACAAATTTACTTTATATATGATTAATTATGTACATGAGCGTAATTAATTTAAATTCTATATTACTTTTTCAATTTCTAAAACGAGACGGATGCTCAGTTTAAATATGATATAAACCTGAACAACGTCAACTGCTCGCTGTTGACAGTGTTCAGGTTGTTTATATGCAGGTACCTGCATACTTTTTGCCTATCAGGTGATTTCTCACAAAAACGATGCCCTACAAATTATCCAATTATTATTAGTATAATTTTGAATATAATATATTGGCTCGTTGTGTGCATGTATGAATACGAAATTAATCAGAATGCTTAAATTGAACAACCAATCAAAACCAGACAATAATAACAAACTACTGTCGACCCAGAAACTAACATTCCATTCAACATTATAGCTTCAATTCGCCTCACGAGCTTTGCATATGGGGGAAGGTGCATTGAATTCAGACAAACATAATTCAAACAGTCAAGACCTGCATATATGTATGTGATTACGAGTTCTGGTGCAATTATAAATGCAATTTAAAACAAAAACATTCCCTGCAGCTTTGTAAAATGTAATCCTGATTTAAGTCCGCAAATTAACCCCCTGCATGTAAACTTATTAGAATGTGAGAGATTTTTAATTGTTTATCACTAAGAACTAATGTCGTAAATGCATCCGATTCGACCTAACAGAATTTTAGAAAATAATGGATTTGGACTATTTCAAAATCTTCATTACCAAAGTCAAGAAGCATGAAATAGGGTGGAAATGAGGAAAAATAAGAAAAATTACGCTTTTATAGTTAGACTATTTATAGGTAGGTAACCTACCGATAATGTATAAGAATTAACCATATTTAAACCAACTAACTAACAATCGTGCCATTTCTCCGCAGGGGTGGGCAGAGAGGATGGACCGCCAAATAACTCGGTCTTGGCATACACTCCTCGCCTCATTCACATTCATACATCTTATCATACATGCTCTTCTATTAATTTGACTCTTGACATGGCTCGACTCATGTATCTGATTCACTTGATCGTGCCATGTCTTCCTCGGGCGTCCTCGACTTCTTCTACCATTCACATTAGCATCATATATTCTCTCGACACTCCTTTCTTCATTCATTCGCTCTACATGTCCGAACCATCTTAGCATCCCTTTTTTAATCTTACTTGTGACACTCACATCGACCTTGCATTCTTTTCGGATCTCCACATTCCTCACACGATCATACATGGTTTTAACACACATACGCCTCAGGGATCTCATTATTTATATATTATATAAATAATAAGATCTATATGATATGATTATTTATATATTATATCTCATATTTTAACTTACAAGGAAATATGCTCTTGATAATTTAATGTCAATTCATATGCCAGAAATCTTTACTTCTTATTAGTTAAATTTTTAATGACATTTGTAATTACGTCAATGACCGTTCAAATATAGGTAGCATCATCAAAAATTTAAGTAAATTAGTCATAAACCATGCAAATTTTAATTTTATTCGTCTAAAACTGTTGAATAGTTCAATTTTGTAAATTAATATAAAAAAGAGTTTCCGATGATAACTTAACCGATTATTGAAGCCAGATTAGTTCAAAATAGTCAAAGATAATGATAACCTTCCGTTTGAATACAAATTCTTTCGTGGTAATTTTGCACGGAAAAGGTCAATTACTTTATAATATTTTTAGGATTAAAAAGCTGATCGGTGCTCGCGCCCATATTATTCATAATAATAGTCATTATTTATGATATTTTTAAATTGGATCCGAGTATCATGATTGTTTATGCCGAAATATCCCATTAATATTTATTAAGGTGGGACCAGTTAAAAGGCTTAAAATATGCGGACTTAATATGGTTCATTGTAAAATTAATTAAAAGTAAGCCATGGATAATTTTAAAATAATAATATTAATCCAACAAAATACTCAATGACTAATCTACCATGAATGAGACTTGTTTCCGGTCCTGGTGAAGAGCCCAACATAAAAATACTGTAAAAACCGATTGCAAAAAGGGAGAAAGCCATCCATTACATAACTGTACATCATTTTACGTTAGTTGAACATTTTTACTTTAGAGTATAAATTAATCTTTTTAGTTTGAAGCCGGATCAGGAAATGCCTAGAGCGGCGATCTCTGAAACCAATAAGGTGATAATATCCGGGCAGATAGTTAATTAAACGTGAAGCTGCCGGTGGGGTTCAAAGTTAGATATGTGTGAAACCCTTCTTTGAATCGTGAAGTTAATAAAGTTTGTATATTCGTGTAGTTTAAAAAGGAATAGGTGATGCGAATTTTGGTTAGTAAACGTAAACAACAATGATATAAGATATATTTTCTGAACTCTTTCCACATTTTTTATAAATCTGTAGGCTATTCAATCTTTTTTATTTCAGTCAGTGATACTCCTGTGTTTTGGCTGGTAAATACTTCAAATCTAATCAATAAAAATATTTAAATTTCAATTTCAATTAAGGAGTCCATGAGGACGTCAATAACAGAAATTTTTAAACAGTTTTACGTTCAAAGTATACAGAATATCTATGCCAAAAACTTTCTGGTACATCACCTCAAAAATGGTTCGCAGGCATATCTATCTCACATACTCATAAAACCAGAGCCAAACAAACAGATATACTAATAAATATTCCAAAATGTAACTCTACCTTTGGACAAAGAGATTTGAATTTTTAGCAGTAAAGGTATATAATAAACTCCCACTTAGTATCAAACAAATTAAAATAAAAAATAACTACGTTAAGGACATTAAATCTTGGCTTAAGGAACTACCGGAAAAATAACTTACAGCATATTTAAAACATCGTCGTAGAAGGATACGTTTTTAGATTTTCATGGCCAAAAGCATTTTCGTTGTTTGTTTTTGGGGTGTTATGCCTTGTTGCGCTACCTCCTTCTTTAGACAACGTTTCGGTCAGCGTTGCAGTGTCCATCATCATCAGGATCTGCCTTGATGATGGACACTGCAACGCTGTCCGAAACGTCGGCTAAAGAAGGAGGTAACGAAACACGGCATAGCACCCCAAAAACAAACAACGAAAATCGTCGTAGAAGTTTCTGAAAAACCTTACCCAAAACATGAAGTCGAACCATAGAAGTCGCTGAAAACTTATCCAAAACCTAGTCCCCCTCAGCACAGGATCTCCTAGTGAGAAGGATTATGAATATAACCAATATCTATTATACATGTAAATATATATATTCTTATACAAATGTAAAAAAATATAATATAGTTAATAAATAAAAAAATAAAATAAAAATAATATTTTGAAAGATGACATAATAATATTAATTTCGATAAAAATTTCACTTCGAATTTTATTTTTGGTTTTATGGAGGAAACCAAGTGTTATAAAAAATGAAGTGAACAGGTGTTAAAAGATAAATCACAATAAATTGGTGTTGTCAAATAAAACGATATCTTTTTCATTTTATTGCAGAGTACAAAATACCTATTCTTTCAATAATCTCTATAAAAAAATGTTAGAGTGAAAACATCCTGTATATTCGAAGAATGTATCATAAATGCATGGTGGTCTTATTAAATAATCGGATAAAATAGGACTTTACAAGTGCTTAGAGAAGACGTTAATTTGAGATTTTTTTCCATAAAAACATCACTTTCCTGCAGCGTTAGACACATTTTTTTCTACATCTACGGGGCATACATATTTTCTACATTAAAAGTAGGCATAACCAAGAAGGTAGTACGCACAAAATTCGCGGCTTATTTTAAGCCCGAGTAAGCCAGATAAAACTGGCATCACCCCATTTAGCCTTTTTACTAAGGGGCGAGGAAAATCATTCAACTTAATTTTTCCACGCGTGAGGATTTGATTTTTCCTCGCAGCAGTAACGAGGGTCGCCTTAAAAGAGCGCCGCGCGGGGTGGGGGATGTTTTCTCACTTTGCGCTAAAAGCTTTCTGAAATAAAAATATAGCCAGCGGCTCGGCTCACCTTTGCGTATCGCGGGCGTACAGATAATAACCAAGGAGACAAGACTTACAGCTTCCGCGGTAGGAGGTAAGTAACTGGGTTCTATACCGTCTAGTACGGCCCCCGCCAAGATGGCTTCCGATTTTGTGATTTCATGGGCTTAGGTAATGCGAATGACGGACCGCAGTATCGTAAACAGGTAGACGTATTACATGAACTTTAATGTTTATCGTTGTAGTTTTAAAATCTTCTAGTAAATCACTTAGATATGTTTGAAATAAATGATACATGTATCGCTCAAAGAATCGAAACGTATTATTATACCCAAGAAAGCGCAAGAGGTCTTGTGTCCTTTATATAATTTGCGGGATCGATGATATAAACTATTTAGAGGTTGAAATCCCTTTTTCCCCGCCAAGATGGCTTCCGATTTTGTGATTTCATGGGCTTAGGTAATGCGAATGACGGACCGCAGTATCGTAAACAGGTAGACGTATTACATGAACTTTAATGTTTATCGTTGTAGTTTTAAAATCTTCTAGTAAATCACTTAGATATGTTTGAAATAAATGATACATGTATCGCTCAAAGAATCGAAACGTATTATTATACCCAAGAAAGCGCAAGAGGTCTTGTGTCCTTTATATAATTTGCGGGATCGATGATATAAACTATTTAGAGGTTGAAATCCCTTTTTGAGACTTTTAAAATTTTTCACTTAAAATATAGTTTCTATAAACATTGTTCCTAAAAATATTTGTTCATTTATTTAACCGATTTGAACATAGCTAAAAATTTACAAAGAATAAATTAATGTAGAATAAAGATCGTAAAATTAAAGGAAATTGTCTCTTTCGATCAGAAACATGAACAAGAAATGCTAACACGGTTTTTTTTCAGAGCAGTTTCGCAGACTCTGAAAGGTTCCCGGATCGAGTCCTTTTCCTTTTATGGATTACATTTATGAGATAAACAAGTTAGGTAGAATAAATAGTCATTCGTATGATCGAATATAATAAGGCAACTTTCGGAGACTTTAAACCAGTATCAGATTAACAAAATCTGTCTGATGATCATAAGGATTATTGTGTTTATTTAATCATTAAAGACAATAATATAAATGAATCTCTAACGAAAAATATGAAACCGAAAAAGATTCAGTCGCATCTAGGAGTAGAACCACTTTTTCCTCGACCTTTTCCTCGCCGGGGAAGTGCTACCACTGATCTAATTCGACCATATCAACTTACGTCATTTTAAAGAGTTTCATACTTCGACTGAGAACATTTTCTACATTTGCTTGACGTATATTTTTCATTGGTTTATCGTTATGAACGATTGCCAGACTCTACTAAATAACCCGAACTAAACGCAATCCAGATAGTGTCTTGGATAAATAAACCCATTTTTAAATTAATCTGCGACATCGTTGCGCAGAATTAAAGAAAATTGCATGTAATTATTATAGAAATTTTAACTCTCGGTAAATCGACATCTTAACATGGACTTATGTGAAGTAAAGTTTTCGGTGAAAACTTTTATGTTACTTTTATCCTAGCATTTGACGATGCGACTTTTACTCAATTCATTTTGTTTTTAATTGAGTGTCTTACCCATCGATATGAAAGTAAACAAAACCTACGGGAGTAGATGGAGGAACAATTTTTTGGCTTACATTTAGGATCGTATTAAAAGGTCGAATTTGGGTATAAAATGAGACAGTAAATAATAAATGGGAATAGTTGTATCCTGTCTACAAATATAATGGAGCTGTTCCTATAGTAACAGGATGCTTTTGAGATGTGTGTGGGAGGCTAAACAAACGGCTGATAGTGAGGGCACTTAGATAAGATACTCTTTCGAGAGGATTTTGTTACACAAAATGTGATTTGTAAGTCAGATAAAGTCGTAACAGTGAAGGACTGCTTTCATGCCTGGTACCTGGCTACTTCATTTTATCTTATATAATATTCATAATATTACTTTATTAAAACGATATTTTTAAATTACATAAGAATTTTTCCTTTTACCGTAAATATATCTTTCTGATATATTGATCATTCACTAGCGAGACATATCTAAATACTTAGTTTTCAGATAATAAGTAATATTCGCAAGATCACTATAATTAAAATATTATTTTCACTGTATTTTACATATTAAATATGCTATAAAACAACACCGGGAGACATAACGGTCGATACGATAACAGACATAAATGTCGGTCTGATACATCGGTATGACATTTTGAAATATTAGTTACACAGGTAATAGTTACCCAAAATTTAGTTTAATTCACTACAAGTTTTCCTACATTATCGTTTAGTGATGTTTGATAAATCTGCTTATTATATCTACCAGATAGAGGTTGCAATTTTATATATATAATAGCGTACTCAACTCAAATTTTGATTATTCGGAGATATCTTTTTTTTACCTAAACTCTACACAGGAGGCCTTTCGATCAGGACCTATGTCATCTTTGAAGATTCTGTGTGGATGGTCTTTTTGAGAGGAGGAAGGAGTGAACATGGGTCTTGAAGAGACCCTTGTTGTAGGAAGAAGGAAGCCAAGCTGTTGAACTCAAAAACAAGTTATAGAAGCGATCCGTTCTCATGTGACAAATGTCAACTATGTACACATGTTGGGTGCGCGTTTGACGTATTTCCCGACTATGCACCGGTGCCGAGGGGATCAATAAAGCTAGTTACTAGGAACATCTTCCAATGAAAAACCGGTAGAACAAGGATAGCTTTCCTACCCTATGCCTGTGCTTTAAATATTGCAATCCGTTTGTTAAGGCCGAAGAATCTATTAAACGGACCGCCCGTTTCTGCACATGTCTGACTAATCAACTGAGTCTGAGAATTGTGCTCGTTCTCTTCAAAAAATGATATATTAAGTCAGTACAGGTGAATAATGTTAGACTTTACTAGTATTTCGAATATCAGGTCCCCCTCCCCCGAGTTGAAGCACTCTTTTTCTATTTTAATCAATGAAGATAATATTAGCGAAAGTCAATCGAAAATCCGAAACAGAAAAATCAGAAAAAGATACGGATACATTTGGGACGCGAATCCAGGACTTCTGGCAATCTGGGCAATAGGGCAATCGGCTAAGAGTATGGATATTAGAGAGGCGGCATGTGAAGTGTGCCCGCGCGCTCCAAGTGTGCCTTTTCGAGAATTTTATTTAAATGGCTGCCATTGACTGCTGGTTTTTGGCCGTTTTATACATTCCGACATTTACGATAGCAGCCATCTACCATGATGACAGCCAATGTCAGTCGTACGGGTAAAATTCTCGAAAAGGCACACTTGGAGCGCGCGGGCACACTTCACATGCCGCCTCTATAATATCCATACTCTTAGGCAATCGGGCAATAGGATAGCGCGTTGGCCCGGATTGCCAGAGGTCCTGGGTTCGAGTCCCAGATGTATCCGTATCTTTTTCTGATTTTTCTGTTTCTGATTTCGATTGACTTTCACTAATATTATCTTCATTAATTAAAATATTATAATTTGAGGTTTAACTCATTAAGTAGAACAAAAAAATAAAAACACTATTTTTCCAATTCAACCTTGGAAACCCATGGAACAGATACAATAGCGTAGGTATCTACACTACCTAATACTTATAATATGTATTATTTGATAGTTTAAGGAATTTTTCAAAACGTTTTAGATCATGTTGGACTAGAATTTTCCGATGGAAAAGAACTGTAAAATTATGCCATGACTCCATAGCTCATCAATGGATGTATTCCTTTACAACAAAGAATATGAATTTAAAAATAATTTGTTGTTCGTAACTACTTGCGTCACTAAAGTGATACTTCACAATAACGCTAATGTATTATAAAGCTGCTCCGAGAAAACAATAAAAGTTATCAAACGAGAAGTAACTGCTACACTTTGCTGCAAATCTTTTACATAATTCAAAGTATTAAAACCAATTCTCAAAATACATTTTATAATCACTCGAGCGATTGGAGTCCAGTTTTTGATTTGGCCATTCGATTTAATTAATATCATTCCTCAAAATATTAATATGGAAACATAAACTGTTTACTGCAGATTAAAGCTAATTAATCCACTAGATTTCATTGTTTATACCATATTTTTAGGTTGGTTAAATATGGTCCAATTTTGGCTCGATATCAATCGCAGAAAAATTAAAGCAGTCTAAATTTGGACCTAAATCGCTCCAGTAGACAAATATTTTGCAAGCTTTTATTCTTACTCCGAATAGTGATTTTTATATCAACACAGAATCTGGAAAATCGGTGTAAAAGCATTTTTAAAAGCTTGCACCCATTCAGCAAAACCCAAACGTCCCATTTTATTAACCAAAACGCAACAAAGCACATATTTGTATTAAAATTCTGAACACTCGCAGAAAAATCCACAATGATACTAATTCGTCGGCTTGTCATTCGTGAAATCAGTTGTAAGCGTAGGCTCTATGAAAGGCAAAGTCATTGAGAAACATATAATCGAGTGCCGACGAAAGAGAAAAAAAAGGTTTGTTAAAGGAGCCGGCTGGATTCCAGGGCTTCTTCATAATACCCTCTAGTCACAATATATTATGTAAAGATGCAAAATAATTATTATTGCATCACAAAGGACGGTATCACGGGTACAAATTCCCCGAACTCGTTTCTAAAGGTGAGCCTTTGTTGCCAGTGGCAGGCATCTTCAAGAAATTCGCAACAGATAACAGAGGTTGGAAAATAAGAATTTACTTGGCTCTTTCAAGTTTGGATATGATTATAATTTAATGTAGTTCATGGATGAAAGATTGAATAAAGTTATTAAATATGTATGTACGAGTATATTATATAAAAAAAACACTTTTGTGTAAATTCTATGTTACTCACGGGCTTTTATTTTCAAATGTATCGGAAAAATTAATACTACCCCTAAATATACGTAGGATTGTAGATGGTGTAATATAATTGGTAGTAACACATCGTCTGGTAAAATTTCGTAACCTAAAAAAATCGTTTGATCTCTATTTTTACGATTAACGTATATGTCTTTTCCTTGGGTTAAAATAAATATTACATCAAAGCATATATAAATTTTACTTAATATTTTCTAATATATATGTCGGAAGCCACAATATTTGTGTCTGTGAAGTAATACTGTTTTTTCGATCTCCTGTAAAATGTAAAATTTGTATTTAGTGGCTTACGACATATTACGGTTGTATGAACGTTATTATTAATGAGTCTGGTTTCATGTGAATTAAAAATATCTTTTTACTATGCATCATCATTCATAATTTTTATAATAAACTTTATAATTACCTATGTGTACCTTAAATTAACAAAATAACTTATAATACCTTAAATTAACAAAATAGAAACATTCATCATATAGAGACAATGTTATGCACCCCTGCCTAAGTTTGTATAAATTCAACTACCAGTCTGAAAATGTCTGTAATAGGACGAAACCGGTCCTGGTGTAAAGGTGAAAGGTGAAAAATGAAAAAATTGTTTAATTTCACATCTAAAACGTTACTCTTGTTATAAGTGAGTATTTTTTGTCATGGTATATAGTTCTGTATTTTGCTTTTATAGCATACACCTACCCAACTTGTCTTAATTTGACATATACAATCACCATCAGAACAATCTCCATAAAATAAATGTTTTCTTATATCTCGCATTAGCATTTTTTTTTGTTTTACATACATTTGTACTATATTTCATTATTTTTTATAATATATGTTCTCTTTTTATATGTGAAGTCACAATGAGCAAATCCATAATTGTTTTTATTTTGGCTACATACTACACACGTATAAACTATTAAAATGCAAACTGTCGATTTAAAAAAAAAAATGAATTAGTTAATGATTCTGAATGTGATTGAGAGTGGTGTTTGTGGGTGACAATGAAAGTACCTATCAATAACTTACTACCTGAAGCAAAAGTAAAAAAATTCTAACTTAATAAAATTTTGTATCACCCATAGGTAATTATTGTAATATTTTTTAAAAATTAATTGATGTACTGGTTTTAAAAAAAAAACAGTGGCCGTCGATTGGCAATTCCTTCACTTGACAGATGTTGGTACTGTTAGCAGTCTAGTGTAAAGATTAGGTGATAGATGTCACTGGCATTAAGAGGGGCGGTTCCATCCTCAGTCCCCAGCCCCCTTCCCCCCTATGCCGAGAGGTGAATGAAAAGGAACCCCGGCGTAAATCTTTCCTTACAAACCTCAAAGGGGGAATGGACCCGTAAGATCATAATGTGAAAGATAAAACGCTTTTTTATTATTCGACGGCTTTAGTAGCGCAGATTTTGATTCATAATCGTAAAGCTATTAATCATCTTTGTTTACAAGTATACATTTTTGTACTTAAAGTAATGTGTTAAAAAAATGAAGAAAAACACTAGAATTAAATACTGACATTACAAAACATGTCATATCTACATATCTATATAAAATTAAATGTTAGAATCTGTAAACTATAATGTTTTACGTGATATAAAATTCTATCAAACATTGATCTCTGGCGTTAGGTAATTTAAAACATCGAAAAATCATTTTCAATATCAGATATGGTTCGAGTTATCAATCTAACAGTGTTACGCAATATTGTGACATTATTAAGTAAATAATTGTTTTTTAACATTGAAGACAATATTTCGACTCTCAAACAAAATACAAATTTGAGTGTTTGATTTATTTCATTAAGTTAAGACAAAAATTTAAAAAAAAACGTTTGTTACAAGTAGTTACAATAACGAAATTACACATATGTGAATTCCGCGTATCAATTATGTTAAAATTACACAAGGAAGGAATTACACTTAGACGCAATTACACAGTTGTGAATTCCGCGTATCAATTCTGGAAGAATTACACACGCACGGAATTACAAATGAACCAAATTACACTGGAATTCCGCGCATTTTTCTGTCCGAAACTGAACACGGTCGAAATTGAACATCGAAAGAATTATTGCTCCTACTAGAATTACACACTTCAAAAAACTCAACCTTAATAAACATAATCATAATGATGTAATATTTTTAAGATTTCACTCAAGTCACTTCAAGGGCACTGTACAATAATATACAGGGTGTTAAGAGACGTACTTGACTTACTGCAACCGGTGAATCTCGACATTATTATTTGGAGTAAAAATGTGAATGTACTCAATATTAAGCGACATTGCAAATTATATACTGGTACGTCCAAAAAACACCAAATAAATCTACAAATAATTATCAGATCATAATATATGTCAATACGAGATGGTGATATATAATAAATATAGAAACAGTAATATTATTTTGTTCAGTGTTCCATGTTGATACAGCCATTCCGTTTGTACAAATGGTCCACCAAACCAAACTAACCAAAAAACCTTCTAAACTTATTATTTTTCAGTGGCAGCTGAAAAGTTTGACCTACGAGCCTAGACTGAGTTCCTACCTATCTTTAACGTAGATAGATGTGCGTAGAGTTTATTCTACAACTGTAATTTTTTACCACGGCCAATCGATCGTTAAAATCACGAACAATGGCAATAGCAATCCGCTCAGAACCTGTGAGTACCTGGGCAAACAGATTTGACAAAGTTCTTCCCTTCACAATTGATAGAAGGTAGATACACTAGGCCCGCCTGCTTACTTCCATATCATCGTCTGTCATCTTTAGCTACTCAAATAGTGCGACCAGCCTTTGCTAGTTTCATAGTTTCGGGGTGAGACCTTGTTTGGTTTGGAGTAGATAAATATTAGATTTTGGTGTATTTGCGAGCGTGCGCATTATTTGTATTTGCATACGGTAGACATATATTATATCGGAATTACTATTACATACGTGAACGTTCAAAAGTGCGAGTTACTAAACTTTAGGCATATTATAGATTATAAATTTTAAGTTTTATAGCATGAATCTAGGCTGATTATGTGTTTGACTTTAATAGTTATGTAATATGCAAGCCTAATGTAATTAGTTGATAAATATATTTTTACAACGTAGCTCTATTCACTACCTATCTATCAAAATTATGTGTTATTCAAAATTAGTCTACGTTTGTAGAAAATTGAATTGAAATAACCCTTTGATCAAGAAAATAGTAAAACTCTCCAAGTATTTTCTCGCTATCAATCACAAAAGAGTATTACATTTCTATTTAATAACATCTTCAACTCACACACCATTTTTTGCAGAAGTAGTTAGATAGACGAAATAGGCATACAAATTTGTCTGCGCATTCCCACATTTGATTCACGTTCACAGAAATGTCTTCATACTGGTACAAATTCTTTTATGTTTTCAACCTTTACGTTGTCTCAAGTAATCGATTCACTCAATCGAAATGTATATTTCTGCGTTGTACCGGACTTTCTTTCATATCCACATTTGAAAACCAGCTGCATTCCAGAAGAAATCCTGAATTGCAGCTGAGCAGTGACCTTTTCGTCAATAGAACCAATGTGTAATCAAAAATGTGTAACTATATTGTAAAGAAAAAACACAATAATTATTTAATAAATCAATATTATTACTTAAAATTATAATATTTTCACTCTTCCCACATTCATCCGTTCTCGGAATCCAAATCATCATTTAAAATGAAATCATTTCGTTAATACTAAAATTATGCAAGTTTTTTTTAATTTATTTCAACCACAATAGCTGATTGAGTCGAAAATTGCGTAAGTAATAAAAAAAACTTTACCTGCTCTATTAAAAACACAAAAAATAAATGTATAAAAATCTTGACGTCTTTTGTTTCATAAATTTGGTCACTCTAATAATATTTCAAGAACCATTCTAACATGCTTTCAATAATGTCCCAGGGAGCCACTTAAGTAGGTACACCGTACATTGTACATCTGCTCCTTTTCATGGCCGATTTGAGCGCAAGCCTATCTATCAATGAGTTATTGAATTCACTGCACTTGCATTGTATAAGAAAGTGTAACAATATTCTAAGAAGAAGAGGATTTAAGGATTATGTTACAGGTAATACGCAAGAGTTTTCATACAATTTTAAGAATATCGCTGCTTAGTTAGAAGTTAGAACCCTTTCGCTGTGAAAGGGGCTTATGGAAATATTTTAAATAAGCTTGAGCACCTGAGAAAATATCGTGCGACGTAAAAATAATAGATATACGAATTAAAATTTTGCAAACTTTTGAAAACTTATAGTTAGTAAGGACTAATTCCTTACTTAAAAAAAAAAGTAAGGAATCTTTGGGGACATAGAAAATAAAACAAACCAATAAATAATAATAGTTAGTAAGGACTAATTCCTTACTTTAAAAAAAAATAAAGTAAGGAATCTTTGAGAAATCTTTTGAGACGACGAATTGTCAAGTATATATCCACCCACAGCCCCCTCTTATAGGAAATGCCCAAAGACGCGTATCAAAGTTTATTAGTTCCCTTTATATTTTCCTTTGTTTTTCTGTTTATTTCAACAAAATATTTTTTTTTTTAATCCCATGAGATATCAAAACTCTAATTGGTACTTTTGAAAAGGTAAACCCTACCCAACCCAATATGCAGACACAATATATGAAGAAAAAATGTACAAAATATTTCACAGAAGCAACATACAGACACAACATTATAAATCACTTTACTCAAATATTATAACATCTAACCAAACATATCCCAACTCAAATAAAACATTAACAAAAAACTTAATTTTGGGACTATTCCTTCTCTTTCATTCTGCTCACTAATACACTTTCATATTAACGAACGTTTTTTTTACTTTACGTATTATCTATTATCGTAATGTCTTCTACTTTTTCAAGGTCTTCCCAAAACACTATTTGCGAATATTAACTGTGTAACTGTCTTGAAACAAAACTACAATAAACGCGAACACCTCAACACAACCTTCCTCAAAATACTATATTTTTATAAATCATTTGCAGTACCCACACATCATCAATCTGTATTTTTTTGTGTTTCTTATATTAACCTAATAATAAAATTAACGCACAATACTTCCCACAAAACCACGTGAACATTTAAGCACAGGTTCTCCTGGTGAGGTGTTCACGAAACAATACAATATTTAAATTAAGAGGTACCTGTGTATATATTATTTTTATTCTTACCTCCAAGCTGTAATCTGTACGTACGAGAATAGAAATATATATTTTTTTTAAATCCATCCCGTACACCAACCATTTGACAAGCAACGGTCTCTGTAATATAATTTTTCAATCGTTATGCTATCACATAAATAAATGAAAAATTTAAAGCCGCAAAGAAAAATAATATGAAGAACATGAAAAATAATTCGGGCACTTTTCAGTTAATTTCTCTGTACAAGTTTATATTCAATATATGTATTTGTTGGCTTAAATTGGTTACTTTATTGGGAAAAAGTTTTTAGTACTAAACACCACGAAAAGATACCAAAGTTTATAGTACTTAAAACCAAGAAAAAGATACCATAAACTTTGATCTTTGAAAAACAGTCGGGAAACACATTATTTTTAACAGGTTACTATTAAACCTTAAATTTACTTTGAATGTTTATAAAATGCTGCAGAGAGGCTATGAAACGGAACATAAAATCAATGGACGTAGAATTATCGGAAGGATAACCCTATGATCACTCATCAGCAAAACAGTCTCATAGCTTGGCTTTAGCCTCGGGCTCTTTAAAACTAAGCCCAGATGTCTAGTAACGTTTTGCCCCGTGGCTACAAATATATTTATAAAAAAAAAACAAAGCCCCTAAGTTCCCCGCCTCTTTGATAATATTTCACCATCGTTTTTGTGTCTTCCTTTTGTCATAAAATGTTTGATAAATAAATACAGAAGGGGGAGGGTGGAAGCCTATTTTTTTTTTACATAGATTTGTATTTATTTGTTTACTGTATAAACATCGGTAGGGTTTATTCATTCATTATTATTGGTGAATCTACTGCCGAAGTTGGCAACGTTGATTTATGCCTGTGGTAGCAGACAGATACTTATATATTTCATTATAATGTTCAGAGAGAAGGTCTTTGATATTCAATTCCATAACAATCCCCTTTGAACCGAGTCAGTATTATAATTTGAGGGAAGATTGATAAATAACTCATAATACAATGCTAAACTTGTAACATTACTACAATCTACTAAATCTAGAGTATGTATAAGTCAGAACTGTGGGTAGATTAAACTTCAACCCATTGGCATAAGTTAAAAATAGCTTACAAGAATGCTTATCGCCAACTATTCCGCCTACCGAGATACTGTAGCGCCACGGAAATGTTCCTGGAGGGACGATTGCACTCATTCAGAGTTCTTCTCCGCCACTGCATGGAAGCTTATTAACATATATGTTATGTCACTCTTTCGTACATTCATTTATTTGGGAGACGGGAATGGGTACCGCCGCCCTGGGAACCATTTATTGAATAACCAACACCTTTGCCATAGGTCACCCCAAGTGGTTCGTTCGTGGCTACGTTTGGTAACCCCCAGATTCCTACTCACCCCTCATACCCTTTTCCTTCCCAGAACTTCCTCTCCTTCCTTTCCTGAAAAGTACCCTCCACACAGCATCCCTAAAGATGACATGGGCCCTGAGAGAAATAATTTCCCTCAGGGCCTCCTGTGTGGAGCTAATGTAAAAAAAATCTAGAATAAATGACTATTATTATTTTTATAGATAACAAAATAAAAATCAATTATGGGGCCAACAGATCTAGCTATAAAAGCTGAAGCGTTATTTGACTTGGCCTACCTCAGCATATCGCTCGTCATACATTCCCATTGGGAATGTACGGTAACCGATATGCCGAAATACGTCAAACCAAATAACGCTTGAGCTTTTATAGCTAGGTCTGTTGGCCACATTATGATTTTAGTGGGCATAATCTAAGAAGTAGGTAATTTTTAAGATATCTACATTTTTTTCTGATCGAATATTTTGGACAGCATTGTGGTCATCATTAACAGTAATTCCTTTTATGTATTAAGTCTGCAATATAAAATAAATTTAATAAAAAAAAAGTTATTTATTTTATTTTATTTAAACACCCATAGGGCTTTTAGGTCTAATAAATGCATTACATCTTTATCGAAAAAAATCAATGAAAATAAAGAGTTTACAAAATACAGGTAACATAAAATATACGAAACAATTAGTATAGATTACCTGAAATTAAAAGGTAAACTAGTAATAAACTGGATGCCCCAAATCCGACAGGGAAATAAACTACGTCGAAAAACAGAGACGAGAGTTTTAGCTTTACGGTGTTAGAAAATTAATAATTGAATATACTATTAATACTATGTATTTTATTTTTTTATTTTATGTCCCAGTTTATTACCTTTTATTATTTTTCTGTGTCTTGTTCATTTTCATATTTTAATTTAGAGTACTAGTGTTATCTTCTACTTTTATGATATATTACGTTGATGGGAATAACCTTTAATTATGAAAAGAGAGTTTTTCCTGTAAAAATTGAATACTCATTTAGACTTTTATACAAAGTCAATTGTTCCATATACATAAATAAAATCGGATATATTTCTCCGAGACACTATCTAATCGTTCTACTAATCGTTCTACTATCTAATCGTTCGAAATACGTTCTTTGAACACTTGTTTCCAATGAAAAGGGTAGCTGCCGATAATTTGGAAATAAATAGTACATATTTTTTATTTTTAAATAATATATATTTTTTATTTTTAACTAATCAAATTATAATATTTTTAATTAATGAATATAATATTAGTGAAACTCAATCGAAAATCTGAAACAGAAAAATCAGAAAAAGATACGACTACATCTGGGACCCAGGAAACCCAGGACAGTGTCAGCGCTGTGATTAACGCAGTGGCCCGGAAAGCCGAAGGTCCTGGGTACGAGTCCCAGATGTATCTGTATCTTTTTCTGATTTTTCTGTTTCAGATTTTCGATTGAGTTTCAAAAATATTATCTTCATTAACCGAAAGAAAATAATATTGTTAATTCTAAATTTTGAAATATGAGTTGACAAATATGACGGTTTTATAATATGTGGCAATGGCTCAATTGGTTAAAGCGCCTCCCGGTAAGACAAGAGGTTCATGGTTTTCGCCGCAGTTGCGACCGTTGTATTTTATTACTTTTCTGTGCCTTGATCATTTTCATATTTTAACTTAGACTTTTAGTGTTAAATTCTTCTTGAGTGATTCTAATATATTTTATATAGACCTAGACACTAGACATCTCCGATATTCCTTTTTATACAAGCATAATAATATGGCATATTCAAATGATAACGTGGCATTCGAAAAATATAAGGCAATTACCACTGCTTAGGTAATGTTCACTAACCAACGTACTACGTACAGTATATCAGCCTATAACGCCTTCGTTAATTTATTCCCCTAGTTAATAAAAGCTATTGGAAGTATCTGCCGGGAACTAGGAACAAGACTGTAAAACTTATCTCGGAAATAATAAAACGAGTCTGCCACATTCTTGCCGGATTACTGAGGGTACCTAGAGCGTCTCTTGTTATTTTAAGATTTTATTTTCTTTCGCGAAGGAGGGAATCCCAAAGGAGCAAAAAAATAGCATTGTCGAATTCAAATCGCCAAGTTTCTCTAGGTCGCCTTTGTGTTTGGCCAGGTAGGTCCCACTTCAGGTAGAATAACTTTGCTACAGGTTTCCGAAATGTCCGTAATTCAAATAAACCTGTTTTTCCCCTCTTGCTCTGATTTAATAGTTGGAATGCAAAAGGGTTATTTAAATAAGTATTGTTGCTGGTTTTCTTAGTATTTTCAATACTATTTGTGATAATGCTTGTTATCAATATTTTGTTTTGAATGACCTTTCTTTCGTTCGTTACACTGCGTAAATGCCCTTTTTATCTTAAACATATTTATGAGAACATTTTTAGATTAGATACATCTGGACAAGAAGAATCTATTATGAAGTCCAACTAACGAAATCTAGCAACGAGATATATCACATATATTTGAAAATACTTCAATACAACATTATTAAAAAAAATATGGGATGGTATATTAGGCAGAACATGTAGCAAGGATAGAATGTTGGAGGATTTTAGGCGGGTTTGGAGGAGGGATATTGTAGAGGCCAATATACTAGGGTAATTTTTATGTGAATACAGCACAAGAGTCCCAACTGCTGCAGTCTGGGGCCAGTGAGACTATGGAACCCCTTATTTTGGTATGTTGTGAGGATGAAGGTAGTGTGGAAGTGAAGGAGATGAAGAAGAGGAAGGCGGAGAAGTAACTGGCTATTCAGATCTGGTCACCATAGACGACTACTGCCCTGGAACATTATTTAAATCCTGAACAGTCGTCTTACAACAGGGCTATATTGAGAGTATCTTCCACTCTGGAACGTGCCTCAAAAATACTATATATTATTTTTGATTAATAAATGGTGGCATACCATAACATGCATTATTTTTTGATAATTTGCGCACGCCGGGATTCAATAAACATTGGGAGGGGAAAATAAACATTAAAGAAATTCTTCATATTTGTATGGGCGAGCATTTTAAAATAACTACTTGTGGAGTAGAATATAGTTTTTTTTATATGCTTAGAAGAAATTGTATTTTTACCATTTTTAGAGCAACGATCTTGTTAAAAAGACGGAGGACGTGTGTAAATAACATTTTAACACATATTTTTCAGAAAGAGTAAGTGAACGAGAATTTTTTTTTATAAATAATAGATCTGTAAGAGAACAGAATAAATAAGAAGAAACTAAGAAGAAGAGAGAAAAAGGATAAGTAATATTAATATTGAGAAATATTGTGTTACATTACTAAGAGTTATAATTTGAAAGAGCTTTTTATTGTACTTTTCAATTTTGTACAATTTGTTTCCAATCTTATGTTGACAGGTATATAGTTTAACCATTTCATTGCAATATATGTATATGTATAATTGTTGGGCTGTGGTGGTGTTACAGGACTGGATAGTTATAGAACCAAGAACACTTGGTCTTTTGCTGTTGCGAATTTTTTTTTATTATTGAAATAATTTTTTTATTATTGAATTTGTGAAAAGGTTATTATTTTTTTTTTTATTATTTATAATAATTGCAGTGTAGGGACTTTAAATTATTTAAATGATTTTACGAAGGGGTTTATGATTAAAAAAAACTATTTTTATTATTATTCATGGATGATTTCTAAAGGAAAAATAATGTACAACCCCTGCAATCAAATTGGTTGATCGTGACAAATTGATATTGGGCTTATAAAAATAAAAAAAAGGTCTTGAAATTCCAGACATAAAAATCTGTGTCAATTTCATACTGGTTTTACGTTGTACGGGCAGGACACTAAAACATATTAAAAAATTAACTTTTACACTTATACCCTTTATACTTCAGGATTTTTTTTAATAACGTTTTTATATGGCCTAATATTTCATAAAATTAACAAGTTGCAAATGCCAGTAGTTTTTTTTTAGTATACAAATAATAAATCCATTTTATTGGAATTACTTGTTACAGCTATTGAAGGTTATGCCCATCTAAGTAATACATACTTTTTTTTATGCACCACTTCTCAAGATCGCCCCTGTCTGTATACATAATTTAAAGGCAAGAGAACTATGTGGCCACCCGGTTGCGAGCTACTATGCGAGGCGGGTTAAAGGGGGGTCTGTAGTAAGAGATTTGTTAGTGCGGGTCTTGAGGGAGACCCGGATTATACGAAGAAGGATACACAGATATTGGTAGCACGTTCCACATACGAGTCGACTTACACAAACACCAGTCGAAGAAACGACCGGTTCTCATGAAGCCAACATCAACTGTGAATGGGTGTTCCACTCGTGTTCGTCGAGTTTCACGCACGTAAGACGTTTGTCCCAGAAAGACAAGAGATCTTTGGTTTGATTCCAAGTTGCGACCGATACCTATTATATTTCTGTGTCTTTCTTTTTTATATTTCTTATTTTTATCTTTTTTCTTTTTCTTTGATGACAAATAATAATTGAAGGTATAAAGTTCTTCACGGTCTACATTTGAAACTAATCTGTTGTTGTGTCAATGTATCCAAGTGACCATGCGAGTATGTGAGGCGTCACTTAACCAAATTTCACCAAATTAGGTGACAGTTTCCCGCTGCACGGGCTATAATGTATGCACAGCGCCGCCCGGTCGGGTCGGGAAGAGGGTGACTCACGCCCGGGTGATCCTGTCCCGGGGAAGGAAAGGGTTAGGAGGTTCGAGGAGGAGAGTGCATGCCCCCGAGATATCGACTGGATGGCAGCTTTGCTTTGAGATAGATTTCTAGTAGCGATTGAATCCAATAAGACTAGTGCAGTTTTTATTATAACTGTGCTTTAGAATTGAGGTGTGCACGTTGTAAAACCATGTACGACCGTGTGGAGATCTAGACAGAATAGGCACATGGTTGATGTAAGTGTAATAGGTAAGATTAAGAAAGTTTAGACATGTAGCGATGGTGAAAGAAGGGAGTAGTGTAAGGAGAATAATATACGACATGGAGGTGATTGGGAGAAATGTTGGGAAAGCCTGAGGAAGACATACCATAATCAAATGAATCAAATACTCTATTCGGGTCATGTCAAAAGTCGAAATAATAGAATACAGTATCACGTATGAGATAGATTTCTAGTATCAATTGAATCCAATGAGACTAGTTCAGTTTTTATTATAACTGTGCTTTAGAATTGAGGTGTACACGTTGTAAAACCATGTACGAAGTGTGGAGATCTAGACAGAATAGGCACATGTTTGATGTAAGTGTATAATAGGTAAGATTAAGAAAGTTTAGACGTGTAGCGCTGGTGAACGAAGGAAGTAGTGTAAGGAGAATAATATACGACATGGAGGTGATTGTGAGAAATGTTGGGAAAACCTGAGGAAGACTTGCCATAAACAAATGAATCAAATACTCTATTCTAACTCTATTCGGGTCATGTCAAAAGTCGGAATAATAGACTACAGTATAATTAAGTATGAGATGAAGTGCGAATGTAAATGAAGTAAGGAGTGTGTGTCAAAACAAGTTTGTGTGGTTGTCGGTCCACTCTATATAGCCCTGTTTTTTCTGATTTATTTTGTTTCTGTATCTTCTACCATGCAACATTACAAATTTATAAAGATAATATTCAAAATAAAGCTGCACCCTTTAAACATAACAGAAATCTTAGACAAACATCAATACTTCCTAGTACTCCAAAATGTAAAAAAAACATAGGACAGTTAAATCATAAATTTTTCAGTAAAGTAAAATATTTTAATTCATTACAAAAAAAAAAAATAGAAACATGAATAGGTACTAATATATAGGAATTTAAAACTCACCTTAAAAATTATACTGAAAACTTGAACTGAATCATGTCAAATAAAAACAATATTATAACACCCCCTCATACACACAAGCCCTGCTTATTTATGGGAGAACATCAAACACACGTATTATGTAATTAACTAGTGTGTAATTTTCATTTGTAATTTATGTAACTTGTTTGACCTAATAAAATATATAATATATATATTACATCAAAAAACTAACTAACCATCACGCTGTTTCCCCACAGGGGTAGGCAGAGAGGACGGACCGTTAACAACTCGGTCTTGGCACACATTATTTGCTTCATTCACATTCATACATCTTCTCATACATAATCTTCTATTTTTCTGACTCTTGACATGGCCCGACTCAAGTATCTGATTCATTTGATCACGTCTTCCTCGGGCGTCCTCTGCTTCTTATACCATTCACACTTGCGTCATATATTCTCCGTAATAACTCAGGTATTACGTCATTCCTATGTCTACCTACGTTAAATTATCGTGAAAACAAGCTTACGTGTCCAAGCGGTTAAGCTCCTTTCTTCGTTCATTCGCTCTACATGCCTAAAACCATCTAAGGGTCCCTTTCTTAATTTTACTCAGTACGCTTACATCAGCCTTGCATTCTTTGCTGATCTCCACATTTCTCACACGATCATACATTTTTTTACCACACATGCACCTCAGGGATCTCATTTAAACAGCATGATATGTATATTAAGATAATTTAATGTTTAATGTGTCTTATTATAATAATGTGAATAGAAGCGGTGAGAACAATTCCGAAGCCACATTTTATTTATAGTAAAATATGTATGATTGTTATTTCTTGCTAAGGTTGGTTGGCGTACCTGTGTTATTTATTTCTGGCCCGGTGCGCTCTACCTTCCTCACAATCCGCACAAATCCCACCTCCAATCTACATACCTCTTTCTGAACTCACTGGACCGTTTTCTCATCTTCCTGCTTTATTTATGGTCACTCGTTTTCTCTTATTTAGAAGTTCGCTCATGGGCTCCGCTCAAACAAACCCTGCTGTAAAATAATGCATTCTCCATTCTGCGCACTCAGCATTTTGATAATGCTATGCCGAAATACAAAATTATTTTTAAATTATGTTTTGGAATAAGTAGTCTTCTAATTAAAACTCTGTTTTGGCAACGGTTAGTTTTACAATGTGCAGATATTTATTTCTTCGTATATTATTTTTTTGACGTCTACTCTTAATGGATGTTAGCTATCAATATTAATAGTAGACAACTATTAATAGTATTAATAGTACACAACTACTCACTCTGTACAAATCGCAGGTGCACCCAGCGGTTGAATTTGGCAGCCACCTCTGGTCTGGAGCCACAAAGTACCTGAAAAATACCCTCAACTCTGTGCAGAAACGGGCGGTCCGTTTGATAGATTCTCCCGTCTTAACAAACGGATTGCAATCGTTAGAGCATAGGCGTTGGGTGGAAATGCCATCCTTGTTCTACCGGTGTGTCGATGGAAGATGTTCCGAGGGACTTGCGTCATTGATCCCCTCGACACCGGTGCATAGTCGGGAAACACGCCAAACGCGCGCGCAACGTAATGACATTTTGTCACATGAGAACGGCTCGCTTCTGCGACTCGTTCTTGAGTTCAACAGCTTGGCTGTGGAACGATTTGCCGGCCTGTGTGTTTCCTCTCTCCTACAACATGGGTCTCTTCAAGACCCATGTTCACTCCTTTCTCTCCTAAAAAGACCCTCCACACAGCATCTTCATAGATGACATAGATGACACTGTGAGGAGTTAATGTAAAAAAAAAACAGGATGTGGAGAGATCAATGTACTACGTTCTCTATAAACGAAAAGGAATCATCGACCTACACAGATTTTGTCGGATTCGAGAAGCAATAGCCCAGATAAATACTGATAAATACTTTCGTTTGATGACAGCCTAATAGTCGCCTCAATGTCAGCAAAGTTGATAAATTTTCCAGGGAAGGTTAGGAAGAGATTAACAGAGGACGATCTCACTATCTCTAGTAGAGGGGACAATTACCATGCAGATTATTTAAAATTGATATTTAAGAAGAGTCCAGCAAAAATATCTACACATCATCATTATCTTGTCATCTTTTATGTGTTGCTCCTTTGAATGTTACCAATATATCAGTGATCCCCTTTTTTTCACTACGATTTCGGAAATTCAGATCATTCGATAAAGAACTTGAAACTAGTTTTCCCTGTCCGTAAAGGATATTTTGAAAATAGGCTCATTCGCAGATACAAACATTACAAGGGATGAAAATGAAATTGAAGATTTTCCATCCAAAATACTTTGTTCAGTGCCTTCATATTTCCACACCACACAGAATAAATTATAAAAAACGCAAAGCCAAGCATTTAATACATAAGGTTCAATTTCTAACTGTGAACCGTTATTTATATTTATTCAAACTTTATGAGATATTAGATAGATTAATGATTTTAATTATTATACTTATAAGTGTCCTCCGAATATCCCATCTCCCAAACAAATTAACCCAAAGTTTCCAATATTTTAATCACACAGACCGTGAAATTACGTCTCATAGCCGCTGTAAATTAACACGATCCTAACAACCACCACTGGGAGTACCAGTACAGGCTACGCCGTACAGAATACCATTGCCGAGCTTCGTATCGGTAAACAGGTGTTCTGGCGAATAACTAATTTTCAAAATTCAACTGAAGGGGTGAGTTTTACATTATTATAATTTCGAGATTAATCAAACGTAGCCCAGTGATGCGTGAAATTTGCCCGGCAACCCTCTCCCGTTCTATGATACTGTATAGTATTTATATACTCGAAAAGTACTGCCGTATATATACAGAGTACAGCCTCGTGAGATCATCCCCATAGGAACTGGCACACCTGCGCTTCTATTTTCAACGCAAAAGTGACAAGCGCCGGGGATAATTCGGCAAAACTTAATCTATAAGGAAAACTTGGACTATATTTCTATTATAGACAGAAATATTATTATCTTACGGTAAAGCTAAATAACTGAGAATCCTCTTATACGTATCGCCGATTAGTGTTGCTTAGTTACGAGAGTAGTATTCGGCCTGTGAAGGATAAACTCCTAACCAATCGTTTAAAAATACAATACAACCGGTAGTCAGAAATTATCATCGATGTACCTCTCTTGAGACCCTATACTTTGCTAGATCTCACCATAAAAGGGTAAATTCATTCTTTAAAATATGTTTTTGTTGTTATTGTTCAATTTTCAACCATAACGTACAATTTAAGAGTGTATTACCAGAAAATACAGGAAATTAGTCATTTTTAAATCAAATTCTAGACGTATTGACTCTTTTTTACAAAAAATCATTAATTGATTTTGAAAGATTGTTATTTTATCTGGTAAAGCCAGTTTAAATTTTTTTTTAAACTAAGTGTATTTATAATATACTAAGGTTATACCGTTGGTCGTTGGCAGATTTGTTCAATTTTCAAACGATAGATTCTATTAAACAACACAAATTTAAAATCACATAATCATACAACAAAATAATTTAATACATAATCTAGTCAACACGGTTTTAAGAATATTAATTTTAGTTAAATTAAAATCATTAAAAAATAAATCCGAGAACGTGTTTCGTGACAAAAATACCTCAGTTTTTCTATTTATTTAAGGTCTTACAAACCAAATTATTTAAAAAAATTTTACACACTTATTTTGTTTAGACATTATTGAATAATCGTAAATACTTATGGTCAAAAAATACTTACAAGAAGTACACGATATTTAATAATTTATCATCGTGCGTTTTGAGCATTTTTATTGCTTACTTGAATGTAGGTATATATTAAATCAAGTTTTTAATGAAATAAATTGATATTAAATTTTTATTTTATAAATTTTGATACGAGGAATAATCGATCTTTCTTATTGGAACCTCCCTGTACAGTTGCAAGCATTTCTAAACTTTTATTCTCAGCTGCAGGTTAATCGTTCTTAAGATCACTTCACTACAATGAAACAGAGAGTAACTTGATCTTTTCTCTAAATTGAAAGAACAATATTTGTTCATATTCATTCTATGTCGTAAATAAAAAAAAAACAGCCAGATAATTCACATCACTTCAGTATAAAAGAAGACACTTCGATGACTTTCTGTCTCGACTTTTTTTAAAAATTATTGCAAACAGGGTATAAAATCAAAAACAATATCTTTCCCAACAAAATGTATTCCCTCTATTATAACAAAATTCGAAGTCTTCCTCCAGCAAAGCTCACAGTATCCAAGCGTTTCTAAGGCTTTTCCTTCAAACTCCTTCTACGAGTCTTCTCGCATGTAATAGATACTAGTTATCACAAACCCAACTTCCTTTCAAGTAATCAGCTATATGGAATCAAAATTAATTGCGCGGTACAATATCTCGACGCGCCGAGTGTTGAGACAATCAAAGAGGCTTGGTACAGTGGATGCTGGGGGGAAGCTCGGATATCTGGGACTAGGTACCACCAGATGATGGGTTACTCTGCCAAACTTTTGTTTAGATGAATTTGAATGAGATGCAAAATGACTGCCAGAGAAAACAAAGGGGAATGTGGAATTCCCAGTGGGAACTTTTGCCATGCGAGTGAATAACTTTGGGCTGCTAAAATCATTTCAATTTTTCGAGAGTTATAATAACATGATGAAATTATTTGCGTTCTAAATAATACACGTATTAAACTTAAATAAGCATAACGACTTTTTTTTTAGCCGGGATAAAATAATAATGGAAACCTCGCGTGGTGTAACATGCTCAGTTAACAGGTGTGTATTCTCATGTTACTAACCTTCATGGTTGAAATTTTATTTGATTAATTTGTCATTTTTTTGCCGAATACCTTTCTGAATATCGATCTTCCCCCCTCATTCGCCAATTAGATTTGCCTAGACGATTAAACTCCTTAAAATGTTGTGGCGCATTCTAACGGACTGTCTCGAGATCTTTCTAGGCCGCGTGTTAATTGTCCTCCATCACGAAACAAGCCAAATGTTCCGCTTATTGTGGTGGTAGTAGGAGATTTTTAAATGTCAGGTTATTCGTAACCCGTATATGTGTCTTTAAAAAAATATATATATATATTCACTGATCACAACATGGTGGATTTGTTCGCAAGAGTCGGAATGATCTGTGAGGCGTAGATTGGGGAATCATCTCTACGAAGCGCTTCACACGTTAAGGACATTTCACTGTTTTGTATATTATAACACATTACGCTGCGTAAAACAGGTACGTATAACCGCGAACTGAGCCATGAATTATGGCCGCTTGCGGTTGCTTTGTTCCTTTCCCATAATGTGTGGCTTGGCTCGCGGTAATACCTACCTGTTTATTCGTAGCTTTATAATTCTGATAGAGTTTTAAGAGTTATACCGACACTGTTTCGAATCAACTTTTTTTTTAAGATCCTAACTTCTTCTGAGTTTTAAAATGTAAGAGATCAGCAACTCAAAATGTACCTGATCGTGTCAATAAGTGTATTTTGTATTGGAAATCTGTATTTTGGTGAAAGCGTTGGTTGATTTGATACTTTATACTACCTAAATGATAAGCATCAATTTTAACAGGATGTATTTATCATAAACAAAATATGTAGTCAGTGCCGACCACTAAAACACGAGCAATGAGCATATACCTAGTATGATGGTTGGTCGAAAAATGCCCAACATAGAATAAAGAAAAAAAAAACTTCATTGAAGAAGAAGACAACAATAATAATATATATTTTGGGGTTATGCCGTGTTGCGCTACCTCCGTCGGATCTGCCGGGTCTGCCCTGATGATGGACACTGCAACGCTGTCCGAAACGTCGGCTAAAGAAGGAGCTAGCGCAACACGGCATAACACCCCAAAACAAACAACGAAAATGCCTTTGGCCGCAAAAATCTAAAAGCGTATAATAATAATCTAAATTAAAATATGAAAATGAACAAGACACCTAAAAATAATAAAACGTAATGGTCGCTACTGGGACTCGAACCCAGATCTCAAGTTTTTTCCCAGTTGTTCATTATGTTTTATTATTTTTCTGTGTCTTATTCATTTTAATATTTGAATTTAGATTATTATTGTTGTCTTCTTCAATAATATATAGCATTGATGGGAATAACCTTCAAAAGTTAAAAAGAGAATTTTTCCTTATAATTTTTTTTTTTAAATATTGCGATTATTCCACCACATTATTTGAGAAAATTTATCTTAAAAAATAAAAATATATTCCTTTTTTTTACCCAGGTGAAATGAATTTAATACATCTGAACTATTTAAAAAATAATTATTATCTTCCTTAAGAAACTCCAAAGTTTTCAAGTAAAACAGCACTCAAGTTGTATGGATTTTCCAGGAACTTTTATTCGAGTGCGTACTTTATCGTAATAACTAGAGCATCAGTATGGTAAAAGAGAGAAAAGTTAGTTCTGTGTTTTAAATAGATTGTTAAATATACATTTTTTGATTTTAAAACTTTTTTACCTTGAAAAATCACTTTGAAGAAAAGTAACGGGAATAGTGTTTCAAACTTCTTGGATAAGAAAAATTGCAATGAAAACTATTATAAAATACAGAAATATTAAACGTTAGAATAATCTAGACGGAGAACGATGTTATTCTAAAATACGATCATTTATTCATAAAAAACTGTTAAAAACGGGACTGAAGTTTTTACGAACAAATTAACAGTGTTTCAATGTTTATTGGCGGGAAAATGTAAGAATAAACATTGGAACAGGGTTAATTTGTTCGTAACAACTTCAGTCCCGTTTTTACGAATAAAATGATCGTTAGAATACTATTTTTCTCCGTGTAAAAATATTAATATTTGTGGGAGTTTTTGGGAGACGGCTCATGGGAACCGCCGCCTTGCCCGGGAACCTTAATCTGAGTTACCTATACCTCTGCCACAGGTCACCTCGATGGTTCGCTACGTTTGGTGACTTAGCAAAGGTGGCAGGGCTCATGAGAGGTCTTGTATCCGGCGTAATTAAGGGGCGATACTATGAGGCGAGCCAGGCCGGGAGAGATTGATATAGAAGACCAGAATCCCTGACCCCCTAGCACACTAGATCGATAAGGATTGATAGGATAACTTTCGGCAACTTCTTATCGTTTCCTAGCATGATTGCAGATCACCAACGAAGAAGTGACAGTTCACAATGACTAAGTACATATATATATTCGACATCAACTGTTTTTTGTACGTTAGCGATCTGCAGTTATCCTAGTGAATGCTGATATGTTAGGGGGCCCAAGGCCCTAGCACACTCGATCGATAACGATCGATAGGATAACTACCGGTAACTTCTCATCGTTCCCTAGCATGACTACAGATCGCCAACGATAGGTGACAGTTCACAATGGCTAAGTGTCCTTAACATATTCGACATCAACTGTTGTTTGTACGTTAGCGATGTGCAGTTGTCTTAGGGAACGATGAGAAGTTACCGATAGTTATCCTATCGATCGTTATCGATCAAGTGTGCTAGGGCCTCTGATGTCCGATCGATCGAACTTGCTCGATGTGATTCTCACCAGACTGGAGTTCAGATTGGAGGATGCAACGCCTTTAGAATCCTTTGACCTCTGCCTCATTACCACCTCTGTCCCATTCTCCATGAATCGTCAACATTACGAAGATGTCAAAAGGAAGGTATGGTAGTGTAGGGCAGCAAAATGGACGGCATGCGGTCATTCTTCAACGCCTTTTCCTGGAGAGCGGTCTGCTTTAGCTCAGAGGACACATCAATGTGTGGACGGGAGGTGGAAGAGGTAATTACAACAGTGATGGATTGCTACATTACCTTCTTCGTCAAATCCTCTGGAGCAGGGACAAAGGTGTGGTTTAACTATTGCTGTACTAAAGCAGCCAGACTTAAGACTTAGCTATTAATGCACTCCGGAAAGTTGGCTCCTTAGATAACCTTTCGGAATACCCCATAACGCTGCCCAACCAGATGGCGACATAGTTTCCCTGCCTTTACACTGTAAAGACGGGGGCGCTCTTGTGAGGCGTCACTTTAAAAAAAGTTATAAAAACCCGTTTGTCTTGGGTGGACGATCAAACAAATCTTTTGTCTGTTTTCCAGGGGTTCCAATCTATCCGCTAAGATAGTGAAATCTATACAGATTACCCGTTTTCAAGAGTCAAAAGTTTTTATACAGGTATCGAAGCAATCCAAAGGTGGCTACCATATTCACGATTTACGTTGTTCTGTGTAATACCTAATATTCAAATTGTTTGATAGACTAATCCAATCTTTTTTTTTTATTTAGTGAATACCTCACAAGAGTCCCAACTGCTCCCGTCTGGAGCCAGTGAGACTATGGCATCCCCTATTGGGGTATGTTATGAGGCTGAAGGTAAGTGGGAAAGAGAAGGAGACGAGGAAGAGGAAGGTGGGGAAGTACCTGGCTATTCAGATCTGGTCACTAAACACGGCTAAAGCCATTTCAAGCAACGATTTAATTCTGAATGGTGGTCTTACACCAGGGTGATACTAAGAGTATTTTCCACTCTGGAACGTGCCGCAAATATAATTTATATTATTTTAAATAATTAATTGTTAAATAACACAAATCAATTAAATACAATTTATTTGCGCACGCCGGGTTCGAACCCGCGACCTTCGGAATGGCAGTCCAACGCCCTACCGCTGGACTACTATACCGGCTTATCTATAGCTTAATGTAGCACTGTGCCTGAACTAGTTACTAATATGTACTACTAAATGTGCTTCAAATTTTATACAACTGATTAACAAGTATTAATAAATGGTAAATCGTTATTTATCAGTTGTGTAAAATTTAAACCTATTCTTAGTAGATGGGCAAAGGAGGGACGTAGATTAGTCTTATATTATAACCTTAATGTATATTTTACTGATCGTTTTCGTTCACCAATAATGAAAAAAGATGGAAAAATATTCAGTGGATTTAGTTTTAGGAGTCTGTTTCAGAAAATATCCATCGACAAAAAATTACGAGTTGAAAATAAGAGCGTAAGTATAAGTATTGAAATATTACTATGAGAATTCAAGTTTTTTAACCCACAAAACCGGATCACAATACAGAGTCTAACAATGCTTATCAAGCCGTATTGTGTCGGCGAATTATCATAATTAAAATCTTCACGACAATCATTAGAATTAAGCCGGGCTGAAGTTGGAAGTAAAGTTACTTGAATATATCTTTAGCCTTTATAATAACAGGTGGATATTAAGAACAATAGAGGATCTTGTCTTTTAAATGGGCGTTATTTACTCTACAGTGACAAGCTTGTTGTAGAATTTCAGTCTTAATTACTGTGCCTAGGTTAATTATTAGCGCAATTTGGAACTAACACTACGGGTTGTTATAATGGAATGAATGATCGTATTGATTTAGAAACGCATTTCCAAACATTTCAAGCAGCATTATTTATTTTAACCCTTCAAAAATTTGGCAGATTTTGTCAGAGGCTAAACATATTCCCGCTTTGCAATAAAATCCAAATAAATGGAATATTTGTTAATGTATCCGAAAAGTAAAAACTGTTTTCGGAAGGTGAAGAAGGAGACTTTCAAATTTTATTATTAGAAATAACTGTATTTTTTTTAATATAAAATTTTTAGATGAAAACTATAAAAAGTTTTTAAAATGGCTCACTTTACGTTTTTTCTAACTAAAAACACATACATATTTCATTAGACAAATGAATAATAAACGTTAATGTCACCTCACTTTTTTACGTTTCATGTAAAAAAAAAAAATCTCAAAAAATAGCGATTGAAAACTTTGGTTTCATAAAGGTGTACATTTCAATTTTTTTGTGGTTAACTTTAAGATTTGAATATAATAGCGTGTTGTATTCTCTTTCCAACGCCGTTTAGATCATACTTCTCACTATGATAGTAAGGAGACACAACGATTTCTATGAGACCTATGTGAGCTGGGACATATATGGTATCCTGTGAATAAACGGGTTAACGACACAATTTGTGGATGAATTGAGAATTAGTAAAATAAAGTAATATGTAATAGTACGATTTGACTTTTGCTCTCTCTATTTACTGAATAATAATAGACATGACATTATTGCACTTATTTGAACGTTTTAAAATTTTTCACATAATAACAACAAAAACGATTTCGTACGTAGACTACCAGTTCATTTTGAATGTAAATTAGTGTTTAGTTAGGTAGGAACTTAGTTAATATAGCGGTGTGGGCGTCTGTCCTATCTATCTGCCCTCCCAGGAGGGACCTAGCGTGAAAATAACCAAGTAAACAGATTCCCTACATTGACACTCATCAACCTGCTCCCCTTTGTTATTTTTTCCTTTAAACAAAGTGCGCAGGATGCATATTGATGCCCGCTAAAACACTGGATGCAAAGCGTCACTCTCAATATAAATTGCTTATTCAAATTAATCCTCAATATAAGGGTTTACATTTACACCGGAGTTGCATTCTGCCAGGGGGAGGGGGGTGATTGCGTCATAATGACTGAGGAACGCTTACATTTGAATAAAGATCTCGTGACATGACACTAAGCTGCTTCCCAGAGGTCTGCACTATTATTTAAAAGCAAGGGCGAAACTTTCACGATCCCACAACAACCCTCACTTCAAACATGGCTCACCCCACGTAGAAATGCCGTATCTTTTCTAACACCTCTGTATCGCGATGTTAAAAATACGTCAACATTTTGATGATACATCTTGAACTCGGCAGCATTTCAAGTAAAATGGGGACATTTATTCATCAGTAAAGACAATCTCGGTTTACTCGAGATGTGATGAACAAATTGGACGCTGATGGAGAATGACGTCACTGTTTTGAGATTTGAATAAATCACGCATAGATCCGAAATTGAGTCACACATACGTGAGTTGGTTCGATTTCATCATTTCTGGTTTCATTCAAGGGGAACTAAATGTTTTTGTAATGTTTTTACTTTGATTTAGAGAGTATTATCATTTTAGGAATATTGTGAGATTGAAGTGAGACAGGAAAGGACGAAGTGAAGATAAAATTGGGGAAATGGTAACTGACTATCCAGATCAGGGTACCTATCGATAATGTTGATTATTTGTCTCGAGCACGACTTCAGATCGCTAACCTACAAACATCATTTACATCAAACAAATTAAGAACTAAGTTTTTTTATTGATGTTTTTTCGTTGGCAATCTGCAGTCACGCTAGGGAACGATGATGAGTTATCGATATTAAATTTTAATACCTCAGCACAGGTTATAGATACTAGTGAGCTGCTCACAAAATACTTCTATTAACATATTTACATACAATAACTGAATATTAATATTTGTTTATATTACTGGTATTTATCGGTATTAGATTACTGGTATTAGATCTCTGAGGCGTATGTGTGGTAAAACCATGTATGATCGTGTGAGGAATGTTGAGATCCGAAAAGAATGCAAGGCCGATGTGAGCGTCATAAGTAAGATTAAAAAAGGGACGCTTAGATGGTTTGGACATATAGAGCGAATGAACGAAGAAAGGAGTGTCAAGAGAATATATGATACTAATGTGAATGGTAGAAGAAGTCGAGGACGCCCGAGGAAGACATGGCACGATCAAGTGAATCAGATACTTGAGTCGGGCCATGTCAAGAGTCAGAATAATAGAAGAGCATGTATGATAAGATGTATGAATGTGAATGAGGCGAGGAGTGTATGCCAAGACCGAGTTGTTTGGCGGTCCATCCTCTCTGCCTACCCCTGCGGGGAAACGGCGTGATGGTTAGTTAGTTAGTTAGTTAGTTACTGGTATTTATTATTATACATATAAACGAGTATGTAAACTGTAGATATCTGTAAACTGCATGTAGGAAAATGGAAATAAAAAATAAAAATTAATACGAAGGTAAAAAAACAATCGTTGTGGTAGTTAACTGAGCGTAGTGATGTTTTAAGTCGATCGATTTGCATTTCCTAGGTCTGTAAAATCGTTTGTATGTTTTGTTTCCGCTCCAAAATAGTGCCCGTTTTAATGGTAAAGTCAGGATTCTTTTTTCAAATGTGTAATTGCAGTGTTTATTTCTATTTTCAAATTTTCCAGCATTAGGGGTCCAACAGACACAGCTATAAAAGCTCAAGCTTTATTTGGCTGGGCCTACTTCAGCATATCGCTAGTCATACATTCCATTGGGAATGTAAGGCAACCGATATTCCGAAATACGCCAAACCAAATAACGCTTGAGCTTTTATAGCTGTGTCTGTTGACCCCATTATGGTAAAACCTGCGTGAGGAAAGTTTGAAAAAAAGTATTATCAACTCGTCTTTGGACAAGCTGCATAATTTGTTATTTGAAATTTAAAAAAAACACTTAAGTAAATAGATAAGTTTTGATGTCTCAAAAAGGAGAAAATTAAAACCATATTTTTAGGCAGTGAGGTTTACTGTTCACATAACTGTTTGTAGTAAGATGATGTAGGTATGAACATTACTGGCTCCCACAATCCTAGATCCGATCGATTCCTGCGTTTCCGTGTTTTGATTTTACTTTTACTTTACTTTTATTTTTATATATTTTTTTACGTTTCATATTTATAAAATATTTATGTTTTTCAATATTATATGTACTTATACTATCTATGGGATGTGTGGGATTGCACTCACCTCCCCACATTCTGGAATAAAGAACTTATTATTATTATTATTACACGGAGAAAAATGAACTGTTAAAAACGGGACTGAAGTTCTTACGTACAAATTAACAGTGATCCAATGTTTATTGGCGGTAAAATACGTACGAAATTACGTATACCAACAAATTATTCTTAATGTTCCCGCCAATAAACATTGAAACCCTGTTAATTTCTTCGTAAGAACTTCAGTCCCGTTTTAACCGTTTTTACTGTTAAAATTATCGTTTTTTCCATTAATTTTTTTTTTATTAAAATGATCGTTTTTTCCAATAACATTTTTCTCCGTGTATTATAAATAAAAACTTAAGTGCAGACACTATTCTGTTAATGTAATGTAGGTGGAAAAGTAATATTTTTTCTCCATCAAATTCAATCATTTCATCTGCACATTTCCGATTCTCCATCGGATTACGCGTCTCCCTTGTTAGCTACACTGACAGGAGGCAGACAGTTGAATGGTCGGATCCTCTTATGTAAGTATCCAGAATTATTATTATTTGTAAAGGTGCACTCGTATAGATTAAGCGCCATTATTGCGAAATTCATGGTCCGGATGAATGCGATTTGGCCGAACAAAACAGCCCTGCGATACCCCGAGTAATCCCGCACCCGACCATTCAAAGCACGCGTTGTGCAGATAAAATCCTCGCCCGTTATAAAACTTCATTTTGCTTGAGCCTTGGACAATTTTGTCGCATCGTTTTGATATCTCTGTATAATTTATTTTTAAATACTCAATTAATCCAGTAAAAATGTGTTATAACTAACGATCTATCCGAATTGGTAGGCTGAGAGGATAGACCGCCACATGACACTGTTTTAACACACCTTGCTCCATTCACATTCACACTTAATCTTCTCTTATTTTATCTTTTAACCTTGGCTTCATGTTTTTCTTCATTTTCTTTCTTTGTGCATTCTTTCTATTTGCTCGAACAATCTAAGCATCCTTTCATAATCTTGCTTACATCAATCCGCCTTGCTATCTTTCCGTGTCGCTCCTTTTTTCATATTTCGTACAATAAGAACAAACGAATACCCAATATAAATTAAAATAAAAAAGGACACGTTTTTGTAATGTTATTTTATTATTATATCAGTCAGATGGCGTACTCCCTCCACTAACGGTGAAAATTCTTTTATTGTCATCTTACGAATGTAAGAGTCCGGTTTATTGTCAAGAAGGCATGATAGCTACGATAAAACAAGACATTATCGAGAAGTAGTAAATTTTAATAAGGAAGTCATAAAATATTTATGCATATAGTTGCTTCAGGAGATAGTGTTCATTGAAATAAAGTAAAGTCAAACAAAACTTTCAGTTAAAAATTCCATTAAAAACATAATGCAAACTGAAGTAGTAGGTGTTAAGGTGACAATCGAGAAAAAATATTGCGAGAATTATGCAGGAGAAATTGCGAAGAGCAGACGTCGGCAAAGTCGCAAGAAAATTTACAAATACGTACAACACAAAGGCGCCCAGAATCTGCATATTCAATTCCAGGTTCAATGGCGAATGATAACTGGACCGGGTTTACAAGTCATCCGGTCCTCCCTACTCCCCCATGAAGGGTGGCCACCCTAATCTTGGTTCCAGAATTTTCTCAACGTTTGGTTCACGTATTCTTAATACCACTGGAATCTTAGCGGAATATTTTAAATAATTAGTATTTTAGTTTAGCATTGTAAATGTGATCAGAGCTTTGTCCCCCGGATTGGCTGGCGCTAGGTGCTAGGAGCGGAACTGATTTAAGGCTTTGTCTGAGATTAACCCTAATCTTGCAACCTGAAATCTCTCTCTTTCTTGAAAAATAATAATAATTTTTATTTGAGCTATCTCACATACTGAGTGTACACGTGGCCAATGTAACCGTATTCCAGAAAAAATAGATTTACTGGAAAAGATGTCGTAATTCGAAAATTTATATTCTATATAAAATTTTTTTTTTTTTAGAAAAATTTATTTATTTATACAACCGTGCCATCGTTATCGGAGAAAAAAATATATGTCTGCACTGACGAAGGCTCAGCTCAAATCGATTGACTTGTCGGCTTGTATGAGCATTGAGTATTCTATGCAGTCAACTACTTATACGCATATTAAGATATTTAGATGTGTGTATTTATCATCTTCATAAATGTTCCACTAATCTTTTATATTCAGAGCCTGTAATATATTTAATAAGAGTTTTAATGATATGGACATATTCTCGTTTAATTTAAGAAACTTTAAAAAAATTGTCATAGCTAACATTAAATAATTTAAAAAAAATCCTATTTCAAGTTGTCATGTTGTTGCTGTGGATCCTTTCCAGTTACTTGTCATCCAATTTATACACATTTGTTCACTTTAGTTTTTTTGTTCACTTTTTCACTTTTTTCACTTCTTTCATTATTATTAACAGGTATTGTTATTATAATTAAATGAAACAATATATCTTAGTTACAACCACTGATTTATTTAGTTACACGCCGACCGGTTTCGGAACAACCGTTCCTTCTTCAGGGCAAACATATAATGATGACAATTACAAAATAGTGGGTGGGTACAATTTATCAGTAGGTGTTGTGGTAGGGGTGGGGCCGTGGCTAGGAATTGATGAAGAGTAAGTGGGGACAGAATGGACACCGAATGGGAAGAGATTTAATATTGGGCTTTAGGTTAATATTTTTGTTTATTGATAATCGACTCATTATTTTTAAGGGATTTTTTTTATTTCTAGAGCTTCTAAGTTATCTAAGCGTTTTCCTTTATTATTAATGTGAAGAATATTTATCCCTGTATTTTTTTCAAAACTATGTTATTTTCAATTATATGGTTAGCGAAATCGGAAAAATTATTATTATTTAGAAACCTTAAGTGTTCTTTGATTCTAATTTCGAAATTACGCGTTGTTTTCCCGATATAAAATGAGGAACAGTCATTACATTTGAGTTATTATTGCATATTGTTATTATTGCTATTATGTAGTGAAGATACATTTTATCATACATTATGTTTTGAAATTTATCTGGTTATTAGTATATTAGTTACCTTTAAACTGTTATGTATTTGTGTTCTTACATCTTCTATTATTTTTTATCCAATATGTACAATATTGTATTTTTTGTAAATATGTCAACCCATGGGTACGGGACCCTTAGTTTTTTTTTTTTAAATTATTATTACAATTTTAAGTTATGTGAAAATCTGTTATTAGGTTTAATTTTTATTATTAAGTTTATTGAAAGAGATGTAAGTAATCTGTTGAATTTCCTGAATAAATAAGAAGACGGTTGCTGATTTACAATAATTAAAATATGAACTCCTAATTGCCCACCTCTGTCGCGTACAGAACGTCGGTGGATTAATTAAATCGCACGGTGGGGGATGACACTCCCCTGGACGGGAGGTGACAGGGGAAGGGGTGGTCCCTTCATTAGAATAAGAATCGCAATAAAACTTCCCCCCCGGAGCACAGAAGAAGGGGGAGTAATTGTCATGCTGATGTAGGCGGCGCTAATGTACCGATATATTCAGGATTATATCGGCTCCAGGCAGATAAGGACAGCGGGTGGATTAACCGTACCGTATCATTATTAAGAGTTCCTGGTAGGTATTTTAATAAAACAAATGTATGTAGGAACTGTGATATTTGTAAACATCCGCGACACATTCCTACACTGGCAACCCCTTTTGCGCAGACCCGAGTGCGCGGGACGCAACTTGACCATTCCAACTTCGACGATCTAAAGAATAGCTGCGTTTTTAATTCTCCTTCTGTAAATTTTGTCGCAGAAACTTGTAACATTTAAATAACCCTGTGATAGTTATTATTTACAATACGTGACTCTATACTAGAAACAAGGCTCAGGTAAGTGCCGTAAAACATCTCTATAGATGTCGTTTTAATTTTACATGAAAAGTGCTCACAACTAATTGAATCACTAATTGCCAAAATGCGAAAAACAATGTCTGGCATACACGTCTGGTACAAAATTAAATCATTGAGAAATCGGTTGATTTTTAAAACAACCTGGACTATACTAATAACTTTTAATAATCAAAATTAAAATTTCTATGTACTTGGATTCTTGACTAACTGTGATGGATGTTTAAAATGTTTAAAAAATTACACCCTCTTTCTGTTATTAAGAATGAATATTACTTAAAAATATTTCATGACAACTTTTTACATTCGCAAGCCAAATGTTGATAATTGTGTTACATGTGAGGAACTCAATATTAAATTAAAGAAAACACTCTTAAACGAAAGATCAAAGATGGCTTATCATGCAGAATTAGATGTCCATAAAAGAAGGGCTAAAAACTTCCTTGCGAACATGAGAAATGTTGAAGAATCCTTGCCTATTCACAAGGAGCATACCAATAAATAAATAAAAAAAATGCTGAACCATCGGCTCTCATTTTTACAATGAAATGATCAAGTGGGAAACAACAGAAGGCGAAAACATTAGTGAAATTGATGTTTTTGATTAAATATAAAAAATGTTTTTTTGCTTGATTATTAAAACACCCTGAGTCCAACATCGTTGAATTTTTTTTTAAGAAAAATTACTAAAACATTCAATGTGTTTTTTTTATGTATTGATTTCTATTTACATAAATTGTTAAATTTCCATTTTCTGACAAAAACTAGACAGCTTTCTTTTTATTATCTCAGAATGTGCTTTTATGGACTTAAGTATCTTTAATAAACAGTGATTTATCAGAAGTTGCTATTTTCATTTCGATTAATTTTGATTGCGATGGAAAACTCCAATAAGTCTCCAGAGAGAAACATGTATTACTGATTAAAAATACTTAGAAGAAACCAGTAGGATACTGATAGTAATGAAATTATTGAACTTTTTTATAAACAGATCTCTATTCCATTTAAAATCTAAAGAGACGTAAGCACAATGTGGGTAATGGATCAAACACGTAGGTATTTAAAAAATGCGCACTTCCATTATTAAATGAGCTTTTGAAAAAGTTACAATGCAGTTATAAAAGCTTCGTACAGGTTTATTGCTGCTGGTAGTATCTCGTATCTTCGTATCACATGATACCCCTACTCAGTTGGCAGCCCGTGCGGCATGCTAGTGACGTGCCGGTAATCGAAACAATGTTATCTAGCTGTGCTCATAATTATTCCTACATGTGTAAGAACTTCAGCGGAGACTGTTCGGGATTGGGGCATTCTACGGGCGATCATTCCAGAAGCTTTGAGGTTGTCCAGAATTAATTACACTGTCCGGCGAATGGCCGGATTACCTTCTCTTCGATTAATTTTGCACCCCCTTTGTTGTATTGTCTGATCACGGCCTTCATTGCTGCGGATAGTACGGATGCGGATGCGGATGGAAGGGATCTGAAATCGTAGACGGGAAATGGGGAAGAAGAAGCTTGAATAAGCGAGGAAGGAAATAATAATTGTTATTTTATTACAAGCAATGCAGTCTGCGAAGAAATACGGTGGGATTTAATGCTTTTCCCAGATGAGGTATTGAAGTTTATGGTTCTGAGGATCAGTTCAGTTTAATCGCGTAAGTATAAAGATGTTGCGAGTGTTCTTAAAACATATATCTAGCTGCAATTTTTAAGATAACGCTAAAGAAAGATCATCGTTAGTAAAATAACCGTTTAGAAATGAATTAAGAAAATCATGTAACTTTTTTTGTTTCAATAACTAAGATTAGGAATTCCATTACATATTTCATGTTGAATTTAAAAGCTTACATTGTAACCACTGGAGCGCCTAGACATTTTCAAATAAATGGGATGGGCGCTGGAGATTCCGTAGATTCCGTAGATTAAAACAAATCATACCTCCGAAATTTGATAAGAGAACAGATAAACTCTAAATTGTTCTTTAAAGCTAAATGAATTTACGTACATTTCATCATTCTTCTAAAGTTTGTAGGTTTTGTTAAAAAAATATTATAAAATTCACAAACACCTGAAATTTGACTAATTGATGGAAATCGTTTGCTGTTTGTGAGATAACTAACCATTAAAACATTACACTTTATTATTTTATCTAGAAAATATTGCAATGTACTTGCCAAATTGATCGGTTTTTCACTTCACGTATTTTACATTTATCGATCGTAATTAAACAGACTAAAAATTATCCTAGAATAATAAAAATGATATATATTTCTTTGTTATGAGTCACTCTAACGGAATTAATATTTAAAAAGGAACATTTATGATAGTGAAACGTGGCCGCTGCGATAACAGAAATGTTCAAACAGGTGAAAACTAAACTTCACTTTCGCAAAAAGTGATTTCTTGAAAATTTTGGTGAATTTGAGCAAAGTTGTTACTATTCGCAATATGATGGCATCCTTATTTTCGGCATAATATTTTTTCTTTCTTGAATGAATAGGTAGGTACTACGTAATTCTTGTAGCGAAAACCTTTCCCTATACCCAAATTTTTATAATTTTCGAATTCAACTCTGAACCGGGTTTGTTTTATTGCAAATAAGAAATACGAGAAAGAGAATTTTTTTTTTCAGCACAAACATTTTTGTTTCCCAAAGCGAAAATGCGTCAAATAAAGCAAACGATCTGTTCATTTTAAAGCTGAATTTGCGAAATTGAAAAATTTAACGTCACATCAGTTGTCGTATAAATGGAACAATTTATTACAACAATTTAAACTCCCCTGTGAGACGCTACTGAATTGTAAGTGACATGAAGCAATAATCATAAAACCGCTGATATTTCACAAATATATTTTGATGAACACGGCTAACCCTCTGGCCGAAAGAACGGCGGAAATTTCGCCTGGTGGGGGTGGATTAACCCCCGTTTACCCCTTAAATCACCCCAACCCTCCCGCCCCCGCCCCTTTCCGCTTCTCCCCTTAATCCACCCTGCCTTGTCACTTCTCAGCCCCGGGACACGATCCGGTAAACCTTTGAGTTTACGCCCGAGTAATTTCTTAACGATACATTATAAATGGTAAGTGTATGGGCGAATAGCAACTTAAGTATTATTTTCATACAGCGCCAAAAGTCGGTTAAATAGAGAAACTCCAACATCATAAATTTAAATAGAGAATATATGACGCAAATGTGAATGGTAGAAGAAGTCGAGGACGCCCGAGGAAGACATGGCACGATCAAGTGAATCACATACTTTAGTCGGACCATGTCAAGAGTCAGAATAATAGATTGTATGAGGAGATGTATGAATGTGAATGAGGCAAGGAGTGTATGCCAAGACCGAGTTGCTTGGCGGTCTGTCCTCTCTGCCTACCCTTGCGGAGAAACGGCGTGATGGTTATGTAGTTAGTTGGTTAATCCTTAAAATAATTGATCTGGTGTTAGGTTAACAATCCGCGCGAAAGTCCTCCATTACAGGTTTAGATTATTGCGAAGTAAGTGTTTATTGATGTAATAATGTGTTGATATAGTTGATAGAGTGCAATACGGCATTATAACCCAAAAATAAATCAACTATACTATTTTTTACATATATGTACAACTTATACTTACCTTACTAATATTGTAAACGTGAAAGTTTGTATGGATGTATGTATGTTGGTTACTCTTACACGCAAAAACCACTGAATGGGCTTTAATGAAACTTTACAATAATATAGAATACATCAGAATAACATATGGGCAATAATTTATACCCAAAACTTGCTATTTTCCATGTATTACAAATAATAATAATTGTTTAATAGAAAACGTCAAAATTTGAGAATGAAATTTTGGAAAACAATAATTGTAAAACCAAAATTCTATTTTATAAAATATTTAAATTAGTGAATTTATTTGAAGTACTCGCCCTTGAATCGAATAAAGAATTATATATATTTTAAATAAATAGGTAATTTTTTTTTATTATAAATATAGATGGGACCTATGAAAAGAAAATAGGCTAATCGAAGTACTAATCCTGCGCAGACGAAGTCGAGGGCAGAAGCTAGTACTTTATATAGATACTAATTTTTCCGTGAATAGCTCATATCATACCTGATCATTAATGTGTACATTAGTTCAATACTTCAAATAGTTATAACAACATACAACCTTACCTAACCTAAACAATTTGGCCACTGAGAATTCTTATTTTTAAGTCATTTCAGTCAATTTCTTGTGACAGTTTTTTTCCACATTTTTGGCAGCTACTTTTTGAATATAAACAATTTTTCGAAGACCTGATTAGTGACCTATGTAGATAGTGTCTCCGATAAATATATTCAATTTAATTTATATTGATTAAGTCATTAGTCCCAGTAAGGGGAGAGATCCTGGGTTCGAGTCCTATTTGCAAACGTCAGCTTTCCGTTTCTTGTTCCTTTCATATTTAATTTATATATGTAGTTTTATCTTCTTCTTTAATGATATTTGTATTTTTATTCTAACCGGTCTGACTCGAATGTACCTACCAACCCCTAATATCGTTAAATCAGACGTCATAAAAATAAACGAGACCCTGGGAGAAGAAAATACTGATCTCAAACGTATTAATTTCATACTATGTGTCTCTGTAGAACCTTATTTCCTTACTACGCATATTGGCGTAAGTGTGCAGAGGATAACTACCCTAAGCACTGTGTGAGTTGTGCCGTGCCGACAGTCGTAAGGGCAGGTGATTTATTATCATGGAGATGAGATCTGCATGGAGTACCGAGTGTAGAGTATGGAAGAGGGTGCGCTATACTTAACACTGATTATTTCTGACATCTCGTAATAATAGCGATTACTATCATCGTTAATGCAAAAGCTTCGAAAAACGTGGAGTTTTATTTAGCTATTGCAAATTCAATCCTTTTTCAAAGATGAACCACCACCTTGGGTTATATGCGGGTTTAAACTTGAAAAAAATGTCACAGGTTCTAAACTATAGATAAGCAGATTTTTTGTTGTTTTTTGTTGATTGTAATTTTCTTTATTCATATGAATGTTTTTGATCAAAAGTTTTAACGTGATTATCGACTACCAGACTTGGAGCCAGTGAGACCATACCATCCCTAATTGGGTTATTGTTGTTAGGCTGAAGAAAGTGGGGAGGAGAAGGAGATAGGGAAAAGGAACGCGGTACAGCACCTGGATATTCAGAGCTGGTCACCAATTACAGCTAAAGCCATTTCAAGCAACGTTTCAGACCTGAATGGTGGTCTTACACCAGGGCAATACTGAGAGTATATTCCTCTGTAGAACGTGTCACAAATATACTATATATTATTTTAATTGACTAAATTGTGAAAAATCACAAATTAATCAAATTGAATTTACTTACGCATGCAGGGATAATCTCAATGCTCAAAGGGATTAAACTATATTCAGTGACGAGATCTGAATAGGCAGGTATTTTTCAATAATTTTTATCTCAATATTTCATCTCTTTACTTCCATCAGCTTCACAATTTCCACAACGGGGACGCTTTATTCCTTCGTGCTCCTGGCTATCCTGATTTTTGTTCGATATCATAAAAATATTCATTTGAGTATACGGTGGGTGGCCACATAATAAAATATTTTAATCAAAGCTGTCATTTATTATGTATTATGTTTCTACACAAACGTAGAGATTTCTTCAGTTGGATAGAAGTAAAATAATAATTTAAATACACCCAAGGGTTATAAATGTATACACATGGTTTTTATTCTTGTTGCCTTTTCCCTTGAGTCTCTGATAACGGCCCTAGATCCGGAAAGGTTGGAGATCCTCGATTTACAGAGATACACAAGCCACCCTTAACCCTCCCACCCACCCTAAACCCACCCTAACCCTCGTGTGCGAGTCCTTCCTCTTCCTCTTCCTCACCCGATCGGAATCGTCCCCATGACAACTCTTCAGAATGATGGGGAGGCCATGGGGCTTTTCTCTCAATTCATATTACGTCATATGCCAACTGAGTTGAAAAAAATATGGCTTACTTTCGTCTCTATGGACTGCAAACATATTAAGAGCGGGGAAAAACCTCCACCGGTCTCCCAATCATACGGTAGAATTTATTTTTCTTTATTATTCTCAAATAGACTTTGTATTCGGAATTGAAAAGATGTGAGAAATAAATTGCTTTGAATGTTTTCGTGTGTTAGGCGCGCTGGAAAACTGCTTTTGTCGCAAAAGTGCTCCTTTGTGCTGTGGGAAATGTATGAAAATAATGATATAAAAGCCTGGAATCGAGAGCATAAATACAGTTATTATTGTAACAGGAATTCAGACAAATCCTTTAACATTTAAATTGATATTCGTTACCTTTCAAACACCGCGAGATACCCAAACACGTATTAAAATGGTTATAAAATTCTTAAATAAATAAATAATCACAAAATCAGGCGCATTTCCCGTTTTCTTCCTTATCGTTTTATTTCTTATAACTGTGGAATTTTCGCAGAGTCTGTGGAAATGGAAGGGATTGGAATATATTTGATTCGCATGACCGGTTTGGAATTCGGAAATACTTAAAACGGATGCTGCGCGTGGGATATGCAGATTTTTTTTCAGTAGGAATTTGCAGAATCTCGCAGGTTTTTCACATAGTCGGATAATATAATTTACGATACAGGAAATCGTATCGGAATGCCAAGCCACAGGGAATGTATTCCATAAAATATATATTATGTGAAAAAGCATTTCAAATATGACTACCTGCTCTTTTGTATCACATTATTTTGTATCACGGTAAAAAGAAACTCGGAAAATATTCGCAATAACGGCATTGCATCAATTTTTTTTATTAAATATTTCATGAAAAGGTACACTGTGACAAGATTCTACGTTATCTGTTGAATTATAAATATTAAACGAAATTCAGCAGAAAACATTATCTAACATCCGAGGAAAGGTACCGCGACATTATTGAAAATTAGATTTTCTGCAGGTAGGAGAAAAATGTTATTCTAAAATACGATAATTTTATTCGTAAAAACGGTTAAAAACGGGACTGAAATTCTTAAGAACAAATTAACAGTGTTTCAATGTTTATTGGCGGGAAAATGTAAGAATTATTTGTTGATATACGTAATTTCTGACTTATACCAACAAATTATTCTTACATTTTCCCGCCAATAAACATTGAAACCCTGTTAATTTTCTCCGTAAGAACTTCAGTCCCGTTTTTATAATAAAATGATGGTATTTTAGAATAACATATTTCTCGGTGTATGGTTGTAAAATTACTTAGACGATCGAAACAAATTACAAAAAGCTGAATTTATTCAAAAAATAACGTCTTCACAAAAAATCGATGTTCAAATATGATCCAACTAGATCCAGCAGCGAGCACGGCTACTTTCGTTGTCAGAATTTTTTTAACCTTTTTTAATTAACCCTAATGATGCCCATTCAAGGAGAACTTATTCGTATTAAAAACAAGTACCTACCTTTGGTAATTTTAAGTAGATTGAAAAAGGGAAGGGTTTGTAAGGGATGGATGGTTGCCTAGTTAACCTTAGAATGACCCCAGGCAAAACAAGGATTATTTTCGTCTCATAATAAATCGCAAGGAAAATTTAATAACTCACATGACTCACATATTACATGGAAATAATAATAATATAACATTATATATTTCATTTTGAATGTTAGTTGGTAGTTGTTATCAACCACAATGTATTTATTATACGAGGATATCAATTACCATATTATACACGAAGCTTTTTACAGAAATATTTTTTAAATGGATTCAACGTATTGTGTGTGGGGGGTAAATTCCGGAAAACAAGATTATCATTAGATCTGTTATGTAAGGGGTATAATAATTTCAAAATTACTTTCATTGTATTGAAAATTACATAGAAAGAATAAAGAAGAAATTTGAATTCCAAAATATTATTAAGTGCATGTTCGTAATAAACATTAACTTTGTGGCTCGCCATAATTTACAATAAAATATATAAATTTGTTATATGTTTCATTCTAGATGTGTTTCCAATGAACCGCTCTGTTATTGCTGGATTTCGCGCAACTACCCCCCTCCCCCTTTGACCTCCCACTCCAGCACCTAAATGTTTGGTATATATCTATCAATATTTTGTATCATAGGTTAGTTTTAATATTCTCCTGACGAAGGAAGGGTTCATCCGAAACCGGTAGAATGTAATTAAAATTAAAGTGGTCTAAAAAAAATATATATATTTTATTGTATATTATTAAGTGGATCATAGAGTTTTTAAATACATAAAATGTAAGTACTTACTAATGTAAATTAGCATCCATCAAGTATACTGGTAAGACCTACGTACCTTGGAGCATCCAAACTGGAGAGAGCTGGTACAAAACAGAAATGAGTGGAGGAATACTCTTGAGGAAGCCAAGACCCATCATGGATTGTAGAGCCAATTGTGATGATGATGATGATACTTTTTTTTTATAAGCAAAACGTCAATGTAATATATCATCGAAGAAGAAGACAAAAATAATAATCTAAATTAAAATATGAAAATGAACAAGACACAAAAAAATAATAAAACATAATGGTCTTAAGCACTTTCATTACTTAAAAAACTAACATTTTGTGTTGCTGTGTTTGAAGAAAAATTGTTGGTGAAGAATATTTGGTTAGCTATTTATATTGTTAGATTCGAATTTCTGCGATAGAATTTCTAGAATAGAATTTTTAGACTTTTGTGAGATTACAATAGATGGTAGGGACTTACAACAGGCTGATGGAAACAAAAATTAACCAGTTTTAGATATATTTAGTTCAACAGAGAACAACATATACGTATATATGTCCGGGAGTAAAGTGCATTAACTTTGGGATGTGATTCTACGTGATAGTATAAGTAAAAAGATTAATAACCTTTTTCGTAATTCCTATTTAGTACTTTTTTGATAAAATGATAAAAACAAAAATTAACCAGTTTTAGATATATTTAGTACAACAGAGAACAATATATACGTATATATGTCCGGGAGTAAAGTGCATTAACTTTGGGATGTGATTCTACTTGATAGTATAAGTAAAAAAGATTAATAACCTTTTTCGTAATTCCTACTTAGTACTTTTTTGATAAAATGATAAAATTAGTCCGGCGTGTGCGCCCGGCACTAGTAGGTATTTCCGCTGTTACAATACTGGCCACTCGAAACCAACATCGCCCCAGTCGGGCCCGGATGACTCACAGCAAATTTATCAAGTTAGTACCTTACACTAAGATACGTCTTTTTGTATGGGAAAAAAAATTGGAATTTTAAAAAAGTTATCAATTTTTTTTAACTCCTATTATCATGAAATATCACCTCCCAAAGTTAATGCACTTTACGCCCAGACACCCTGTATTTAGTTTAGTTTAGTATTTAGAAAAACATATATTTAGTTTATCCACTGGAGCGACAGAGCAATTAAAATATTTTTTCTCGGATTGCTAGAGGAAATTTTTCCACCCACATTCAAAAAATCTTACCTCCGAATTTGAACATGGAGACATACAAACTGATTATAGTTCTATGTAGCCAATGAATTTCCCTATCTTTTGTCTATTATCACGTATTTGTAGGATTTATAAAAAAAATATAATTAAATCTTTTACCTTAAAACATGTTAAAGAATCTAGAGAATGTTTATTTTGTTATAGTTTGAATTTACAATATATTATATAGTTGTTTTAATAAAAAATAAAAAATAAATTAATTTGCCACATTTTGGCAACAAAGCAATCCGAGGTTTTGTAAATAGTGCCATAATGTGGTAAAAAGCGCTCGAGTGGTTATTTGCTAATTCATAACATGATACCTTTTGGCATTTCTACTGGGGAAGCTTTCTTTGACGCTTCAAAGCGGTTGAAGCTAATACTACGCCCCTGCTTAACATCAGTTTACGAGCACATATAAACACGAATGATTTACGCGTGGTTGATGATATTAGTATTATTCATTTATGCACGTTTGCGGTTTGATCTGATTCATAATGCACTAGTCTTCTGGGCATGCGCACTCGCAGTTTGCACGTGTTCATAACAAAACGTCGGCCCATTAATAATGAAATATTCTCTCGTTATTTAAACGGCCGTTCCGGAAGATTTACGTGATGAATAATAAATTGCATTACACACGAGGGGTGAGGGTGAACTATTTACCTGTAAAATCCAACCCCCGAAGCACAATTATGAATGTTTCTGGTTATTGAATTAAACAGTTTTTGTAGCTAATAAATAACTCAAGTTGGAGGGAAAACGTTAACCCCTACGGAGATTTATTGAAAAACTAGACAGTCCTGTCTGTTTTCAGCATTAGTCTAAATTATTCCTGGAATTCGTTCAACCGGATTTTATACTGATTTTAATATTAAAAGTAGCAACATTTTAATACACCCACTTGAAGGATACTTAAATATTAAAATTTCTTTAATAAAGGGAAACTGAAAACTTTTTTATAACTATGTAGATGTGAAAGCATAATTTATAAGCGCTACTGGCGTGTTGAAAGATTATTGTTTTTTGCGTTATTAAACTACTGAGAATTCAGAATCGAATTTTTCATTATCTTATCGAAGGTTGGTCATCATCAGGGCAATCTGCACCCTGCAGATTGTAGATCGGATTACTCCGATGAAATAAACTTGTACCAGTCACGTAAGTTTCGAAGCTTTGTTGTACGGCGTCAAATATTCCTTTTATTATCACTTGTATTATTTGTAGCTGTATCCTTATAAACGTGTGTCTAGTAATGTTACTGTTATATGATATACTAAGAGTGATTGACCGAAAGTTGAGAATAAAAGTTTAAAAATGCTTGCAACTGTACAGGGAGGTTCCAATGAGAAAGAACGATTATAACCCGTATCAATTTTTTTAAAATAAAAGTTTAATATCGATAATTTCATTCAAAGCTTGCTTTAATATATGCGTACATTCAAGTAAGTGATAAAAATGCTCAAAACGCCGATGATAAATTATTAATTATCGTGTACTTCTTTTAAGTATTTTTTGATCATAAGAATTTATGATTTTTCAATAATATCTAAATAAAATAAGTGTAAAAAAAAAAATTGAAATATTTTAGTTTGTAAGACCTTAAATAAATAGACAAACTGGGGTATTTTTGTCACGAAACACGTTCTCGGATTTATTTTTTTATGATTTTAATTTAACTAAAATTAAAATTCTTAAAACTGTGTTGACTAAGGACCAGTTGTTTCGGAAAATTTCACGTTTGAATTTCCTTCAAATCGTCATTCACCGAAAAATTGGGTTGTTTCAACCTCCGTCAGAAGAAATTTGAAGGAAAATTTTATGGAAATGTTTCGAAAATGAAGATTCTTTTTTTCATTTCAAATTTGACACGCAATCACGTCTTCCTATATTTCAAATACGAAATGGGTTGTTTCAACTCCAAATAACGTTCGATAAATTTTATTCAAGTGTTCCCCGCCGAATCACAATTTTGACGTCTGCGCATGCGCCTCCAATTATTTCGCTAACCATCCGGACTCGGCTGATCACATTCACATCACATTTCTATAGTATTTTCACTGCTGACGGAAGTTGAAACAACCCAATTTTTCCATCATGTCATCATCCATAAACAAAATTTGAATCAAACTCGCTAATTCTTATCTTACATTATAAAACATATACAAATGATATCGAAATTTTTAATGTAACAATTATAATAAAATAAATATTTTATGTCAACATGTTATTTCCGATAATTTGAATCTATTATTTTGTAACTTTATCCAATTGTAATCCAAGGTAATGTAAGAAAATATTCTCTGCAACCTATTTTTTATTACCCACCCTTGTGAAAAAAATGTTATCATTGTGTATCCAATGTAAAATCCCCATGGACGTATAAAATAGCATATAAAAAAGTAGATAAAATTTACAATTAATCAATTACAGAAATTTTACAAACCTTGAGGTGCTCAGTTCTGCCCCCGATAATAATTCAGATAGTGAATATTTCTAGTGGTCTTACCTGAAACAAAAAAAGAAACATTTTAATTAAAAAAATAATCTACGTTGTTTTTCTTCGGATCAAATATTAATTATCTTTTGAAGAATAAAGATTCACGGCGAATAATCCGGCCTCTAAGCACAATAAGGTTACACTACATCCTTGTTGGCTCACCACGCACACAACAATAAACATAAATGTTTATCACGCACACAGGGCGTTTAAAGCTCTCAATGGGTAAAGATTCTATTTAATAAGCGAGCTTTACATAGCCCGTATGTAGAGCACAGTATGCAGAGGCTCCTTGGAATTTCGCATAATAGCGGAGGTTCCTTTGACGTTTGCCTCGTGTATAGTTTTCCTTATCGCCGAGCCACCCCCCAGCCACAGAGGCGAGATCTAAGGGTAAAGAACCAGAGAAGCTTAACCAAATCACTACCTTCCTTCTTCTTCGCTACCCGGCTTCTTCCCTAGCAGCTAGATTCCTTGCACTTCCTCCCCACTTCCCACAAAGGCCGGCTTACGGGCAATACACGATACACTAGATAAGAAATCATTTTATTATATTCCTAAGCGTTATAATGGATAGCGAAAGGAAATTTTCTCTGTTCTACTTTACTTAACAAGGTTTATAGTATATTGTTAACGCCGTGCATTCAACTGTCTAGTTTAATACAATGTGTATTAACGCTGTTCATTAAATGAAAGAACGTAAATATCGAATGCCACGAACTGGAACAGAGTTTGTGGGATTAGAAATAAAAACATGTTTAAAGAATTATATTACAACATGTTAAGCGTTTGGAGATATGTATAATTAGGATAATAGTATGCATGCACCACGCTCAAGAGTGAAAAATTCACTCAGTATCGCCCTGGTGAAGGACCACCATTCAAAAGCGAAACGTTGCTAGAATAGATACGTTTTTAGATTTTCACGGCCAAAAGCATTTTTGTTGTTTGTTTTTGGGGTGTTATGGTGTGTGTCGGATCTGCCGGATTTGTCCTGATGATGGACACTGCAACGCTGTCAGAAACGTCGGCTAAAGAAGGAGGTAGCGCAACACGGCATAACACCCCAAAAACAAACAACGAAAAAAGTTGCTAAAATAAATTTTAATATTAATTTAACCAGACAATACCGAAATGTGTCTTCTTTAAATCAAATTCTAGGCGTATCGACTATTTTTTTAATAAAAAAACATAAATTGATTTTAAAAGATTGTTATTTAATCTGGAAAACGCATTTTTAAATTTTTGAAAAACTAAGTTTTTTTTTGTAAATACTAAGGTTATAGTTTTGGTCTTTGGCAGATTTGTTAAATTTTCGAACGAAATATTTTATTAAATAACACAAATTTCAAATCATATAATCATACATCTAATAAAATTATTATTATTATTAATATTCTCATTATAATCCTGACTAAGAACCCATCGGTTTCAAAACATGTAGATTTTTATGAAAAATATTTAGTGGTGAAAACACAGTTAATTGTTTCATTTTATAAATAATGAAGCCAAAAAGTAAATATGCAACGTTTGAAGAAATAACTATTACAGTTTATATATTACTGTCTCTAAGAAGGTTGAGTTCAACCGAAACCGGTTGACGAATATAAATTAAAACAAAATGGTTTAAAATAAAGTATAAATAGTCCCAGTTGTGACCGTTATCTTTTATTATTTTTTTGTGTCTTGTTCATTTTCATATTAAAAAAAATTAGATTATTATTGTTATCTTCTTCTTCAATGATATATTACATTGATGGGAATAACCTTTAAAAGTTAAAAAGAGAGTTTTTCTTATAAAAATATAAATATTGATTTAGACTTTTATAAAAAGTCAATAGGTGTTCCATAAAAATAAAAAATCGGATATATTTATCCGAGACACTATCTAGGTAACAAATACATTCTTTGAATACTTGTTTCCAATAATAAAGGTAGCTGCCAATAATATGGAAAAAAAACATTAGTCGAAGATAATATTGTTAATTCTGAAATTTGAAATATGAAGTTGACAATTACGACAGTCTCATAATAGATCGAAGTAGCCCAATTGGTAGAGGTTTATGTCCCGTTAAGACGTAAGGTTCTGGGTTCGAGTCCCAGTTGCGACCGTTATCTTTTATTATTTTTCTGCGTCTTGTTCATTTTCATATTTAAAAAAATTAGATTATTATTGTTATCTTCTTCTTCAATAAAATAGTGTATTTTTTTTATTTTGTATAATTTATAACAGTTAAAATGGAGTTATGTGAGTAAGACCTGCCATAAAAGCGCAATTCTTCACCGTCACTTTGCAACTCTAACCCCGTATTTGCGGCATTTTCTCCGTGATTTCCCGCAAAGCGCCACCTATTGTAAATTGTGTCGCGGCGCGCTCGTTAGCTAATTCAGAGCGCTTTTATTTTGCGCCGCTATCCACTTGCGCGCCATTTGTATTGTGATATAACGGGAGCAGTTTCCGCCCGGCGATGTATGGCGCTGCATTCGGTGCTAAATGAACCGCCACCGTGCTGCAGCGAAATGGCGACACTGTGAAGACTTAAAAATACAATCAATTTAAACGGACATATAAAATATTACACGGTGGACTTTGACATTGTTACGGAAAATCAACACAGTCAGCTATAATTCTAGGATGCGAAAGGTGGAGCTTTTGGAGTACTCAGATCAGAACTAGTTACTAGATTCTCTGAAGACCACCATTCATAATTGAAACATTGCTTGAAATAGCATTATGCGTGTTTGTTGACAAGATCTGAATAGCCAAGTACTTCCCAACCTCCATATTTCTCTTTCCATCTCTTTCCCCTCCCCTCCCCTTCAGCTTCAAAACATTTCCTAATTACGAATACCATGGTCCCACTTGCTTCGGGTAGTTATTACTCTTGTGCACGGGGAAAAATGTTATTCTAAAATACGATCATTTTATTCGTAAAAACGGTTAAAAACGGGACTGAAGTTCTTACGAACAAATTAACAGTGTTTCAATGTTTATTGGCGGGAAAATGTAAGAATAATTTGTTGGTGTACGTACGAAATTACGTATACTAACAAATTATTCTTACATGTTCCCGCTAATAAACATTAAAACCCTGTTAATTAGTTCGTCAGAACTTCAGTCCCGTTTTTAACCGTTTTTACGAATAAAATGATCGTATTTTAGAATAACATTTTTCTCCGTGTGCGGTGTTAAAAAATACAGCTATTTCACATAAGATGAATCGCCAACATCTTCGGTGTCAACCTTCCCGCCAACAACGTTTGTAGAATTTTGCCACTCATAGAAACGCCGACAGCGAAATTTAACACCATTATTTTTATCTTTGTAGGTATGTATTAAAATATTAATTTTTTACGTGTTTTCTTTTAAATTATATAATATATTCAAGAGCGATTGAATCTATTCAAATAATCTATGAATATTATCATTTAAAGTTGAACTAAATGCTTTACTCCAATCCCACGAGGCACCACTTTAATTTTTCAACCCTGGAAAAAATTTGCTTACTTATGTTTTCACAAAACTATTCATAATAAGCTTAAAATCATTCATTCTTTGAGCATTATATTCACATTAATTTTCCGGATAGACGTATTTAAAGGAGTCATAATAATATATTCCTTCCTGAAAGTTTTAATAACAATGTTACCTACATAAATCAACTGTCTCGAATTGGTTAACAGCGAGTTCATCGAAAACGAGTCCATCGAAAACGAATTTTGTATAAACTTTTTTTCGGAATCCTAACCTACCCTAACCAAACCTAATTTAACCTAACCTAACCTAACCTAACCTAACCTACCTAACCTAACCTAACCTAACCTAACCTCTCGTTGGTCGATAAATTTGCTTTCGATGAAGTTTTTTTTTTTTTATAGAGAATACCTCACAAGAGTCCCAACTGCTCCCATCTGGAGCCAGTGAGACTATGGCTCCCCAATTGGGGTACGTTGTGAAGCTGAAGGTAAGTGGGGAAGGGAAGGAGATGGGGAAGAGGAAGGTAAGGAAGTACCTGGCTATCTAGTCACTAAACACGGCTAAAGCCATTATTAAGCAACGTTTAAATTCTGAATGGTGGTGTAAACCAGGGCGATACTGAGAGTATCTTCCACTCTGGAACGTGCCGCAAATATAGTATATATATTATTTTCATTAATTAGTTGTGAAATAACACAAATTAATCAAATAAAATTTATTTGCAAACGTCGGGTTCGAACCCGCGACCTCCCGATTGGAAGTCAAGTGCCACGGACGGCCGTCAACTCGTCGGTTACCATCATCTGTGCATGTGACTATATACCTACGCAAACAGTTTCGCATATTTTAAAAAGCAAATTAGCAGTCTATTATGACGTATCATGGAGAAAGTGAAAAGCCTTTACGATTCTTTTTTTACATCATATATTTCTTTTAATCTTTATGTTTTATTTTTCTTATCTCTCTTTATATTTTTGTTTATATCTTGTTATTTCTAATTATTGTTAAAACGTCTAAATAGAGAAAAATAAATCTTAAGCTGTGAATTCTTTAAACAGTTTTCAATGGAATATTAACTTCTAGACTCTCTACAATGTACATTTTTTTCATGTTAATAATAATGAAAAATTTGTCGAACTAAAAACCCTGACTTACAAAACATTAAATAACCAGCAAAGCAGGAACAAATTAATGCGTGTACCCAGAACACTAAAATGTAATTATAATAAATGTTTATGATAATAAAAATGTTGCATTTACGTTAAAGTTAAAAATAGATATGAAGATCTGTGAAACAACACTTTAACCTTGACCAGGTTAAGAAAGGTTGAGGAGTTACGATCTACATTCCAACCGAGAAAATTTATTCAATATTGAATTTATACGTTGAAGTAAACACTAATGAATACAAAAGTAAAACGTAGAAGTACAGAAGTTACTTAGGATACAGTTGGAAATAGATAATATTGCTTTTTAGTTATCAACTTTCGGTCTGTAAGCCATCAAGGGTAGTTGGAATCTAATATAAAAAAATATGTTTGTTTGTTTGTGTGTTCGTATGTTACGCGCGGCCATACCGTTCATCCGATTGCGATAAAACTTTGGGAATGTGATGTGCGCATACCCGGGAAGGTTATAGGATAGTGAGTTCTGGCGTTATGAAATTATTTTCTATTCTATTCATACGATTGCGATTAAATTTTTATCTGATTGCTATTATTATAAATTTTTTGGATTGTTGTGAACATGCCCGTGAATATTTCTATTTATTTATATATACTGGTGTGCTATGGCATTATGAAATTTGCATAAAAAATTAAATACCTCAATCCCCGTCAACTTCAGACCACCAAACGAGAGGCTGAAGAGAAAAGTATGGCACTATAGGTCAGCAGATTGGTTCGGTCTGCGGGCACATTTTAATGCTTTCCCGTGGTCAGCTGTCTGTTTTCGGACTTCGGATCCCTCAAGATGTGCCCAGGAAATTGGTGAAGTCATCACATCCGCGATGGATGGCTTCATTCAATCCACTGTCAAGGAAACTGGTGTGGGCTCAAAGCCGTGGTTCAGTCGACAATGCTCCGAAGCAGTTCGGCGAAAAAACGCGGCTTACCGAGCCTACAACACATTTAGAACATCCGAAAACAGAGCAGCATATAACAAATTGGCAAAGGAATGCAAGAGGATCATAAATAGGTCAAAGTTCGAGCACGACCTGCAGATCAGCAAAAAGCTGGCTGCATGCCCGCATGGCAGCAGAGCCTTCTGGTCGCTTGCGGGCTCAATAGGTCGCAATTTCTGCAAATCCAGTCTGCCACCTCTTACCAGACCTGACGGCTCACTGGCAAACACCGCCACCGAAAAGGCTAACATATTAGGAAAAATGTTTGCGGATAACTCAACCCTCGATGATCGTGGTGCAGTCCCGACGTCGGTTCCTCACTGCGGTTTCTATATTAAAAAGCTGAGGATCCGGCATCGGGATGTGCTCCAGGTTTTACGAGGGCTTGATGTTAATAAAGCTAGTGGGCCTGACGGAATCCCCGCCCTGGTATTGCGGAGGTGCGCTGCAGAAATAGCTCTGATTTTGACGAAGCTTTTCAAAATGTCCCTGAATTCTGGCTCTGTACCCTCTGGTTGGAAAAAAGCGGTTATCCACCCTATTCCAAAGAAGGGTGACCGCTCCAACCCGGCCAACTACCGCCCCATAGCGATCACATCAGTTCTATCCAAGGTGATGGAACGGGCGATCAACGACAAACTGCTCACATACCTCGAGAAGAACAAAATTATTAACGACCGCCAATACGGATTCCGGCGGAACCGCTCGTGCGGTGATCTTCTCGCGTATGTGACGCATGTTTGGGGGTGGTGCCTGGAACGTTTCGGTGAGACCCAAACGGTCGCACTGGATATTTCCAAGGCTTTTGACCGGGTCTGGCACCGAGGACTTGTCAACAAACTGCCTTCTTACGGACTTCCCGCATCCTTGTGTACGTGGATTGCCGACTTTTTGAGGGAGAGGTCGATTCAGACGGTTGCTGATGGCTTCACCTCTTCCTCGCACTCGATAAATGCTGGCGTCCCACAGGGATCTGTTCTGTCTCCGACTTTGTTTTTGTTGCACATCAATGACCTCTTGACATGTGCACCAATTCATTGCTACGCGGATGACAGTACAGTCCATGATAGCTTTTTGTTTGACAAGCCCCCAAAGGGTGCACAAATTCCAACGGCTCGGAGGGCTTTGAAGCAAAGAATGGACGGTTACCTCGAGAGTGTTTTCTCTTTTCAATGTTTCAAAGACCCAATCATGTCTGATTACGTCTAAAAGGGATCGAAATGACAATCTAGTCTCCTTCAACGGTAGCATTCTTCCAAACAGGTCCTCCATTGATATGCTCGGTGTATCTCTAAGTGACCAGCTCAGGTACGGGGGCTCCATCGAGGCCAGAGTTAAGTTGGCCTCTCAGAAACTGGGCGTACTGTACAGGGCCCGCAGATACTTTAATTGTACACAACTGCTAACCCTGTACAAATCGCAAGTGCGCCCCACTGTTGAATTTGGCAGCCATCTCTGGTCTGGAGCCCCGATGTACCTGAAAAACACCCTCGACTCTGTGCAGAAACGGGCGGTCCGCTTGATAGATTCTCCTGTCTTAACAAACGGATTGCAATCTTTAGAGCACAGGCGTCGGGTGGGAATGCTATCCTTGTTCTACCGGTATTTCAATGGAAGATGCTCCGAGGAGCTAGCGTCATTGATCCCCTCGGCACCGGTGCATAATCGGGAAACACGCCAAACGCGCGCCCAACATATGTACACAGTTGACATTTGTCACATGAGAACGGGACGCTTCTACGACTCGTTTTTGTGTTCAACAGCTCGGCTGTGGAACGATTTGCCGGCCTCTGTGTTTCCTCCTTCCTATAACATGGGTCTCTTCAAGACCCACGTTCACTCCTTCCTCTCCTCAAAAAGACCCTCCTCACAGCATCTCCAAAGATGACATAGGCCCTGAGGGAAATTATTTTCCTCAGGGCCTCCTGTGTGGAGTTAATGTAAAAAAAAAAAAATAGGTCACGCGAGTTGCTGGAAAAAATGGTGTATTTTATGGAGTTAAGCGGCAGGGAAAAAAGGCTTAGGGGAGGGGTAGGCGGAGGGTCACATGGGGAATTAAGAAAGGGGTCATCGCTGGAGGGGAGACGAGGAAGAGGGGAAGGCGGAAAAGGTGGAAGTGGAATGCGTGAGGGGAAGGGAGGGGGGAGGGGTCACGAGAAAGGAATTAGCGGGAGAGGGGAGGGGGAACGCGTGGAAGGTGAAAAGGGAATGCGGGAGGGGAATGGGACGTGGCAGGTGAATGGGAAGAGGAGGCGGAAGGGGAACGGGGACGAATGGGAAATGACATGAAGGGATAAACAATGTGTTTATTTAAGTGGCCCAACGCATGCCGCCAGCTAGTGGTAAATACTTAATTGAAAATTTTTATGAAAGTGCGTAAAAACGCGCGGTTGAACTAAAACTTATTTGACTATTGTGGCAGATATTACTAGTCTAAGAAAGGCAAGAACCTTTTAAAATAAAAACAAACACAGACAGTTGGAAAGGTTGTTTCCGCCCGACAAATTACTACTTCGCGCCTAAAGAGGTTTTACTTAAAAAAACAGTTTATCGGTATGTGAAATAATTTGCATTCGTGTAACTAATATTATATTGCCAAATATTGTCATGGACAAAGCAATAGGTTATACAATAGCACCTATCTGTAACAGAGGCGAAATAAATAATAAAGACACGAACATTTTTTTTACTGCCATCAAATTTATAAATTCCCGTCGTGCACACTGACACATTGCGCACACTAACCCATCGCGCACATTTACTTATCGCAAATCGCGTACACTTACAGAAAAAAAATTCACACATATAGCAGTAATTGTACCGATATACGAACGTCATTTCCGTTTGAAAATGTTACTTCCGTCCGAAAAACATCTGAATTACTTATCGTATCGCGTCTAAAGAATTTTAGTTTTACATAGATAGTTAGAATCAAGGTAAGTAGTACAGTTTCCAATATAACATAGTAACCATCGAGTGTATATTATCATAATGCCCATATAACTACAGAAAACAAAAACAAAAACAAAAAAACAAAACAAAAATATATCTCGTTTGGTATGTCAAACATTCCACAACTATTCATTGAATTTGTATCCACAGAACGAAACGGTTAAACGAAGTTAACATTTATGTAGATATTTGCATGGCAACCAATTTATTTGCCACGTACCTCCCACTAGTGGGTAGTACTACGTAATGATCAACACTTGTGGACACAACAATAATACTCAAATTGTCCATTCAGTGAATGATAAATGAACGGCCCGTGACAATACAAAGGTCGCCCTTAGCACACACTACGAATGTGCACTTACTGACTGTATGGATAAATACAGGCTCCTTCCACTGAAATTTGTAAAGGTATTGTAATAAAGCGCAAAATCAACTGACATCGTGTACGTTACACCAAGCGAAGGCTGTATTCTACATTGAAGGGGCAGCAATCCACCCACTCTGAACTTCGCACTTTTATTTTGTCAAAGTTTAGGATCGGATTCATAGGTACTCAAATACAGCAAAGGGTGCGATATTTTGCTACCTTTGTAGCAGGGGTAGCTTATTTTCTTGAAGTTCGGCCTTTGTTATCGTTTTTCGTAGTTAGACTAAAATAGATTTAAATATCATAAAATAAAATCCAATATTCAAGAGTAACATTATTATGTTTCTAACCTATGCTTTAGTCGTGTATAATTGAATATATTTAAATGATTGACATAACTTTTTACAATAATGTATCAAATTACAAAGAAGTTGTTAAATTCTATTTTTATTTGCCAATGATTTCAACCCATGCCTTTTTCATGTTCTCAACGACTTAATAATATTATTTATCTACCCTTACAGAATCTTTTTATAGCAAAATTTAGGCATGTTATCAACTTCGCATACATTATTCGGAAATAACTTTCTTTGTCAGCTTTTTCATTCCTGTTAATTTTGTATTATGGCATCGTCACGGAAAATTAGTTTTTTTTCCAATCACTTTTCAAATGGCTTTCCATTTTCCGAGAATATCTTTATTCTCCTTAGCTACCTGTATCCAACAGACATTTTGAGGTTTTACGTTCAACGTCTGAGAAAAGCTGTTCGTTCAATGTTAATTAGTTCTGTCAAGAAAAAATGTTTCCATTGAATAAATAATTATGGTCTTTCGTAGCGGTAAGAAGTCTCTCTGAAAAAAGCATTAGGTTTTCTAGGAAATTCAACATTTAATACAAATTTTCACTGTCTATAGTAACTTACGTATTTATAGTCAGAAAAAATAAATGATAACGAAAATGTTTCGTCACCATTTTATTAGTATGTTATTTAACATGTCAACCATTTTCAATTTTAGTAATAATCTGAAATACCAAATTCGGTTGTCTGTAACTCCGGTTAAACACATTCTACAACTTTGCTTTGAATTTCAGTGTCATTAAAATCTATATTGAAAGCGTTTTTCGGATAATTCAGAAAAGCGATAGAGTACTTATAAATAATATAATATTTTTAAAGAAAATTATTAATATCCGTTTAAAATTTTTTATCTGATTTTAATTTTAAGTTTTGCATTTTATTAAATTATTTTTTTAATTTATAAATAACGGTTTGTGTATAAACTAGTTTTACAATGCCTTCGGATGGCGAAACAACTGTGAAGCGTAATAATAATTTATTACACAGCAGAACTTGTTTATTGATAAACTCAATCAACGTTATTTCAACATTCGGTTTAGTTATAAATTTTCAATTTGGGATGCGGGAATGGGTACCGCCGCCCCAGGAACCATTTATGGATAACCAACACCTCTGCCATAGGTCACCCCAAGTGGTTCTGTACGTTTGGTGACTTAGCAGGGGTGTCCGGGTTTTTCAATTTGGGAGGCGGGAATGGGTACCGCCGCCCCGGCAACCATTTATTGGATTACCAACACCTCTGCCATAGGTCACCCGAAGTGGTTATCTACGTTTGGTGACTTAGCAGGGGTGCCCCGGTTCATGGGCTAAGGTTTATCTAGGTCTTGGTGGCAGATGATCTAGACACACTGAACCCCAGAATCCTACCCAACCCTCATACCTTTTTCCTTTCCAGAACTTCCTCTCCTTCCTTTTCTTAAAAATACCCACCACACAGCATTCCCAAAGATGACATAGGCCCTGAGGGCTATTATTGTCCTCAGGGCCTCCTGTGTAGACCTAATGTAAAAAAAAATAATAATAAAAAAATTAAATAGTACTTTAATACAACAAACATAAAATATAACTAATTTAAAAAAAAATAAAGAAGAAAATTTCTTCTACAACTCATAAATACTTATCACACATAAACATAACCACCTAAACACCTCAGCACAGGTTCTCCTTGTGAGGTGTTCACGAAACATACAACATTACCCAACCACAGTTACACCTTCACAAACCTACCTTACACACAACATAATAAAAAGTTAATTAATTATATTATTATGTATAAATATTAATAATTTTATTGGACCACTGTAATATTATATAGAAATAAAAAAGAACTTCAAACTACTGACTAAAATGCTGAAGTGGAAAAAATACCACCTACATATTATTTTAATGGAGATAATTCGCTGAATTGTCACGCTTCGCCTAATTATGTGCATTTGCAAGAATTAATTTAATTCGAGCATGCACGCGAATAATTTTGCCGGTAATTTTATTACGGTGGGGAAAAGCGAAAATTATTAACTTTTCACCATAAAACGATTATTTGCAACTACCCACACGAATTTATTTGGAATAAAAAATCTGCAATGTTCTATCTAATCAACGGGTCATAAGCTTCGGCGAGAACGCACTTAGGTTAATAAGGGTCTCAAAACTTTTTTTAAATGAAAAAAATGTTATAATTATTTTTCAAAGTTATAATTGTTTTTTGTATGTCATAGGCGAAAAATCTTCCTCCTCACACGACTTCTATGAAAACGAAAAAGACAGAGGACACTAGAAAGATGACGTCCCGTAAAACATCTCTGTGTGACTATTACAGTAGCTACGAACTCTTTTAATATTTATAAATATGTACATTGACACGTGCCATATTAGAAATCATGACTTAGTAAGTATTTGTTTGGATGTATATTTTGTAGAACTAAGCTCATATTGGTTCACATGCCTTGTAATGCTTAACACGACTTACTTATCAGTATCGCTTTGTTGACTACCCAGATACGAAACGATACAATGCATTGGTTGAAGTGATATAATCTACGAGTAATCAGATTCGAATACCCAGGTCTACACAACTTATTTCAATTTCTTTACTCGCTTTACACATGAAGATTACATTCTTGTGCAGTAGTTACATTAACCAATTTAAAAAAAAAAACAGGTAGATCGGTCAAGTAACACATCGTGTTTCTATTTAAAGTTTTCATTAAAGCAAAAAATAATCCTCAACCTTTGTAGTCCTTTGAAATGATACTGTTTAATCAAATCACTTTTATAATGATCTAAATATGACAAAGGTATGAGATTGAAATACCTTGCAACATTGTTTGTACCGTAACTAGCGTATTGTACTTCCGGCTATTGCCTCGGTGCAATCAGCCTCACAACTTGATAGGTAGTTATTTAACTGACAAATAATGGGAATGCTACGGCGTAGGCTCAAGGGACCGGGCTTCAGCGAGACTAATTATTTGCAGGAAGACACTCTGCAAAAAGATCCACATGAAATCTAGCTAAATATCTCATTTATTTCTAAGTGATGTGGATTTTTGTTCATGTGTGAAAATTAGTAGGAAGGGCTGTTTTGAGACTCGGGCGCAGAACCCGATAATGGAAAGCTAACAGCTGATTGGACGGCTGTTAAATTCAGTGAGGGATTAATTGTGTACTCGATAATGAAGGTAATGCATCTAGATTGATTGGTTAAGAATATTTTTATTTGATTTCGATGATTGAGTTGGTTTACTTATTAGAAAAACATTGTAATTTGAATTGCTACCAAAGCATGATTAGCAAAATACCATAAAGATAAAACCTTTCGTTGCTTTGAAAATCATTAAAAAACTATTAAGTTTAGACTGGTTGTGGTGTTTCAACCTCGGTCATATATAAAAAAACATCAAATTTGAGTGACGATTAAACCGACGGTCAGCGACATATTGAAGTTACACCATTTCAACGGTTGTCAGTGGCCGTTGCGCTTAACAGTTGATCAAATGCTACAACTGACCGTCAATCAGCATCTTACTTAAAAATTAAATAGCCCCTATCGATGATATAGACGACGGAACTTGAAACACCCTATCCTAAAACACCTCTCTTTCCCGTTCACCGCCTTTTTTTTAAAGTATGTTTTTCTCCAATTTAAGTTTAATTTATATGGAGTGGTATTTAACAAAAAAATAATGGCTGTTTTTTTTAATGTTAATTTATATATGTTACCTACTCCCGCAAGTACCGTTATAAGTATATATTAAAAAAATAATAGCTGTTTCATTTTTAAAGAATAAATTATATATGTTACTTAGGTATTTAACACAAAATAATGGCTGCATTATTTTCAAGTTTAATTTATAGAGATTACTATAAGTATTTACTAAAAAATAATGGCATAATTATTTTTAATATTACACTTATTTAGATTAATCCACATATTTAACAAAAAAAATTGTTTTTAACAAATTTTTTTTATACGTATTAATATTTTCAGTTATTTTTTGTGGAGCTGCATTAAATTAAATGATTTTTTCTTTCAACAGAGGACATATTCCGAAGAAAAAGTATACTGATATCTGGTGGATATAATACACACAAATTAAAAACAAAACAAAATGAAGCCCCTGGTACTGTGCCCCAATATTGCTCGCACCTTACCCCGGCTCTGATAGAACGATAAAGAAAGATAAAAAAATACAATGAAGAACATTTACTGTACAGTGTAGAACTTCTCCCAAGGTAAAAGTGCCGGTAGACGAAGAAAACCCCTGGCAAAAGGACCATTAAAATTACAGTTGTTTTACGAATTGTTTAGAGCGACTGCTCTTAAGGAATAGCAGGAAAGAGAGGCGCAGAAACAACAAGAAGAATTAAAAATCTTACAAAGAAACCATCATTATTAAAAATTTTATCTTTGTAAAAAGCGTTATTTGGTATATTTAAAATTCTACCATCCAGACAGTCTCCAACATGACAATAAATTCGATGTAGGCGTGCTTCGTAATCCAAAAGCCTGGCCAATAATCGGGCCTTAAATTTCAAATACAGAACTTTTCGTAGTCATTATGAACTTCAAATGGGATAGCGATATACGATACGATATCCGGCAAGTGTAACAGAGATAGAGCGATTGCTAAATGGGCGGCTGGAACCAAAAGCATCAAGAGTGGTGACATTGGTTTCAATTTAACTCTACGTGGAAGGTATTTATAGTGCGTGTGTCGCAAAATATCGCTATTATTGTCAACAAAAATTAGCGATATTTTGTATTTTCTTAGGAATGGACATACATGGGATAAAAAGGGAAAAAATTACACAAAACAGCTATATAGTCATTTGTAAGAGCCACAAACCATAACAAATACGTAGTATGAATTTATAATATTAAAACCTCATTGGAAATGAGATCCCTGAGACATACGTGTGTGATAAACCGACTACGACCGTTATTAGAATAAGGTGTATGTACGAGTAGATGTATCGAAAATGATTACCAAAAAAATATCATAGAGCAAGTGAGAAAAAATAGTTTTAAGTTGATCTAGGTAAAAGTGGGAACGTCGAGGGGATGATAATTATTTGTGTTTAGATGGTGTCCGGAAACTAATGGTATATCTGGGAAATTGGTATCCATTTCACATTGAGAGTCGATTTTGTGGTTAAATTTTATTTATTTTGAATTTTCGTTTTCGAGTAATTTAAGTCAGAAATTTGAACTTGAAAAAAAAAGTTATATGATTAGCTGTTTATTGTATTTTAATATGCTTCGAAAACTACGTAGATCCGACTCTGAAAGTTTTTTTAAACGTATAATATTGTATGTTCATAATAACCGAAACCCCGAAACCGGTATAGTGTAATTAAAATTAAAGTGGTCTAAAACAAATGTATTTATTTTATTGTTATAATATTGTGTTCTCTATTAGATGTCGACTCACAATTTTCCCGCTTGTGTCACTATTTTCCGGACATTCTGTACGTGAGCCAGGTGATATTAAGAGTCGGAATTATATATATTATGTTATATTCCATCCTCTACGCCTACGTCTGCTAAAAAAATTATGTCATGGTAAGGTAGTTAGAAAATTTAAAGACAATTTCTACTCGTACGCTTAACGCGTTTCAAACGCGTAAATGGACTGCTCTATCAATTCGAATATTCATTAAAGTTTCCCGTTCTATTTCTTCAACTAAACTCTCTGAACCTATCACAGTTAAATACGTGCTTATGTTTAAAGTGTTCCGTTCTACATTTTACGCTATAAATTGTTATCAAAAGTATTTCCTTAACAAATCCGACCTAATTTTCTGTGTTTTTTTTCTGAATAACCCTGTCTTCGTGAAATAACAATAGTGTCTGCGTGGCCGGAAACTTTTTATGCGACTGCGTGCTGAAGGCCAAGGGTATGGGGGTTAAATGGTGTCATACAGAAATATTGTGTGCTGCGCGATAACTAAGGAGGTATAATATAAAGGATATGTTTCGACATTACAATAAATATATATGTATTTTTTTTTTTTAAACTGTTAAAAATGGGATGAGGTTATTAACATTATTTGTTATTTTAACGCTGTTAAAATAAGATGGGGTATTTTAGCACTGTTAAAAACGAGATGGGGTTAAAAAAAAGTTCTGATAATAAAAATGATTATTCGTTTTAATGTTAAACATATCAAACACAAAACCAAACACAAACCAAACAAAATGCCCTAACTAAGATTTATTTTTCCGAAGAGCTTAGAGAGGTTTAAAAACCACACAACTCTCTCTTTATCCTCATACATTGTCCACAGTTCTCTGTAAATCTGACTCCAGTCATCATTCAACTTAATTCATGTGTTCAAACTATGCCTTCCAAGGAAATTCTTGAAATCTTCATCCGAAAAATTACAACATTTGAACAAATTTCGAATTATCAACGGTATAGACTTCTCCCCAACCGTGCCATCATTAAATATATTAAATTCCATGTACCGGCGAATAATAAACGACAAAATGTAACATTTTTCTTCACGTAAACAAGCAGCGTCAGACACACTCGCCAACCAATAGCTTTCATGATCTAGGGATAATTTTGCATTTCTGATCATAACATGGCTCGACTCAAGTTCCTGATTCACTTGGTCATTCATGTCTTCCTCAGACGTCCCTGATTTCTTCTACCATTCACAGTTGCATTACGTATTCTCCTTACTTTTTTAATCTTACTCAATACGCTTACATCAGACTTTTATTCATTGCGGAATCGTCGGAATCACGGAACCATCATTTTATATCACTATACCTACTCTTTGAAAACTTTTTGTACAATTTTCGATAGCGCATTATTTTGTTTTCTTATAACTTATTGAAATTCCTTACTGGGTGTAAAATTAAATAAAAAAGTAAGTAAAAACAAAATCATGTTTTCTTTTTATAATATTTCTTGCTGTTGTTTTCACTCGTGGCCTCCATTTTCCTTCTTGAATCCGCGGAGATGGCGCATAAGCCAGGATAACGATGACGTACGCGATTCTTATTTCAGATATTGCGTACAAAGGCGGCGCGTGGAAGGGTTGAAAGTGTCGGGGCGAATTTAGTGGCGCGGTCGGCTGAGCTAATTCTCCAGACTCTATACTCGTATTTACTACTAGAAAAACCAGCATGGCGAATACAACGAATAGATTTATTATAATAAAAAAATATGTTGGGTAAGTACTGGGTTGTTTGGACAAAGTGGTATTTATATAGAAAATCTCTAGATGTAGTATGCTATCAGAATGCTATCTTAATTTTTGGTTAAACAGTGGAAGTCTAACAAAATAATTGCGGAATGTTTATTTTTTGTTATTTTTAATACGGAATTTTTAAAGAAAATGGAACCGATTTGTTTCTTATAATTTTTATTATGTGAATAGCGTACAAGAATCCCTACTGTTCTCGTCGTGAGCCAATGCGATTATGGCATCCCCAATCTTGCAATTTGGGAGGCGGGAATGGGTACCGCCGCCCCGGGAACCATTTATTGGATAACCAACACCTCTGCCATAGGTCACCCCAAGTGGTACGCTACGTTTGGTGACTTAGCAGGGGTGCCCGGGTTCATGGGGGTAAGGTTTATCTAGGTCTTAGCGGCGGATGATCTAGACACACTGAACCCCAGATTCCTACCCAACCCTCATACCTTTTTCCTTCCCAGAACTTCGTCTCCTTCCTTTCCTTAAAAATACCCTCCACACAGCATCCCCAAAGATGTCATAGGCCCTGAGGGAAATTATTTTCCTCGGGGCCTCCTGTGTGGACCTAATGTAAAAAAAAAAAAAAATAGGGGTATGCTGTGAGTCTGAAAGTATTGGGGAGGGAAAGGAGATGAAGCGAGGAAGGTAGTGAAGTATCTGGCTTTTCGGATCTGGTCACTAAATACCTAAAGCCATTTCAAGCAAAGTTTCATTTTTTGAATGGTGGCCATACACCTGGGCGATACTATCTGCGAGAGTATCTTCCATTTTGAAACGTGTCGCAAATATACTTTATATTATTGTAAATTAATTAATTGTGTAAATAACAAAACAATATTTGCGGACTCCGGGATTTAAACCACCGACTTTCTGATTGCCATATGCGAACTTTATTCCTCGACCATGGAGATTATGAAAACAGTAAACACAAATCTAAACCTTTGTTAACAAACATTTAACGTTTTTCAATCATTTATTGTTCAAGTTTAACTTACAAAACTCCAATATATATATTTACAAGTTTCTGCCCGCGACTTTGTCTGCGCAGTATCTATGTTTATACCAAAATTCTTAACTTATTTATTTAAAATATCTATAATTCTTGATTCGATTCAAAGTATTAGGGAAGTACTTCAAATAAATTCACCAATTTAAATATTTTCTAAAATAGAACATTGAATTAACAATCATTCTTTTGCAAAATATCATTCTCAAATTTTGACATTTTCTATTAAACAATAATTATTATTTTTTAATATATTGAAAATAAATAGCTAACTTTATAAATTATAGCCTATATGTTATTCTGTTGTATGAGCTATATGTTGTAGTTTCATTAAAATCCATTCAGTAAATTTTACGTGAAAGAGTAACAAACACACATAAATCCATACAAACTTTCACGTTTATAATATTAGTAAGATACATATATTTTTTAAATATTTAATTAATTAGGCATCTAAAAATATTCGCAATAGTAATAACGATAATACGTCATAACAATAAAAACACGAAGGAAAACTTTACAGCGTAATAACAATTAATAATTTTCAAAAGTTTTGTAGGAAATTATCAAGAACACAAATATTTTCATTTTATTTTTTATTTTTTATTTTTTTATTTTTTGTTAGTAAATTTTTAAATGTTAGAGTTTTTGACATTTTTTAAGTATACTAGGTTTACGCCCGTGTTGTGGTAGTCATATAAGAACGCTACCTTAACCCGCCTCACAAAGCTGCCTAACCAGGTGGCGATAGAATTCCCTGTATTCCACTGAAGGAACAGGGGTGCTCTCTGAGGTAAATAAAAATGAAATCGTCTGTAAATGGCTTCGTCAAAGTTTCTTAATAATTTTAGAAGGCAAAACAGCTGTCATGCGTAATAATAATTACACAACAGAACTTGAAGAACTTGTTTATAAATAGAAAAAAAAAAACAAAATCAGTTATAAATAGATTACATACTATTGGGAACTTTTATGCTAAAATCGCTGATGTTTTTAATATGCCTCTTGTAGAGTTTAAAGCTGCACTAATTAAACGCTCTAACGCCACATATACTTCATAACAGGTTTTTGTTTATGTTTCTTTTCACTGACTTCCATAAACTTGTTACAAATGTATATTGATTTATTTGTTCCCAAAATTTTCAACTTATCAAATTTTAATACTGTGATGTCTGTGTGAAAAAAAACACTTATGTATATAAATAGCACTAGTGCCGTAAATACCAAATTAATAAATAAAATAATAGTGATAATGACATTGCGTCGGCTTAGTTCTTAATTGTCCAAAACGACCATTAGAAAGGAGGAAGGGGAGGTTTTCTATCATTATTTCAATGAAACATTATGATAGGTATGCTATTTAGTTAAGAAGCTATTTTCGTAAAGGTAAGGAAAGGTGTGATCAGTTTAAATAATTCTTAGTGAAGTATTAGATATGAAATTAAACAAATTTTTTCACTTAGTGAAGTGATGAACCGCTTGGGCACATAAGCTAAAAATATATGTTTTCACGACAATTTAACGTAGGTAGACATAGGAATGACGTACGCCCCGGACCTGAGTTATTAATTATCATTTTTTGTTCTAAAATGGAAAATGAACAAAAAGTAAAATGGTTGTTCGGACAATTAAGAATTAAGGCGTCGATTGAATAAAAAAAAAATAACAGAAACGTTTCTAGGTAAGATAACATTTCAATTGCCTTTTTCAAATACTTATAGCATTATAAGGTAAACCAGATTTTTTATTACCAAGGTAAACATTAATTTCTACACGTACACCTATATTGAATTATCTACATATAGTGAATTTGAGGATATATCCACACATTTTATAAATTATATCTTAATTTAATTAAATACCTTAATTTTTGTAAAATGTTTTTGTGTTTTTTACTTTAAAAAGTTTTATATAATTATGAAAATTATTTTAGATTTATAGGAATGTTCATCAAAAAAACTGGGAAGATTTCAAAAGATCGAAACTTAATTTTATAAAAGTTGCCTCTTTGATTCAATTTATTAAAAGATTTGCGCTATCTTTTCCGTAGGTCTCAGCTAAATTTTGATTAAAATCTACCCTTAACGCATTTCCTATCCACTTCACTTCCGAATTCTTCTCTCCTCGTGAGGTGTTTTACACGGACTGTGGACGCCGGGCTTTGATGCCGACGCCGGACATAATCATCCGTCGTATGGGCGAGCGCCGTCGATCCGGCACTCCAATTAAGGCTCGTCTCGTCTCGAACGCAGGCCAAACCTGATTATCTTTTACATTTACTCATTTACTGGGTCAGGGGAATGGTGTTTTTACACTTCTCTGCCAGAACAATTGGGATTAGGGAGTGACACCAACTCTTACTTCTGTTAACAATTTCGAGAGAGAAAATAGAAAAAGGCACCCAAACAATCAAGAAATAGGCATTTAGAGATATATCAAAATAGGTTATTCCCATTTAACAATCTAAAAATTTAAGCATAAAGCAAAATAATGTTTTTATGTAGCATCAAAAAACTTCAAATTGTGTTAAAAAAATAATTTCTAATCTCTCTAAAGTGGCTGGGCCAAAGCAACCATTTTGAGTTATTTTCCTCATCATCTTTACGGCTTTAAAAGATCTCTTCCAAAAAGGGATAGGACGCAAACCTTGATGCTTGGGCGAAGATGTATTGTAAATTTCTAGTACTTAACTACTTTTTAAGAAAATGAAATATTACATTGCGACGGTAAAATGGCTATTCAAAAAATATATTTTTCATCACATCATCGATTTAATTATTTATTAACAGCGGTCCTTGGGCATTGAATAGGAATAGAGTTAGGAAGGAGAGGAAGTTCAGGGAAGGAAAATGGTATAAGGGGTAAGGAAGAAACTGTGTTTCCAGGAGTGACGAACGTATGAATCTATCCCATCACTGTAGTGCAAGGCAATGTTCCGAGAGAGTTCTGATGAAGAGGTGAAAAGGTCTCCTTCAACCAGTCTCTTCTGATCTGGCATGCCACACAGTTGGTAAACAGACGCATCCGCTGCCAAGATCCGGATAAAACCTCATCCCATGTTGGTTACCTAATTACCCGTTCAAGTTCACTCGTGGAAGATACCATGCACTTTATTATTCTCCAAAAGCGAGGACTTCTGCCTATCCGAACGCGCCAATAAACAGAGCGATTCAACTGCTTAATGATTCTGCATTGACCATCGACATTTTCAATTTTTACGAACTTACTTACAGACAGTTCAGCAAATATCTTTTGTCACATGTCACAAAATAGTAATACTGCCCTTGCCCACTTTTGAATTTGTAACATTCTCCATGATATGTGTATAACCGTTTTATATTGCTTTCACACAAACGTATAATTGAATTCCGTAAGTCTAAGCTTAAACTTTAAGTTGCACAGTTTTAAGGGAACCCGCGTGCAGAGCGCGGGTTCCCTACAGAGCATCGGACCATCCCGGAGAACATAAAAAAGTAAATAAAAAAACAAAGCGAACTAATTGGGGTGACTGTAACAGAGGTGTTGGTTATCCCAAATATGATTCCTGGGATGGCAGCACCCACACCCGCCTCCAAAATTAAAAATCTTTACATCAGCCATTTGACGTTTCAGATGAATTTATTTACCAAGTATTAACGTGGGTGAAGAGGGCTCACCAATTGAATTATTTTATATCAACGGTTTCGCTATTAATAAAAAATCTAATTAAAGATTATAGTTTGTGATCATCGGGGGAGGTCGCCGAAAGTGCCAACACTTTTATATCGAATATAAAATATAAAAGTCAGATATAAAAGAGGGCAATAAAGGCTGGCTAATGGAATTATAAGGAAATGGCAGAGCGGGGATGGTCCCCTAGTACTTAACCGCGCAACGCCGGGGTCTGGCTTTTACTCTCCCGGCTAATAAAGAAACACCCTGTCCTAAAACGCAAACAACACTTTACTAAGTTATTGTCAATCACAAGGTATATAATACGAATATATCTACCTATACTATAAATAATATATCTACCTATACTATAGTGAATGATGAATACTTGGAGCAGGTGGATGAGTTTGTGTATTTGGGTAGTATGTTTACGAGAGATGGAAAGGCTGATAGAGACATTGAAAGGAGGGTAAATGCAGGTAACTCCATTAATGGAGGACTGAATGCCGTTGGCGCTAACAAAAAGCTGTCCAAATAAGCGAAGTTAGCAGTCCACAATGGATTGCTTGTACCTACCCTGATGTATGGCAGTGAGGCATGGAACTGGCAGAGGAAAGATGAAAGTAGACTGAATGCTGTTGAAATGAGATCCCTGAGGCGTATGTGTGGTAAAACCATGTATGATCGTGTGAGAAATGTGGAGATTCGAAAATAATGCAAGGCTGATGTAAGCTTAATGAGAAAAATTAAGAAAGGAACCCTCAGATGGTTTGGGCATGTAGAGCATGTAGAACAAAGAAAGGAGCGTAAGGAGAATATATGATGCAAGTGTGAATGGTATAAGAAGTAGGGGACGTCCGAGAAAGACATGGCACGATCAAGTGAATCAGATACTTGAGTCGGGCCATGTCGAGAGCCAGAAAAATAGAAGAGTATGTATGAGACGATGTATGAATGTGAATGAGGCAAAGAGTGTGTGCCAAGACCGAGGTGTTTGGCGGTCCGTCCTCTCCGCCTACCCCTGCGGTGAAACGGCGTGATGGTTAGTTAGTTTTTTATTATTAACCTTGAATTAACCATAAACCTCCTAGAAGAAACATGGAAATGTGAAAAAAATAAGTTCCAGGAACAGATTATTGACCTTCAAAAAAAAGTGATCACAAAACTAGAAAATAAAAATGAACCAAAATCATATGCAATGGTTTTAAAAGAGCGGACTGTGCAAATCGAAGAACCGAAATTTGCTGTCATGATAACTGCTGACGGAAAAGAAACTGCAGAAGACATAAGGAACATTATAACTAAAACAATTAAAGCACCTAACTTAGGAATTGGAATAAATGGAATTAAAAAAGCATCAAATAATAAAATAATCATGACCTGCTCGAAAAAAGAAGATGCAGAAAAATTGAAAACAGAAATAAATAAAAATAAAAGTGGCATATCTGCAACAGAATTAAAAAAAAAGAGACCGTGTATGATAATAAAAGGCGTAGGCGGAGAGTATAATGAGGAAAACTTTCTTACCGACCTTATTCTACAAAATGCTGAATTAAATGATGTCCCGAATGAATCAATTAAAGTTACAAAAATTTTGAAAAACAGAAAAAGTGATCAACTTCGAAATGTAATAATAGAAACAACAGGCCAAATCCGAAAAATACTACTTGATAAACAAAGGATTAATATAGGTTTTGTACGAGCGCACATAGAAGATTGTAACCCACTAATGCAATGTTATTATTGCCTTGGTTATGGCCACACATCCTTAAAATGCCTGAACAAAATGAATGAACCTAGATGCGTACACTGTGCGAAAAACCATTTATTTAGCGAGTGCGAAAAAACCAAAGACATCGTAAAATGCTACAACTGCGAAAAAAACAATGCAACGTTTGGATCTAAAAATAATACGGAACATAGTGCTAATAGTGAAAAATGCCACTTCCGAAAAAGAATGTCCATCATTGCGCAACAGCGAATCGACTATGAATAATCAATGGATGACTTTCTAACCGAGGAAATTGATAAATTAAAGGATGTTCCACAGTATGTTTGCGATGATTCAAACCAATGTAACAACCTATTAAATAAATCAACAAGTGCATTCGTTGTTCTACACCAAAACATTAGAAGTTTACAAAAAAACATGGATGAATTTGTACTAACATTAAATCTTCTTGAGACATTACCGGACCTCATTGTGTTAACAGAAGCGCATTTAAGTTTAAATAATGCTACCGCACGGTACGATATACCTAACTACACATACCACTCGTCCACAATTCATGTAAACAAGTGCAGCGGTATTGCGGTATTCATACTAAAGAAACACAACAATGTCACAATAACAGAAATTACAATGCAACTAACAAACTGTCTTAAATTGCGGGTAAAGGTAAATCAAACTATCTACCATATCATTACTATCTATCGCACACATAGATCTGATCCACATAATTTTATATTAGAATTGGAACAATTATTACTGACAATGAAAGACACCTGTAATATCGTCATTGGTGATATCAATATAGATATTGGAGACAATGCATATAACAGAACGAAAGAAGATTATATAAATGTAATGACGTTACTTAATTATAAATCTTATATAAATAATGATACAAGAAATGTCTTCGGACAAACCCCTTCCTGCATCGATCACGTATGGTGTAACGCAAATAACATTGAAAAAACCATGTCAATTTTATGGAAAACCAACATAACCGATCACTACACCTGTATTTTTGCCCACAACGTAGAAAAAAAAAATAACACTAACTCTAAAAAAATTTGCGAAAAAAGTTATGAAAAAAAATATTTAAATCTGGAAACTTTAAAAGAAAATCTTAAAATGGAAAGCTGGTCATCAATATTTGAAACGGATAACCCAAACAAATGCGCAGAGGGTTTCGAAACAGTTTTTCAAAATCACATAAACATATCTACAATAACAAAAGTTTTCAAACCTAAATCTAAACATAGATTGATAAAACCATGGATAACCAAAGGATTAGTAATATCAATCAGAAATAAAGAAAAATACCATCTCCAGTATAAAAAATTCCCGAATGACCAACAAATCATGCATTTTTACAAAAAATACAGAAATAAACTTACGCTCTTAATTAGACTAACCAAAGAAAAGTACTTTCGTGATAAAATAGAAGATGTTGGCCAAGATAGCAAAAAATTCTGGAATATCATTAACACAATAACCAACAAAAGCACGAAACAAAAAGTACCAAAAGAAATTTCATATCGGGGGAGTACCATTAACACCGAAAAAAACCCACAAATATGTGGAAATTTATTTAATGATTATTTTGCAAATGTCGGCACGAATCTAGCTCGTAATATTATCCCAGACAACAAACAAGGTGACCAATCAGAACAAAACTCAATTTTCAAGGAAGGTTTCCACACCTTTGCCGCAATAACTGATATAGATGTTGAAAATGCCATAAAAAGCTTAAGAGGATCAGCAAGCCCTGGTTACGATAAAATAACAGTAACAACATTGAAAGCCGTATATAAGGAAATCAGCAAACCAATTGCTCACATAATAAACACCAGTCTGATAAAAGGTTTATTCCCAAACATTTACAAGAAAACTATTGTCACCCCAGTTTTTAAATCTGGTGATGAAGAAAATATTTCAAATTATCGTCCCATAGCGCTTACATCAAACATTGCAAAAATATATGAAAAAATTGTTAAAATACAACTCAACAATTTTATAAAAAAGAATAATATAATGAGTCCACACCAATTCGGCTTCAGGGAAAACCTCAGTACCCAAGATGCAATTGCAAAACTAACAACAACAATAATTAAAAAGTTAGACAATGGAGAAAAGTGTCTTGGCATCTTCATTGACCTCCGCAAGGCTTTCGATAGCATTTCCCACTCCAAACTCACCGTAAAACTAAAACAAATTGGAATAGATGGAATAGCACTTTCATGGTTCCAAAGCTATCTAGAAGAGAGATTACAATATGTAAAAATAAATAATACCCTGAGCGAACCCAAAACCACATTATTTGGCATTCCACAAGGAACTGTCATCGGCCCAATCCTCTTTACTATCTATGTAAACAAAATGTTCTCTCTACCCATAGATGGAGATATCATATCATACGCAGATGACACTGTACTGATCACAAAAGGAAAAACATGGGAGGAAACAACAAGGATTGCAAACTCAAATATAAACATACTCAAAACATGGTTCGACCAAAATTGTCTGTCACTAAATACTGAAAAAACTTATTTCATACCATTCTCACTCAAAGAAAAAAATGTCGATAATAGTATTATAATTAAAATTCATTCATCACAGTGTAAAAATAAAAAAGAATGCAACCATGTTAAATGTTTACTCATAACAGGCAAAAAAAGTATTAAATATCTGGGTGTTATAATCGACAGTCAATTAAAATGGAACGAACAAGTAAAAAATATGATAACTAGAGTAAGAAAACTAATTTACATATTCATTAAATTAAGAAACATCCTGTCACATGGTATGATTAAAATAATATATTTTGCCCTTGCCCAATCTATCTTACAATATGGTATAATCGGTTGGGGAGGAACTTTTAAAACTAACCTCTCACCTGTAGAAAAGGTGCAGAGGTTGATTCTAAAAGTCATCCTGCGAAAACCATCAACATTTCCAACTACACAACTATTTGATACTTTTAAGGTTCTGAGTTTAAACAAGATCTTCCAAAAGAATTCATTGCTACAAATTCACAAAGACCATTTTAATACAACAATTTCCGCAAAAACAAGTAATCGACCTAGATCCCGAGGTAACTTAGAAATTCCTAAATATAAAACTACTGCTTCTCATCACCATTACACTTACCAAGGTATAAAGTTTTTCAACGCCCTTCCAGATAAAATCAAAACAGAAAAAAAGTATAAAGTTTACAAATCTCAAATCAAACAACTATTAGATAAACCAAACACTAATTACAAATTTTAATTTCATAGAAAATAGTCTACATATTTTTTATTGTATGTACACTTATTAGTGATAACTGATTAAGTTTTAACTATAATGTGTAACTATTAGTATGTAATTAATCACTTAACATAATTACTAATTTATATTTAAAAATATTAATATTTTTCCTTTTTTTAACATATCCTCTAAAAATATTATATCAATCTTTTGACACAGTGCCTTACCTTACCAGTACTATACTTATGTACTGTCGTATTGGTAAACGATAATTGTTGCATTTCATTATTATGTACCTTCAAATAAAATATTTATCAGCGGCTGAGGCCAATTTCAATGTTTAGAACCAACTATATGTACCTATCTATATATCTATTAATTAGTTTATTAATATATATTTATTTCTACATTAAATTCAATTTGTAATTTTTATTTTTCACTCATGTAGATTGTAAGTCAATTATTGTAAACAATAATTAAAACATTATAATTTCTAACTTTTTTTAACTAAGAGGCTTTACTCCTCAACTCAAACACGAGAAATTTTTTCTCCGTTGAGTTGAGTAGTTTGTTACAAAAAAAATCTATTTGTAAACAGCTTTTAAGAACCAACTGTATTTATTTTTCTAAATCTTATGTATATGTATTTCAAATAATAAAAAAAAAAAAAAAAAAAAGTTAGTTAGTTAGTTAGTTAGTTACTATAATCAAGTTTTCTTTAGGCAGAGCTGGTTTCTGGCTTCTAGCGTAACGTCTAGTTGATAAGTCAGACAAGTACACAAACATTTTACACGACAACACGATAACATACATTTAAACATCATTCATACTAACTACGGTAAGCAATCCATCAGTAATGAGGGGGGCAATTTTACGATAACATACATTTAAACATCATTCATACTAACTACGGTAAGCAATCCATCAGTAATGAGTGGGGCAATTTTACGATAACATACATTTAAACATCATTCATACTAACTACGGTAAGCAATCCATCAGTAATGAGGGGGTAATTTTACGATAACATACATTTAAACATCATTCATACTAACTACGGTAAGCAATCCATCAGTAATGAGGGGGGCAATTTTACGATAACATACATTTAAACATCATTCATACTAACTACGGTAAGCAATCCATCAGTAATGAGGCGGGCAATTTTACGATAACATACATTTAAACATCATTCATACTAACTACGGTAAGCAATCCATCAGTAATGAGGGGGGCAATTTTACGATAACATACATTTAAACATCATTCATACTAACTACGGTAAGCAATCCATCAGTAATGAGGGGGGCAATTTTACGATAACATACATTTAAACATCATTCATACTAACTACGGTAAGCAATCCATCAGTAATGAGGGGGGCAATTTTACGATAACATACATTTAAACATCATTCATACTAACTACGGTAAGCAATCCATCAGTAATGAGGGGGGCAATTTATATAATTGCCTTCCAGATGATATTAAAAACGAAAAAAGTGTGTGTAAATTTAAAAAAAAATCATTAATTTTTATTCACAAACAACGATATAGTGGAAGTGAATAATATTGTATGATAATATATTGTATGATAATGTAATGTAATTTAATTCAAATTCTAGTTAAGTAAATGAAAATGTTATTTTCTTTTTTTCTGGAATAAAAAAACCTTAAACTTTAAGACTCCTCCAATACTAAGTTTTGATATTTATTTATTGACGCCCTATCGGGATTTTACATATAGAATACAAATTTCATTTATAACAGTATAACATAAATAAAAAAGATTACAAAATATATAACTAAAGCATAAACACAATATAATAAATAAGAATATATCTAATGCTAAATCCACATGTCATGCATGTCCACATTAGAGAACTCGTAGGTACAATTCATATACCTACGACCAACAAAAAAAGAAGAAAAAAATGTAAACACATTAATTTTGACTTAATTGCTCGTTGTTTGCATACGAACAATTAAAAATAACAAACAAAAAAAATCGATGTAATGAGGAAAGATTACCTCATTAATGGTTCCCGGGGCGGTGGTATCCATTCCAGGGCCCCTAGCCCACTCGATCGATAAGGATTGACAGGATAACTTTCGGTAACTTGTCATCGTTTCCTAGCATGACTGCAGATCGCCAACGAATAAATGACAATTCACAATGACTAAGTGTCCTTAATATATTCGATATCAACTGATGTTTGTACGTTAGTAATTTGCAGTTGTACTAGGGAACGATGATAAGTTACCGAAAGTTATCGATACAATCCTTATCGATCGAGTGTGCTAGGGAGCCTGCTTCCCAAATTAGAAAGGCTTTGGCCATGTTTGGTGACTATAAAACCCAAGTGATTCGCTACGTTTGGTGACTTAGCAGGGGTGCCCGGGTTCTTGGGGTTAGGTTTGTCCGGGACTTTGCGGCTAATGCGTCTACCCACCAAGGCAGGCCGGATCGGGAGAGACTGGTTGAGAGAGGCCTTTTGATCTCTCCAGCCCGACCCTCTCGACCCATCGCCTTGCACCTTTACACTTGGGAGGGATGGCTTCACACATCCATCACTCCTAGACATATTTATCCTTAGATTCCCAGGACTTCCTCTCCTTCCTTTCCCTTCAAAGACCCTCCACACAGCATCTTCAAAGATGACATAGACCCTGAGGGATTTTTTCCTCAGGGCTTCCTGTGTGGAGCTAATGTAAAAAAAGCAATATTCTAATTCTCCCCAAACATGACGGCCTCCGTGGTCGAGGGGAAAAGTTCTCGACTCCCAATCCAAGATACATATTATAAAGAGCGATAATATCCTGTGTGGATATTATCGCTCTTTATAATATGTTTGAACTTGGATGTAATACATAATTGAAGGAGAAGATATTACTAATAAATCGAAACGAAAATAAGAAAAAGAACGTGCCACAGAAATGGTCGCAACTGGGTCAAGCGCATCAACCAACTCGGCCATAGAAACATCTTATTTATTCATTTTTGTCAATCAGATAGTTCAAGTCCAGAATTAACAATTATTTTCTTCGTCTAATATTTTTAAATTGCAACCGTTACCTTTTTATTTTTCTATGTCTTGTTCTTTTTCATATTTTAAAATTTTTTAGTAGTATGTACTTCTCTAATAATATATTGCATTCAAAGTTTTTTTTAATAAAAAATGTTGGCCTTGAATGAAAATCTGATATTGACCATCGATAAGCAAATGTACAAAATAAAACTTTTATTAGGTACCATGAGGGGTCACTGAGATACCCCACATTGCTATTATTACAAGACTAAGTTTACAGGTTTTGTATGAATTGTTTTTTTAAGAAATGCAAATGTAATAAGTAATAAATTGCCCATTTATAGGATAAGTAATTTCAAAGATCTTGGTTACCCCTGAACGGCAAGGTTAAAATGTTTATATGTTCCCTGTGTATTTACAAATTAGATGCATGCATATTTATAATATAATGTTAGTGCGTGGTACCGACAAGTAATGATCAAATAAAAACCTCTCCAGTGACAGCTGTCATGCGACAAGGTGTACGGACGCCAGATGCGACCCACACTAATAATGATTGTTCCTATATCGATTTGTTCATACAAATAAGTAAGACAAAGGGAAAACATCAATCAGCCCTACAGAAAGCCCATTTAAACGAAATAGACAAAACGCAGCCATCAAATTCCGTGAGAAATACATTAAATACATCAATATAAATTACAATCGTCAAGCCTCACTTCTGCTTTGTAAAAAAAAAACTATTGAAGCAAAAAATATCCGTATCACTTTTGTTTTTTGAAGTGTGCATTTTAACAGGGAAAATAATGACAGTAATGTAGCAGATGATAAATTCAGTTTGTGAACGAATTATTGGCGTCGACATAATTTGAATATTTGAATTATTATACAATTATTATTGTGAACTTGTTCAATGGCCCAGCAATTATATCCTTTTCAACAGTTTTCAAGCCATTGATCAAAACACTGCATTTATTATTATCTGAACGATCTCGTATTGTGTTGAAACGTTTTAACGGTGTGTTATTAGTTATTTTATCCCACAAGCTTTGATTAAATTTCGTAAAAAGGGTCTTATAACGTGGAACAAACAAATAATGCATGCACATTTATCACGAGCTCGTATTTTTTAAGGTGTTAAGAACTTTAAATAGTGTGTTGATAGCTTCACTGACTTTTAAGATTCAGTTTTACTATAATCAAATAAACAAACAAAAAGTATAAAGTAATAGAAAAACAATAGGATTTTTTTATGTACCCGCTCAGATTTCAGTGTTTTGGTTCCTTGTTTTAATAATTAACACTTGATCTGATGTTTGTGATACTTCCCAAAGGTATATTCTAAGAGTATGGATATTAGAGAGACGGCATGTGAAGTGTGCCCGCGCGCTCCAAGTGTGCCTTTTCGAGAATTTTACCCAAACGGCGTACATTTCCTGCTGTTTTTTGGCCGTTTAATACGTTCCGACATTTTTACGACAGCAGCCATTTTACATGGTGACAGCTAATGTCAGCCGTGTGGCTAGAATTCTCCAAAAGGCACACTTGGAGCGCGCGGGCACACTTCACATGCCGTCTCTCTAATATCCATACACTTAGGGTATATTCTTAGAAAGCTGAAAACACTCCAGTGAAATTCACATTAGATCAACAATTAATTCAAAGGCTTTATTTTTATTTATTTATTTAAAAAAAAAAAAAAAATTATTTTATTTTATTTTAATTTATTTTTGTTTATTTTTATTATTTTTATTTTTATAGTGAACACCTCACAAGAGTCCCAACTGCTCCCGTCTGGAGCCAGTGAGACTATATACCCCCGATTGGGGTATGTTGTGAGGCTGAAGGTAAGCGGGGAAGGGAATGAGATGGGAAAGAAGAAGGTGGGGTTGTACCTGGCTATTCAGATCTAGTCACTAAACATGGCTAAAGCCATTTCAAGCAAAGTTTCAATTCTGAATGATGGTTTTACACCAGGGCGATAATGAGAGTATCCTCCACTCTGGAACGTGCCGCAAATATGGTATGTATGATTTTAATTAATTAATTGTAAAAAAACATAACTTAATAAAAAAAAAATTATTTGCGCACGCCGGGTTCGAACCCGCGACCTTCGGAATGGGAGTCTAAAGCCTTGCATCGGCCGTCAATTGATTGTAAATCATAATCCCAAGAGATTCAGTAACGGCAGATTGAACAAATAAAGTTGGAAAATGAACATTTATTTTCCAACATCTTGTGTTTTCTAAAAGGGTTTCTGGTTTAACTGTTTGCAATTAGTGTGGACTAGCAAGAATTTAATTTGATTTTAAAAGTCGTAAAGGCAGAAAGCCTTATTGCGGTTAAAGAACGAAGGTAATAGTTAATAGAAAAAGAATGAGAAAATATTTTACCCATTCAATTTGGGATTCCCCGTAAGTCTCTTAAATTTAATTATGATTTTTCCTAATCCCGTCTCGTTCTGAAGTGAGGCGGCCAAATTAAAAGATAATAAAAGGTTTTTTCCAAAAAGAAGGCTGATCATCTCAGACAAAGTACCCTCACCCCCTCTTCCAACTTTCTCCCTTTCTCTACTTCTACGCTTCAGATTCTCCTTCCTCCAACATAATTATTATTATACAAAATGTCAGTCAACCACACAAGAAAAAAAATCCTATATTATATTTTATGGAATCTTCCTTTTCAATTACGACTTGATTTATCTGAGGGTGAATGTAATAACATGTAATATCAAAAAAAATTATATTAGTAGCTTTACATACGAAAATAACTCAAATCAAACAATTATTTGTGAAGAGATCTGATCCGAGTTCTTTGAATGACTCTTTTTTATGAATATCTTTATTTCGGAACCAAATTTTTCATTTACAGAATTCTACGAAATCTTTTACGTCATCTTTCTTTTAATTTCCAGAAACATGTTCTCGAGTTTTTAATTAATTTTTATGCTCACTCAAATTTGAGCCAGTTTGATATACAATCTATCCCTTTAAATAAGGCATATTTTTATATTACCTTTCATAATAATTAACAATTAATATTCTTTCGTCTGAAGTACTTACGTTCTTTTATGATCACATTATCTCGAGTTCCTTTTGCATCTTAACCATTTTTCTCCCCCCTTTTTTTTGCGGTTTTCTTCACTTTTCATCTGGTCATGCGTCGTTTTGTCGTTTTACCGCAAATTCGCCTCCATTATGCCCTTTTATCTTTTATCGTTATGTCCCCTGCAAATATTTGATGTAATCATAATATATATTTTTTTAGTAAGTTATTTATTAAATTAAAAGAAATATACATATTTTGCTTTGTTTACTTAAGTGTATATTGATTTAAAAAAATCTTAATAATTATGGCTTACTCCCTAAGTAACACATTTTTCATAAGTAAATTTTGGTTTTGCTCATTAATCTTGAGAGCAAACAGTTTTTTCTTAAATATATTCATTCTATTTACGGTTGTCAGGCTATCAGTAAGGAGATTATATATGTGTACACCCTCATGGCCTATGTTTCTTTTGCCATCCTCTGTCTTTACTGAATTGTGTATAATTTATTATGTTGTCTTGTGTGGTGTTCATGTACTTGTGATGTATTCATAAATGTACTATTTGTGGGTATAAAGCCATTTTGGATTTTGTAGATTAATAAACATATGTTGTATTCAAACAGTTTTCTGATTTTCATTAAATTGTTTCTTGGTATACTTTTTTGGTGGGGGTATCTGAATCCATAGTTAAAAAGTTTTTTTATAACTTTATTCTGTATTATTTGAATTTCGTTTAAGTATGTGCTGTTTGTGTTTCCCCATATTTCTATGAGATAATATATAATATACCGTCAATAGATAGGGACGACGAAAAACCTGTATGTAAAAATCTAACGTAACAATCCCGTACTATTCTCAGACCGGGAAAAATAATATAATGTAACGTTGATGATATGTATGTTTATGGTTATAATACTAGTATCAATACAAAACCATTAAACTGGTAACAAAAAGTTTGACACGCAATTCTCCACCTTTACTACAAGTGGTTTTAGTATGGGTAAATTCTGAACAGCAAACAATTTTGACATTCTCCATCTTTATTGGGAAGATGGAATTCTACTTAGTTCATTCTCCGCTATAACCACGAAGAAAGAATGGGATAATGCGAAGGAAATCGGACATGAAAATGCGCTAAGCGGGCATAGCAAATGACGAGATAAGTGAATCTGGGAATATTATAAAAGAATATTATATCGCCCTTCCTTTATTGTGCTTATTGCAAGAGACTCTCGCTTGGGTGAACGCCAATAAGACCCACAGTCGAGGGAATGGCCTCCTATTAACATCTGGAAGCCGCTCGGGAGATGAGCAGATTATATTTTTATTATTGTCAAATAATCAAGTACGAGATAAGCTCGTCTTTTATATTTTTCTATTAAAAAGTAATACGAATTTCGAGGTGAATTTGTTAGGGTTATTTTTATCTGTTAACAGTACCTAATCGTTTTTATAAGGGGAAAATATCGTTTTCTTTTCGTTAATAATTTCTAAAAAATCAGATTTAAAAAAAAAAAATTTAAATTAATTAATCTTTTTGAATCTACCATAATACGGGCATTTGCCTAACTTGGTAGTCGAAATACCATGTAAAACAAACCTGTAACAAACAAAATGAATAAAGAAAAAAATCTATATTTGTGATAAAGAGACCTAGAGTTCAATTAAAACTCCCAATGAAATTTAAAAAATATATCTTATAAATGTCGCATTAGTTGCCGCCCCACAAAATAAAATATTAAAATTTATTGATAAATACAGAAGATAATGTTTAATCGACAGAGGGAAAACTTTTCACCTAAGGTCAATCAGCAGCATAATATTCATACTGGAGTTATATGTTTTGAGAATTTTACGACCACCACGATAGGCACAAGCCCGTGTTGTGATGGTCAATAAAGGATTAACATAAGGGATGCAATACTTTAGATCAGATTCGAACCCGTAATAACTATCTAACTAACTAACTAACCATCACGCCGTTTCCCCGCAGGGGTAGGCAGAGAGGACGAACCGCCAAACAACTCGGTCTTGGCACACGCTCCTTGCCTCATTCACATTCATACATCTTCTCATACATACTCTTCTATTATTCTGACTCTTGACATGGCCCGACTCAAGTATCTGATTTACTTGATCGTGCCACGTCTTCCTTGGGCGTCCTCGACTTCTCATACCGCACGATTTAAAATCAAATACATATTCCTATAACGAATCTTTGACGGCCGTCCGTGGTCGAGTCTCCCAATCGGAAGGTGGCGGGGTCGAACCCGGCGTGCGCAAATAAATTTTATGTGATTAATTTGTGTTATTTCACAATTTAATAAAAAAAATATATACTGTAATTGCGGCACGTTCCAGAGTGGAAGATACTCTCAGTATCGCCCTGGTGTAAGACCACCATTCAGAATTGAAACGTTGCTTAATAATGGCTTTATCCATGTTTAGTGACTAGATCTGAATAGCCAGGTACTTCCCCACCTTCCTCTTTCCCAACTCCTTCCCTTCCTTACTTACCTTAAGCCTCACAACATACCCCAATTGGGGATGCCATAATCTCACTGGCTTCAGACGAGAGCAGTTAAGACTCTTGTAAGGTATTCTCTATAAAAAAAATTAAAAAATAACGCTAAGAAAGCCAACGATATACAGGACGGTTTCCATACTGGATGGATTAATTTTTAAATCGCGTTTAATTTAAACGTAAACCTAGAAACTTTTATGAATAACGTCCTCACAGGAATCATAAAATCATTCTACCTGTAGAATAAATACTTGAATGTGGTTGGAATAATTTGAAAACCTTAAAATTAAATCCGGATTGTACCCACTTACGAGAATAGGCAATCAAATACGCGCCATAAAATAATACGACTCGAATTTCCGATTTATCAAATAATGGAACATTCAATATCCTAGTAATTCGATCACTCGGAAGAGTTTAATGGTGGATCGGCAATGACACAAAATGGTAGGATTTCCATCTCCTCGGTCTCCTGTGCTCCTGCCTTCCCATATTTTATTATTCTAATAAAATTATTTGAATGTGATGAGACGAGATTCGTGAATCGAATTTAAATTAGGTAATGTGTGCATTCATTTGTTGTTTAGATCTTCTTGGATATTTGAATAAGGTTTCCATGTACAATTTATTAAAGTGATGTAGGAATACATAATATCTATACCTAACCAGCGGGGGCATTCAAAACACATTGTTGAAAACTTTTTTATTAGAATTTTCACCTATTGATTTATTAGTTAATTCATTGATAAAATAACCATCGGCCATACACTTCTCAGAGAGTTTTGTCACCTCCTAAATGTCTACTTCCAGTTAACTATATCATAGAACTTGGTAATAAATTACACATCATACAGCAAACAAGGTATCCTTTTTTTTTTTTTTTTACTCGCTCGTCTTCCAGTCTACTATACTATAGCATACCGGCTGCTTCAGATAGTAGGTAAAGATCGTGTGTGTACATTGCCCGTAATTCACAATTCTCTGGAAAGGTTCCATGATTTTTCTTGCAATTTTTCGTTCAAATATCCAATTTTTTGTCACAATTTTTTTTCAGGGCCAAACACTCAAAAATATTGTTTAGCACTAGTCTTTTGAGTATTTTAAGAAGGTCAGATTTGGTGATTCTTGAAAGGAGGATTTGAAATAAATTAGGAAACCATAAACCATCTTCATAAACCATTGTCAATTTGGGAGGCGGGAATGGGTACCGCCGCCCCGGGAACCATTTATTGGATAACCAACACCTCTGCCATAGGTCACCCCAAGTGGTTCGCTACGTTTGGTGACTTAGCAGGGGTGCCCGGGTTCATGGGGTTCATTGTCTAGGTCTTGGCGGCGGATGATCTAGACACATTGAACCCCAGATTCCTACCCAACCCTCATACCTTTTTCCTTCCCAGAACTTCCTCTCCTTCCTTTCCTTAAAAATACCATCCACACAGCATCCCCAAAGGTGACATAGGCCCTGAGGGAAATTATTTTCCTCAGGGCCTCCTGTGTGGACCTAATGTAAAAAAAAAAAAAGTGACACATATGTTTTGACCAGAGTAATACTTTCATACTGTCCTGAATTTTATCGTTTGAAAAAAATCTATTATACGAGTATTTATGTAACAATAAATCTTTAAATCAAATACCAAACAGTGGTCAGCTAAAATGACTAACATTATTAAAAAATATTGAAACACAAGACTTGCCAAATGAAAATTTTGTCCGAAGCATGTTTTTTAATCGTTTCCTTTCATACGACTGGCCATCTGTTGAAATGTATACAAAGACTGTCTGTCTGTCCTTTATTCATTTTTTATATAATTGATTCCGCGATGGCCCACTTTCAAAAGGTCTCCTCATATTTTAAATCGTAAAAAACGTACGCAACAGGTGGGGAACGCGGCAAAGGATAAAAAAACAGGGTCTTGTGCCGGCTAAAGAATTAATGCATTGAAGTAGGTATTGTGAGACCCTTGATAGGAAGAGTTGCTCCCAACGCCATATGGCAAAAGCCCCAACAAAATAAAGCAAAAAATGATTCAAATTACTATGCTGCGTTAAATGTTAATAACCAATACATAATCTGGTGTTTCTTTACCCGAAATCACGATTCTTTCGGCACTTCTGAAAGCGCAGGTAATAAAATGAGTTAGTAAAACGTTTTATTTGAAAAAAGAGCAGGTAGAAATTCCCGTTATGATACAGATTTATAAAGCGGATATAATTTTGAAGGCCCTGTGCCTAGATAATAATAGTGCACGAAGTTTCAATTCTATGCGCTAAAAAATGTTGTCTTCGTGAAAACACCCAAAAAAATAATTTTAGCAAAAATTGAAAATTTTAATATTTTACAAATTAATTTTATAATGTAGTAAGTTTTATCCAACTTGTAATAGTAATAAACATTAAGAACTTACTAACGAACGTGTTTAAAATTTAAAATAACTTTTAAACCGCCGTTATTTTATGTGTAATTATTGTTTATCAGTTGTGTAAATTTTAAAATACGTTAAAGGAATTGTAAATAGATTCCGGTTAAGAGAATTAATTCTCCTCCATAAATCTATTCAAATAACAAAAAGTAACATCAAATAACTTTAATTTATATGTAATAACTCATTAATGTATAGCAAGTACCAAACAAGATAAATAATGTAAAATTTATAACTTAAGTGCTTATTTATGAACGAAATGTTTTCAAGTAAATATTATTTGATAATTAGCTTTAAAATCAAACGTGAATACAGCACAAACACGCAACTCCTAGAAATCGGTAAACCCACTTCGAAGAACGTGGGATCACATTCGGTGAATGCTTTTACGTTGAATATGAAAGCTTATCAGAGAAACCACTATAAAAGGATGAATCCTGTTTCTAATATAGAATCCTTTAATGTGTTATGATATGTGGTTATATTCTGTTCCTGGAGTTAAAAGATAAAACCCATGTCTTGTCAGAATCATTCCTTTTAACCCCTATGGCAACGGCTGCCACTGATACACGGATTAAATTTCATTTAAATTCAGTGAATTTGATGTAATATAATGATTCCTGAATCAGAAAATTACCACGAGACCAGGCGCTTTATTTATGGATTCGTGCGTCTTCTCTATTTCAGTTTCAAATAAATTTGTTTGAGCGAGAATGGGTTTCGTTTTCAAAGCCCTGATAAAAATACGTAATGCTTTTATTATTGTCATTCGATAAATATATAAATAATATGTTCAGAGGTATGCGTTATTCTTTAACATTTTGTTAAGTCATTAGGATAGCTTAGTATACATACGTGGTCAAATGCCGGCTCTACAGTATCGGAATGACCACATGAGGGGACTCAAGCGAGAGAGTGCTGTAAATGCACTCTCCTCGCCACTCCTCGGGTTACCTCGCATGTCCTAGGTTACCTCGCCTACCCTCATAACTTTGTGTGTTCGAATCCATAAATGCCCTAAGGAGTACGTGCACACATCACGCTTTCATCTAAAATTCTATTGTGCAGTGTGATTATTATAATATAATGTCCAAGTAAGATTTTGACAAAAAATGCTCGTTTTACTAAAAACTATGTCATCTATTGTAGTCATTGAACCCTGAGCTGAATAAACCTCGTCAGATGGTAAAGACATGTGCAGTGCGCAGTATGCAGGGCAATAAGACTGTAACATGAAGATCGCGTGCCACCGATTCCTAAGTACAAAGGGAAGAAGGTTCCGCTGACAGTAATTTAATGCAATATCCAAAGAAACGGATGCTCCCTGTTACCTAGTCAGAGACATGACCCTTTGAAACCCTTCCGATGCTAATGAACCTATTTATAAAAGGGTTTGTAATTATCCACTGCACAACACAGGAATTAAAGTTTCTTTTTAGAGATTTTGTCAAAAGATAGATCATTAAATCAATGTTTCGTAAATAGGTAGGTATCTTTAACAGTTTTTTCTTTTATGATTAATGAAGAAGCTTTTGGAAATTCAGGTAAACGAAGGTTACGCAAACAAAATAATTTTACCTCCAATTTTAATTTTTGTTAGAAAAAAGGTAATTAATTCGAATGAGGGAATATAATATATGTATAAACCGTCATTTTAGGGTATCTTGACTAAATGATTACTTAAACTATTCCTTATACTTTCGATGTACTGATTTAAATGTGCATAATTTTGAAAATAATAAAAATGTAATAATTTTATTAATTTAAGTAAGGTATCGTGTAAATATTATCAGAACTTGGCAGCAGAAGGGTTGCCAAAATGTGTTTGAAAGCAATTGCGTGACATGACCAGCAAATAATATGATCAGCTGAGTGCAATATGGCACGTGTTGGGTTTTGTATGATTTCGCAATGTATTTGCAAAAACTTGACGAAAAAATGTGTTCGCAGGTGGACGACACTTTGACTGATAATACGAGTCAGCTGCCCAGTTGGTCAGACCCGAAGGCTTTTATATGCAAAGAAACTACTGTCGCAATATTGTGATAATATGCGATGCTGTTAAAAAATGGAGGTTCATCCTTTGTCTTTGACGTGACTTAACATTGGCTTATCAATCAATTATGAACGCAGGGCCCAAATCAACATTTTACTCGCCCTTTTTAAAATTACGTTTTTCCAAACGATCGGTTAGTGGTTCAAAGCGTCGGGTTCAGACATCGCTGGATCAATAACTATCTAAGTCCTCCTTTATTGCACAACCACATTTTATTTTTATTATGATATTGTCAAATTAAAATGTTGTCAAATTGTTCGTGACATGGCAAATTTTGTTTACGTGGAATAAAATTTTGACGGCTAGTTCGAAAAGCCGAAGTTTCAAGTGACTCAGCAGCAAACGGAATGTCTGTATTATAATTATCCACTTTCATCAGATCATTAATCTTAAAGAGTAACATTTTAATTGTATTCTAAGATTGATTTCCAAATAAATCGCTTTTAACCATCATAGTAACCTCGCAAAACTGACCGTTAAATTTGTTTATGTCTTTTATGACATCTACGAATACATCTATATTAAGTTTTGAAGATAAAGCCGCTCGTTTTACTAGTCATAAAAATTCCCACTTTTGTCGGGAGGAATAACGTCACCCACTTTTTATATGAGAGATTTTATCTCTGGATTCCTACGAAGCGGCGCACGGTGTTCCGTTTCATATAGCTAGACGGAAAAAACTCACTTTGGAATTTTTGAAAAATGACACCATGGGGGTATTAACAGGTAGCTAGTATGACGAATACATTTTTAATTGGGGTAATTAATGCACGGGTTGACTCATACTAGAGCTCCAAAGTTAGGTAAATTAGATAATGAATTACGAGTTATTTTCATTCGCATCTTGTCGCCCGAGCTGTAAGGTTGTTTATGTGTTTAAAGTGTTTTGTTTCAGTTCTAAAAAAAATGGAGGCTACTTTGGAAGGTATGTAGTATGTTTTTATTGTAAAGTTTGAATAGAAAACATATCAGTTTTTTTTTAAAATAATATTTAACTCGAGTGTTTTTATGTAGTTTAAAAATATTTAATTTATAACTACACGAGAGTTTATTTCGGAGTTTATATCAATAAGGTCGCGTAATTATTTTTTTTGTAGATTGAACAATTAATATTCTATTCAAATCAGTTTTGATATTTTTGCTCATTAATACTCATCAATCATATTTTGTCATTTCACAGGCACCACATACCAGATTTCCAGGCAGGAGTTGTTCGATACCTGGAGGAGTTTTCCCAATAAAGAAAAGTTTCATGGAATATATAATCTTATTTTAAGTAAATTTGAACTTTAAAATCTCAGTGCAAGCAGTGAAAAAAAATTGAAAAGCTAAATACAGTTAATATCTTTGAATATAAGCAAAAAATGGATTGCAGCCTCTCGGATTCTCGAAAAATTTGTTGTTAAATTTTGTGAGTGGCTTCAAGGTAGTGGAAACGTTTTCATAATTGAAGATTTGCGTGAAAATTCTCAATTAGACAAAAATCAGTCATCTACATCTACTGGAAGGCCCGCAAAGAACTTTGTGGCATGTAGTGACCGGAGTAAAATAATGAAAGTATGTGATTTAGTGAGTACGAGGACTTCAAATTTAATTGTTCCACCTAATTCCGAGTCAAGAACTCCTCTGAAGACTCTAAACCTAACTCAGATAGCATCTAGTTTCGATAAGCATTCTGTTTAGGTACTATATTTTCTCACAAATCAATTAGTCCTGTTCTCTGTCTTAAATGAATGAACTATGGGTACATAATTAAACATTTATCTACCCATAGTTCTTTTTTCTAGTTTTGTTTCTTTACTTTAAGTTCTTGTTCATCTATTGATTTTTTTTCTGACTATACATTCTACAATTAGTGCTTGTTTTTATTAAGTTATGTTGCTAAATATGAATGAAATAGTTTTCCTAGTTAAGTAATATTTTTTGTTCGTATGAAGCAGTTACTTTGTGATGTGACATAATAATTAAAAATAAAACAATAACTTTGTAAACACCACTTTTATTTTTTTATACTTTATGCCGACAAAGTATAAAAAAATAAAAGTGGTGTATAAAAAGTTATTGTTTTATTTTAAATTTTAAGTAATAATTGTTTTGCTTATTTTTACCTGCAATTATTTAGTGATTTGTATTATATTTTCTGACTGTGCTTTTACCTATTTATTATCCTTAAAATAGACATTTTTTACTGTTTAAAGTTGTTTTCATTATAAACCTTTAAATACCCTATTAATATAGAATTAATTATTTAAAATATTTTTTTAAGAAAGAAAATTATATTAATCACTTTCAACCCAATTTTTCAATATATTCGGAATAAATACTCCCCACAAGAGGGTTCTAAATACTTTATTATTATCTAAGAGTTTTTTCCGTCTAGCTTGTATGAAACGAAACACTGTGCGGCGTTAGAACCTTGTCTTGAGCGTAGGTACTTGGCGATTTAACTTTGCTCTAACTTTCGCGAACAGAACAAGGGAAGAATTTTAGCAAGACTATTGTAGTTGTTATAAAAACATATTGTTGTAACAACAACAACTATGAGTTTGTTTTCTGACAAGACTGCTAAGACATTAAACTAAAATTCAGTTTTAGCGAGAAACTCAATTCTCGCTTGCATTATGTTTATGCATATTTTTATAATTCAGTTTTGGTATCTGAATATTCTCGATTTTTGACAAAGTACGTGATTAAAAAATGAAACCTTCCCCTTACTAATACTACATTTTAAATTGGACACAAATGATAAACAACTATTTACCATCACGCTTTTTTTAAGTTTTCTTTATTCATTGACTTTTTTGTTACATGAATTGAGTGTGCCTGTGTTGTGGTGGTCGATTTTGTATACAGTGCATTAACATATGAAATATAAAGAACGTGAAATAATATTAAAGAAAACAATAATAAAAATAAAATAATGTACATGACTATAGAGTAGTATTAATATGTATGGAAGAATATATAATAATATGAAAAGTATAGAACATAAAGGATATATATGAAAGAATATAAAAAGTATGTAATTAAAAAAGTTTACATGTACGTTTAATAGTAAGGTCCAATGATAAACACTTGGGTGAAATTGTATGAATCTCTTCAATAATTACATTTTCACTCAGTGGCGTCGTAATATTAACCCACATAGGCCTTTTGGTTCCGAACAAAAAATAATTATAAGTAGGCATATAGTTTAAAAAAATAACTTTATCTGCGGCTTGTGTTACATTAAAGTATGAAAATGAACAAGACAATATTAAATTAAAATATGAAAATGAACAAGACAGAAAAATAAAAAAGCATAATGGTCGCAACTGGGACTCGAACCCAGATCTCACGTCAAATTGCAACAAATAACTTAAATTAAAATTTTAATTTTATTGTAACAATACGTTCTTTGAACACTTTTTTCCAATGAAAAAGGTAGTTGCTGATAATATGGAAAAATAAAAACATTAGTCGAAGGTATTATTGTTAATTACAAGACAGAAAAATTATAAAGCATAATGGTCGCAACTGGGACTCGAACCCAGATCTCGACCAGATTAAAACTATTTGTTGCAATGGCTGAATCGGTAAAGCGCCGTCCCGGTAAGACGTGAGATGTGGGCTCGAGTCCCAGTTGCGACCATTATGTTTTATTATTTTTCTGTGTATTGTTCATTTTCATATTTTAATTTAGATTATTATTGTTTTCTTCTTCTTCAATTATATATTACATTGATGGAAATAACCTTCAAAAGTTAAATAGAGAATTTTTCTTACAAAAAAACCTGTAATTAGAGCTGTAAGTCGTTTTCTAGCTTTAAAAAGTGTTCTCGAGGTAATTTTTCACAAAATGGCGCCATAATAGTCGCAATATTTTAATTTTTATTACATAGAGACATTAATTGTCTGTTTAGATGGAACCAAGTAATTTGTAGCAATTAGTTTGGCTTCATATTGTTTTACAAATTTTTACACAATTTTTCAAGATACTATAAGCGTTTTTCTTTTAAGAATTTACGACTCCCTTATTCAACATCGGATATATTACATTTTTTATCTCCAAATTTCTCACAACTGTCAAGCCCACCATTTTAAACTATATCTTTTAAAACTGAACAACAATAGAGTATAATAATATTAAGTATATATTCATTTATATTTTGCTAGGTTAAGGCCGTACTTCATAGAAAATTAATATCAGAGCATTCCGAGAAGTTAGAGTACTCTAATAAAAAGCAAAGTCTGGAATGATATTGGCGCAAGCGATTCTGACCTCGTGCTTGTACAGTTTATGTATACATAAGGGTTAAAATCGCATTTTATTTTTTAACCTATCAGCTGTCACCTACCCGCCGGCGGGCTTATGACAAACGACTCATTAATGAAGTAAAACAGATATTTTGTTTTATTTAATTTTTATTTACCAGATCTGAACAGCCAGATAAATGCAAACTTTACCTTATCCATACTGCTTCTAGTTTTTCTTTCGTTCTCACAACATTCTCCGCAGTAGGGGCGCCACTCTAGTCCGGTTGTAGAATCGTTAGGGACTAATTCCATAATTATTATTTCTCTCTCGCCTTTAGAGATCATTGGCATGGACCCCTGAATAGTCCCGTACTACTACTACTCGAGACTTGGGTACCTAGATGGGGTCCTTTGTTGCAATTTCAAAGGCCCCAGACTAAAGGTCTGGTGTCCTGCGACTGACGCGTCAGCCCTGTTTAAACCCTTGTCTAGGCTCGGTGATATCTCAAATTTAGCTACCAATGGGCACATAGTAAAAAAGCATTCACCAATAATCCCCTAACAAAATTAAGCACATGCGTTAAACTTACACCTTTTCACAAAATCACAAAAAAATTAATCTAAATTTTACGAGTCAGGGTAAAATAATAAAATGAAATTACTTCCGAGTGTTTTGAATACTGCCAACTTGTAAAAGGTGGGTTTTTAGTAAGTAAGTGTAGTTTTAAGTTCGGCTAGTTTAAATGACACCTCTGAAATTCATCAATTTATATCCATTAACCCTCTTCTACTGAGGTGACTTATTTGTTTTCATTCTGCTGAGGAGTAGTCTGACAGACGTGCACGTTACGTGCTATTATTTTAGAAGTTATAAGTTTTTGTCATTGAATTGTGTTTTTTTTGTATTTAGGAGTTATTGCAGTATTTGGTCAAATAAAACTCATTTGTAAAAAAATATTATGTAAGTAATTAATGTTTACGAAATCATGGAACTTTTGTCACAACCATCCTTAAAAAAAATTATAAATTATAAAGACGTTATTAATATAAATTTGTTTTCTCCTGGCTTAAAATAATGCAATTTAAAAGAATTTATTATCCTTAGAGTAGTTTTTTCTTATTATTCTCAAATATCAGTCCTCGCAAACTTGCGCCGCACACTATAGACAAATAGGTTTATCGCGAAGCTGTTTGCTCTAAATCGTTTGTCTCTTCAACCAAACCCCCAGAAATTTCACCCTCCTCGTGGACTTCCTCATCAATAAAAAAATATTAATCGGCTACTTCATCCTCGACATCACTGAATACAGCTACAGCCGTATTCGGCCATTATTATTAACATTAGCTGTAGTTCCAGTAGTCTTTCTCTTCTTTAAGTCTAACCTAACCTTTTTATTAAAATTATTAAACTCTAAATTTGATTGCTGTGAACTCTTGCATTTAATAAATCTACATGTACCTACACGAACTACTTATACAAACATTAACATTTTATATACACACATCTCATTCTAACTATAAATTGCATTCCCCAATATAACGAATACATAGTCTTGATAACCAATATTTAAACAATATTGATGTATTTGACAATAATTTTAATTTGGCAAACTTTAAACGCCGTACGTGCGAACTATTTCTACTTAATTCATAAACTATTGTAAATACCAATTTTATAAATTTTTATTAATACCTATAATTGTTGATTTGGAGGATATTGGCAGGCTATATATTTTTACTATATGTATTACCTACATTTTGTCAACTCATATTTTATCTTACCAATATTATGTTTCTTTTTTATTTTCTGTTACTTACCTGTATTTTATCAACTCTTCACTGTAATTAATTAATTAATAATAACTACTGAAACGTGTATTGCTTTATGTATGTAAAAGCCCTATGAGCGTTTAAATAAAGATAAAAATAAAATAAAATAAATAAGTCTAGCGCTAGCCATATAAAAACAATTTTACTATACTGAGGTGACTTCTGTCAAATTCTATGCAGTTTAAACATTTTGCTTAGGTGACGAATAGTAGACGCTATGAATATAATTTATTTACTGACCTTTATTTCAAAGGGGGTTTTAAAATGCCACTTTGTTTATACTTCATGGAACCCTGATAGTTATCTTTAACTGATTACTGACCTTATGTCCCGTGGACACTACAACGGCTGCAACTCCTCACGTGCAATCACAGCGGATACTGTCGCCTTGCTTCAGGAAGATACTGAACGATAGATTTTGCGGTGTCTAACAGACGCAACGTCAGCGGCGAAGAGTTAAGGTGGTAGAGGATCGTTCCAGGGATTCAGTTTGATTCTATTACTTAAATTAGTGGTAAGTAATTCAATTAGCCAGACGCACAGTGCCATTTTGTGGTTAAATTTACAAATATTATTACAATAATCTAATCGAAAACCTTCTAAAATATCATCGAATTAACAGTAGAGAATGAATGTGTGCATTATTTTAATTGTCAAAAACATATATTTATTAGGTTATCTTAAATAGTAAGTTCTAATTTTATTTTGTTTAATTTATGTGGTGAATTGTATTTTCATTTAATGTTTTAATTAGGTACTTACCAAATATGCAATCTCATTTCATTTCTTCTTTTCTTTTAGCATTTTTAATTTAATACGTGTTAAAGTTTATGTAATATGGCAGACTGGGATTGCACTATCCTCCCAGTCCTGCTGAAATAAAGACTTAAATTTTAAAAAAATAATAATTTCATCGTCTAAGTATCGAAAATTATCCAAAAGTTTTTTTCTGATATCATGAAATATTGTGGAATATTTTCTCTCGGAAATTTTCAAGCGTTGATTTTATTTCCGGCTTGTAACGGTGAAACCTTATAAATTTAAATTTATGTGTTAAAAATATGATAAGACATCAAATTGTCTGTTACTCAATTACCCATTAAAATAGACATAGAAAAACAGATAAGAAATCACCTTATGTAAAATAATAAAAAATAGTCAACCGAAGCAAAATAGTTCAGGGGCAGCATAGGCAAAAAATGGCCAATTTAATATTTTTTTTTCAAATATCAACGATTTATTTTCTCGCTCGATTCTTGTGAACAGTAGATCTCGCACCCAAAAGATATTTGTAAAGATTATGATATCTTTTTTTTTGTCTTTCAAATATGGTCTACATAATCGAATTCATAAGATTTGTTAGTAGGTACCAACTTAAATACCAACCTGATTAATTATAAACCAATTATTATTTAATGTAACATTTTTTTATATCATTACAAGAATCATAATTATAATTTGTCCAAAAAAACCCTTAGAAGACGGGTAATATTTTGGAAATATCTCAAAACCAAAAACAATATTGAAATCTAGATTTGAAATAATTGACAGGCTTCTACAATATCAACATTTTTATTTTCGAAATATGATGGACAGTAACAAAATGCGTCCAAAACTTCTAAAACATAGCTCTACATGCGCACATTGTAGTGCATTTGTAGGTATAGTCATGATTTTACTGCACTACCATTGTAGTTAATCGTTTCCTAGGGGTTAACATATATTCTTCAGATGCCAAAATATAAAAAAAATACAAATGAGAAAGTTTAATCTAACACAAGATCCACATTTAAAAAAAAATATTTTCTGATTAAACGGTCACCATCTTGAAACGAAAACTGAATGTACATAAAAATACAAACGGACGAAATGTCAAACGGTTATATTTAGCATCTGAAGTGATTGGTTCCTTACTTCTTCCTTCCTTCGAAACCTTTAAAAATAGCCATTGTGGCAGACCCACCAGCTTGAATCAGTGGCCGACCCTCTAATAAGGTACTTGTGCTTTGTACAAGTTTAATGGGCATACACTAGATTAGCCGGGTAGTGAAGTGAGCCTCGGTACTAGTCAACCACCACCCGCGACCTGCCCCTGCCCTTCCTCAGGCTGCAGACCCCAGCTACTTACAAGGGGACCATACAGCACACACGGTTGCCTAATAGTCTGCTATTCATACGTGGCTGATTAAGATTACTACTGAATTGTTTGATAGGGTGATTACGTTGAGAAGACAAACAACCAGAAAACAAACGTAAGTTAGTACGTTTGTTTTCAAACATCTTGCCTATAAACTACCTCACGTATTTGTAGGGGTGGTTTATATGGCCTGTGCTACGTTCAATAAATTCGACTAATATTACGTTATTTACACTCGTATAATCAACTCCTCTATTTATTGTGTTTCTTCCTTTGCTTTGGGTGTTGACACAATTGATTATCATCTAATCTTAGGAAGCTTAACCTAACCCCATATTCTGAATATCGGTAGCTTATAATCCATGCTTACGTGTAATTATTAAAGATCTTCAGTTTATACCCCCCCCAGCTCGCCTGAAGGACAATTATTTGCGGATATTTTGATGAATTTTATATTTGTTTGAATGTGAAAAAAACATTTTTCTTGGTAGACGCCCTGAATGTCTCTTTTCATTGCGGTTGCATGATTACAACATTGTACGGACTAATTTAGTGATGTGAACAAAATGCTTTATTTTTTAACATTCGAAAGGGTCAAATAATACGGTTTACCATAATTCACTATCACATCTCATTTTACATTCGTTTGAATGTAAAAAAAATATTTTTCTTGGTAGACGCCCTGAATGTCTCTTTTCATTGCGGTTGTATGATTGCTAAATTTTACAGACTAATTTAGTGGTGTGAACAAAATGCTTTATTTTTTAACATTCAAAAGTGTCATATAATACGATTTTCCATAATTCACTATCACATCTTACATTAATACAAATTAAATAATATTATTAATGCCAGTGTCACAAATTAGTGAGGTGGGTGTAACATTCGATGAAAACTTGACATTCAATGCACACATTAACGGTATAACTAATAAGGCTTTAGAGATGCTTGGTTTCCTTTGCAGAGCTTTAATTGATTCCAAGTCCTCAGATTGTATGAGAACGCACTGCATTTCAATAGTTAGACGTCAAGTGGAGTTTGAATTCACTTATTTGGTCCCCTTTATATAAAGTGCACTCTCCAATATGGAACGATTTCAGCACAAATTTCTTAGAAACATACATTTTAAGCTGAAAATTCCAATATAACACATTAATTATGTAAGTTTGATGAATCAATTGCATCTTATTACTGTATCTGAATGGAGAATTATTTAGAATCTGGTAGCATTACAGAGTCATTGATAATCCTGCCATCACCGCCGCTATTAAATTCGATATACCGACGGGGAACACCACACAAAATGATACATTTTTCTGCAGCAACACATACATGATTAACTATCAGACACATTCACTAAACAATATGCATATTCTGGGTAACTAGTTTGGGATGCTGTTGATATATTTACGGTATCCATTTATAAAATTAAGTATATTGTACACCAGCACTTTGATGCATCCTAGAAATTGTAGTATCGGTGACGCGGTCTTCAATTGGGGTGTGTTAAAGCAAAATCAGCAATCTCCATTTAGGCCAGATTGCTATGTTTGATTTTGAAATGACCTGGAGATTGCTATCTCTGCTTTCACGTACAATATTACATACAAATTTTGTTTGTAATATACGTGTATACAATATTTGTATGTAATATTGTACTTAAAAGCAAAAATAGAAATCTCCAGGTCATTTCAAAAGCAAACATCACAATCGTAATGGAGATTGCTGCCTTTGCTTTTACGAACCTCAATTGATTTCTTGCATTAATTTTACAATTTCATGTAGATAATATTACAATTTGATATCTTAATACACTAGGTGCTCAAACTAATTGCAGTTAGGTTCATTCTAATAAGATACAGTTTTCTTTTGACGAAACTACGATCAATACAAATAGTTACATTCTCTTTCGTTGGGAAGTGGGGTAGTTAGGCGGTCGCCAGGTTGATTATGAACCCAGGGCATGCAGCGTCCCTTTCATCTTTCAACCCTCCGTACCGGTCTCTCGTCTTGCACAGACGTAAACATATTGCTGACAAACTTTCAAGTGACATCCGCCATTTCTGCCCGGTGTAATAAGCAGTAAGCTGACGCGAATGGGACCCACTCGCAGGGTCTAATCTTGTAAAGGAACTACGATACGCTGATAAATGGTTTGCTTTGAGTGAGACGTATAAATTGAAGCAACAAAATTAACATTTAAATGATTACTATGGAACCAAGCTATAAAAGTATGTTCGGATTCACAAAAATCAGGTAAAGGTATTCATCGATCTGTCATCCTTGAGGTCACATTGGAAAATAATAACCCGTGCGTCTGAAATGTTATTTGATGGTTTCTGAAAAGCGATGTGAGATGTGAATAGACTGAATAGTCTTTTTAATATATTTTTAACTTTTTTTTCACTTAAAGAGTTAAACCTTAAATTATAATATTTGAATTAATGAAGATAATATTAGCGAAAGTCAATCGAAAATCCGAAACAGAAAAATCAGAAAAAGATACGGATACATCTGGGACTCGAACCCAGGACCTCTGGCAATCCGGGCCAACGCGCTATCCACTGCGCCAACTATCCCTAACCGATTCGGTCATTTCATAGGTTAGGTTAGGTTAGGTTAGGTTAGGTTAGGTTAGGTTAGGTTAGGTTAGGTTAGGTTAAGTTGGGTTAGGTTAGGTTAGGTTAGGTTAGGTTAGGTTTTCGAAAAAAAGTTCATACAAAATTCGTTTTCGATGAACTCGTTTTCGATGAACTCGCCGTGAACCATATTTATGGTATAGGTCTAATGTGTAGGTTTCATAAATGTAACAAACGAAAATAATATTAATATAATGAAAAAAAACTTATTACTTACTTTAAAAAAAACTCTTTTAAGAGATTCTTGGGTTAGCTGACAATATTTGAATATATCCTATATTTACCATACAGCAAGCGGAAAATGTTGCTTATGTCGTAATGGATTGAATACGCAACGCCTGTGTGGGACCCAAACTCGATGCAATCTCAGCCACTGACCGGACTTTATTGCAACGATACCAATAAAAATAGTAAAAAAAAACATTAATGGTGAACCGGCGCAAAAGTGCAACCGCTGTCAATGTCACGCTGCATATTGTATGATTCAAACAGAAATAGAGCCTTGGCCATAAATTCAGCTCCAACAAATAAAAGCTTCCACTGTAAAAAGGATCAGCAATATAAAAATGCACTCTAGATATTGAAACCTGGTACCTACCTACCTACCCGCTTCCCGGAATGTTCTCAAAGAGCTGTAAACTTGGAAGCGTAATCTACTTTCCAATGGAGCAATATAAAATTTATGAAAGGATTGTTTATAAATATGGGAGTTCAAATCAGACGATGAAAAGAAAATAAGATAAAGTGAATGATTAAATAGTTCATTATGCACGGAGAAAAATGTTATTCTAAAATACGATAATTTTATTCTTAAAAACGGTTAAAAACGGGACTGAAGTTCTTACGAACAAATTAGCAGTTTTTCAATGTTTATTGGCGGGAAAATGTAAGAATAATTTGTTGGTATTCCTACGAAATTACGTATATCAACAAATTATTCTAACATGTTCCCGCCAATAAACTTTGAAACCCTGTAAATTTGTTCGTAAGAACTTCAGTTCCGTTTTTAACCATTTTTACGAATAAAATTATCGTATTGTAGAATAACATTTTTCTCCGTGTGAGGTTACTAGAATAATACAAAATGATATATAACGCAGTTATATGGTGCAGTCTAATTGAAGAGTGGTTGCTGGTTAAGGCTTTGAAAATGAGTGAATGTTTATTTTTGTATTAAAAAACGTTGTTTCAGCATAAGAAAACCCTTTCTCATTTCTCTTTTTTCTCTACTTTGCTTTACCGCAGTTCTCCAAGACCGACAGTTAGTAATGGCCAGTAATGGCAGTCAGGCTCAGACAGTAAGATTTTTGTTGTGTTAAAAAACATTGTTTTAAATGAATCAGAGATTTGAGATTGGAGCAGTGCATAAAATATTTAGATGAATTAAAAATTTGGTGTACAGGTACTTTTGAGTAACAGTAATGGTAGATTCAGACTGGGTCGACGTACGTGCCCATCGGTACGCCTAACAATATCTGGAATGCTTAGCAACCATAGATTTTCAATGAAAATTTATGTTTTAGAATCACATTGGCCACACGCATCGCGACGTGCGATGTCTGTGGCCATTTTCATAGAAAATGTATGGGTTGCTAAGCATTGTTTGAGTAGCGATGCGTACGTATGTCGTCCAGTCTGAACCTACCATTATAGTAGTAGCAGGTAGGTAGTGTGATTAGAATTTAATTGGTTTTGTGGATATAATATTATTAATTATATATTCATTTTCGTTACTCATGTGGAATCCCGCTCATTTCAAATTAAATCTATGTACCTGGCCTGGACTCACCAGAACTTACCAATTTAATAAATTTTCATATTCCGTCAGGATCAACCCGACAATCCAACTTATTTTATTTACCCTCATATAGAACAGATATTAGAAAAATCCCCAATTCCTCGTGTATGTGCACTATACGTACGACACAAAATTTCACAGCATTGACATTTTTAGTAATAACCTAAAGAAATATCGATATGAAGTAACGCGTACGATCGATTATTAATATGAGAGTATGGAATGTATCGGGAGCATCTCCCATCCTTTTCCTATATTCCTCTTCCTCTCCCCTTCCCAAAACCCAAAATTAATTTTAAGATATTAATATTTAATTACCAATGAAATTTAGCATAATAAACTTCCGTGGCTTGACTTCAGTTCTCATATACAGCGAGGTCGAACATAAACGGAGAGGTCAATAGTCTCTCTAAACCCGACCCTACCTAAGACCCGGACAAAACTTACCCCATCGCAGTCAGCAAACGTAGCAAACCACTTAGAATGACTTATTGCAGATGTGTTGGTCATCTAATAATTAGTTCCTGGGGCGGCGGTACTTATACCCGTTTCCTTTGATTTTTTATTATAGTGAACACCTCACAAGCGTCCCAACTGCTCCCGTCTAGAGACAGTCAGACTATATCATCCCTAATTGGGGTATGTTGTGAGGCTGAAGGTAAGCGGGGAAGGGAAGGAGATGGGGAGAGGGAGGTGGGGAAGTACCTGACTATTCAGATCTAGTCTCTAAACACGGCTAAAGCCATTTGAAGCAACGTTTCAAATTCTGAATGGTGGTCTTACAGCAGGAGGATACTGATAGTATCTTCCTGTATTTATACTGATAGTGTGATTGTTCTTCTAGGGTGATTTAATCCTCTCATATAAAGTAAATAAATAGTTAAAATGAATCATCGAGAGTTAATATGATAACTAGTTATTTATTTTATATTAAAAATATAAACGATACCCTACCCATCTTACTTCTTACTAATATTATAAACGAGAATGTTTGTATGGATGTACGTATGTTTGTTACTCTTTCACGCAAAAACCACTAAATGGACTTTAATGAAATGAAACAAAATTCTATTTTAGAAAATATTTAAATTAGTGCATTTATTTGAAGTACTCACCCTTGAATCGAATCTAGAATTATAGATATTTAAAAAAAGTAGGTTAAGAATTTTGGTATAAACATAGATGGAATCTACGAAAATAAAATAGGCTAATCGAAGTACTAATCCTGAAACTATTTTTAAATTCAAAATTTAGTACTACTAAATTTGAATTTAAAAAAATATTATTTCGAAAGATGAGGTCAATGTATTTTTCCAGAGTGCTTGCTATTTCTGTAAGTGTTGAAACAGTTCCCATTTGAATGGCTTAACATACAATACCGTCACCAACCAGACGACAAGTGGCCTCTATTTATATTTTATTTCATCACGGGCTATGACTTTAGCTATTATTATTGGGTATGGGACCACATAGATGGTTACATGTAACAGTTCAGCGGAATATGGCCATGGCGGCTATCGGTCCGAACGAATCTCGAGTGTTGGAGAAATGTTATTGTTTTCCTTGCCGCATGAGTGATCAGAAATACTGAAACAATGTGGCATAAATGGTTTTACGTGTTATTCATGCTTCACTGTGCGATCTGGAATATTGTAAAATGCCACCGAATGGTATTCACGCCACCGCATCGATAGTCGGTACCAGTGTGCTACGAGTATAACACATTCTGGATGAATGGATACCGACAATTTTTTTAAATGTTTTATTGTAAAATTGATTTTTATATTAGTGCTTGTAACGCACACAAGATAACGTATTATAATTCGAGGTTCAACCTCAAATTTTAACTCCAATATGGTATTTCCACGATTTTTTTTATTGCTTAAAAAAATTACGATTGTTATGGCATTTTTATTTTATTTTTATGTTTACGAATAAATTTTCTACAGTCTAATTCAGAATAGTTATTATTTCGTAAACAGAGTTCATATTTCCGGATTCTAGTTCTAATGTCTAGTAGTCATTCCGGCGTAGGTACTGTGCGTCGCAAATCATTACATTTCAAAGTGTATAATCCAGTAGCAGATATATAAAATTTAAGTAACAAATGTACATAGAAAAATAAAACTTTTCAGAACAAAACAAAAAATAAAATGGTTAGAACGTGAGCGGATGAATGAAGAAGGAAGCCTCAGGTGACTATAATATGGTGTGGAAGTTAATGAAAGAAGAAGAAGGGGACACCTCAGGTAGACATGACACGATCGGGTGTATTAATTAATAATATTAAGTAATAGGGTAGGTACCTATTTAATCGGGTTAACATTTTATGAGGATTAAATTTCACATCAAAATCTAAGAACAAATTATGCAAACTCTTCGACGGCTTATAATAAAATAATATTGCAAGGTCATTTTACGCTGATTATACGCTTCGTTTTTTAATCATTCGTTTCACCTTCCCCATCTCAAGTTCCTTAAAGTATCTAGTACCTGAGTAGTTTCACCCTATGATGAATTGTTTATTGCTGAGTTGTTCATTTAATAAACTTGAGTGATAAAATGCAGTTAATATGACATGGAATTAAAAATACATTTAATTTATATTAACGATTAACCAAGCCACTTAAGACGACACAATACCCTTAAATATACTCATAATCTTAACGAGGTAAGTGAAGAAGGCGTGTACACAAATATTAAGGCGTGTACATAAATAAAACGATTGCGAACCTGGTGTACTGGACGGACCTACTGTCGAATATGCCCTAACAAATAATGTGGGAATCTTAACGACGTAAGTGAAGAAGACGTGTACGCAAATATGGGATTGCGAACCTCGTGTATCGGACGGACCTACTGTCGAATTTGCCCTAACAAATAATACGGAAATCTTAACGACGTAAGTGAAGAAGGCGTGTACACAAATATACGACGCGAGGGCCGGCGTAATAGACGGACCTACGGTCGAATTCGCCCTAGCAGGCCTGGAATTTGCTCATTCCGCGTATTTTATTTTAATTAATTCCGATGAATGTATTACTAAAGTCTCAGATGTCTCTAAACGAATCCCTCCGAAAGTTATTAGTTCATCGTCTACAAAAATAAAATCTGGTGCTTACCGCTTAATTTATAATTGAAAAACGGGTTTTAAAGTCTTCAAGGCGTTTTATGTAAAATATTTTAATGGTAAGGTAATGTTTTTATTAATCTCAAATATAAATAACTTAGATCCGTGGGTTTGGAAAAAAATGTTATTATAGTTACGAATTATTCGGAATTATCTCTTATTATTAGAATATTGTCCCACCTTAAAATCTTATATATAGACACTTGCGACAAGTTTTATAATACTCGTTTGGCGGTAGACCGAATATTAGTTTAAACGGGATCAAGCGAAACGAACGTGTAGTTATAAAACCGACGCTTAAGTTTTTCTACTAATTTTACTAACCAGAAAACACTTGTTATGCTTTTGTTGCCAAATATCCTCACATTGTGGCATCCGGTACCTGCACAACACGATAATTATTTATCTAACTTTAACTGCTATTAATCTTAATTTTTAATACGAAGGTGCCACCATGGGTGGAACCACGGTGGTTTCTTGTAAATATTAAGGAGGATACTGTATTTCTACTTATGACGAGAGAAAAATACTTACTATATCTAAAACTTGCGAACACCTCAGTACAGGTTCACTACTACTAGCAGTTCTAACCGATACACCTACATACAGTTAATGGTTATTAACATTGTTTTGTATTATTGGAACTTGTTAGGAGACATACATTAATTATTTAAGCTGTTTAAAAAAAAAAATGTAGAACACTCCCCCCCCCCCCCCCCTTGGTGAGATTAAGTGAGATTTATTGGGACCCCCCCCCCCTTAAATGAGTTTTTTTCTTACTCTCGAAATAAATGTTTTTCATAAAAGCCAGGTCAATTTGGGACACTTCAAAAGAAGAGAAACAGTTTTTTTTATTTTTATTATCTCTGTAATAATATATTATATCCACTCTTTCAAAGTTGACGTCAGATTTTTATTGACCCCCCTACCGGTAAAATGAATGAAAGAATGAGATTTGGTGAGATTTTACTGCCCCCCCCCCCCATTTTTTGCTCACGTAATTAATGTATGCCCCCTTATCTATGTAAACTGATGTAATTCATTTGTAAAATGTATCTTCAAGAATAAAAATAAATAAATTTTATAATGTTTCTAATTATCAACAAAATGGCTATTCTTCAAGATAATGCTGCCCATTGACTTTACAGCCCCTTTTACTATTGACTTTTTTCACATGCCTACCCTAGTTTATGAAAAATAGATCAAAAAATTTACGACCGTACTTTCCATAAAACAGAATAAATCCCCCCAAATCAACTGTCCCATTATCCTATCGTACGCGAGCACGACGATAATTCTCTTTTGTTGGTAATAAGCACGCGACTGGGATTATTCCAAATGAATAACAGTTTGCAAGATAATGTACGTAGGATTACGCCTAAAGCTGCAATTAGTTTATCTTTATTTATTGGGTAGTGGGCTCCTCCATTGCTGGGGCGATTCGATATAAAGTTATAGAAAAATCAATGAATAAATTATGTGAATGGGAGAGGTACATACTTCTTTCAAATCTGAATGATAAATCTATTCAGATTCAGGAAGATGTTACCATTTAAAGTGATCCGAACGAAAGAGATTCATCTTGGCCATAACACATAACAAAAACACTCAACTTTTGTTTTAAATAATTTATGCAAAAACTACAAAGTGCTATTAAAAGGAACCCCGTAAAAAAAAATAAGTAATTGGTTAGGTGTTATTATTGTTCATGGGAATAATCTATAATAACCCAGGGTCAGGAAAAAATAATCCCATTAACATTCCAATTTTTTTTTGCAATTTTATGGCCGATTCGTAACAGGTTATCTGAGTTACCAAGGAATGTAAAATATTTAACAAAAATGATAAATGAAATCAAAATGTTAACGGACGTAATTTGTGTTTTCAAAATATTACTACCATATCGTATTTTCTAAAATTTCATTAAATACCAATTTGGTAAGGGAAAAAAACATTGTAACGAAGCATTAGAATTAATTAAATCTTTGGTTATTGCGACAACTGTTATTTACAAGGTTGTCTACAGTCTACAGTACTGTTATATTTATGAGGAGAACTGGATATTGTTACCTCGACCAGAATATGGGTATATTATTAAATTTGTTTGTGCTGTTTACTTATTCTTCAAAGGTAAATAATAGAAATAGGTTGAATTAGCTATACGCATGTCAAGGATGTCGGCCATTGTAGTAATAAATGAAAATTGTAGCGACTGCTTTTTTACGAACTAATACGACATGGTCGTAAGTTAAGCTTATTGGCCCGATAAAAACGATCATAGTGTAGGAATCGGCAGCGAGAAAGGGAATGGAAGGATAAAAGTGGATATCAAAAATAACAACCGTAGCACTCCCGACTCCGGACAGTAGCATTATAGCGTTATACTTTCAAATTGGACTGCCATATGAATAACATGTCTAGCAACGGTTAATCCCTTGGATTGTACGAATGAGATGGATACAGGATAAAGGTGAAATAATAATCTGTTATATTATACAATAATTCGATTATATTTTTGAATTTGTGAACAAAATACTTCTGTTCTGGTACTATACCCGCTTAGTAAGCATACATTTTTTTGCTTATTTTTTTTACAATTGGGGAGGTTCTGAAAAAATTTTTTTTTTTAGAGCCCAGGTGATCTTTGAGGATGCAGGTGGCTCAAAAACTCAAGAAGAGGAAGAGAACAGAAGTTGAAACAATTCTTTCTCGACTATTACCGGGAGCCGAAGGGATCAATGACGCTAGTTATATTCCGGTAAAACTAGGCGAGCATGCCCACCTTAAGAGGATACCCGGCGGTGATTTTTCCATACAAACGTATTCCCTATTTATCTCTCTGGATTTTAACCCTAGAGAACATATTGTTTTTGCATAAAATAGATATCAACTACTAGCGTGTCGGTACTTTTTGTTTTTTTTTATAAGTTACTTTTTATAGAAGTTATGACCTTCCAAAAATCAATAAAATTGACTGGTTTAAACGCCGTCAAAAGATGTTCAGTATACAATAGTTTTTTCTTATGTAGTTGGTAAAAAAAAAATTGAAAATCAGTCCACTTTTGGAGGAGAAAAGTGGGGAATACAAAACCTCCATTTTAGTTAGGTGTCAGTGCATTGTCCCTTTCGCTCAATATCCGGTGGAGTAAGAGCAACAGTGACAGCAATATTTTAGTAAAATCTATTTCTGCACCACCGGGTATCATCTTAACTTTTGCTCTAAATATTAGGCCGGCGTAGTCCAGCGGTAGGGCGTTGGACTTCCATTCCGAAGGTCGCGGGTTCGAGCCTGGCATGCGCAACTAAATTTTATTTAATTGATTTGTGTTATTTTACCATTAATTATTTAAAATAATATATAGTATATTTGCGGCACGTTCCAGAGTGGAAGATACTCTTAGTATCGGCCTGGTGTAAGACCACCATTCAGAATTGAAACGTTGCTTGAAATGGCTTTAGCCATGTTTAGTGACTAGATCTGAATAGCCAGGTGCTTCCCCACCTTCTCTTCCTCGTCTCCTTCCCTTCCCCACTTACCTTAAGCCTCATAACATACCTTAATTGGGGATGCCATAGTCTCACAGGAGGAGAAAGTAGTTGAAGTACCTGACTATTCAAGTATGGTCACCAAACACGGTTAAAGCCGTTTCGAGCAAAGTTTCAATTCTGAATGATGGTCTTACATCAGGGCGATACTGTGAGTACTTTTCTTTCTGGAACCTGCTACAAATTTACTATACATTATTTTTAATTCATTATTTGTGAAATAGCACAAATAAATCAAATAAAATTTATTTGCGCACGTCGGGATTTGAACCCGTGACCTTCGGAATGCTAGTCAAGAGCCTTACATATTGATCACGGAGGCCTTCATATATAACACTATTTTCACCTTTACCTTCATATATAATTCTAATAGACACGAACTTGTTCGGCAAAAGCGGTGGAGAATGGGGATAGTCATATTAGTTTGGTTCCTGTCTAGTTCTTTTGATGGTCTGTGGTGACCGGTGATTATTTTTTCGATGTCCGTTGAAATTAGATTGAATGAAAATGTTTTCTAAGGCATAGACTACAAGTTAAATATGTATCATAATCCATATCACAATTCATATTGATGAATACGGAATACAATACGGAATTAAGGAATCTATACTTCCTGCACGGAGAAAAATGTTATTCTAAAATACGATCATTTAATTCCTAAAAACGGGACTGAAGTTCTTACGAACAAATTAACAGGGTTTCAATGTTTATTGGCGGGAACATGTAAGAATAATTTGTTGGTATACGTAATTTCGTACGTATACAACAAATTATTCTTACATTTTCCCGCCAATAAACATTGAAACGCTGTTAATTTGTTCGTAAGAACTTCAGTCCCGTTTTTAACCGTTTTCACTATTAAAATGATCGTTTTTTTCGAATAACAATTTTCTCCGTGTGTGATCCATGTTGCGTTACTTCAGTACGCTAGTCTATGCGTTCAATAAATATAACGATATTTGATAAATAAGTGTCTGCGGATCATAATAAATATTTAGTGTATAGGGTTCGTCTTTGTAATAAAATTTTATATCAGGGAAAAAGAAAAAAAAATTAACACATCCAATTATTATGTTATTTCAGCCATGTTTAATACTAGAATTGCAACCCTTAAATTCGTTTCATTGCTTTCTTCTTGTTTGTTTCGCGCGAAATCGATTGTTTTCTATTATTTCTTATTACGTTCCTTCGAAGGCGATGGCGAACATATCGCTGATTGTGCCATAATCGTAAAGCAAATACCAAATTGATTGAAGCTAGCATCATTGTTGTTTGAGAGTTAGTATTTAAGCTATTATAGCTAATACGTTTTCGATACAAGTGCGCAATTCGATGTTCCTATTGAAAGGTTTGAGAATATTATGTTATTTGAGATTAGTTTTACACGTTGAACTATTTTGTTACAAAACTAGGATCTACCTCTTTACTTATGGAAATATTTTCTTAATACACATTATACACATTTTTCATTTTATTGTAAAAACTAATATATGGTAATCGGCAATCCATATAGTTGAAAGTCAGATGGACTGGGTTCAATATTCAGTTCTGAGTATTTTCATAAAACGCTGTTATTATTATTTAAATAACCACAAATAAGTTATGCTTAGAAACCTGGAATATTCCAAATAGGCCTACCATCGATATCCTTGGTGTAACTCTAAGTGACCAGCTCAAGTACGGTGGGTTCCATCGAAGCCAGAGTTCAGTTGGTCTATCAAAAGATAGGTATACTGTTTAGTGTACAGGGTCCGCAGAAAAAAATGTTTCTAGGATATTTGAACTCCTCTACCATACCTTGAATATACAATACAAGGCATTAAATTTGATGAAAGTTCTTTCTAACATTTATATCTAATAACATTTTGAAGCATTATTAATTCGCGAAGATTCATTGGGTACGTTATGCACATCGTAACATAAGCAAGAGCCTCCCTTACGTAGAGATTATGGTGGCCAGACAAGTCATCCGGCGACACCTCATCCCGCGGACACTTCATCTGGCGACACCTCATCCCATGAACACTTCATCCGGCAACACCTCATCCCCTGGACACTTCATCCGGCGGACACTTCATCCAGCCGACACTTGATACCTCGGATATTTTATCCCCTCAAATATTATTTTAGGGGATTATTCATTCAAATGGGTATGCAAAGAGGATAGTATGTCGAAATACTCCGCATACAAATACGAAATACGAGGCATCCCCGCCAAGACCTAGACAAACCTAACCCCATAAACTTGGGCACCACATACAGGGTAACACTTATTTACCCTGTGTTTGGCAGTGTATGGCAGAGGTGTTGGTTATCCAATAAATGGTTTCGGGGGTGGCGGTAAACACATCCGCCCATTAAATTGTAAATTCATATAGCGTTTTCCCACAACCGACTGCTCTTATACGTATTTCATTACCAGACCGTAAGTCTACTGCATGCTCCTTCGGAACGCGGAATTATCGTTAGTAAAAAAAAATGTATAGCCGATATCCACTCAAGAGACCTAAGATATAAGTATTTCGACATGCTATCCTCATTGCATACCCATTTGAATAAATAATCCCCTAAAATAATATTTGAGGGAGTGAAATGTCCGAGGTATCAAGTGTCCGTCGGATGAAGTGTCCGCCGGATGAAGTGTCCAGGGTTGAGATGTCGCCGGATGAAGTGTCCAGTGTATTAAGTGTATTTACCACCTTTTACACCACGAGGCACATTGCCTTTTTGTAGCACATTGTCTAGAAGCGACTGTGAATAGCTTCGATGAGACTGTTGAATGAATCTATATACAATATTCAGAGCATATGTAAATTTCTTCAATCTTTGCAAAATTACTTTGTGGCATCATTTTAATTAAATGAAACAAATTACTTTGTGTAAACCACTATAATTATATAGTAATTTGTTTCATATGTAAATTGTTTAAACCTGCCAAAAGTAACCATTGTAGAACAAAATTAACCAATATACCTTTAACGCAATTACATGGAGAAGAGATTGAATAATGTAAGACTTCTCCATGAGATCCTAAGAAAAAGAACGTTCACATGTTTTACAGGCAGCAAGTTAACACAAAATTCAATAATGTACTGACACCTCTTTCAACAACTATTTTCTATTTTTCACACTTTGTCCCATTCAATCGCCCAGCACGTACAACTGACCCTCTCCTTTAAAATTTCCCCGCTTTTCCAGTGCGTCAAAGTAAGAGGTGCCGAAGGATAAGACCCGTGCAGATCTCTTCCAAGAACTTGAATACAGCAAGCAAAATACAATACCCCTCATAAAAAGTGTTCATCGTTCGTTTCGAGAAGTTTCCATAGACTTTGATTGATGGGTTCTTTTTGCGGGTGGGCGAAGGCTTGTTTATGTGCTTGGATGAGTCTGCGCAAGATTTTAGTGCAGCGTGGAAACCAAGGGTTGTCGGGCGATAAATTTAGTTTTATGTCCTTTTGGATGGCGGTGATTGTTAGAAGATTCACCCCAGCCGACTGCAGCGCCATAGGGCGACACGTGTGCCGTTTCGGTAACAACCCCTAGTGAAAGATATAATACAATGTTGGTACGCGGCGGAAAGCGTGGTATTGATACAAGATGATCTGAAAAAAAAACATCATCAAAGACAGCAAAATCGCTCAATATTTAGTATAGTAATATTCTAACAATGGGCACAAGTAAAAAAATGGTTGTCGATGCCAATTAGCGTGGTGTAAAAGCATGTATCCGTGATCGATGACGGTACAAATAATGGTTGAAATTTTAATTATGTCAAATCATTATTTAACACTGAGAGGGAGATTGATTTTAACAACAAATTAATCATTGCATAAATTGGTACTCAGGAGTTGAGATAATTTTGAAGATTGATTACAAACCTAAACGCACAAGTACCTACCCGATAAAGCTTTTAATTCTCTTTTAATTAATGAAGATAATATTAGCGAAAGTCAATCGAAAATCCGAAACAGAAAAATCAGAAAAAGATACGGATACATCTGGGACTCGAACCCAGGACCTCTGGCAATCCGGGCCAACGCGCTATCCACTGCGCCAACGTATCCCTATCCGATTCGGTCATTTTTAACTGTATCATACTTCGACTGAGAACCACCAACATTATTTTCATTTTTCTTATCGCATATTTTTATTGGCTGCTACCTTTATGTATGATTGCAAGATTCAACTCGAACTAAATGCCCTCTAGATAGTGTCAGGATAAATTTTTAAATGTTAAATTCGAGTCCCAGATGTATCCGTATCTTTTTCTGATTTTTCTGTTTCGGATTTTCGATTGACTTTCGCTAATATTATCTTCATTAATTAAAATATTATAATTTAAGGTTTAACTCTTTTTAAGTTAAAAAGTTTAAAAAAAAAATAATAAAAAAAAAACTTTTAATTCTCGATAAAAAATCTTCAATGAATTCGGTTAATTCACTGCAAATAAAAATGAGAATATTTGAGCTCACTTCAAAGCTGCCTGTCTTGTGCCTATACATTTGTCCATGTAAATATGCAATCATTCCTTTGAAGTTATAAAAATACTTTCTATTTACCCTGCGCCTGTTTATGCGAATCACCGCAGAATATTCGTATTATTGCAGCCCGATGAATGCTTTTATTTTCCATTGCGTGTATTCTTTTTCACCGAGAATGCATTGGGGGAATCTTAGAGTCTTTCTATTAGGTCTAATTGCGTCTGAGGTACAAGCAAATACACTCCTTTGTATTACCCTCCAGGAATATAAATCGTTAGTGTTTTTTTCCCCGTCTTTTTGTAAAGGTATCTCCGCTATCTGTGACGTGCCCTTGCGCGGGCAAAGGGGAAATGGCTACGTGATATATTTTCCTGTAGATGAAAAAACGTAATGGGCTTTTCATACTGCACCACGTAAAAATAGCGAAAGTTGGCGATCATGGTGTAATGTATAGGGAAGAGATGGTTCGGAGAAAGAAAAAACTATGTGTACTTTGCGTGTGCAACGATTGGAAACAGATATTGGTGGTCCACCTACACACTACATAACTACTACTGTGGTCAAAAATAAACAAAAGATGATCGAGTAAATTTTTTATGAGCCCGGTAGAATGTAAATTAAATTAAAATGGTTCTGGAAAATTTGTAAAATGTTCACGGTAAACTATAACTCATTTGATGGGGATGAAGTTTTTTTTAAACGTTTTGGTATAGGAACTAAAACCCAAAACTAATAACATACCTAGTGGATAACGCATAAAGCATTTGACTGAGATCAAAAAAAATCCTACGCGGAAAACTTTCAACGCTTGAATTCTTAAACAAAAATTCGAATATGTTATCAAGAGTAATTATTTTGATTCTCTGTGCTGCGCGTTAGTAACGTAGGAAATCTGATAAATTAAACTTGCATCAAATTTAAGTGCCAATTTCAAAATTGGAACTGATTATGTAAAGAATTCAGAAAAGCGATAAAGTAGATATTAGGTATAATTTTTTTAGCATAAAATTATTTAGAATTTCATGTTCAAATTGGAAGTGCTGTGTCAAGAATTGATACTATCCCTTGTATATTTTTAATTATGTTTTACTTATTTATTTTAATTTATTTGGAAAATTGAACAGTTTACACTATGTTTAAAAGCAGTAATATATATAATAACTAAACCAAAAAGAGATTTTTCCATAAGTTTCTTAGTTATTGGTGTTAAGAAAATTTACAGAATGTGAGAAAAATACTGTTCTACACGAGTGTAGCAGTTCTTTGACATTCCAATGTATACCTATTTCAAGGCCCATTTACTGTATATATTGTGGTCTGCCAAACAATAATTAGGACTTTCAACCAACTGTTGTGACTTTAGCTTTCTTCACACTACCAGATATTAACAGGTTCGTTATGACTTTTTTTCATTTGTTAAATTTTTAAAGAATTAATCCCTGGGCATAATAATTATCAGTAGGTACATTTTCTAATACGATTTATAAAAAAAAATTCATGATATAACATAGGTTATGAAATTCAACTTTTCAAATAAATAAAATACTTAATTTTTACCACTTTTATTGTTTACAAAAACCAACATTTTTCGTAAGCAATGCTGACTTCTTCAGGGTTTTATTAATACGAATGCGTTGCTCACGAAATATTATGGTTTTTATTATGGTTTATAAACGGCCGTCCGTGGTCGAGAGGTAAGACACTTGACTTCCAATCGGAAAGTCGCGGGTTCGAACCCGGCGTGCGCAAATAAATTTTATTTGATTAATTTGTGTTATTTCACAATTAATTAATAAAAATAATATATGTATATATATATATATACTATATTTGCGACACGTTCCAGAGTGGAAGATACTCTCAGTATCGCCCTGGTGTAAGACCACCATTCAGAATTGAAACGTTGCTTAATAATGGCTTTAACCGTGTTTAGTGACTAGATCTGAATAGCCAGGTACTTCCCCACCTTTTTCTTCCCCATCTCCTTCCCTTCCCCGCTTACCTTCAGCCTCACAACACACCCCAATTGGGGATGCTATAGTCTCACTGGCTCCAGACGGGAGCAGTTGGGACTCTTGTGAGGTATTCTCTATAAAAAATAAAAAAAAAACAATAAAAGTGGTAAAAACTAAGTATTTTATTAATTTTAATTAAAACGGTGCTACAAAATAAATTTGCTGTTTAAGAAGAAATTCAATTTTTCTTTTTAAGAGCGGTAATCTACAAGGTCTCAATGTTTTATTATAAAATAACAAATTGGGTAGGCTAAAATAAACAAACAGAAAAAGTTTCACGGTTTTAACCTTAAAGATTACGTATTTGCATATTATATTACCCAGCACTGTAGTGCTTTTTTTCAGGTATACTGAATTTGATGGTAATTGTTGCTTGGGGCTGAATTGAGTAGGAGAGCAACAACAAAAAATAAAAATGAATAATAATTGGAAATTACTTTGTGCGTAAGTTTGTGGTTCAACTGTCCAAAGTAATGAACCACTCAATCAATGTAGGCAATGCTTATTTAGTTTGGACTTGCAATCATTTTTAAAGATGTGGGTGGGAGAACTATGCCTTCGGCTCTTTATTTTACATAGAACAATATTACAATAACCGATAGTTTATTAAGTACTTTCCATTCATATTGCTGAAAATAAATTGAACTAGTGTTATCTATTCATAGCCAAAAATTAAACAAAGAATGACATTAAATTATAACCAAATTGTTTTAGAAACGTAACAAATATGTTAAAGAAATAGTACATTGTCAATTTGCATTATCTATACATTTCAATATTTTATGTACAATTTTTTTTTATTTACATTCATTTTTAGCAGATTTACGAGATATTAGTTATATTTCACTTTTGGTACATTGACGAGGGACACAACCGAATAGTTTTTGTCAGAAAGTCAAGTTAAGAGGGTATTACCAGAGAATACCGGAAATTAGTCCTTTTTAAATCAAATTCTAGACGTATTGACTCTTTTTTACAAGAAAAAAAAATTGATTTTTAAGATTGTTGTTTTATCTGGTACATGCAGTTTTAAAATTTTGAAAAACTAAGTATATTTTTTAAATACTAAGGTTATACCGTTGGTCGTTGGCAGATTTGTTCAATTTTCAAACGACGTATTCTAATAAACAACGCAAATTTCAAATTATATAATCATACGAAAAAATAAATCAATACATAATCTAGTCAACACAGTTTTGAGAATTTTAATTTTAGTTTAAATAAAATCATTATAAAATAAATCCAAATATTTAAATTCTATTTATTTAAAGTCTTACAAACAAAAAATTTTTTTTTTTTTTTTACACACTTATTTTGTTTAGACATTATTGAAAAATCATAAATACTTATGATCAAAAATATTTACAAGTAGTACTCGATATTTAATAATTTATCATGGTGCTTTCTGAGTGTTTTTATTGCTTACTTGATTGTAGGTATATATTAAAGCAAGTTTTGAATGAAATATACCGATACAAATTTTTAATTCAAAAAATTTGATACGGTGAATAATTGATTTTTCTCATTGGAACCCCCCTGTACAGTTGCAAGCTTTTATTCTCAGCCGCTTGTCAATCATTCTTAATAATCTCCATAGTGGAGAGGTAAGATGCTTGCCTCGGGGCATTAGTTGCAAGTTCAAATCAAATGTACCTACTTACTATCTTGCAAATACTTTATTTTGCACCCTTTTCTAGAGTTGATGATATTCTCAGTCCTTGATGAGATATTTATAATATATACATAGGTACTAGGTAAGTACATCAATTCATGATCTGAATATTGCTTTAAATGTTCTAGCTACGTATAGTAACCACGTGCTATAAAGCAAGGTATATCTAAATAATAATATTTTTAGAACGTCTTTCTCGCCAGAGCTTTCAGTTAGAACTATTCCTTCATAACCTTTCTCAAATTTACGTCAAGTTCCACATATAATTACAATATAAATTTTATGACCTTGAAGAAAATATCTACAAAAATTTGAATGTACTAATGTTTATGCACACAATTAACATGGGGGTGATGTCTTAAAAAGAAAAATATATTACGATCATGAGATACACGGACACGGGATGAGAAATTCAGAGCAAATTAGTTGCCAACGAGGAAAAAATTAAGCACCCGGATTAAAAACATAATTAATAAGTATCTAAAATATTAACGTTTTTTTAAAGATAGATTGTATTTTCATTTTAAATATATAAATAATATTAGGTTTGCCACGTAACGTAATTTAAAAAAAAGGAAACCCTAACATTATTAGCACACACAATGATTTGAGCTAACTTAAGATTCATAAATAGTAAATTAACAAAAAAAATAAGTTAAAAATTTTAGGTTATTTTAATTGATAAGTTTTTCATTGAAGAAGAAGATAACAATAATAATCTATTTTTTTTAAATATGAAAATGAACAAGACACAGAAAAATAATAAAAGATAACGGTCGCAACTGGGACTCGAACCCAGAACCTTACGTCTTACCGGGACATACACCTCTACCAATTGGGCTACTGCGATCTATTATGAGACTGTCGTAATTTTCACCTTCATATTTCAGAATTAACAATATCATCTTCGACTAATGTTTTTTCCATATTATTGGCAGCTACCTTAATTATTGGAAACAAGTATTCAAAGAATGTATTTGCGACCGTTATCTTTTATTATTTTTCTGTGTCTTGTTCATTTTCATATTTTAAAAAATTAGATTATTATTGTTATCTTCTTCTTCAATGATATATTACATTGATGGGAATATCCTTCAAAAGTTAAAAAGAGAGTTTTTCTTAAAAAAATATGATAAGTTTTTCGTTTAGTCAAGAATTAAATTTTTAATTATAACAAAATCGCCAGATCAGCCAACAGTTTGATGATTATATTCATGTTTAAGCAATAAGGATGCGGTCCTCCGCAGTGAACATGGGAGATAATTAGGGGCCCGCGGCCCGACATATGGCAGGCAGGAGTGTCTAATTGGGCGCCCACGGGGCCAGCTACCCGAATAATGGGGCACCAAGATAAAACAGGGCTCATTACAGGAGACCATTACGAAAATCTCGGAATTTTGTTACAGATCAGGGCATCTGGTGTTTATCGAGATCTTTACAAATATGTTAAACTCTAAATGATGCTGTTTATTTAAACTTTGGAGAGAAATGGAGGAATGATTGAAAAGGACAAGACAACACTACCATTAATTAAAGATAATGTTAAGGAAGGTAGAAAAAGGCGACAGGTTTATCAAAATTTCACGCTGGTGAGGTGGCTATTATATGGTTACGATGTCCTTTACGGTGGCTAAGAGGTCAAGTGAGGACCATCAAACATAAATAATAAGGCATAATTTAAATACCTTCTACCACGGTAAATTTGTTGGTTTAAATGTTTGTCAACGTAAATAATATATGAAGGAAATTTATGAAGATTAAGGACGGGTTATTTCACAGAATTTGAAAATTCATCAAAGTTAAAAGTCTTGTGAAAGATCCATTCGAGTTCTGTTATTATCTAAGTAAAGTGAAGCAGTCCATGAACAAATAATAAGCAAACTTGAATAGAACTATCACAGAACTTGAACTGAATTTTGCTGAATTGTTCAAATTACGTGATATAAAGCATCCTAAATATTATGTTAGCTTTTTAGGTGGTACTCCACAAAAAAAAGAACCTCCCTGTTTAATCGCTTGTAAGTATATCATAATCGTAATTTCCTTTAAATTTGACGATTTTTTTCTTCTTCTTGAAATGATGAGTTTTTGAACCGGAATTAACATCACCTACTTGTAAAGTCCCACGGTTATCAACATATTCCGGCATTCAAGTTCTGTTTGCAGTAATAAACTTTCGTGTGATTGTCGAAATCTTACAACCGACGTGGTTGAGGGGTAAGGTTCTCGACTCCCAATCCAAAGGTCACGGGCTCCAACCCGGAGCGTATATTTGCGAAACTCTCGGTATCGATCTTGGTATAAGACCACCATTCAGAATTGAAACGTTGCGTTGCTTGAAATGTATTTGATGACCAGATCTGAATAGCCAGGTACTTTCCCACCTTTTTCTTTCGCGTCTCCGTCTCCTCCCCAGATTTATCTTCCCCATCTTCTTCCCCAGATCCCTCAGCCTCACAAAATACCCCAATCGGGGTTGCCACTGGCTTCAGACGGGAGCGATTGGGACTCTTGTGCGGTATTCATATAAAAAACTTTTTTCTTGATAATACTTAAATTGTACAAGAGTCCCAACAAGTAGGGTGGGGAAAGAGATGGGTAATAGGAAGGTAAATGTATGTGTTTCATATCTGGTGTGTAAGCACGGTCGCTCGATATGAAGTTACCGACCGATTGTCGGTAACTTCTCACCGTTCCCTAGGACAACTGCAGATCTCAAACTTACAAACGACAGTTGATATCGAATATATTTAGGACACTTAGCCATTGTGAACTGTCACCTATTCGTTTGCGATCTGCAGTTGTCTTAGGGAACGATGAGAAGTTACCGATAGTTATCCTATCGATCGTTATAGAGCAAGCGTGCTAGGGCCTCTGGTCATTAACAACGACTTAAGCTATAAAGCTATAAAGCCAAAGCTTTCGATTCACAATTGTGATCTTTCACTTGAACGACACTGATAGTATTTAGCACTTTGGAACGTATTCTCAACCGCATAACCGTCATTTTTAGGTTTTTTTTGACTTCAGGCATTTTAAAAAATCTTGCAACTTTGGTTAATGACAACAACTTTACATATAAGTATCAAGCGATTTATTAATACTAGCAGCGAGCATATTGTAAATTTGGGTTTAAATAATAAAATAATAAAATGATAACAAATATACCCGTGCCGTAAACAACCAGATTAGAATTCACAATATTTCCTTTCCATAACAAGGAACTAAAGTGAGCCAATGATTTTACTGTCGTAAATTAACTGTAACATTAACATATTCCAAAATGGGAAATAATAAATCAGATTTTAGATGTGTATTTTGTAAAGGATAATAATTATACATAATATATGTTTTCTCAGAATACAAAGACGCATAGAAGATTTGTATTCCAATACTTAAGTCATAGATACATGGAAAATTATTAATATTGAATGAATTATTTGGAAATGTTATTTTGTGTTATTACGAGTAAAGGTCTTTTCAGAAATAAGGAGATGTTTGAAAGTGAACGAAATTTTATATTTACTAAACGTTATAATATATTATTTTTCAGAATATTACTTAATAATAATAATAATTGGATAATTTGTAGAGCGCCGTTTTTGTGAGAAATCACCTCAAGGGCGCTGTACATCTTATTATGACTTCTTAGGCTCTACCTAGAACTATTATTTACAAATGGACACAGAGAACATACTTACCTGGCAGGTCACTTCCGATAAACACACTTTAATTAGAAAGTTTATGCTTGGAGGAGATACGACTTTGCACGCGGAGGACACTATATTAAAACACTGGACATTGCATAACTTTACATTTGCTACACCATCATTTTTCATATTACATTTATAAGAAGATAACTGCCAAAAATGGAGTTAATAAATTGAAGTTATTTCGAAAGACTTGTGAATTTAGGACTCATTAGGACTGGAGGATTTGAATGAAATTAGATGTACAAATAATTCACCATTAAGAATTTGTTAATATTTTTATGCAATTACTTATTTACTATGTCGCGGGCTGAGAAGGTGAAAGTGAAGGTTTTTGTTTTGGCTTTATGGGTACGACTGTCTAAAAAGGTGAGTTTTAAGTTTAGCTCTGAATTTCGCCGAGTCTGTGATCATTCTTAAGTCATGTGGCAGTCCATTCCAGGCTTTAGGTCCCGACACTCCGAAAGCACGCTCATCGAACTTAGTATTTGGTGTGCGCTTTGGCTCCTTCAACCTTCCGATTGCTGATGATGTCGCTGACCTAAGAGTTGACTGTCGAGAATTGGAGTTTTCTGGAATACACATTTCTGATAAGTAAGCAGGAGCCATTCCATTAAGGGACTTAAATACCATCCAGCAGAGCTTGAACTGGATTCTTTCAGGACATTTAGCCAATGAAGATTTTTGAGATGCTCTGAAATATGGGAATATTTAGATACGCCGGTGATAAGTCTCGCCGCAGCGTTGAAAACGGATTGTTATTTGTTGATTTGATATTCCGTTGCAATAATCTAGGCGTGAAACAACATACGAATTGACTAGTAATTTAGTCGCCTCTGTTGGCAAGTTTCTTCGCACTGCTTTAATTTGCCTTAATTGAAAGAACCCAGTGCTTACAGTTCTGTTCACTTGAGTTTTAAGGGAAAAATCAGCATCCAGATTGACACCCAGTAGTTTAATACATGTCTTAGGAGTGATATCACTTCCTGAAATGGATATTGGGGAGTTATCGATGTTATGCTGACGTCTGCTTGTGGCGGTCCAGAGAAATTCAGTCTTTGATGGATTCAGCTTTAATCTATTTGAGGTCATCCAGCGGGTGATTGCTTCTAGACACTCAGTTATGCGAATTTTTAGACTGTCTATTTCCTCTGGTAAGCAGTAAAAGTACACTTGCTGGTCATCAGCGTAGCAGTGAGATAGAAGACCAAATGATTCGATTATTTTAGCGACATCATTTGTGAAGAGGATGAAGAGAAGTGGACCCAGAACAGACCCCTGGGGTACTCCAGATGAAAGGGTTGCATATATTGATTGTTTTTTCCCCACCTTTACGGCTTGCCTACGATTAGCCAAGTACGATGTCAGCCAGCTCTTAACGTCGCAGTTTAAGCCAAAGGATTCTTCTAACCGTTTAATGAGGAAATCGTGGTCAATCGTGTCAAAAGCGGCACTCATGTCCAAGACTGAAAGGAGTGCCAATTTGCCCGACTCGATAGCAAGAGTTATATCCGACAGAACACGTAGTAATCCAGTTTCCGTTGAGTGAAACCTTCTATATGCAGATTGGTATTTAGTCAGCAATTCATTTGAATGTAAGTGACATATTATCTGTGAAACAGTGATTTTTTCTAAGATTTTGGATATAAATGGGAGATTTGAAACGGGTCGGTAGTTTGAAAGATCTTCAGCGTCCAATTGCGGTTTTTTTATTAATGGAGTTACGACAGCTGATTTAAAGGATATTGGGAATTCACCGATGCTAAATGACTTATTGAAAAGATGAACTAGAAAGGGAGATATTTCATTGCAACACTTTTTTAGCAACCACGTTGGAATAGGATCGAGAGAGCACTGCTTGTTCGGTGAAGTAAGTATTACCTTCTTTACTTCTTCAAAGGATGTAGGTTTAAAGGCAGAAAATTTTACGCTATTACATCTTGTAAAATATGGTGGTGGAGCAGATGCTGTTAGGGCGCGTATTGACTTAATTTTGTCGAGAAAAAAGTTAGAGAAGATGCCACGATTACGATGCTAATAAATTATTTAAGAAAATAAATAAATATTAAATAATCCTGGCATGTGTCTATGAGAATCAATAGTTAAGAATAAAGAAAAAAAATGTATAAGGTAAAATATTTTAAATTTATCAACTTAAAAATAATCATGAATTAAGTACGAAAAATTCATCTGAACGGCCTGGTACTACCCCAAACAATATCCCTTATTCCTCACTGCATCTCAATTTGTAAAGCGGGTATGTTAACGGGCCTTTTTTGAATAACCGACACCCCTGCCATAGATTGCCTGGAGTGGTTCGCTACTTTTGGTGATTTAGCAGGAGTGCCTGGGTTCATGAGGTGTGGTTTGTCTTGAAGGCGGATACATTTGACTACCTACTTTCGACCCAACGCCTGCACTGCAGTGGGAACGATGGATCCATATGTCCGTCACTCATGGACACACTGACTCCAGATTCATACCCAACCCTCATGCTTTTTTCCTTCGCATGGCTTCCTTTCCTTCCTTTTCCTAAAAATACCCTCCACACAGCATCCCCAAAGAAGACATTGGCCCTGAGAGATTTTTCCTCCTGTTTGGAGCCAATGTAAAAAAAAAATGTTTTCCCGCCTCACAAAATTTTAATTTCTCAATGTTTTGGAATGTCAGAGTTTTACCGGCTTAGGTAGATAGTTGCAGTTTGTGTGTAATTGAAAAACGTGGTAATTTCGAATCTAATATTTAGTATCTCTCTAGTTAGTACTCATGTGATATTGTCAAGTAAGTAAGAATGCTACTGATTCTACACAAGACTAAGGGTCAGCTTCTCTCTTATTGACAAAACCACTCACTACACTCCTAAAAAAATCCAATAAATTAAACCATGTTTTCGAAAATTTTGAAAGTGACATCAGTTGAAATTGAAACAAAATATCCAGTATTATATTACAAACGAAAGGACAACCAACTGTAAACATTATTATTTATTTGTCGGTTTCCATGTTCGGTTCATTCAGCGAATCGTTCTTTCGAGTAGCTACTCTTCCGGGCAACCAATATATTGGCCCATCAAAACGATATATCTGTTTCAAATAGTTATCTGATTTTTATATCAGTGTGGAACCGTTCCAAAAACATTCAATGGGGGTAATGAATGGACACGGCACTCGAAATCGGTGGAAACCGTCTGGATTTCGCAATTTGGTTATTTTTTTAAAGTTTAACTTTGATAAAAGTAGCGTATATTTTCCGGAGAAGATTTTTATTACATTGATATCATACACGACAGAACATTAGCGTTTTTTTTGGGTTAGAACCATTCCGGAGACGGACCACAGTTCGGTATTGGAATTAATAGGAGTAGGAATTAATATATTAATATATGGAATTAATGTATGTAATATATGTTTGCTTACATACTACTTATTTGCCGATGTACTTAACATAAATATCTAAAATTTAGTATCAAAAAAAAATAAAGTATCAAAAACGATTATTAAATTTTTTTATTTTTAACTTATTAACTTAAAGAGTTAAACCTCAAATTATAATATTTTAATGAATGAAGATAATATTAGCGAAAGTCAATCGAAAATCTGAAACAGAGAAATCAGAAAAAGATACGGATACATCTGGGACTCGAACCCAGGACCATACCTATGGGGGAGAATCTATTACTTTCCCAAGAATTCGGTTTAACCGACAATAAATCAATTTGCTTACTTTCAAATTGACATTTTAAATCGTATACATATCGTCGTCTAATTATGAAACACCTCAGTTTGAAAATGGCCTTGTACGCCGAAAAAGATGTAACAATAATAAAACTTGCAGAACTTAATAACAAACATTATTTAAATTAAATTAAATTTCAAATAAATTCTGGCAGTTGACAGTATTAACTTTAGTACGACTTTGTAAGGGCGGTTCTACAAAAGAAAAATATGACTCGCAAACAAAAGTAGCCAACCGTTCCTGAATTCAAAAAATGATAGCCCGACATTGGTAATCTATGACACTTTTTTTGCTTTCACAAAGAAACTACACAAAAACCAACTTAAAAGATAACTACGAATATTCCATAAAAGACGTAAAAAGTCATAAAATTACCATTTCCAACAGTGAAAGCCGAAGAGACATGGCAGAACCATTGTAATATATTTATGCGTAGACACTTGTGGTGGCAGGGATGCAAAATCTATAGAGGTTGTGCTCTATTTCAGATAAAACGAGACTAATGTTAAGTACCGGCTGCCAAAGGTTTAAGAATTATCTCCTCTCCGTCGAGATTCGTTAAAATAATAATATTACGTCAATTCGATAGAGTCGAATTTCGTTTTTTTTTTTAATGTCCTAATATTTATTATTTTTTGAGATGTCGTAAAAAAAAAAAAAACCATTTTAGAACCAAAATTTAATTACCTTTAAGATTTTCATATCTAAAATTTACTTAAGTGGTTAAAAACTGTAGTATTTTAAGCTTCAAACATCAAGTTGAAAAAAAAAACTCACCCCAAACACTTTCTATTAAAACATTGAAATATTTGGAAAAATTCTTATATATATATAAGAATTTTTGTACATATCTTTCTATGAACAATTTTTTGTCAGTTCTTAATTAGTAAGGATTCTTCATACATGGTTGTTTGACCATTGTACAAATTTTTCAGAAAGTTTATTAGTAAGGCTGGTAAAATATGACGTTGTCAGATCAAAACCATATATTTTGTTTAGTAAGAATTTGAAAAACGAAATGTACAAACTTTACACAACGTGCTACAGAAACACCGTTTAACGGCCGCGGAGTGTTTTTTTTAGTAAGGCTGCTAATATACTATGCACAAGGGAGAAACAAACAAAAACAATTACAATATTACTAGTAGTTACCGTGGTAGGTATGCCACGTGTCCATTTGACAGATAATGCCCACCAGAGACTCCTTCCATGTAGATTTGAAAATTTTCTTAATTTTCCAAACGACCATTTACAAGTTTTACAGGAGGAGGAGGTTTTCTTTCATTATTTCAATGAAACTTTATGATAGGTGTTTAAGATGAAGCTATTCCCGTAAAGGTAAAGGTCTCGTTAGTTTAAATAATAATTTTTTGATACTTTATTTTTAATTTTCATATGAAGATTTAACAAAAACTAAAATGGAGATTTGACAATTAAGCACTCAAGCGTTGCAATGACTACCGTGTGGTTCTTGTCCATTTAGTACACGCTGTCTCTCTTCCATTTATCCGACGTCGTGAATCGCCATCCCATTTGATTGAAATTAAAATTACATAATGATGAAAAACTGTTCCGCATATTATGCAAAGAATAGTCAAACTTTTGGACTGCGAAACACGCCAACTTCATAGTTATTGTTTTCTTTTTGATTCTATCCATGCACGTAATGGTTGTGACGAGCATAGTAGAAACATTTTATTTCCCGGTTTGCTAAATGTATCTAAAATTTGATTTGTAGTCTTCACAAAATTGTGTCATTGTTTATATATTATTTGGGTACTACACAATCAAATATTTTAATGTCAAGCAATGGTTTTCAGCATTTAATATTAATCCCAATTCGAAAATAAGCAAAGAATTCCAAAAATTCCATATTTTCTTTCTGATCAGGCCCTTTTTTATTTTTTTATTTTCATAGTGAATACCTCACAAGAGTCCCAACTGCTCCCGTCTGAAGCCAGTGAGACTATGGCATCCCCAATTGGGGTATGTTACGAGGCTGGAGGTAAGTGCGAACGGGAAGGAGACGAAGCAGAAGAAGGTGGGGAAGTACCTGGCTATTCAGATCTAGTCACTAAACATGGATAAAGCCATTTCAAGCAACGTTTCAATTCTGAATGGTGGTCTTACACCAGGGCAATACTAAGAGTATCTTTTACTCTGGAACGTGCCGCAAATATACTATATGTTATTTTAAATAATAAATTGTGAAATGACACAAATCAATTAAATAAAATTTATTTGCGCACGCCGGGTTCGAACCCGCGACCTTCGGAATGGCAGTCCAACGCTCTACCGCTGGACTACGCCAGCCGTCATTCTTCTCTTCATCGAAAGTAAACATTGTTTTTTAAAAATTTATTTTGGTAAGCATATATATTAAGGATGAATATTTAACGCTTTAAACCATTTTTTTTTAAATTTTTTTTTTTTGGAATGGAATACCTACGTATCTTGATTATGTTGTTATTAAAGAAGCGTCCTCTCCAGTTTTAGTTTCTCTGGGGCTGCATGCGGCGATGGTAGCAATGCACGTACTGGACACATTGGGAACTATCAGAAAGTAAAAATGACCATTCGGAAGAGCAGCGGCTATAATATATCACTATAATTGGATGGAGGCCAGTCGGGTTTTGGATCCCCCGAACAAAAGCAACCAATTTGGATTATACTGCTGGATAAGCCACAAACAATTATTTATATTATGTAGAAAGCCATTTTTGATGGTTCTTATTTTTTTAGATACATAATATATTATATTATAAGTATTGATAATTTCAATTTTTTAAATTCTTTTTCTAACCATTAAGATACGATTTAAAAATAAATCAATAATATTTTTATACCTGTACTTCATTTTTTTACTCTATTCCTGTTCTATTTGGGATTTTACACAAATCTATGTTTTGTGGCCAGCGAAAAACGCCATAATTCGCTTCGCGATTACCTCCTATGCTTGTCCTCCAATAGTGGATTAGGATCTTCTTCAGCACTCTGCCACGGGTGCACCACTAAAAAAGAACATTCATTCTGTTCCCGATTGCCGCCGATCTAACAGCTCGCGAATTGCGTCATGTTCGTTCTTCTCAATAAATAATGTTGTAAAAAAATGTGAATTATGATGCTGAATTATTGTTGAAAAATCCGGTAAGTACGGATCAAAGCTAATTCGATTTACTACACAATAACATAAATATAATCACAGTTTAAATTAATTCAATCATGAATAATATTTATCATTTCAAAAGTAGGTAATAATAGGCGTTGTATTCATGGGTTGCGGGTAATAATTTTCAATGCCCAGTTATTCTAAAGGGCGTTTAACTTAGAAAAAAAAAATCAATTTCGAAGGCGGGACTGGGTACCGACGCCCCAGCAACCATTTATTGGATAACGAACACCTCTGCCATAGGTCACCCCAAGTGGTTCACTACGTTTGGCAACTTAGCAGGAATTCCCGGGTTCATGGGGTGAGGCTTGTTTGGGTCTTGACGGCGGCTGCGTCCACCCACCAGCAGCGAGAGACTGGTTGAGGAAGACCTTTTAACCTCTCCAGCTGTTATCTCTCGACATATTGCCTTGCACCGCAGTGGGAACTATGAAATCATACGTCAGTCACTCTTTGACATACTTTCCCCGAGATTCCTACCCATCCCTTTCATCCTTTTTTCCAGAACTTCCTCTCCATTCTTTCCTTAAAAATACACTCCACACAGCTTCCTCAAAAAAAAAAAATTATTAAAAATTATTTTCCTCAGGGTCTTCCGTGTAGAGCTAATATATATAAAAAAAAAAGTTTCCATACTCGCATATAATATTACGAAAAATACAAAATCTGGTTTTGGTTAAATGATTTTCAATGTCCAATTAAAATAAATGGTGAAAGGTGTAGTTACGATATTTAATTTATAATAATTAAAACCAAATATAATAATTAAACACAAAAATATGCTCCATTTATCTACCAAACATAAAAGCGGTAACAAAACACTCCAACATGCTATTTTAACTTGTCAAGTAAGGTTCAAAATGAGAAAACCCCTAATGCTATTATTCGATGTCTATCCCGTTTATTGGTGTCGTGAAATTTGTTGCTTTTAATCAAATAAAAACAAATCACCTTTCCCCACTAATCCCTATTGCCCGAGTCTCCCCTACCGGCGACATCTTCCTCTACGCACTGAATTTGTACTTCCGCTGAAAGCTCCGTTGAAACCTCTCTTTTCGTTACACGCTTTGATTACGAGAAAGAGGGAGAGGTCATACATGAGCTATCAGCGGCAGGCTTTTATAATATGAAACCGAAAGTCATTTGACTCTGCTGGGTAATTTAGGGCGAGAGGGGACACTGGCGCATTTCGGAATGGCTATTTTACTTTTTGCCATTTTGTTTACAATTGTAATGTGGCCATAAATTAGCTTTATCACGTGGCGAGCCGTGGCTTTTAGTTTAAAGCGGGTGAAAGTTTGGCCCGCGTGCACTTGCTGAAGAGACGGCCAATGGTAGCATTACGCGATGCTTGAAAGTAAAATGATTAAAAATTTTCAGGGTGGAAAAAGCATAAAGCGAAAATACTATAATCTTTTATATAACAATAAATATGTGTTTTGAAGGAGAAAACCAATCTGAGGATGAGCTCTGGTGGTAAAATTGGCTTAAAAAAAATCTGTTTTCACGAATTTCTAGATCAACTAGATTTTTAGCTGCTTGCAACGTCATTTTTTTTTAATATTCCTTATTTAAACGCCCATAGGGCTTTTACATTCATAAAGCAATACATATTTTGATTAATTACAGTGAAGAGTTAGAAGTGAATAAAATACAGGTAAGTAACAGAAAATATAAAGACACATAATATAGGTTAGATACAATATGGGTTGACAAAATGTACGTATTACAGAATATAAATAAAGTAATATTAGATAGCCTGCCAATATCCTCCAATTCAATAATAATAGGTATTAATAAAAATGTATAAAATTAATATTTACAATAGTTTATGAATTAAGTAGAAATAGTTCGCACATACGGCGTTTAAAGTTTGCCAAATTGAAATTATTGTCAAATACATCAATATTGTTTAAATATTGGTTACCAAGATTATGTTATCGTTGTATTGGGGAATGCAATTTATAGTTAAAATGAGATGTGTGTATATAAAATGTTAATGTTTGTCTAGTTGTTCGTGTAGGTATTTGTAGATTTATTAAATGCAAGAGTTCACAGCAATCAAATTTACGATTTTATTTAAATTCCAAGTGAATTTAGAAATAAAAATCCATTTACCTAACTGTCGAAAACATGACAATATACTATATTACTTATTTCGTAATATTAATAATAATAATATTTGATTGATTTTTATATCGCCGTTTTGGTAAAAAATCATCTGAAGGGTACTGAAGCTATTTACATAATTGTTTTATTTAGACATAAAAATCAAGTTGACGGCTAATAAGAAAATAAATAATTTTTAAATGTTTTCATTATAAGATAATGTATCTGAATTTCGGGAACAGACGATTAAAAATGCAAATAAAAAAAAAGTTAATAAACAGCTTTATGATTGAAATCATGAAACTATTCTATTTAGGTAATTTTTAATTTTTTTTACAGTTATGGTAATTAAGTATTGATTGTCGTAATAAGCTTTCGTATCTAAAATGGTTGGTATTTATTTCTAAGAATTAAAAATAAAAATCACTCAACATTATTTCAAATCGAATCGTCGGTGTGTCAATATCATTCACAAAAGAGAAATCACCATAAAAGCTTGCGTCTTTCAACGCCACCTCTGGGGATAGGCAAAATGGCTGCCACCGCGGCAATACAGCAATATGCAATATCGTAAAACCGATATTCAACCAACTAAACTGAGAACAACTAGTAAAAAGGGTCATTTAAGATATATGTGTTGTACTGAATTGATTCTACTTTGTTTCCAAGTGCCGTGGTGCTAGAATTAAGCACAAAAAAATAGCACAAAAAGCAGGAAGAGGAAGTAGTTCTGTAGCGAGAGATCACTCAGTGGCGTACCGTATTTTCAGTAGTCGAGGAAATATGTTTATTATGTCGGTTCTTTCAGAATTTTGCTGGGTCTTCTTGTATTCTACTTGGTTTTTCAGTATTTTGCACGAAGCGGGAATCGACTAGGAATTGTCTGTGGAAAATGCAAATAGAAAGGTATCGCACGCGCCTTTGTGAAGCTTGCGTTTTTCACGAAATCGCTTCACTTGAGGTAAATAGTAACATTTGAAAGAAAATTAAACACTTTCTAAAGATGTATTATGTTTGAGTTACGTGTATTAAATAAAGTAGGTAATGAACATTTTTGCGAAAATTCTTGGATATATTATTGTGAAGGATATTTATGAAAGTTTTGTTGCCTTAAGAGGAACGGCTGCGTGACCGGTTTCATACAAAACATAGTTTTGGATTTGAGTCCAAAATACTCAACCAAACTGAAAAATTATTTTGTAATAAAAAGTTATGTCAAATATCTAGCTTGGACAAGAGCTACTTTTTTAAATGATGACCTATAAGTAATATAGATAATGAAAAATAAAATATAAAATTCTTAAAAATGCGTTTCTTTGGGTAGTAATTTTAATATATAAACGAGAAGTTTTTTTCGATATAAATGGGTAATTTGTAATTTAAATTTACACCCATCCAAATTATTAAAAAAAATATAATAAAATTATTTTTTAAATGCTTTCGTTTGTTTACTCGCAAATAATTGTCCAAGTTGCCTCTAAAATCATAAAATATTAAGATCTTTAATAGCCTATATTTTATGATTTAATGAAAAAATAAATAAAGTAGGTCCTGTCCGAGCTAGATTTTTGACATACCTACCTTTAAATTACAAAAATATTTTTGTTTGGTTTGGTATTTCGGCCTCAAATCCAGAACAACGTTTTTAATGAAACAGGGCGCGCAGCCGTTCCTCTTAAAGTTAGCAGAATAACGTTAAATTCTATGTAGTCAATTATCGATTTATGAGGCCAAATGTTTTTGGATTGATTTTCCAGGACCTTGGTAAAATGGGTAGTAAATTTTCTAAGGTGTGTAATGTAGTGAGGGCGGTCGAAGTTGGGGAAGGGAAGAAGTGACGATGAAGGATTTCTTGCTCTTGAAGTCTGGTCCCTAGGCATAATCATTCCAAAATTAAAATCTATTCTCAATGGTGTTTGCTAGTGTATCTCTACGTCACTCATATAGCCTGAACATTGAAAACTGAAACCAGGTACTAACACTGAAACGAGGTGCCACTACCTCTACAGGGTACACCGAAGCACGTATCTGAGCACATGTGGAATAAAAAATATAGATTGAAAAATATTTTTCTTGTTTTAAAGGAAAAAATATCATCGGACAGTGATAAGACATGTATAAAAATGAGTGTCTATGCGATTGTTTTTTTATAGAAAATCCTTCGTTTTATACTGAGATTAAAAATTTCGAACACTTGACTTTCAAAACAAGCGGAAGGTCACTGTCTGAATGAGCTTTAAAAAAAATTAAACCAATCACCTTTTCTCACCTCCTAAAGTAGAATAAATTCCTGTCAACAATGGGTATTCACTTAATTTATATTAAACTATCTGAATAATGCTGAAGATCGTAGTGGCTGCATTGGAAGAGCGCCATCCCGGTAAAACGTGAGACCTGGGTTCGAGTCCCAGTTGCGACCATTATGTTTTATTGTTTTTCTGTGTCTTGTTGATTTTCATATCTTAATTTAGATTATTACTGTTATTTTCTTCTTCAGTGATATATTACATTAATGGGAATAATCTTCAAAAGTTAAAAATAGAGTTTTTCTGATATATTTAAAATAAATATTTTTTGATCTACATGAACATATTTCTTATAAGTCAATATTTTTCACTCAACTTTCTTATTCAACTAGTTTAACATTAATGTATTCTAACTGGCATAAATACATGACCATTTTAATAATTTATACCACTTAAAATGTGTAAATCCATAAGTAAGATAATTAACAGTATTTTCAAAATGCTAGCCCAATTAATTATGTTCAAAGCAAAATAATAAAAAAAATATTAAGAATCAAATATATATTTACAAAAATACAAATACTAATGTACTGGAATAGTCCAGCAGTACGTATTAGTTCACCTATCGACTAATTATATTCCAACCCCATGTTCGCTCGAAGAGTATTCCAAGAATTCAATCAGTATCAACCCCCCCTTTGGTAAGTTGCCACCCCATCCCTTATTTAGTTATCTCCTAGATAATAGAATTTTAGATCACGTAAATAAAATACAAGCTTATGAGCAATGAATAGATTTAAAGTTCAATTTTCGATTCGCAAATATGCAATTTATAAAAATGATTTAGACTCTACACTAATAAAGTTTTAGACATTTTCCATCTCAGGTTGATAAATTTATTATTCGATTTAATTCCAAAGTAAATATTAGTAAAGTCACACATGTTTCAAACTACTTATTGTACTGGCAGTGTTTTTTTGAAATCATTATGCAATAGTCATAGCGTCAATGCACACTGCTTTGCGCATGGGAAAACTGTTTTAAAACCCAGTGAATTGCAAATACTCAAAAGATTGATTAAGCTTTAAATTCACACTTCTAATTCAAAATCTCGATTAATATTAATTTACATTGTACTTCGAGTAGAAGAAACGTTTATTATCGCCGCTGAGAGCGGATCACATCAGAAACGAACGAATCAATATGAAAAACTAAAATTTTGGCACGATTCGATCAAATGCCAATACCGAGGGTCATCATAAGAATTATTTGCAATAAACTTGTGCGTGTCAAGGCGAAGCTATAAGTGAAAACACAATTTTGGTTCAATCTTTGCAAGTAGAAGAAACGTTCATTATCGCCACGGAGAGCGGATCAGATCAGAAACAAATGTATCAACATAAAAAACTAGAACTTTCTCACGATTCGATGAAATGCCGATTCCGAATCATAAACTTGTGCGTATCAAGGCGAAGCTATAAGTGAAAACACACTTTTTGTTCAATCTTTGCAACAAAATGGTTTGTTTTATGAATGCAAAAAATACTTTTAATTAAATATAAACTATTCCTATTATTTCGCTTGGAAAAATTAAAATAAAATTATAACTACTATATAAGAAATGCGAACGTAAACTACCAAATAATACTATTTTTCGTTACAAATTTAACAAATAACTTAAAAATTACAATTTTGTTGAAGATTATTTGTAACGTTTTCCCTAGAATACCTATTTACTTTCTTATAAAACTATTCACAAAATTAATAAAAACCACATTTTGGCTTAAATCAACCGTTTCTTGTCTCCATTTGCCAAGCGTTTTTTAAACATTTTATCCTTATCCGTACGACACACTAGAAAATGAAACAATTTGGCTTGTTTTTCTCTTATATTTTGTTCTCTATGTTTCTTGCATCACTTGGCTATCTGGTCTGATGGTCGACAGGAATCTCCTGGTTTAATTTGTTTCGTTACCTTCTACATTTACCATTGAACTATCCTTCTACAGTGAATCCTCAATAATGGAGATCGATTAAGTTCCCATCGTCCATAATTGAAGGGAACTGATTTATAAATAAAAGTAGGAATCGATGCAATTAAAGAAGCACGTTGATGGCGATCTAATGAAAATGGGCGCACGTCTAATTGAAAAATAATTGTCTTTGTATTGTTGAAAAGTTGTATTAAGTTGTCAGAGTAATAGGAATTATAATCTGATTAACCTCAATTGCAGAAAAAAAAATGTATAATCACATGATGGAGATGAGTAGGTCCTACCACCCTTTCCAAGGTAATATGTACTAAATGTGCGGATACCTACGACATTTTTTTTGTATCTGTATCTGAAGAAATCTATCACCCTGTCATTGTATCATTGTCTATAGATTTTATCGCATCTTATCGGCCATCAGCCACGGGCGTGTGCCTAGCATGGTGGTCGTAAAATCCACAAATTATGTAATCACAAAGCAATGAATAAAGATTTTTTTTAAATTATTGTCGTATGTTGAATAGTTTTTCGGTTTTTGTAGGAGAGCCGGAAACTGTAACTAATTTTGGCTAAATTTGGATTATGTCCACATCCTTGAATATAACTTTTTTTTACTTAATGAGTAAAATCTCAAATTGAAATATTTTAATTGATGAAGACAACGTTGCCGAAACTCAATCGAATATCTGAAACAAAAAAAAAATCTGAAAAAGACACAATCACATCTGTGATTCAAACCGAGGACATACGCCTTACCGGCGGAACTCTACCAACCAAGCTAATGTGTCCCTATCTGATTCTGTCATATTTAATTGTATTGTTTTCTGATTTTTCGGTTTAAGATTTTCTATTGAGTTTCGCTAATATTGTCTTGATTACTTAAAATAATACAATTTGAAGTTTTACTCATTCAGCTAAAAATAAAATTATATATCTCTTGGACTTGCAGAAAAGTCAACAGAAGTCGCATATTAAATAAAAATGGATGCAACGAATCAATGCAAAAAAATTACTTTAAATATAAGATAAGATAAAAAATAGCCAAGTTCTTCCAAACCTTTCCAATTCTCATATATTTCCCCTCTTTCACAAACTTCTAACTTATAACCATGGAAGTAAGAAGCCATGGAACGGCAATAGAGTTCATATTCCATACGAGAAAATGAAGTATGTTTTTTATAGGTATACCCGAACGATATGCTCCGCCCTCAATTAACCGTTGTCAAGGTAACGCGGTAAATAGGTAAATAGCCGTATTAGGGATTTATGCTAAATTAGGTAAAATTTAGGTAAAATTTGTACAGGCTCATAGATTAATAATCTCCTTCTTCCCCTTGACCTATTCGGGTCAGGGACCCACTGCGTCGACAAGGCTCCTCCATACATCCCTTTCTTGTGCTGATTGTTCGGCCTCCGTCCATGGCAGACCCATCCTCTCCTCACACAGTTTCTGGAGTTGCTTTGCCCAACTGTGTCTGGGCGGCCCACTGGACGTCTACCCTCTGGAATCGCACTCAGTATTTTCCTCGGAATCGGTCATCAGACATTCTTAGTACATGCCCAAGCCACCTCAGTTGCGATTTTACTATGAAGAGTAGCAGTGGTTCAATGCTTAGATCATCTCGGATCGTAGAGTTTCTTATATGATCCCATTTCGTAACCCTCATTTCGGCAGCTTGGATTCTAGAGCGTATTTGTTCGTTGAACATCCATTTTTGGTGGCCGTAAGTGAGCGTCGGGCGGTATAACGCTTTAAACACTGCCATCTTTGTCTTGATTTTTATTTAAAATTTATCTCATTAATAATCATTTCTAAAAATATGTATATACATAATTAACTTTTGTTTGAAATAAAAAAAAAATATAGTTATATGACATTATACAAAATAACAATTATTAACGCAGTACATGCTGGTCCTAGTTGTATTCAGTGAATGGTTATGTTTCAGTGATTGTGAAGGGATAACACTATTCGATTTATATTTTTCATTGCTTTGGTTAGAACACGAAATCACTGAACACAAAACTATTTTTTACTCAAAAGAATAGAATTCGGAAGACCATACTAGCAACCTCTCAAGAAGAAGGACTGCGAACGTATGACGCCAAATTTCAAACGTTCATACTTTGACCCCAATTATGGTCTATAAGTTGCTTACCATACTTTACAAATAAACTGTCATTACGTAGAGTTTTTCTTCCATGCTTACAACCCTTCTGAAATGTCATAGTTTCTATGGTTTCAGGCAGTTCACGTTGAAATTATTGTTTTGTAGAGGTTTTAGAGACAAGAAAAGGTTTGAAAATAAAATGGCAATTTCAAAAAATTACCCGAATAATTTGATTGTTGGTCTGCCCCGAGACCAGGGCTGGCAATGTCATGCCACTGCAAAATCCCGTTTGTGTCCCGTTACAAATAAAATTATTTTCCTTTTCCTAAGAGTTTAAGTGTGTTAGCGGCGCGGCGCGGTAATGAACTGAGAAGTTTCCCTAATGGATTAGAGCGAATGCCGGGCGGGACAGACGCGAAGGGCGCCTGGGCCCTGGGATGTGACAACCCTGATATATGTATATCGTAATACTTCAGTAAACAAATTATGTAATTATACTAACTATTTTGAAGAACAATTCATTTACACACTAAAAGTTGTGTAAATCAATAATATTTGATCGATTGCTTGAACACATATGGTTTTGGTTTCACATTTTGTTACTTTTAGTAGCAACCCTGTTTTATATACCTATCTACGTTCTACAAGTTTATGTAAAAAAATATAATCATCTCTGAAATTTGTTTCAAGAACTATCAAACGCAGAAAAATACTCGATTACTAAGCTCAAGCACGATGAAATATTTAAATATATATTTTTTATTAAGATTACCTCACAAGAGTCCCAACTGCTCCCGTCTGGTGCCTGCGAGACTATGGCATTCCCAATTAGTGTATGTTATGAGGCTGAAGGTAAGTGGGGAAGGGAATGAGACGAGGAAGTACCTGGCTATTCAGATCTAGTCACTAAACACGGCTAAAGCCATTTCAAGCAACGTTTCAATTCTGAATGGTGGTCTTCCACCAGGGCGATACTAAGGGTATCTTCCACTCTGGAGTGTGCTGCAAATATAGTATATATTATTTTTAATTAATTATTTGTGAAATAACACAAATTAATCAACTAAAATTAAAATTCAGAAAACTTTGTATACTAGATTGCGTATTGATTTATTTTGTTGTATGATTATGATTTATAATTTGTGTTGTTTAATCGAATCTATCGTTTGAAAATTGAACAAATCTGCTTTTTAGTTTTTCAAATTTTTAAAACTGCGCGTACCTGATAAAATAACAATCTTTCGAAATCAGTAAATGTTTTTTTGTAAAAAAGAGTCAATACGTCTAGAATTTGATTTAAAAATGACTAATTTCCGGTATTCTCTAATAATAATACCCTCTTAAGTAAAGTCGAGGAGTAACAACAAGTTGGTTATCTTCTAAAAAATCTGCCAAAAAGATTATATTTATAATAGACGACCGATTTGATCATAGTATTTGTATTTCATTTGTGGCTAGGTACGGACAGACGCTTGTATTCTTATTTTATATTAAAATGGTTAGGGGACCCCCGTGAACCTATGAATATACTAACTAACTAACTAACTAACTAACTAACTAACTAACTAACTAACCATCACGCCGTTTCCCCGCAGGGGTAGGCAGAGAGGACGGACCGCCAAACAACTCGGTCTTGGCACACGCTCCTTGCCTCATTCACATTCATACATCTTCTCATACATACTCTTCTATTATTCTGACTCTTGACATGGCCCGACTCAAGTATCTGATTTACTTGATCGTGCCACGTCTTCCTTGGGCGTCCTCGGCTTCTTATACCGTTCACATTAATAAATTAATATACTAACAACGCTGAATTCTATTCTCTGGGCAAAGTTGCAGAGGAGACGCTTAAAATTCTGGCGACACAACAATGGCATTTTCCCTGGCAAAAAATGCGAAAAGGTTTTGTGCCGATTTGAATATTTTTTTCAGAAGGCATTTATGATTTTGCTGCACAACTACTATGTGCCTTGGAAAAATGAGGAAAGAGGATATGACGCATGTCTAATTGGAAAAAATTTAAGATTGGTATTTGTTTTTCTTGCAGAAAAACGGTTAAATACCTAAGTGTTTTAAAAGCAGTTCGCTTGTTTGAAGAAAAGATCACACTTGTTTTATAAAGAAAAACGATTTTTTGGCATAAATTTTTTTGAGATTTCATTTTTGATTAAATTCAGTCAAAACAAATTTTTAAAAATCAATATGCAAAGATAAAAAAATTGTTTTTTTTGTAATTCTCAATGACAGCATGCAGATTCCTCTGTTTCGCGCTTGAACTTCGAGTTCGCGGATACACATTTGATTGCGATATTTCATGTTTTAGTTCACAAATGTCTATAAGGAACAAAATATTTATTGCATATTTTTTTAAATTATGAACTTTAAAAAATACATATACACGTCGAGCTATCATAATTTAAACCTTCGACAGAAAAGATTATTACATATATATTTAATTTCTTTATATTTATAAACATTCAATAATATTATTATTTAATTTATACAAACAGTTTATGAATGATAAAATAAATAATAAAAATATGAACAAGTTATGCTTTATAATTATTATGACGGGTGACGGCTGTTTCGCCTTCTGAAGCCATTATAAAACTGCTTTTATAAATTATATAATAATATTACAAACCATTGAATAATAATAGTATTGAATATATAAACAAATAAAAACTATAATGAAGTTCTACATAATCTTTATTAAAAAAATATTATTTTTAAAATATAGGAAATCTGTTTCATCTCATTGTAGAGACATACCAGAAAAAATTGACCATTTCGTTTTTTTAAATGATGACTATCCCTGTGGCTCATCCTCGTACTAAACATTTCTATTGTCATCGCAATGGACACGCTTAGACTCTGGAGGTTCGTGATAAGGTTTCACAATGTCTGTCCACTGCCACCGGCCAGAATAGTGAATGGGAAGAATAGTGTTCCGGATTTCAGGTGGACGGGGGATGAAATCTCTTAGGGGTGCACATGCGCGCACAGCCTCCGACGCGAACAATGATGGAGCCAGCGACTGACTATTAATGGGAACAATTAAATGATTGATAGAGGGGATTTCGGAATTTACTGGCTGGCGGTAAAGGGCAATTGTTCTAGAAGGGCTTCACGTTAATCGGAGATTTCGCAAAAGCTCTTAATTTAAATTTTTAATTTGAACTTCTAATGTCTTTTAAAACACGCAGCTTGACTACTACACTTTGATTAAAACTTTGATTTCTAAAGAAAAAGACTAGACGTAGCTAAGACTTGAAGAATAGCCGAGACATGGACCTATAAAGGCAGATACAGCTAGAATACTTCTTTCTCCAAGATTTTTGACTGCGATGAAAAAGAAAATCCTTTGAAAGAATTTACGGTTTCAGTTTATTTGCGTTTTTTGCAATAACAATAACAATACCTCAATTCGATTTTTTTTTCCATATAGCAAATTAAAAATCGGCCGGTAGATTAGCTAACAAATGGATGAATTTATAAAAAAATGGAGCAAACCAAATTAATACTTCCTATGTCGTTTTGATAAACCTTTAGAAGGTCAAAATAATGATCTAATCCATTATTAAATTTATTCTTCTGTATATACTTGATTGTAACTTTCTCCGATAAATTTAAAATCTGCAATATTTCAATTGTATATTACCATTTTAGGTATATTTAACTCCAGTAAAGTGAGATCAATCGAAAGTGTAAAAATACATCACTTTCTGTTTTATAATCAAAATAATTGCTAAAAACCGCCAGTTCTATCGAAGACATTTTTGTAAAACCTAATCGTTGTTCACCAACCCATTTTTTTAATTTGCATAAGGCTTTTTACTATAATTTATCTTTATGTTAGTTTTACAGCTTTTGCAATGAAAATTACAAATTCTATATATGCACTGAGGGAAGGTAAAGCATGTTAAGCTTTCCAAGGACGATTACAACAAGTTTTAAGTAATATTGAATGTTAATGTAAATTCTGAATGAAATTATTTTTACGCAATAAAAACAAGTAATAAACGACATTTTTTTTTCGTATTATTACCGTGATTTAGACTAACTAATTTGTAGAAAGTAACCTGAAGATTCAAGAAATGTTTTGAAGTCACCTGTAGATTTAAGTGTTACGTACGAAAAGAGCTTTTAAACACTTGTTTTGTCTTCGAAACCGTGAACTGAGAAACGCATAATAAAAACAAGTGCATAACTGCCGGTGATCGCAAATATTGATGTTTTTGTCTTTATAGTGGATACTAATTTCGACATCTCTGAACATATTTTAGGAATTAAATTTGGTCTGTCAAGAAGAGTATTATTTCAAATGGCAAATTCTTTTCTTATGCAGTAGAATCTGTATATAACGACCTTCAAGGGACCGGCGATACTTTGTCGTACTAACCAAACGACGCACAAAATGGCCGGATAATTAAAACTTGTTTTTATATGATATATATTAATGTTTTTGTAATTATTATTATGAAATATGTAATAGTATTGATAGATAAATTTCTTTTAATGTATATTACACATTTAATACAAATTATTACTTTATTGTTACTTAAACATTTCACGTAACAAAACGTATTTTTATAATATGTAGTTAAGTACTAAAGTAGAAAGCCTCTAATTTTTTTTTGCTTTTGGCCAATTTTTGTTCGATAGAACTTCGCACAGCATTGTGAATACGCGACATCATAGTTTTCTTAAAAAAGGTATAATATAGAACTTTTTTAGTGGTTGTCACAATTGATGATAAAGACTGTGTGTGATTTACGCGTGCTTAGGAGTAGGTGTGGCGCATTTCTGCGTAGATTTTGTAAACAAAGCGCTGCGTGTCGTTCTAACCGAATGAATTATCATTAAAATAGGTCGCATGAGTGGTTTATTTATGTCGCTTTAAGCAGTTGGTCGCTTTATATATTGTACTAAACGTATATGTTTTCCTAGTATCTAACTGTGAAACCTAACTTTAAAATTTTATATTGTCATCGCTAAAAACGGTAAGCCGTTATAAGCGAAGTCGTTATATCCGAATTCTACTGTATATAAATAGTTCCGACATTTTTCGTTCCGAATTCTTTATATTTTGTAATTTTTTCATGTCACTATAACTCCCTTGTGTTTCTTTTTACCCTATTATTTTTATGGTACATTTTCTGAAATGCCGAAAAGGGTTTATTTGAACAGCACAGACCCTGCATGCACTGAGAAAATTTTAATTCTAAAATACGATCATTTTATTCGTAAAAACGGTTAAAAACGGGACTGAAGTTCTTACGAAAAAATTCACAGGGTTTCAATGTTTATTGGCGGGAGAATAATTTGTTGGTATACGTAATTTCGTGCGTATACCAAATGTATAAAATTAACATATTTTAGAATAACATTTTTCTCAGTGTGTAGTCCAGAAAATCAACTAAAATAATTATCCGAAAATCGTCCAAGAATGAAATCCTGATTTTTTAGGAAGCTTACGGAAAGGTGGGATTTATTTAAAAATTCAGAAAGGCTTTAACGGATTTATATTCTGTGAAAAAATACAATAATATTTTCTTCGTTTAAGATATGTTCTAGATAAACTATAATTTTTAAACTTCTTGCAAGATTCCACGTTATTGCACGCCTTCATCCCCTACAACAGCCTCTCTATATTCCCGGGCCGTTTCGGTCATCCATCTTGCATTAGATAGAGGACAATGCCTCCCTCCACCCCCACCACCGGGTCCGGGAAAGGGGCGAACTACCCCATCTTACCCTGTGAGCCTCCAGACCCCGAGACATTGCGGGTCCCTCGGAATCAAGTGTCAGAAATATAAAACTTCTTCTGAAGATCCTCTATTAGGACTCTGACGGTAAAAGCTCTCGGTGACATGTTGTGACAGGCTCAATATATTTTTATTTGAAATGTTTCAAACGGTATAATCTATGAATACATGCATTTGGATGTATTTAAAATGAGTAGGTACCTTCTTCAAGCAGAAATTTCGATAATAAAACATAATTTAAAGATATCATTGAAGAAGATAACTGGAATACAGAATTCAAAAAACCTGTAAACCACAACTACCCTACTAGGCATAGAGAAGCACAAATGTTTATTATCAATAAATCTCAAAATGTATACGGAGATAGAACAAAAAGGCATAAAATTCCGGAAATATTTAACGCATTACCTGAAAATATCAAAAATGAGACATCTTATTCAAAAATCAAAACAAAAGTTAAATCTTTCTACCTCCGAAGAACATGAAATAAAATAATATAGTTCCTTTCTATTTTTTTTTCTCACCTTATGTTTGTACTGTGTAAAATATTTTTACTACAACGCAATTCATAAACATTATAATAATTAGTTTGTCGTAATAATTAGTATTTAAGTATTATATTTAGTATTTGCTATGTAAAACTGAAAAGTATACTGTATTAAATAATTAGAAAAAATGAGAGATTTCTTACAATTAAACTGATTAATCAGTTTCGTAAGATTTGTAAAATAAAATATTGTAAAATTAAAACTGAATAAACATATTTAGAAAAAAAAAAAAAAAAGTTAACAATAATAATCTAAATTAAAATATGAAAATAACAAGACACAGAAAACTAATTAAAGATAATGGTCACTGAGATCTGGGTTGTTGATCAGTTGCGACCATTTTCTTTTATTATTTTTCTGTGTCTTGTTCATTTTCATATTTTAATTTAGATTATTATTGTTATCTTCTTCTTCAATGATATATTACATTGATGGGGATAACCTTCAAAAGTTAGAAAGACAGTTTTTGAAGTAAATACTTTTTTACGCACGCTTGACTTGAGGGGTAAGCTGGCGAATGTGTAACGAAAAGTGAAATGCGTTGCAAGGCGAACGGGCTCACATTTTCTTTCTCTCTTCCTCTCATAGCCAGTGCATGAAATATTTCAGTCAGTATTTTGAAATATCGGTGACGCGCCAAACGCGGAGGGGAGCGGACGTCGATGCATGATAAATAAATATTTGTAGAAAATGAATATAATATGTATATACATGTATATATTTTATTCATATAAACATATATATGAACATTCATATAGATGGAGCTAAATAGGTATTTATTTCAATAAAAAATTGAATAGTTAAAAGACTCTTAAATTCTATTAAAAAACCGATCGAAGCTTTTCTTCATTGTAATTTTAATTGATGCATCTCAAATGCAACTGTATACCTTTTATTTATTTTCTGCGTCTTCTTCTGTTTCATATATTTATTAATTAACATTTTAAAGATAGATTGAATTTTAAGACGAACTAGTTTAGGAAACTTGTAATAGTATTCTGATTCTGGCATAATTGTGTTAGAAACTTACTAGACGGCTATAAACTCAAATGAAGTGGTTTAAACAATGAAATATTTTGAGTTGCTCAAAAGAAAGTTTTATTGGATTTCTTAGTAGTCTTAATAAATGGGAATTAGTCAATGTCGACAATCTCTGTCTGGTATTAAATTTAAATGAATCATTGTATTCATGTGTCTACCTATTCTAACTTACCTACCATAAAATACCCAGCATACCAAATTTGCAAGGAATTTTTTTTAATGAAAAATAGATATGCTTTCAAGGCATGAATTATTTGCATTGTAATGTATTATAGGCATTGCTTATTTTTTTTGTCGAGAGCTAATAAGATACAAGGACTAGACTATGTGTGTTTCGTTTAAATTTATCAGTCAGCTTTTCTGCCATTTATGTAAGGTATTTTTTTTAATGAAAAATAGATATGCTTTCAAGGCATGAATTATATGCATTGTAATGTATTATAGGCATTGCTTATTTTTTTTTGTCGAGAGCTAATAAGATACAAGGACCAGACTATGTGTGTTTCGTTTAAATTTATCAGACAGCTTTTCTGCCATTTATGTAAGGTTCATAACAATCAGTGACTTACACCTCTTAACAACCAGACTAGCGTAAAGGCATCCGAAAATAAGCTTAAAAAAAATGGATTTTACGTAATAATTAATATCAAAACACTTCTTTTGATGCGGCACAAACTAAACAATGCCACATGTAAGGCTTATAATATTCTTCTAAAGATATCATATTGCGTAATAATAATAAAATAAAATTTAAAAATAGGTGCTAATAACTCGGTGCTAAAAATTAGGTGCTAATAATTCACATTACTTGTAAGGTATTTCCCAAACAATACTAAAGTATGTAAGTTACCAACCCTATGTGATTAGCCTACTGGGAATAACCAAAAAAATAATTAGATAGTTGGACACTCAAGACCACTTAACAACAAATGTAATAGTATGTAAAATCAAAATGTAAAATCCACAATTGAATAAAATCCCTGTAGAGCACCCCACCCCCTCCCCTCCTCCCCCCACTCCCTTATATGTTTTGTATAATATCACTAGGTTAAGAATATTTTTTACCAGTCTGAAGATGGCTTTGACAAGCTGAAACCGGTTACGGTCAATAAATTGAAAGAGGAAAAAGTTTTAAATTTGTTTTATTATACTATTAAAAAATACAATTTTAGATTTAAGCAAGTATTTGTTGGCGACCCCTGCCTAGGTTCATGTAAGAGCCCCAATCCTGTCTTGTAGCATCAAGTGTGTATTCCCGAAGCGTTGGTTAACTCTAACGGGATAAACGGAGATCGCCATACGTATATTAACATTCAGGAGACGTCAACGTTTAAATGGCGCAAGGGAAAAGGGAAACCTTCCCTAAATACTTTATTTTGTTTGTTTACCATAATACACCGTCTTCTGGTGATATTTTTTATTTGATTAATAGCTTTATCATGTACAAATATAATTTAACTGCGCATGTAGAATATATTAAAATTAACTTAACTGAATCATAATTGTGTGGTAAAAATTATTTGTTAAATGTTTAATAATGTTTGTATGTGAAATTAAAAACCTAATTTCATAGTAACTTCACAGTTAGGTACGTGCACATACTTAGTTAGTTACTTTAGGTAATAATTTATAAATATTTTTAACCTTTTTTTATCATCATTAAGTTTTTTTTTCATAAATTAAAAAAAAATGCTACTATGTTAGCATCAAACATAAGGTAAAGTTCGTAATTTTTTTTTATCTAACATCTTATCCTTTTAGGAAAAATTGATAAGAAACTCTTAGTATCTATATAAGATTAATCCAAAGGTGTACTTAAGTGAGTTGGAGTGAAGCGAATTTATTATCCTGATAAGAAAACAGAGAAGTCAATTTCCACAGTCAGCAAATAAAAATAAGAAAAAATAGCGTGATACTTGGGTACTGTAAGCAGTATTGTACTCGAAACTTTTCACCTCAATCTGTTTCTTATAGAGGGACTAATCATATTTAGGAAGATGAATTCTAATCAGATCCTTATACTGTATTGTTCATAGATAAATATGGTTTTCCATTCTTTAAAATGGATACTACGGAACATAAATAAATAAAGCTAACATCATGATTAAGAAAATAGTTCATCCATAAAAATGCGCAGTGTTTCCAATATTATATCCACTGCACGAAAAAGTATACATAAAAATCTCTAATAAACTCTCAAGTTTCTTACTTGGTATGCATGGTCCTATATAACATTTGTATCTATCAGTTTATACTATAAATAATAAAATGTACAATTTTAAGCAGCAGCTAGATTTTGAATGTTAAATTGTACATAGTTATAATGGTGGATGCACACATTGCACACTGTTGTATTTTTCATAATAAAAGAGACACATTCAAAAGTCATGGAAACTCAAGCATTTCGATTCGGACACCAATGGACCAAACATAACTGTATGTCGTATAAATCAATGAACCAAATTTCTTTATGTAATTCTAGCTAGTAGCTTTCTTATAAGGGTAGATTTATTTATCATGTAAGTGGCTCGAGAGTTGCCAGAAATTTGTTAATCGCTCGATTGACGTTCCAAGTACACCCCAAATCAACCCTTCTGAGATCTATCGGAGAGGAGTGATCGAAAATTATAGCTGCACAATTTATAATATACTTACAGTAGTGTGCGAAATAAATGAGACATACTTTTTTCCTAAATTCGTGATGTAACGTTGGGTTTGCTATTAAAAGTAACCATTTTTTAATATTTCTTAGATAACTGATATTTCCCTTGCCCATTTTAAATAGATTAGTCATTTTGGCTTTTAGTTTAATAATTTTTTGTTCTGTTATTCAGACTATTTATTATTTTTATTTTTTATAGTGAACACCTCACAAAAGTCCCAACTGCTCCCGTCTGGAGCCAGTGATACTATGGCATCCCCAATTCGGGTATGTTGTGGGGTTGAAGGTATGCGGGGATGGGAAGGAGATGGGGAAGGGGAAGGTGGGGAAATACCTGGCTATTCAGATCTAGTAACTAAATACGGCTAAAGCCATTTAAAGCAACGTTTCATTTCTGAATGGTGGTTCTACACCAGGACGATACTGAGAGTATCTTCCACTGCGGAATGTGTTGCAAATATAGTATATATTATTTATAATTAATTATTTGTGAAATAACATAAATTAATCAAATAAAATTTATTTGTGCACGCCGGGTTCGAATGGGAGTACAAAACTTTGCCCCTGGATTAAGCCGGTTGATTTGATCATGCCGTGTTTTCACTTCTTTTACTTCTTCTACCATTCAATTCCACGTCATATAGGTAGGGTCCTTAAACCCTTTACTGCGTTCATCTAAGTGTCTTTTTCTTAATCTTATCCATTAGGCTTACATCACCCTTGCATTCTTTGCAAATTTCCACATTTATCACATGGTCAATGGTTTCACCACACTCATGAATCTAATTAATAGCGTTAATAGCGTGAAAATTTTTATGCAGTTACTATTTCGTTGGAAAGATTTCTGATACGGTTGGTAAAAAAACCAGCATCTCCGCCTATGAAAAATCCAGCATCACAAAAAATCCGCCTACTGAAGGAATTCTTATCTGAGTCTAAGCTGGTCTGAATCTCTAAGCGTAAATGAAAATTTCTGTTCATCAATGGAAAATCACTGGCATGACAATCAAATGTTGATTATAAACAGCATACTCAACACAATACTTAGGTGACCGAAGATCTGGCTTCAATTGAAGAGAATATGAAAAAATATTTATGCATTATAAACTGTAAATTTAATGAATATAAGAAGTTCCGTAGTTTTGTTCGTAATTTTGCGAAAAAAGGAAATTATAAATATTAAAAACTAATTTAAATAAAAAAAAGTCAATGTTAAGAATGCTTAGTGAGGAGAGATCTTTTTAAGAATCAAAAGAATTTCCCTTATGAATCTCTCCTCGATAATACTAGTATAATATCGAAGTTATTATAGATGCAACATTATATGCAAGATGATATTACAGATGTTATATAGATGTGGACCTACACAATAAGCTTCTGGAATTCGAATTAAAAAAGTAACGTACAAAAAGCAACTGATTACCAAGTCTATTATGAATTTTCAATTTTTTTTAATAGTTCATACCTCACAAGAGTCCCAACTGCTCCCGTCTGAAGCCAGTGAGACTATGGCATCCCCAATTGGGCTATGTTATGAGGCTGAAAGTAAGTGGGGAACGGAAGGAGATGAGGAAGAGGAAGGTGGGGAAGTACCTGCTATTCAAATATAGTCACTAAACACGGCTAAAGCCATTTCAAGCAACGTTTCAATTCTGAATGGTGGTCTTACACCAGGACGATACTAAGAGTATCTTCCGCTCTGGAACGTGCCGCAAATATGCTATATATTATTTTTAAATAATAAATTGTGAAATAACACAAATAAAATTTATTTGCGCACGCCGGGTTCGAACCCGCGACCTTCGGAATGGAAGTCCAACGCCCTACCGCTGGACTACACCGGTCGTTAAAAATGAAAAACAAGTGGCTTGAAAAAAAAAAAATATATGTATCATTTTTTTTTTATAAAATCGCTGTTCGTCATAATTTAATCGCAGACCACTGTAGACATGTTTTAGGTATGTATTCTAAATCCTCCAATGTCACCCTGTCACTCCGGCAAGAGGGGAGGGGGGGGGGGGAGTGATGCTCCAACTCTGGGAAAGACCCTCTCACTTGAATGGGCAAGCTCAATTCTTTTGAAATCATATTTTCAATTAGATTTTCACTTTTGTTAATTTATTTTTAGTGATATTCGGTGAATTTACAAACGAAAGGCAAATTTATCGGACGACTAATTAGAATTTAAATGCAAAGTAATGCTAGATCTAAAACTACCGTTTTTTAATCCAATTGTACATTGACTGAAGTAGTATTATAACAAAGAGATTTTTTTGTTATAATTTCAACAGTGTTTAATTATAGAAAATGTACTATAATTGTAAGTTCAAGAGGAAAATAAATATTTTTTTAGGACCACAATTAAATATTTTTTTAGGACTACTGTTTTGAATTCAATATCTGTTGACTAAAAAAAAAAGATTCCCTTGTTCAGACCGATATGTAGCAAGTACCTAAGAATGTGAATAACGATTTCTATAAGGAGTGAACGAATCGTAAAAATATATTTATTATCATCATATTAAATGTTTATTCTAAGCTTCCTCCTACTTCGCTTTTATCATTAGGTACTAAAAATCAGTGTCATGAAACCGCTGAAACTTTTTCAATTTGGGAGGCGGGAATGGGTACCGCCACCCAGCAACCATTTATTGGATAACCAACACCCCTGCCATAGGTCACCCGAAGTGGTTCACTGTGTTTGATAACTTAGTAGGTTTATAGAGTGAGAATCTAGGTCTTGGCAGCCAATGCGTTTGCCCACCTACTGGGTAAAGGGCCGAATCGGGAGAGATTGGTTGAGACCTAACCTAGACCTCTCCAGTTCTAGACCATCCACACAGTAATCCAATAGGTGAAATAGACTCTGAGGATTCTTGTCTCCTTAAGATGATGCCCGGGTGGTGGAGAAATTCGAAAAATAGATTTTACTAAATTGTTGCTGTCACTGTTGCTCTTACTCCACCGGATATTGAGCTAAAGGGACAATGCACCTCGGGCTACTAACACCTAACTAAAATCAACGTTTTATATTCCTTACTTTTCTCCTCCAAAAGTGTACTGATTTTCAATTATTTTTTTACCAACTACATAATGAAAAAAAACTATTTTATGTCTGTACGTTTTGCTTTTTTTAAAAAAACATTGTCTAGTTTGTATACTGAACATATTTTGACGGCGCTTAAACCAGTTAATTTTATTGATTTTTGGAAGGTCATAACTTCTATAAAAAGTAACTCATCAAAAAAACAAAAATTACCAATATACTAGTAGTTGATATCTATTTTATGTAAAAACAAAATTTTCTGTAGGGTTAAAATCCAGAGAGATAAATAGGAAATACGTTTGTATGGAAAAATCACCGCCTGGTATCCCCTTAAGGCCTCCTGTGTGGAGCTAATGAAAAAAAATATCGACTAGAGTAGTGTATTTATTATGTCCCAGTCAAATAGTTATTGGATCAGAGTTCATTAATTAAACACTATCTGATAATTATTGTTATTAATTTTTGGGGTAATATGTTATATATATATATATATATATATATATATATATATATATATATATTTTTTTTTTTTTTTTTTAATAATTCAAAAAAGATACATAAATTACTAATACATTTTATATACTAATTAATTATATAATATATATGTTTGATGTACCCCCATAAAAAAGCAGGGCTTGTCTGTATGGGGGGGGGGGGAGGGGTGTTATTATATAGTTTTTATTTATTATGATTTAGTTCAGGTTTTGAGTGTGCTTTTTAAGGTGAGTTTTAAATTCTTCTATATTGGTATTCATGTTTCCAATATTTGCTGGTAATGAATATTTATGATTTAACTGTCCTATTGTTTTTTTTTACATTTTGGAGTAGGAAGTATTGATGTTTGTCTAAGATTTTTGTTATTTTTAAAGGGTGCAGTTTTATTTTGAATATTATCTTTATAAATTTGTAATGTTGCATGGTAAAAGTATAATTCACTTAATTTTCTGACCTTGAATTCTTAATTGCGCTACCTCCTTCCTTACCCAAAATTTCAGCAGCATTAATAATATAAAATAATTAAAGCATACAACAATGACACTTAGCGAAAAGGATTTAGTGATCTTTCGTAAGTACTAGTCCATAAATAATGAGAATGTGTGGATGTGTAGGCTGGTTAATTCGTCTGATCACATTAAGGGGCCAAGAGTCAGAGGGCTCCAACCCTAGCCTAAGGGCCAGGAGAACAGAAGAGGAATGGGGTGAAGGGGTCGATGAAAGAACCAGTAGACCCCTATAAATCTGCATTCTTTATATAACCCATCGAGAATGGCAATGAAACCCTCATGTGGTTCGAATAACCAATACACACCACGTGCTACGCATGGAAAGAAAAGCTCGCTCTTTGTGAGGAAAAGCGTTGAATTATTTTGATGGAACTTTTATCAATGGTTTCTAATAATTTGGAATCTTTCTCAATATTATTATGGAAACGCACAAAACAATAATAAAGCAAGTAAACAAACAGTCTTACAAAATGTTATTATTTGGATAAACAACACCTCTGCCATAGGTCATCCCGAGTGATTCACCACGATTGACGACTTGAGGTGCAGAGGTTCATGTATGAAGTTTGTAAAGACCGGGCCCACCAACTGCTTGGCGGATATGAAGAGGCAGGTTGAGGGAGACCTCTCACCTCTTGAACTTGACTCTTTTTTTCATTATCTTCACACAAGAGGAGCCGAGGAAAAAACCCACAGATCCTAAGTCATCTCTCCGTTTGCTGTGTGTATGGTTTTTTTAAGGAAAAAAAGTTATGGAAAGAAAAAGGTATGAGGGGTGGGTAGGAATCTGGGGATCAATGTGTTCAGGAGTGACGAAATCACTCCCACTATGGGGCAAGACGATGGGTTGAGAAAGGCCAGCTGGAGAGGTCAAAAGGTCTCCCCTAATAAGCCTCTCAATAGGTAAGCAAAAGCATCTGAACCTAGAAAATTTTCACCCCATGCACCCGGGCACCCTTACTAAGTCACCAAATGTGGCCAACCACTTAGGGTGTCCTATGGCAGGGGTTTTGTTTATCCAATAAATGGTTCCCGAGGCAGCGATACCTAAACTCGCCTCCCAAATCGGGATGAACTCATTCGTCACTCCTAGACTCACTGACCACCCAGATTCCTACCCATTTTCCTTCCCAGAACTTCGTGTACTGAAAAAGACCCCCCACACATCATCACCAAAGATAACATAAGTCCCCATTGAAATTATTTGCTACGTAGTGTAAATGTTACAAAATAATTTGAATGAGAATAGTTATATATATATATATATATATATATATATATATGTATATATATATATATACTCGGAGAAAAATGTTATTCTAAAATACGATCATTTTACTCGTAAAAACGGTTAAAAACGGGACTGAAGTTATTACGAACAAATTAACAGTGTTTCAATGTTTATTGGTGGGAAAATGTAAGATTAATTTGTTGGTATGCGTAATTTCGTACTACGGATACCAACAAATTATTCTTACATGTTCCCGCCAATAAACATTGAAACCCTATTAATTTGTTCGTAAGAACTTCAGTCCCGTTTTAACCGTTTTTACGAATAAAATGATCGTATTTTAGAATAAAAAATTTCTCCTTGTAAATTATAACGATCCATTTATTTTATGACATTTCAAACACTCATTCCAAATGTTTTGCATGCAAGAGAAATGTTTTTTAAAAAGTTCCCTGTCTAATATAAATACAATGTTGAACTTTAACAAACTTTAAAAGTTCAGCGACAGTTTTCGCATTCATTGGCTAATACAGGATAGGAGGCTCTCGCCTTTTAAACTTCGACGCGCCAGAAAACTTTTCCAAAATAAGAAGAAAAAAAATATTGTTTGGTTCGCACAATGCAAAGATAATGGAATGCAAATTACAGACCTGCCAAGTCCTGGGATAAGTTTTGGTATCTGAACCGATGACGATGTAATTATTGTTTATTTATTTATTGTTTCTTTACATGGTAGGTATTTTTGCTCACATTTCAACATTAACCTCACTAGGACAAGCCTGTTTTGAGGATAATAAGTTTACAAAGTAGTAAAAATAGAACAAAAAATATTTAGGTACCTGTTGATAAAACAACAAAGGACAAAGATGAATCAATTGATGGCAATTTTAACACCGTTAATCTAATGTTTTTCAAAAAATGCACAAGATGTCTAAATATGTTTTCTGGAAGGATATTAAATATAAGTGTATACTGACACAAATAATTTCTTTGAACAAGAGAAAATTTATTTTGAATTTCCATAAAGTTTGTTAGTTTATTGTACATCCATTGTATGGTTTAAGGAAGGGATTCTTTATTATATGGTATAATGGAAAGGCTGGTTGATTTTAGCAATAGCAGTGATATTGGCAAGGTTACCTGTCCATTGTCATAAGATATTTCGGTCCCCAAAATAGTAGTGGAAAACCATAAAAGTTTTTTTTTGATTAGGCGTTTACGAAGAGCAACAACAAAAATACGCCCAAACAGACATTAATTTGCAATCTAAACTCACATTAAACAACAAAATATTACATTTATTGTATTATGAGCAGATCCAGGGAGTGTAAAATAGTATGGTTTAAAAATTATTACTTGTACAGAAATAAATAATAAAAATTTATTGCAAACGTGACTAACTATATGTTTATTTTTGTTTATACATTGTGCTGTAATCTTGCTATTAATCACTAATCGAACTCCATTGTACAACCTTTTATTATTTTGTAAGTATATTTTTATTTTGTACCTACTTACGTCTTGTACACTCTTTTAGGATATTATATAAATATGCATGTACTGTACAATTATTGTTATTGACAACTTGCCTAAAATAATAATGTACTTGTAAATGCCTTGAAGGCGTGAATAAATATATAAAAGATGTACTTGTAAATGCCTTGAAGGCGTGAATAAATATATAAAAGATGTACTTGTAAATGCCTTGAAGGCGTGAATAAATATATAAAAGATGTACTTGTAAATGCCTTGAAGGCGTGAATAAATATATAAAAGATGTACTTGTAAATGCCTTGAAGGCATGAATATATAGGTCCTTACATATGAAATTGACGTTTTGCCGTACTGGCAACTTTGATCTCAAATATCTTCTCTTTGGTTAGGAATTCCAAATTCAAATTTATACAGCTATTTACTCATGTATTTGTGTTTTGAAAATTATAATTCATTTGTTTTTTCTATAATTGTTTTTTTTTCTTTGCGTCACTTAGTTTACAAAATGGAAAACTTGAAATATAACGTTATTTACGAGTACGAGTTCCACCGTGGCACCAGTGCTGCAGAAACGGCTCGAAGGATTAATGATGTGTATGGCGACGGTGCCGCAAAAGAAAACACAGTGCGTTTTTGGTTCCAACGTTTTCGTTCTGGAAATTTCGACCTGCAGAACAAGCCCCGTGGACGGCCGGAGACCAAAGTTGATAATGAAGAATTGAAGGCTATTGTGGAAGCGGATCCATCGCAAACCACGTCCGAGTTAGCTGCAGGCTGCGGTGTTAGTGATAAAACTGTTTTAATCCACTTGAAGCAAATTGGGAAGGTAAAAAAGATTGAAAGGTGGGTACCTCACGAATTGAGTGAAGCAAATCAACAAACGCGCGTTGACTGCTGCGTTGAATTGCCACTGATGCTTCATTATAACGCTAGACCACACACTGCACAACAGACGGCTACCAAATTAGAGGAGCTTCAATTCGAATGTCTAAGAAATCCACCGTACTCTCCGGACCTTGCCCCAACAAATTACAATTTTTTTCGAAATTTGGATAACTTCTTGCAAGGTAAAAAATTCAACCCCGATGGGGCAGTCCAAACCGCCTTCAAAGATTTTATTGATTCCCGTCCGACCTATGAGATGGCAAAAGTGCATAGATAGCAATGGTACATACTTTGATTAAATAAATATATTATATTTAAAAAAATCGACTTTATGTTCCTCCCATACAAAACACCAATTTCATATGTAAGGACCTAATATATAAAAGATTTTTGTTTTGTGATTATTAGAAATGACGCATTAAGAGAAATTTGGAGATAAAGAAAGCCCTTGAGGTGATTTCTCACAAAATCGGCGCTCTAAAATTTATCCAATTATTATTATTTAACGCAAAATCCTGAGAGATACGTTGTAACATCTCATTAATTTTATATACGAATATATGAAAAATGACAGGAATATTAGTTTCTACGTTGCTCTTGGTGGCAGGTCCAAATAATAGTAATGGAGATCTATATTTTTTTTAATTAATTGCAAAACTGACTCTAACCAACGCCCAACAACATACAAAATGGATGAATTTATATTTTTTGCTGTGCAGTTTGAAGCAATAATAATAAGCGACCTATGCATGACTCTGTTTAGCATTGGAGATATTCAATATCTCATAGAAAATAATAACTATAAGTTTAAAAAAATAGTATTTAAATGGTAGTTTACTTGTGTATTCTCCCTTTAATTGTGTCGACTTTCTCACTTGTTCAGTGATCTGAAAATATAACTTTTCTAATCATATTCCAACAAAATGGAAAACAGATAAGTTCGTGTTTCATGTTAGCAGAGAGACCTGCCGTCTATGGTAGCAGCCACACAACTTCAGGGCGACGTAAAATTGATATACTGCGAAATTCATGCATAATTCCACGTCCGTAAAGCATATTTTTCCGTGAAATTGAAATATGATTAACGTGTTGGTAGTATTTTTTATAATTTTTTGACTTGGGTTGACTTTTTCGTAGAAGTACACAGTGCCCGTAACTTATTATTTATATATGGAATTTATTAATGCTCTTTTTGGGGTCATTTACCCATAAATAGTAATGGTAGATAGCTCCTATGTATAGTTAATATTTATATTATACGTATAAAGAATCATATACCTGTACAAATCTCCTCAAATATCAAATCAACAACTTACAATCCGATATGATTTAAGATTTTCAGGGCCAAAAATATTTTTGTTATTTATTTTCAGGCTGTTTTACGAAGAAGTTATTACTAAAATTGTTTCGAAAAAAGGAGGTAGCGTATACACGGCATAACATCCCAAAAATAAATAACAACAATTATAATCCGTTTTCAACGCTGCACAAAAAGTTCTAGCGCTGTTAAAAAATATGTTTAACTAATTACATTGTGTGAATTGTCTCTCTAAGCATGCCTCTCGTGCTTCTTATGTCTCTTGCCTCTCATTGTAATATGTGTTACTTGAGTGAGTTTGCATATAATTTTATATTTTTATTTGTGATGTTTCTGTTTTTCTAATTGTATGTATTTGTAGATTTTTTGTAATTGTATGTGCCGATTTGTACAAATACTGGGTTTTTGTAACTGGATTGTTCTCATTTAAGTGCGAACGTTGTAAAAACCCAGTATAAATAAATAAATCAACAAATTATCTAAATATTTCCACAAAACTTTGGAAATATATATTCGCACAGAGATGTATGGAATATGTCGCTAATACAATATAAACATGAAATTATTAAATCATTCATGTCAGAATGTGAAATCAAATGTGTTTAATATGAGTTACCGAGATTCCATAATATTTTGATGTAAGTAGCATATTTTTATAATGTAGGAGCTGTTGCACATATTTTTGTATTATTTCTATTTATCTATAATGTAAAAACTTGTTACTCTCTTTTGTTTTTCAGTTTTGTAAACTTTTTCTTGTATTTACTCATCTGTAAATTTCTAATATTATTTTACACTATATATTATTATTTTTATGCCATCTGCAATTTAAAAACTGGTTTCAGTTTAATTTATTTTTACTTTTTCTCTTTTAGTAAAATAAAATATTTTTTACTTACTTTTATACCAACCATTTTTATAATGTTCATTTCTATAAGTTTATATTTCTTATTTAAACATTGTATTACATATATTATATCACTGTATTATATACTTATTATGTAAAAGCCCATCAGGGCGTTGAAAATTAATAATAATAATTTCAGAGCGTTTAAAAAATGTTCACTTGCTCAAATGTCTCTAAAGAATCTAATTGAGTTCTGTTGGTTGGTATATAATTCCATTAACGGAATGGTTTCGGCTTACCGATCGGAAATATGTATGCCAGAAAATTCAAATTCTAGACAGTCAACCCATAGGTCAGCAAAGTCATCAGCTATCAGAAGGTTGAAGGAACCTACCTACCTGAGCGCCCACCAGATACTTAATTCTGATAGCGTTCTTTCAGAGTGTCAGGACCTAAAGCTTGGAAAGAATGATCAAAGACTCGGTAGAATTTAGAGCTAAACTTAAAACTCACCTTTTTAGAAAGTTGTATCCATAAAGTCAAATCATTTCACCTTCCCTATTAACTAATCGTGTTAAAATGTATTCAAATAAAAAGTTTTAAGATTTGTGTGATTGTACGTCCCTATTTGTATAATAACTGAGTTTTTATAACTGAATTGTTCTCACATAAGTGCGAACATCTGTAAAACCCAGTATAAAGCTTTTTGGAGAAATGTCTTAATTTTTTCCCTGTTCTAAAGCGTCCCGAATAAATATGAACTATAAATTTATTTTTATTTATTTATTAATCTTCTCACATGTTATGAATATTATTTTTTTACATAGAAATTAACCTCACTAGGACTATAATAACCTGTATTGAGGTTAACTTTAATACATTTAAGTGAAGAAGCATACGTTAAATACAACAAAAAAAAAAAATTACACATAAAAATGCCCAGTCTTTCAAAATAAATATCATATCTAATTTTTGCCGCTAATCTTCTCATAAATGTAATAGCCATGTAATGATGGCCATAAATATGATCAATCCGTGGTTGAGTTGGCATCATGTTTGAGTCCCACCCAGTCCTCCATCACGAGACAAATAACATTTCCGCTTACTTTAGTGGCAGTAGAAGATTTTCAAATATGTTCATGTTATTCGTAACCCGGAAATGTTTGTCTTTCTTAAAAAAAAAAGTTTTTAATAATAAAAAAAGATATATATAAAATGGAGGATAACATATATAAAATCTTCCAATGTAAAGTGTTTTCTATATGTAAATAATTAAATTAGATATAACCTAGAAACTCATAATTTGTTGTAGAGCGCCCTTGAACTGATTTTTCTCAAAAACGACGCTCTCAAAATAATATTATTATTATATTATCTTATATTATATTGTAAATAATTATCATATTACGTTTGTTATTGTTTTACGTATTAATTTTTTTAGTAATTGAAGCAGCCCAAAGATACTTACAATATTACATGCTCGAAGACACATACAAATTTTATACAAAAATGAACGACATTAAAAAATTGTAAAAGAATACATTTTTTGTAAGTGTTCCTGTTTTTTTTTTTGGAATTCGTAGCGGATATTGCTGAAATGCAATTTACCGATAAGTTGTGTGTGCAACTGTGTTGCAGCTTTGGAAAATATATACAGGATGTTAAGCACCGTACTTGACTTACTGAATCACTGGTTAACGTAACTCAAGTACGATGCTTAACACCCTTTATATATATTTTTAAGTTTTGCGCACTAATAGGTGTCAGGTTGTTGGTATCTTTTGTTAATACCAATAAGTTAAGGGGCCCAAATATTGCAAGATCTCTGTGGGGCTTTAGCTATAGATTAATGTTTTGATATTCTTCTTATACCAGGTATTCTCTCACATACGCGATGGAAAAAGACTCATGAAAACTTACAATTTTTTTTTTACATTAGGTCCACACAGGAGGCCTTGAGGAAAATAATTTCCTTCAGGGCCTATGTCATCTTTGGGGATGCTGTGTGGAGGGTATTTTTAAGGAAATGAAGGAGAGGAAGTTCTGGGATGGAAAAATGTATGAGGGTTGGGTAGGAATCTGGGGTTCAGTGTGTCTAGATCATCCGCCGCCAAGACCTAAACAATGAACCCCGTGATACCGGGCACCCCTGCTAAGTCACCAAACGTAGCGAACCACTTGGGGTGACCTAGGGCAGAGGTGTTGGTTATCCAATAAATGGTTCCCGAGGCGGCGGTACCCATTCCCACCTACTAAATTGAAATTAACGTTTTATGACGATTTCACCATATTCTAAAATATTTTTTTAAAACGGTTGCACGCTTGCAAATGAATTCTCAATCACAACGGTAAGACTACAAAATAAAACAAAACGTAATAAACTTGGTTCCTGGAGAAAAAAACTCTCGCTTGTCGTTGGCTGCAATTTCAGAAATGCAATAGAAATATGAATGTAAATTATTTTTTCACGCTGAAACTTTGCCACCTCTTCGCGATGGGTGGCCTTCGGAGGCTGCAGTGAGTATGGAAGGTGGCTATGGGGGTTGGGAGGCAGGAGGGAGAGTGACTGGGTGGACGAGGAGGTTAGGAGGATAATGGCAGGGGCTGGGAGGCTCCCGGGGTGGCGGGGCGTGAACACTGCAGGTCGCCATGGCAGCGACGGGAGAATATCCGATATACAAACAAGCGAGCTTCATGGCAGCGATGTTCAACGTTTTATCGGTTGATGCGTTCTCGAGTTTTTATTTGTATTGATGTTTATAACTTCAGGAATATTATTAATTCCCTGTAGCTATTAAAAAAAGTTATATTCATATTTTAGATACTTCTTTAGATAAATAATATTAAAACAAATTCTCACAGAATTCTGCGAAAATAAAGTATATGTTTGAATATAAATCTTTATACATTCGATAACTGTGTTAAGGCTATTGGCTGTGCGGCCGGTTTCATATAAAACGTATTTTTGGATTTGAAGCCAAAATACCCAACCAAACTGAAAAATTATTTTTGTAATCAAAAGGTAAGTCAAATGTCTATCTCGGACAGAAGCTGCTTTATTTATTTTTGCTTTAAAATGTAAAATATAGGCAATTAAAGATTTTACCATTTTATGATTTTAGAGATAAATTGGACAATTATAAATATGATGATATATGAAATTAAAAACATTTTTTTAGAAACAATTTTGATGGGTGGAAATTTAAATTACAAATTACCTATTTACATCGGAACAAAAACTTGTTGTTTATAATATAATATATTAAAATTACTGCCCAAAGAAGCGCATTTTTAACATTTTTTATTATCTACTAGCTGTCCCGGCCACGCGTTGCTGTGGCTAACGAAACACAATGCCACATACTGGATGGTTATCTAACCTAGATAACCAAGTGTGGTGTCAACAAGCTAACTCACACTGCCGTCTGTTAGAAACTTATGGAACTTACAAATATTTTGAAATAATTGTCCCAAAGAAAACATTTATTTCGCAATAATAAACATTGAGGTCAATAATCGAGATAAAAAGTATCATATCTCTTACGTTAGACCAAATTAAGTAAGTCAAATTTCATCAAAGTCGGTTAAGTAGTTTCGGAGTTTACCTCGGACGAACATTGTGACCCGAGATTTTTATATATATATATAAAGATTTTATTTTTCATTATAACCAAGGATTAGGCAGATTTTTTAAAAATAATTATAAACAACTCACAAAAAATTCCAAAGTTGCTTCCAAAATGAACCAAAACTGAATCCTATCATTATTTAAAAGCAAAAAAAAAGTAGGTCCTGTCCGAGATAGATATTTTACATACCTTTTTAATACAATAATAACTATTCAGTTTTTTTGGGTATTTTGGCCTCAAATCCAAAACTACGTTTTGTATGAAACCGGCCGCGCAGCTGTTCCTCTTATGATTACAATTGATCACATTATGTGCAAGTGCTAAATATTAAATAAAACCACTTTATAAAAAAACAAGCCTTTTAATAATATCCTATGGGCTGTAAAGTATTCAATAAACAAAGATTAAAAACATGAAAAACCTTATAAAATTTAAAACATCAATACAATCAGACTAAATAGTATCAAAATATCTTGCCTAGACACTTCTCAAAACTGAATAATGAAATGTAATATATTTTATCACAAGTAGAGGAATGTCACCAATGCCCTGGAGTGACCAAGTATCACTTGCGTCCAGTACGTCGGTGTCCTTGGCTCTCCATGCAGCACAGAACCGCGAGGAGTGGAATATCCGTATTCACTAGGGAAATTGGAATGGAAGACACGATACTCAGCAGCGAAGTATTGACTCAAGATGATGATTTTTTTGCATTGCAATAAGAAAAATAAATTCTCTAAGATAAATGTAGATACTGAATCGCCATAATCTAGTGGAGGTCGAATGTATACTATATTTTCTCTGCGTTCAGATGTCAATCGATGTAAAGACCACGCCAAAGACATAAATGCATAGTGCTCATTTAAACAAAGAGACAGCAAGCAGAACGGAACTGCAGTAAACAGATCAGGCGCTTCGGAAGCTGTGGTCGGTTCTGTGGAACCGCATTGAACTTCGAAGACACTACAGAAAGCGGGTTCTGATTCCAACCACATACAACTGACATATTAACTACATATTCGTACAAATGATAATAAGTAGTATTAACAATTTAGAATTATTTCATGCGCGGTACCCGTCATGGATGAATAAAAATTGAAGCAACTTACCTAACTAACTAACTAACCATCACGCCGTTTCCCCGCAGGGGTATGCAGAGAGGACGGACCGCCAAACAACTCGGTCTTGGCACACACTCCTTGCCTCATTCACATTCATACATCTTCTCATACATACATTATTCTGACTCTTGACATGATCCGACACAAGTATCTGATTTACTTGATCGTGACATGTCTTCCTTCGGGCGTCCTCGGCTTCTTCTACCATTCACATTCGCGTCATTAATTCTCTTTAAACTTCTGTCTTCATTCATTCGCTCAACATTACCTCGAATATAACAATTTCTTTCTAAATTGTAAACCTATATTAAATAATGTTTGTATTTATCTCACAAGTCTTTGATTATTGTTCACAAGTTTAATTAGAACATTATTTTTTGCATGTAAATACTCCTCCCATAAACAGGAGCTCTTAGAGCTCAACTTATGGAGTAGTAGAATAATAATGTAATGTATAATTGTATATTTTTCATAATCACGTTCTATTTTTATTTTTTCTATTCTTACTACTTTATAAATTTGTATCATCTTATTATCCTCACAACAGGCTTGTTCTAGTGAGGTTAATATTGAAATGTGAACAATAATACCTACCATGTAAAGAAACAATAAATAAATAAATCTTTTTTATAGTCATGTAATCTAGGTTTCATGCCAAACAGAACATTGAAGAATATCGAAAAACTTATTATCTTCTGTTTTGTCACAGTTCAATTTTATCCAGTTACAACAAATCATTGATAAAATATTTTTTCACCTTCATAGGTCCACAACTGTACAGTAATTAGTAAGAATACACTGTCACACAATTGTAGAGATTTTCTCTCTGGTGTGTGACATCACAATCAAAATATTTGCTAAAAACTATTGATAAGTACTTCCCAACCTTCCTCTTTCACTTTCAGCCTCCCAACATTTTCAGAATCGAATGCCATTGTTTCAATGGCTCCTGAAAATAATTAGACTAATAAAAAATAACCTCCATAGATTATATTCGCATCAAACTCTTCTTCACAAGCCTTACAACTTTTAATATGCATAGTTCTGGCTAGCCGAGCACTACCCCCCCTGTTCCGCAAATTTATTCAAGGATATATTTTGATGCAAATGAAATGCGGCGACGATGGTCCGTGGCTGTTTGTACTGCGAACATTTTGTTTATCTCAGATTTTCAGCATACAAAATGCCCCTTTTAATCTTGATCAAACGGTGTAATTTTTCCCAGCAAAGAGACACTGGCGAAATAATTCGCTGTCAAATGTGGTCAGGTTATATTTCTTTTGGTGTGATTTTTTTAGAGTAAAAGCATTATGTTAGATTGCACTGGCATCACGCTAGTAAAACTAACACGTAGTACGACACGATGTTTTACTTCAAACAATGCACGAAGGTACACGCTATGTATAGAAAGGTTGTATCGTCAACATATATAATACGAAAACAGCGTAGTAATTTATTTTATTGTATTTACATTATACACAGTGGACAGAGGGTAAAATAAAAAAAATTAATAACAGGAATCACGGTTAAAGTTAGGTAAATAATTGGTAAAAGTAATTCAAGTACGTCAGTAAATACCATGTATATATATTTCCATTATTCACATTCAGGAAGCCCATGAGGCAAATAATTTCTCTCAGGGCCTATGTCATAATTGGAGATATTGTGTGAAGGGACTTTTAAATGAAAGGAAGGAGAGAAAGTTCTTGGAAGGAAAAATTTACGGGGGTGGTTAGGTATTAAGGGGTCAGTGTGCAGAAGTGACTGTCATTTCAATCCATCCCTCTCGCTGATGGGTCGAGAGAGACTACACGGAGAAAAATGTTATTCTAAAATACGATCATTTTATTCGTTAAAATGGTTAAAAACGGGACTGAAGTTCTTACGTGCAAATTAACAGGGTTTCAATGTTTATTGGCGGGAACATGTAAGAATAAACTGTTGGTATACGTAATTTCGTACGTATACCAACAAATTATTCTTACATTTTGCCGCTAATAAACATTGAAACACTGTTAATTTGTTCGTAAAAACTTCAGTCCCATTTTTAGCCGTTGTTACGAATAAAATGATTGTATTTTAGAATAACATTTTTCTCCTTGTGTACCTTGGACTTTTTCGTGCAACAATACACATTGAATCTCTGTACTCTGTTAATTTGTTCGTAAGAACTTCAGTCCCGTTTTTAACCGTTTTAGGAATAAAATCATCGTATTTTAGAATAATATTTTTCTCCTTGTGTACCTTGGACTTTTTCGTGCACATTAATAGAATGAATGCCTGAGTTCCTACGTCTAGCTTAAAACATATTAAACCGCATGTTCCAACTGTCTGCAATGAAAGTTTTTTGAATTATTAGCTTTCTGGGAAATCGACGTTGCAAGCTAATATCCAGTTCGATATTATGCCTGATCTAAAAAAAATATTGGTCTTCATACGAGTGTATGAGTTTACATATATAGATTCAGACGTACGTAAATCACCAGGAAAGGAACTTCGGAAAAAGCTTGTTTTTCAGGAGGAGGAGGAGTGAACGTAGGTCGTGAAAAGACCTATATTGTAGGAAGCAGGAAACGCAAAGGCCGGCAAATCGTTCCACAGCCGAGCTGTTGAACTCAAGAACGAGTCGTAAAAATGACCCGTTCTCATGTGACAAATGTCAACCTTGTACATATGTTGGGCGCGCGTTTGGTGTGTTTCCCGACTTTGCACCGGTTCCGAGGGTATCAATGACGCTAGTTCCTCGGAGCATCTTCCATTAAAATACCGGTAGAACAAGGATAGCATTCCCACCCGACACCTGTGCTCTAAAGATTGTAATTTGTAATCCGTTTGTTAAAACAGGAGAATCTGTTTGTTAAAACAGACCGCCCGTTTCTGCACAGAGTCGAGGGTGTTTTTCATATACTTTGGGGCTCCAGACCAAAGGTGGCTGCCAAATTCAACCGTGTGGAGCACTTGCGATTTGTACACGGTTAGCAGTTGTGTACTATTTAATTATCTGCGGGCCTTGTACAGTACTCATGAAGTTATTACAATAAAGAAAAATTAAAATATCTAAATATTTATCAACAATCTTATCTCGAACATAATAACAAAGTAAGAACATTATAATTATTGATCTGTTTCATTTTCCTAGCTTTCTATGTTATTCAATTTACAGCAAGATCTGTCCACTTAGATAAATCAAACTATAGGTATCTAAATCTATCACAATGCATCAAAGTTTCACACTCGTAAATTTCGCTCCGAATACCACATCAAACGAATAACACAAAAATAGTATAAAATACTTCCAACAAAGCACAGAGAGCATTTTTCAAAACGAGTCCGATTTAATTTTCGCTGGCAATATCTATGGATTTTCCCTCGTATTTTATTTTACGGTAGATCGCTGAAAACACTCTGTGTAATTTATTGCTATTCCTCATTACTCATTACCATACTTCTTGTTCCCAAGCAAGTTGTTACGCTGATCTGTACAGCGTCGTGATTTTCTCCTCCAGGAATAACTATCTAAGTGGGGTGCTGCCATAATGATGCTTTAGCTGCAGTCGCTGTATTATTAAGAAAATGGTACTACGTTTGATGTTTACGTTTCCTTATTTTGCACATCGCTGTCTTGTAATTAACGGGCTGCTGTATTTGCTGGTTGCTGTTCGAAACCTAGACTACGTTCGTATATTTATGAAAACGTTAATTCTTTTGACTTGTAATATTATAAATAACTAGCTGATACCCGGCATGTGCTGCGATGCCACACGGAGATAAATGTTATTTTAAAATACGATCATTTTAATCGTAAAAACGGTTAAAAACGCGACTGAAGTTCTTACGAACAAATTAACAGTGTTTCAATGTTTATTGGCGAGAAAATGTAAGAATAATTTGTTGGTATACGTACGAAATTACGTATACGAACAAAAAATAATCTTACATGTTCCCGCCAATAAACATTGAAACCCTCTTAATTTGTTCGTAAGAACTTCAGTCCCGTTTTAACCGTTTTCACGAATAAAATGATCGTATTTTAGAATAACATTTTTCTCCCTGTACTTAAATAAAGAAATTGTTTCTCCTGGCGTATCCTTTAAAATTCGTCCCGTTCCCCTCCCGCCACTTCACCACCTCACCCCCTTCCCCTCTAGCGTTCCCTTTTCACTTTCCCCGCGTTCCCCCTCTCCCGCTGTCGAACCCTCACCCCTCACGAATTCCCCATCCACCTTCTCCGCCCTCCCACTCCCTCATCCTCCCTGCCATCAACCACTCCTCCTTCATTCTCCTCCGGCCCTCCCGGATCCCCCTCCCCTCATCCCTCCCGCCTTTTTCTCAGTAACCTCCCTCCTCATGAATTCCCTTTCAATCTTCTCCGCCTTCACCCCTCCCTCTTCCCCCTCCCACGAATCACCCCACCACTATTCCCCTCCGCCCCTCCCGGATTCCCCTCCCCCTCCCGCCTTGTTTTCCCTGCCGTTAAACCTCATAAAATACACTCATTTTTCACACACATTTGCCATTTTTTGGAAATTTTCAAATTTTCTGCGGAATTTTCTTAATTTTTCATTCCGTAAGAACCTTCTATAAAGTATTTTAAAACTTAAAAAAAAAAGATGAATGAAATAGGTTAAGTCGTTCTGAAGTTTTGGCGTGACCAAGGGAAACAGGGATTCATTTTTGTATATATAGATGCAAATATAATATTAAAAATATAATAAATAATATTGTACAGCTCCGGCGAAACTTGGATGTAATCAAAATCAGATTGGCACCTAAAATGTGAATACCTACGATTTTTTTTTTTTAGAGTAAGTTACCTAAATTTTGGTAAGATTATTTATTCAGCTACAAACGATCAAGTTACCCGGCTCATTGGACGATGTCTTACGTTTTGAGACGGTTACGTGGTAAAGTAATTTATATTGGACACTAGGTAAACTTCACTGCTTAAAATAGCCTATTTTTGTTTATAATAATTTATAATTGTGGTAAAACAACACACAAGTATTATAAAAATAGATAGTTTGAAAAAGTCCTCACCAAAGTTTGATAAAGTCTTTTGAAGGCGAAATAGCTATTACGTGTAATAATAATTACACAACAGAACTTGTTAATAATTTAACTGTTTTTATTAAAATTAATAATAACATTATTTACGTAAGAGAAAAACTTGAAAAATGTAGTTATTTTATAATCTTTGTTAAGAACTTACGTTTAAAATAAAATAATAATGCAAAACTAGATGTAATACTCTTGTCAGAGATTTAAATTGAATGATGTGAAACCTTATCTAATTTCTTGACGGTTAAATATATATAGCACAGTTATATGATTTGAAAACAATTGCACATACTCAGTTAAGAAATCGCAAAAGCTTACAAGACAATCATTCGTTATCGCCACTTGTATTGTTTTTATTAAATATGGGATTAATTGGTACATTATCGAATGTTGCTATTTTCAATATTTTGCAGTATTTCAATAACATATCATATTACGTTTCAGTCCAAGTATGTAATTTGAACTAAATTGAAAAAAAATCATAGACTGGCGTCCGAGTTCCACTTGCCGGACCGCCTGTTTCTATGGCTTGAATAGTCTGCCCTTTGCTTCCCGCCATTCCAAATATGTAACAAACTCCCTAGTTAAGCCCACCCAACTGCCAACTCTGTGTAGATATTCTGTATACCGTATGCCGTGTAACAACCCCTCTACCGGTTACCTGGCAACGGGGAGAGTTGAAATGCCGCCGTGATGCCGTATGTGGATCACGTTTGCAATAATATCGGGCATAATCATTACTGTTTCACGCATTCGCCTTTGGATTCCAACCCTGTAATGTTTTTTATTAAGTTTTTACGGAAAGCTGAACCTTATTCGTAATACAAAAAGATCCAATTTGGCAGCTTTACGACCGCAATGTGACTGGAGCTTCGGTGCTTCTTAATGCAACGAATAAACCTTCATAATAGGAATTCCTATTGATTTTCATGAATAAAGAAATTCGTTTAACACTATTTGCTTCAATCATGTACCATCAATGTACCTCTAAATTTTAACAAAATAATTGCTGGTATAAAAAAAAAAAAAAAGAATCCGCTAAATTTAAAACGATGGCACACCATATCAAAAAATATTTATAGTTTTGACCACGTGTAACATACGTAAATGTTGCAAATATGATCCAATAAATTTAACTGTCAGCCACGTAAGAATTCCATAAATATAATTTCATTATACCGAAGGACGTGGGTTGTTTCAAAAATTTTGAACAAACCATAAATTTTTGAGTTGGTTTTCTCGTTGGGTGTAAGTTTTTTTTTTAATTTCTGATATTATATAATTATAGGTCAGTTACGTCATAAAACTGAAATAATCACATAACTTAAATAGAGCTTTCATAGAACGAGAAGATTATCTTAAAATATCTGATGAATTGGATACGTTTTTAGATTTTCACGGCCAAAAGCATTTTCGTTGTTTGTTTTTGGGGTGTTATGCCGTGTTGCGCTACCTCCTTATTTAGCCGACGACGTCGGATTTGCTGGATCTGCCCTGATGATGGACACTGCAACGCTGTCCGAAACGTCGGCTAAAGAAGGAGGTAGCGCAACACGGCATAACACCCCAAAAACAAACAACGAAAATCTGATGAATTGTTTAAATTTTTATAAACAAGACCTAAGACTTCTTCATCCTTTTTCAACACCACCTTATTTTGTCAACATATTTTGTTTGTGTATTCTTTTTAAATTATGAAGAACAAAACCATCACTCTCCATAATTTTATTTCTACAAAAACAGATATATTACGAAAAAAATTATAGAGCAATTCTCTTAATATCGTGTAGATAAAACTTACAAAAAAAACTTCCTGCATTGAAAAGTTGAAAGAATTGATCGAAGGAAAATTCACTTCAAATTAACTTCGCACAATTTAATATTTACGTAAAATCATAACAACTAACAGTATAAAGAGTTTCTGAAGTACATTATTAGAATCCCTATATTGTATGCTTAATACAAATAAAAACAAAAAACATTTATAAAATTATAAGAAATGCTGTGAGAATGTATAAAAGTGTAATAGTTAGCGTGTTTGATATTTCATTTCACGTGGAGCGGAATTGCGTTATTAAAATAGTAAACGAGGAAGATAAAAAGTTTCCTCCGGCGAGATAACCCGGGATTTCTATAGGAACTCACAAAACATCCCGAGTAGGAAGCACTGGAAATATCAAATAGCGAAGTGTCCGTTACAAGTATTATTACGTGGCAGTGGCGAATTGCCTCTCTCAATATTTTAAACACTTTTTTAATGATACGTATTAGATAATCTTACAAAGGAATTGGACATGCTTAATACGAATATTTTTTAGAAAAAAACCTTTATACTCTTCTTAATTACAAGAATTAAGGTGAACCTAAAGGATTTTTATTTGAAAAAATTGTATTAAGTTAAAAACATCGTGGAAAGAATGGCAGAGCATCAAGCACCAAAGTCCCTGCTAAAATCTAGACCTGTAGGGCGAAGGAGCCTGGGAGGACCAAATTTAAGATGGAACGAGAACGTCCTCAAAGACCTACGTACCTTGGAGCTTCTAAACTGGAGAGAACTAGTACAAAACAAAGATGAGTCGAGGAAGACTCTTAAGGAGGCCAAGACCCACTGTGGGTTGTAGAGCCAATTGTGATGATGATGAAGTTCCTTCAAAAGTTTGCCATACATAATTACTCTAAAATATTTCTGATTGGCTTCATACGGTTAGGACATGTTGGAACTATTGTGCGATATTCATGTAAAAAAAAGTGCAAAAACACATCCGTGATAAACTATATTTCAGTGTACTGAAACCTGCATTTCTGCGAAAAAAAGCATTGTTTTTTTGGTTTATACTGATATTTTTAATACACTGGTCGAGCCATGACGACTGTGTGATAATAATATACAAAAAAAAAACAAAAATCCCTTGATGTTGAAATTAATTCGAAAACACAATCGATATTATTGTAAAGAAAATGTCAAATATGACACTATCGTAGCCTCAAACAGTCAGAACACATAAAAACGTATTTTTAAAGCAAACAATGACTTTTAAACACAAGTAATTAGATAATATCCTTACTTAGTTAGAAACATTTATTCCACAAAATTCAACACTTAAAAATATCTATTAAAAATATCTCCATATTAATAATGGGAAGATATCCAAATATTCTTTAATGAAACCGATTTCCGTCCATGTGTAAATTATTGCGGGCGTAAATTATGTTTCAAGTCGTCAACAATGTGAAAGATCAGCAATGAAATCTTTTAAATACAAGCAAAATCTGACTTCCATCGGTTTTTCTCCATGTAAATCCGCAATGAAGTGTTGACTCGTGGACTGAGTTCCGTGACTTGTGATGTTAGCATCAACATTTTCCAACCAACCAAACAGTATGTTTGAATGTGAAGGCGTTTAATGGTTTTTTAAAATGATGATAAATTGATATTATGGTAATTTCTGCATAAAATAACATATAATAAAACTTATATATTCAGAATCAGCGTTTGTTGATCTCTATGAATATATTTAATTAAGCAATAATATTTTCATGGAAGTTCCTTATAATATGTATTTTTACACAAAACTCGGCTGCTGAGGAATGATTCATCTTGTCGCAGCACTTTGGAGAGCTTCATCGTCATCGAATTGCTGGGCCGCAAACTACTAAATCCTTCATGCGAATGAACATTTTAAATTTTTTTTTATAAGAAAGACAAACATTCCCGGGTTACGAATAACCTGACAATATTTGAAAATCTCCTACTACCACCGCAGTAGGCGGAAGATGTTGCTTGAGTCGTGATGGAGGAGTTAACCAGCCAAGGAATCGAACACGCGACGCCTGGGTGGCACCCAAACGCGATGCTCACTCAGCCACCGATTGGTTGTAACATATTGAAATCATTTCCCGTCCTACTTACAGCATGGACGTGGCTCCATCTGATATTCATTTCTTGAATCACGTGAAGAAGTGAGCTTGGGGCCCAACAATTCGACAGCAATGAATAATATTTAAAATTAGTGACACGATAAGACAAGAAATTGAACATAAGTATTGAAAAGTAATGGAAAGCTGTAATTTTAAGAGACACGTAATAAAATATATGTATCTAACCAAGTTTTTTTAAATGTATTTATTTAAAGATAAATGGCACGGTTACATTCCGAACAACCATCGTTAAATGAAACATATGGAGAGAAAAAAACGTTGCTATGGAGAAGGCCCTTTTTTAGGCTTCTCTTCTCAGTTACAATTTCCATATGGACGAATAACGGCACCATCAATCTATTTAAAAAAATGTTAATAGATGATTTGAATTCATAAAATATGTTTGGTTTTGCATAATAAATAAAGGAAGTTGGGGTAAATGCGTCCATTGTGTAAGTAAGTGTAAATGAATTATTTTTTTTATTACACAGTGTTAGTAACTTTCAAATAATATATATTAGAAAAAAGGAAACCAAGAAAATATTATACTAAGGAACTTTCCCTAAATCCAGGAGGAACGTACTTGCACATTGTGCTGCCGAACCCGTTTCGTAACTACAATTTTTAGTCAACCTCATATTATTTATTAAAAATTATTAAAATTTATTTTAATTTATTTTAATTTATTAGAATCTCTGCATACGAATGAATACTGCACAGAAAAATAAAACTTAAATAAAAATCCTAGACGTCCGATTACACCCCTGTCTAGAGACACTCCATGCAAACATCTCATAGTTGTGCCGTCAATAAAACGGCCTCGTCTGCCCCCCGGTGCAGAGCCGGGCGGGGCACTTACCCGCTGTCCGCTGCCCGCTCTACCCCGCCACTACTGGCTACTGCTGCTTGTACTCCGCGTCGTATCTATTATTACCCGCTGGGCCGGTCTTGCCCCGAGCTACCCGTATTCGTGTATGCTGGATATTATATTTTCGTACACTACTCCAAAATTAAAATCTCAGTTTTAGTTAATCTCAAAATTTAAGCTCAATTTACTATTTTTGATTTTTCTTATTATTGAAAAGTTAGAGAATATTTTAAAACCTTTATTTTATTATATTTTATTTAAATATGAGTTGAAGCTTTAATCCTAAAGCTCCCGAATGTAATTACCATTTCAGCAACCTGCGAAATGCATTTATAATTAATATTCTTTTAACGGATTTCATAGATTTTATTCACATGCTCCAAAAAGATACATTTATACATAGGTCAGTGCAATTAGCGATCCGCGATCGGAATTATTCCGGTAGTCCCAATTTTTTTATATGTTTTATACACTCATCTCCTGATGTAAAATCTGAGTTTTCGACCTTGGAGCACTTGAGCTTTCGCCGCCATTTTGAAAAAACCAACCGGTTTCGCCCCAAAATCTAGTTTTTCTCAAATATCTCGTTTCCGATACAAATTTCGGCTATAGCAACTTAACAAATTTAGTAGAACATAAAATTACCTACAACTTTTATTTAAAATAAATTCTTCTATCTCTAATACATATCGAGTTATGCAGTCGTAAAAATGTGTAAAAGTTTATAAAAACAGGTAAATTGCACGACTTGGTTTGGTTTTTTGTATATATCTTTTTTGCAGTACAATTTTGTAAAAAAATTATTGATATTAATTTTGTAGAGAATAAAATTTCATATTAGAAAAATAATAGATACATGTTAAATATTTCTATCTTAATTAGGTATCCAGGTTTTAATACAAAAATTACACAAAAATTAGGTGAAAGATTGAATCAGAAGAATTATAATGTTTTAATCTTCGCGTACCTTGATTATTCTTTTTTTAAACAATTATTATTGAAATAACACGTAACATAGATATTAACAACATTAACCATCAAAGTAATTACAACATATAAATAAAATAATTAATTAAGGTACAAAAACATGTTAAAAAAAGAAGAAAAAAATGTATTTTCTTAAATTTTTTGACTATTGACTGTAGTTCTGTTTCTTACTGCCACTTACGGGCCACTATGTCTCATAAGCCGAATTTGTGGCGACTGGGTTACCAAATTCCTCGTCATCATCATGAACGAAGGCTTCCACAGCATTCTCGCACGAGTTGCCATTACACTGAATACAGATTAGGGAGCATTTTAAACCTGACTTTCTACATGTGCGCTCTCCAACGGAACCTTTTTTGCATTGGAATTATATAAAGTTCAGCAACGCCTGAGGTGCAGCCTCCTTCAACGTTGGTACTGGAGTTAGTAACCCAACAGCGTCCTTCTTCCACCCCCATTCAGTTGGATCTTTATGGTGACCAAGCCAAGTTTGCACATGCAAGTAAGTTCTTGAAGCATGTTTGTGGACTGCGTCTTTGGTAGGTGGTAGCCTGGATAAACTGGATAAATTGAACACTCCTTTGACAAAAAGAATGTACCTTAAATTTTCCAAATTTGATTTCTCATTGCCGCCATACAAAAGTGCAAAGAATTGTTCGGCAGCAAAATGATTGTTGGAATACACGAACAAGTTCATTCACTGAGTGGTTCTTGAGAATAATATTACAAAATTTGTATTTGCCTTGACCGAACGGAGCATCAGTTGTGTCGCAGCCACTTATGGCATGAATGAATAAAATGTTTTCGACTATTTCAATGTGTTTAAAACATTTGTTGGAGTATAACGCGTTAGGTGATTTGCCTTTACCAACTTTTTGGAAGTGAGAGAGCTGTGAGGAGTACCAACAGGTCGATATCCTGACCAATAATTATGACTGCATCATATTGAGATGACAACGAGTTTGCTGTGGTTATTATGAGAACGTGAACATCCTCTTCAGCATGTACTGTCGTTATTTGCGATCGTTCAAATGAGGCTCTGAGTAGGGAAATAAAATGAGACTTGTTCTTCTCATTTCCCAGAAACTTTTGGGTGACTGCTTTCATAACAAAACTTCAGCAGAATTTGTAACTCTTTAGTGCTTTTCTTTTCAGCCGAATCTGAGTATACATCGAACACCACTACTGTATTGGCTCCATAATGATTTTGTACATACCTGACATATTGCTGAAAAATTACTGAAAATGACTCCATACAACTTTGTGTAGTAAATATCCTCCATCAACTACGTGTATTTTACTGCTTCCCAGTTCTGTGTTATTTGGTAAAAGGTTGAAAGAAATGTAAAATATGGACTTGGTTCCTTTGCGTATGCCTTCCTCGGAGAAAAGAGACAGTGGGAAAAGAGATAGTTCATATTGGAAATATTCTTTATGTTCAATTTCAGACTTTTTGGCAATACACATACGATGGAATAGCATTAATGGATGAATATTGTAACAGTCACACCCTGATTTTTTAAGCCGCTGGTCACCGCCGCAAGATAAACTATGGCATCCTTACGTTTTAAGTGTAGGTTTCCAAAGTTCTGGTTGATAACTTTAGACATAGCGAAGTTCCCCATCTTTTCAGCCATATATGACAAGTTACTTTGCTATCCCCGATCGTGCCACTGCTTTTAGGCATAATCACATTTGTTTTAGAAAATGGTTCATGGCAAGCAAACCAATCTATGAGAGTTTGGACGTCTTTGTCATCCCTCTTAATTCGTGTCGGCCTCATCTCTACATGTTGCTCTGACGTTCCTGATTAAACTCCACAGAATGAATCGATACCCTCACATATGCTATGCAGATAAACAAATCCAGCAGTCCAACGAAGAATAGAACTGTCTGTAATTCCTCGTCCTTGAGTCAAACCTCCAGATGTTTTCATCGATCATCAGAGTTTGTTCAATGGTCATATCGGACCAAATCCCTGACCAAAATTTATGAGATCGTTGAATCGTAAAGAAATCCTCTTTAGTAAATATTTCATATTCTATTGGATCCATCTTCTTTTTCAATGTCAAAATATCTTGAAGATACAGATGTGCACTTTTGGCGTAATTAAAGTGGGCGGCTGCATGAAAGAGATGTATAATTTTTTGGACCGTTGCAAGATGGAGCTTCCAATTTCCAGAACGCTCCGCTTCAAAATACAGCTCAGTCAGTGTTGTCATCTGGAAGTACTAAACCCACAGCTGGGAAGTAGGTCCGTTTTCTGTTATTATGTAAAAATGTAAGGTTAATTAAAAATTTTCTGTTTCCACCTATTATTATTGAATAAAACTTCAAAAAACATAAAAATCACACCTCTTTTTAGAAATTTTATTCTCTACAAAATTGATATAAGTAATTTTTTTTTGGATACCTAATTGAGATAAAAATATTCAACGTGTGCCTATTATTTTTCTAATATGAAATTTTATTCTCTACAAAATTGATATCAATAATTTTTTTACAAAATTGTACTGCAAAAAAGATATGTACAAAAAACCAAACCAAGTCGTGCAATTTACCTGTTTTTATAAACTTTTACACATTTTTACGACTGCATATCTCGATATGTATTAGAGATAAAAGAATTTATCATTAATAAAAGTTGTAGGTAATTTTATGTTCTACTAAACTTGTTAAGCTACTATAGCCGAAATTTGTATCGGAAACGAGATATTTGAGAAAAACTAGATTTTGGGGCGAAACCGGTTGGTTTTTTCAAAATGGCGACGAAAGCTCAAGTGCGCCAAGGTCGAAAACTCAGATTTTTCATCGCGAGATGACTATATAAAACATATAAAAAAATTGGGACTACCGGAATAATTCCGATCGCGACCCCCTTTTTTGCGCTAATTACACTGGCCTTACAGTTTGTCCGGGGGTAAAGTGCATTATCTTTGGGAGGTGATTCTAGATGATAGTATAAGTAAAAAATATTAATAACTTTTTCAAAATTCCAACTTTCAGGGGTACTTTTTCTCTTAGCTACGTACTTTTACTCCAAAACGATACATTTATACAAGTTGTTCGGGGGTAAAGTGCATTAACTTTGGGAGGTGATTCCATATTATAGTATAAGTAAAAACGTTTAATAACTTTTTTCGAAATTCCAACTTTTAGGGGTACCTTTTCTCTTAACTTCGTACTTTTACTCCAAAAAGATACATTTATAAAGGTTGTCCGGGGGTAAAGTGCATTAACTTTGGCAGGTGATTCTACACGATAGTATAAGTAACAAAGATTAAAAACTTTATTCGAAATTCCAATTTTTAGGGGTACTTTTTTTGAACTTTGGTGGCAAGATACCAGATTTATTTGTATTTACCTTGATATAGTTTTAAAAAAACATCCTTTAAATAAGTTCAAAGTAAGAAATATTTTCAACCACTTATCTATGTAGGTGTTTCCTTTTTATCAGTTTCACTTTTAGTTGCAAACTCTGAGTTTCAGTGTACCACCTAATTGAATATTAAAATCAAATGGTTACTATTCGTATTTTCTAAGTATTAATCCTACTTTAAAACAGCAATTCCGATGTTCAGAACAAATATCACACATACTTGTACGGATTTGGTACTGGCCAGCAAATGAAACATACTTTTTACTTTATTAGTTATTCCATGAATTCAGCACTGATTAGGAAGTATCGCTCTTAAAAGTGCGCATGAAAGCCCGCGAGGAAATCAATATGTTCCTATACTTCAATTTGATACAGACAATTAAGTTAAGCTTGCATGTGTACTCTTCACTAATTAGTTTGAAGCACGGGGGCAAACTTACCCCCGGCTTCTGTGAGAATTTTCCCCGAGTGAGGAAAACGTTCGAATAATTCAATTAACACCATATTCAAAAAACGTCCGTAAAATAAGTTTACGGGCAAAATGCTCAAATAGAGTGTTTAACTTCGTGCGGGGGACAAGAAATATCAAGTTATGCTTCCGGGACTTAAAGTACTAGTATGAAATGATGAATACATTTTTTTAAGTGTATGAGATTTCATTCACATAACACTAAGCAACAAGGCGAGAAAGCTAATTTGTAGATTCGCAATTTAGTAATAGATAATGCTAAAACCGCCCATAATTATAAAACCGCCCATAATTATTATAAAAATTATGAACAATTAGTCATAGTAGAAGAATAATTAGTCATAATAGAAGAACAATTAGGCATGACAGAAGAAGAATTATTCATAATAGAAAAACAATTAGTCATGATAGAAGAACAGTTAGTCTTAATAGATAAAGCTATACTAACAGACAGAACAATTAGTCATAAGTCATAATAGACCCGATATAGTTTTACAAATATGTGTATGACAAAATAAATAAAAAATTACTAATATCATTGATGTAGCCAATCCAAATTCCTCTTATATTGAAAAATCTATGTCTGAAAAAATAAGAAAATATACAGATTTAAAAAGAATTTAGGCTTATTAGATTTATCAAAGAATTTGTACATAAAAATGCAAAAATCAGTTTTTTTCAAATACATGTAGGATTACGAAAGATTTTTTTAAATAGTTATATTGAGGGATCAGTAGGATTTATCGGTCCAGTAAGGAGTTCTACCGAGCCGAACCCTCTGATATGAAAATATCTGGAGTCGGTGAATTATTTTCCCATTTGGTCTCTGGTGGGTTGACGTGTTGTTCTTGTATTGTTTTGTATTTATTATACTTAAATAGTACAATTACATAGCATGGATTGACTACATGATCATTTGTGGAAAAGTGTATGGAAGGGTTAAGTTTTTCCTGTGGGGAATATTTAACCCGGACATAAAAGTCTGAAGCATTAAAGTTATAGCAAAATATGGTACGTATTTTCGATTTCCGTTTATCTGATACTTAATGTAATCTGCGTATGTTATACAGCGCCTGTCTCACTCAACAAAGGATTTCCTAGTGGGAAAGGCACAGTACATCACCAATGTAATTTAATTATTAAAGATGAATAAATAAAATTAAATAAAAAAGGAGCTTCTACTATTGAGCAAAATAAAATACTTATAATAATAAATTATATTAAAGCTTATTTTAATCATACGGTCTTTTGTTTATTACAGTAGTTTAGCTAAGGAATTTATAAAAGCATTTGATTCAAAGTGTGAATTGCATGGTAGTGAGATGCATAAATGTCTGACAATAGTTTATTCTCACTAACCTAAAAAATTGTAGGAATAACTACCTAGATATAGGAATAAATTTATATTTTAAAGACGCGTTTATTCCATGTGTTATTTGTACATTGAACAAAATACACTGTTGACGAAAATTTCTGTAAATAAAACCTTAAGATGGGTAGTTTCAAAAAATTAGAACAATTAATAAAATATTTGAAGTTAATCTAATATTAAAAGTTCTATTAGAATTTTATGAGGAATCTCGATCATAATGATATAATATAACTTGAACATAATTTAAACAGAACGTGAAAATCAGGTTAAAATATTTGATGAATATTTCTTCTTTTTTTTTTTAAATAATCCATCGTTAGACAAATAGATCATTTTTTAAACTAGGTAATAGAAAATATTGTTCCCTAACAGCGTATAAAACACCAACAAAATGTGTGAAAAATATAACGATTATTTCGTATACCTTTTTCAAAGGCGGCGTCTACGAACAGCAGATTTAAAAAGGTACAAAAAAACACAATTTCCTTTGCATTTAACGCACCGTAGCACCCTCCCACCACCACCCCCAGTGCGACCCTAAATGTGTCACACGGGGTGCGATCCGCCCAGCCCACCTGCATTGGCCTTTACGCCTCAAAAGGTTCGCAGTCACCGCCGCGGGGTGGGGTCACTCTAGTCAAATGGGAAACTGAGGGTGTATGGGTGTAGGCGGACACAGTGGCAAACATACCCGCGAATATAATTTAGAATAATATGTGCTCTTATCAATTTTCATAAATATCATTTACTGCACTGCACAGTATATATTTATATTAAGCATTATTGACGCGCCCTTTGGAAAGATATTACTGTATTTGCATTAAATTTGAAAATTTGTAGTAATATGGATTTGGAAATATAAAAAAATTCGGAAGGCGGGTATGGATATCGTCACCCTGGGAACCATGTATTGGATAACCAACATCCCTGCCAAAGGTTTTCTCTACGACCTATGTCAGCTCCACTACGCTACGTTTAGTGACTTAGCAGGGATGCCCGAGTATATGGGCTGAGGTTCGTCTAGGACTAGGCGGATTCATTTTCCACCTACTGCGTGCGTTGAGGGAGTCCTTCTGAAATATTCCACTGGACTCTTTTGAACCATCCCTTTACACCCCTGTAGGAGGAATAGATTCATACGTCCATCACTCCTGTACACACTGATTCCAAGATTCCTACCCACCTTCCATGCCCACATTTTTCTTTCCCAAAACTTCCTTTCCTTAAAAAGGCTCACACACAACATCCAAACAGATGACAAAGGCCCAGAGGGAATTTATTTTCCTTAAAGACTCCTGTGTGAAGTTTCAATAAAAAAATAATAAAAAAAACAGAAATTCTCATACAGAAACGAAGAAGTTAAAGTCAAGGATGTTTTCCGACAAAGTCAGAAAAACACTACCTTCTAGAAAGTTGACTACACCAATATTTAAGTTTGAAAATTATTTTACTTAGGGCATGTTCTTAATAATACATCTTATATACATCCATAATAAGTCATTTGTAGAATGATTATGATTGATATTAAATATAATCAGTTTTAATAATTTTTCTGCAGATACTCCATCAATAACTCTGATCAAAATGCCTGTTTGAGATAGAGAGTGGGAAGGAAATATACAACAAGGCGTTTTACGACATCGTTTTTGGACTAATACATGGCAAAAATATTTAAAGAGTATCCAAATTATACACCAAGAAAATGTATTTTTTAAAATTAACTCAAAATTTTGTACCAAACCTGTGAGATGAAGTTTTTATATTTCCCCTAATAAATTGCAATATTTCGCGCAACCCATAGAAATGATCAATAATTTCATCAAGAAAAATGAAATCACTGACGGTCACAGCTACAGCTACACTGTAATGCTATTCGATGGAGTGAGCGTTAGGGGGCGAGATGAAAGTGGTGTATCACAGGTATTGTCAATCGTGATCTGCAAAAAACTGGCCATTGGCGGCTCGTAAAATTAAAAAAAAAAAAAAAACTAAATTTAAAAAAAGATAATTATTGCATGAAAGTTGCTTTAATTTATTTTCTATACATGCATATAATAACGAGAAATAAAATAATTTTTTAGTTTATGCCAAATAAATTTCACAAGTTAATTTTCCAGTTCTGCGAAAGTTCTATTCGTGTTCGTTTTTATTTCATTCGTTCCATTTATATGACAAAACTTGAATAACAACAGACCTTGAAATGTAAGATTTGAAATTTGATGAATTATTGTTCAAGTTCTGTGAAATAACTGGCCCTTAGAAAATATTCTGAAAAAAAAAGACAAGATCAAAAAGTTCAAATTTTGAATAGGTAACCATACCTAACCTAACCCGAATCAAACTGTAACCTAAACTAACTAAATCAAATTGCTAAATGATGGCCTCAGTATGGAAGGACCAATAACTTTTAAATTTCCTCTACGTGTTGGGAGCGCTAGAGCTGTAAATTATTTTGAAAGACCTTATTTGATTCCAAATCTAAATTGAAGAAATGTGATATTTTACATGTAGGTAGGTACTTGAGTGCTGGAAATAAATTAATAAGAACGGAAATAAAAATCTTATCATTTCTTCAAGAAGATTATAGAAGGGACTTTTCAAAATTTGAAAATTTTATTTTATCTGTGCCAGTAATATGATATGAAAGGAAAAACGTAATTGCATAAGAAAGAGCTTTTGTTATGAGAATAAAATCATGGATATGCTTTTAAGGCATAACAACCCTTAGCACAATGGCATTTCAACTCAATGGCATTAACCTTTTTATTCAAAGAGGGTGGAACTTTTTGAGTCTGTTCCAATTATACCAAAGCCCTTGTAATAATATAATAATAAGTTTTAGCAGCATGATTGTTGGTGTGTGCAGTACACATAAAATCAGCTACATTCAAAGAAAGTGTAATAGTAGATATCGTAAACGAAATAAGACATAATATAAATTACCGGTTGTACTATACGTTTGACGTTCTATGGTAATATACAAATTACCCAAATTTCTTGCTACATTATGTTTGAACAAATGAGATTTGTTATGTTATTACTTAAATAGCTATTGCTACCACCAAGAATGCACCCTCTATGCCTAACACTCCGCGTATGTAGAATAGATTGGACAATACTCATATATATTTTTGTATGTACAATATGTACATGTCAATTATTTATATTATATTGGAAGATAATGATTATTATATTGACTTTGTTATACATGCTAATTTCGGTTTTTGATGCTTGTAAGGGATATGAAAAATTACTTTTCCAAAATGCAGCCAATTATTGGAATTATTTATATATCATATCAGACAAGCGAAAAAGTAATACAGATATGATATATTACTGATACATTGCGCGTGGTTTCACTGAACTAGGACCAGTGGACTTACTTTAGCTGCCCATTCATATATACATTCTTTGTTTAAAAACATTCGTTATGTAATTTTTATCTTTTGAAAGGCAAGGATAATCCTGAAGTTAATTTTAAATAAATACTATGAGTATGTTCGTAAACAACCTTCAATATTTTAAGTGCTCAAATTTCATAAGCTTCTGATGTAATTTAATGTGAGCGGATAGGTTGACGTTCTCGCCGCCATTTCTATTACGCCCAGAATGTCGATGCGATGGCAAATTAAAAAGAAAATGTCATCAAATTTAATTCCACTTTGAAAACGGCTACCGGGCCAGAGACAAAGTCCGTGTAGGTAAATCAAAGGGAGGCTATTTTGCGTATGCTTTTTAGGAGTAAAGCAATTTTGTCGCCGAACTTTCATTTCAAATTGATCGAACTCGCTTTTTAAATATTTCCTATCCCAGAGATCAAAGAGTAAAAATCCAATGTCGACGAAATTAAAATCGCAGGCTAAGTTTTTTTTTTTAATTTTCAAGCTTGTCTATGTTAATGACTTCGAAATCGTTTTGAAAACAAGTCCTGTACTTTTTCAATAAAGTTTTTTTTCTTCAGTATTTATTTATCTATAAAATATATACAGGGTGTTAAGGCACGTACTTGAAAGACTTTAACACGTGATTCCTAACATTATTTGGAGTAAAAATAAAAACAAAATTTTGGTCTCCGGTGACATTTTTTTTCTACAAAACCATAAATAATAGTCGGTGTTAGACAGTTAGGGGTGGGGTAAGTAGTGGGACTGTCACTCGGCAGAGTGACCAGTGACGTCATGCAAAATATTTTTTTTTGTTGATTTGGAAGAAAAAAAAAATGGCATCAAAAAAGTCACCGGAGACCAAAATTTCAATTACATTTTTTACTACAAATAATGTCAGGAATCACTGGTTAAAGAAAGTCAAGTATGTATCTTAACACCATGTATAATAATATATTCGCCAATTTGAACCATAATAATTAAACGAATTCTTTCTTTTCACTAATCCTTGCTTGAAAATCAATTACATTCATTGTTTTAGGCTAGACGTTAAAAAAAAAACAAAAAGTTTATCTTAATTATTTCAAATGAGAAGAAACAATTATTAAGAAAGCCTCAGAATTTTTTTTTTTTCATAATAACCTAATAAAGGACGCACTGATTTATATTATAATAACGATTTAACTTTTAGATATTCTGAAGACGGCTAGTCGATGGAAAAACTTAATATTCACTCTCACTTTAATTTTAAACTGAGAAGTGAGTGACTTTAGAAATTACATTTTTATAAAACTGATGTGGTGTGAAGTACCTATTTCTTAGAAAAATAATATGCTTTTGTCGAGGAGCGTTTATTTTATGCTATCATTTGTATCATAACAAATTATGAAACAAATTGCCAAAATTATCTCATAATTAGGAAGACTAAGAACATTTCTAGATACAGTTTCCAGTAAAAATGTAAGGAACGCAATTATTGTACCACACGTTAATAGGTACTGTATCAGCTTTATATTCTTAGCCAACGATGGATGTATTAAATAGATGACAATAATACAAAAAAATAGACCAATGATAATTATTTGAAGGAAAAATAGATGGGACCTTAGCGCAGTGCCAGGCAAGGAAAATGTCCTGGGTTCATTTCCTAGATTTTTTCTGATTTTCTTTTTCAAATTTTCGAGTCGCTAAGTTTGTTTCCAATGATTAAACAATTTTAGCAAATAATTTTTATTTATTTGCTAAGGATTTCGTAACGTTCACTAGAAATCTTAAAACTAATTTAAAAATTATACAAGTACAGAAACAATTAGATTTTATTAGGTGGTAGTTGTGGGAGGGTCATTTTGGGGTAGGGGGAAAACGGTAGGACAAGTCAATACGAGGGAACATAGACAAGGTAAATCATCCTGTAAATGGTGATTTACAGGATTCTATTATTTTGTGAACTAAATTATTTTTAATTTTGTTGTTTATTTTTAAGGTTTCTATAGCGCCAAAAAAAGTATGCATTGATATTTGAATGCTTAAAGTTGGTTTTTTCTTTGTTCAAGCAATTGAATGATAAACAAACTCTCTTTTAAAAAATAAGCAAACCCGGATTAGTTATTATTTCGTAAACAGAATGAATATTTCCCGATTTCAGTTTTTAAATTTCACAAGTGTGGGTCACAATGTGCGCACAATCATTACATTCTAAAGTATATATGGGTGAATGAAAAAAGTTGGCCAACTCTCTATCATCAGTCAATAAATATGACAATTTTTTTGCACTTTGTTATTGATTTTATGAAATTCCTAATTTCTCTCTATGTGTCCACTCAATTTAAATTACATACTCCAAAGGCGAATTTGTAAAATAACTCATTAAATCCTCAAAACGTCAGTTCCCTGGCATGTCACAATCATAAAAACGCTTAATGAAGTGGTTGTTTAATAAAATATTCTGTATAAAATTTTTATCTTATTATTTTTATATAGTCTGTAACATATTTAATAACATATTTCACAGATTTATTCACAGAATCAGAAAAAATTAAACAAACTTTGTCATCACTTTTACACATCAGTCCTTTGTGTCAAGTTAAAATTTGAAATTCCCGCAAAATATTGCCGAATTATGATCAACTCGTTTGTAGTTTTGAATTTTGGTGGCGAAGTTAGATGCAGAGGGCATCATATTGACGGCGTCTGCGTCTGCTGATCCAGTCAAATTTTCATTACTCTGGCGAGTATTTATTTCGTATATTACCTGTGTTTTATTTTAATTTATGTATGATTATATGTGAGTAGCAAAAATATATCATTCTGATAATTAAAAATTAGATAAAAATATAAATTTCAAGTATAACCTCAAATTAGTGTCCTATTCATCAGTACTCTGTAGTCAGTCCATTGTCTTAAATTACATAACATTACGAAGAACTCGTAGAAAAAAAGGCCTGACATAAAATAGTATATTGAAAGGGTTAAACCATATAGTCAAACCAAAAAATATATAAATTATGTTTAAAAACTGTATGTACAAAATAGGCCCAAAACTTGACCAAATTTTGTATATTTACCCATATCGCACTGTGCGTCACAATCATTTCATTCTAAAATGTATATCCAGTTTTATCGAATTTTTTTGAAACATCCTTAATATTTTTATTTTTTTTTGGAATTTGTGTAGAAAGCTGGGGAAATAAAGGATCTCATCAGAAATATTATCTAAACAAAAATGAAGTATAAAATGTACATGTGAAATAAAACTCTTTCAAAACAAAAAGATATTTTAAATACAGTTTCGATTCTGATTAGTGGCCTGTACTATGTAATACTGAAAATATTTACCCTTCTGAAATAGTTGATGATCGTTAAACATTTAATTTAATCCTATATTGTCACATTGATTCAGGTCCATACATTAGCCATTTTCAGCTCATTCAACACGTTGATTAAAAACAACATCCAAAATAAACAAGTACCTTTGAGCAGTTGAAGTAGTGCTTCATTGATTTAAAAAGCCAGTTAGTACTTTTATTCACGTTGACACAACGCTATTAGCAGTAACCGTCTGTTACACAGAGGGATGGTGCTAGGGCAACTGAAGTGCTAACAAGCACAAATGAACCCTACACTAGCTAACAGCTGTAACAGCTATAGCTGTACAGAATCAAATGACAAAGTGGATTAGTGAAATAACAACACGGATATGCTATTAAGATCGGGCATTCAGCAGCACGATCACCTCTGATTCCATTTGGGATTTGCATTCCAAACTGGATCGCTTTAAAGCCGGAAAGTTGCGCAATGGTTGTATGGCCATGGGGTAGTAATGCAGCGTCGGGTAATGAGGGTAGAAACACCGGTTACGGTGATGCGGGTGGTAATCAGTGGAGGAATGAACCTGTAAGTGGTACAGCACCTATTAATTATTATTGCTCGGCAATTTGCTGAATGCTCCGCCGTAGATTTGATAGCACATTTTAATAAATATTATTATTGAAGAAGAAGATAACAATAATAATCTAATTTTTTTAAATGTGAAAATGGACAAGACACAGAAAAAAAATAAAAGATAACGGTCGCAACTGGGACTCGAACCCAGAACCTTACGTCTTACCAGGACATACAACGCTACCAATTGGGCTACTGCGATCTATTATGAGACTGTCGTAATTGTCAAATTCATATTTCAAATTTCAGAATTCACAATATTATCTTCGACTAATGTTTTTTTTTCCATATTATTGGCAGCTACCTTTATTATTTTTCTGTGTCTTGTTCTTTTTCATATTTAAAAAAATTAGATTATTATTGTTATATTCTTCTTTAATGATATATTACATTGATGGGAATAACCTTCGAAAGTTAAAAAGAGAGTTTATCTTATGTTATTTACGTTATATAAGTTAAGTATTGGAGTACTGCAAACCCAATACAAAGCGCAAGTGCGCCCCACGGTTGAATTTGGCAGCCACCTCTGGTATGGAGCCCTAAAGTACCTGAAAAAACTCTCTACTCTGTGCAGAAACGTTTGATAGATTCTCCGGTCTTAACAAACGGATTGCAATCTTTAGAGCACAGCCGTCAGGTGGGAATGCTATCCTTGTTCTATCGGTCTTTCAATGAAAGATGCTCCGAGGAACTAGCGTCATTGATTCCCTCAGCACCGGTGCATAGTCGGGAAACACGCCAAACACGCGCCCAACATATGTACACGTTTGAAATTTGTCACATGAGAATGGGTCGTTTCTACGTTGTCAGGACCCATGTCCACTGCTTTCTCTCCTCAGAAAGACCCTTCAAACAGCATCTTCAAAGATGACATAGGCTCTGAGGGAAGTTTTTCTCAAGGCCTCCTGTGTGGAGTTAATGAAAAAAAAAATCTATAAATTTTTCCAGGTCCCCAATTACTTGAATGAAACTTTAACATTACGCCAGATATACAATGACATTGTTGGGCTGAAACCCGATGCCTAACAAAAGTTATATTTCGTTAAGCTTTTATTAAATTTCAATGGCTAATTACACTTCTAAGAATTTTAAGTCCTGTTAATCAGTTGTTCCTAAAATAAGACTTAAAAGAATTTCCATGCTTAGGAAGATCTTTCAATAAGGCTTACAACTTTCAGGTTGTTCTTAGTAGGAACATTATTATTATCGGCCCACAACAAAATAAACCTAAGTGTGTGATAGCCTACATTTGCTCGTAAAGGAATCATGTCAATATATGTATAACATAACCTATCATTTCCTCTCTCTACTCTCTATCTTTCTTAACCTAGATAAATACTCTATAAAATTGGTAAGTACATACATACATTGAGTACCTACAGCTATGTATTTATTTTTTATAACACAACCAACCCAACGAACCATGAGTATGTAGAATGCCATTATCTATATGAAAAAAGTCTATAAATAGTTAATACTTTTCAAACGCTATACCTTAGTATCCCCAAACATTCGCCCTTTTCGACGGAAAATTCCGAGTTTTTTTTTTATCGAATAACGGCCGTAACGAGATTTGTCGCGATTCACTTAAAATTTGAAATATGTTCGAGAAGCAAATACACTTTTATTCGGATTTCGTTTGACACTCTAGTGAGGAATAAGTTTGTTAGTTCTTTTCAGTCTCGTGTTGGATTTACACGACTAATACTCGCGACTGCAGAACACGACTAGATAAACTGAAAGTTTTCAAACAAACAAAATTGTATCAAAATAAAAAAAAAATATATATATTTTCCTTTCCTCTCAAAAATTGATTTTATTTAAGAAATAATACCTATTGTTTTAAAATATTTAAAACGATTAGTTTTAATTTTTTAATAAATAATACTAAAAAGATTAATACTACCTCCCTACCTAAGCGTAAAAATAGCAATAATATAAACCTTAGAACGGGCAATCTGCCTAGCTAGGAACTAATATCGACCTAAAACAACGTAATAACACTTGTATTCATTTGAAATATATTCTCTTATTATGTAATATTATTTCTGTTATTTTGGTTTTAAATGTATCAAATGTAAATAAATAAATAAAGATACTTGGAACTCTAAAAGCCCTCGACTCTGTGCAGAAACAGTCGGTCCGTTTGATAGATTCTCTCGACTTAAGAAACGCATTGCAATCTTTAGAGCACAGTCGTCAGGTGTGAATGCTGTCCTTGTTCTACCGGTATTTAAATGAAAGATCCTCCGAGGAACTAGCACCACTCAACCTCTCGGCACCGGTGCATAGTCGGGAAACTTGCCAAACGCGCGCCCTACATATGTTGACGATTGACATTTGTCACATGAGAATATGTCATTTCTATGGCTCGTTCTTGAGTTCAACAGCTCGGCTGTGCAACAATTTGCCAGCCCCTGTGTTTCCTCCATCCTTTCACATGGGTCACTTGAAGACCCATGTTCACTCCTTCCTCTCCTAAAAACGACCCTCGACATAGCAATTTCATAGATGACATAGGCCTTGAGAGAAATTATTTTCCTCGGGGCCTCCTGTATGGAGTTAATGTAAAAAAAGAAAGGTGCTGGCGTTGTTTGAAAATAAGTAATTTATTGAAAGAAACACATATTTTTTTATAGATTTAACGATGAAATAAGGGTAACTCAATTGTACCACTTATCTATCAATCTATTTTGAATGTGTGATGAGGAATTACCTGTATTCTATATTTTTTAGTAATAAAATAAAGTTCGAGGTCTATTAATTTAAGAGCAGCTTTTTTATGTCGCAATCCGCAATTCAAATATAATATTGATTGTGTATGAAGGCTACGTTTTAGAAACTTTAACAGAATTTCAATTTCAAATATTTGCGAGATGGAGCAGTTAGCAAGATGACTATTTAAATATTTGTGTTGGGTCGCAATAAGGATGCGAGGAAATTTATGACTCGTAAACTTTGCGTTTGCTAGACGTCAAATTTACTGTTTATGTTGCCGAATTTTCGCATATTTCAGGCTCATATGCAACCACACACTTGTTCCGGATACAGTCAAGCTTGCTCAAACTTAGATTGTAGGGCGACAGATGTTTAAATAGAGAATAAATTATAAACAAACAAAACTTTCAGTTTGATATGAAAGCCGGTAGGCACGGCGGCGTCATTTGTCAAACGGATTGAATAAGTCTAAGTGATATATTTTATATTCCGAGCTTAACAGATTTTTGCGTGAAATATTGTTCCATTGCTTTACTTTTACCTGTTTCATAAAGGCTGCGAGCAATTTTTATGGGGTGATAAATACTTTCAGTGACAATTTAACCGGCATTATGGCGGCTGAAAACGCGAAACACTTTTCAGTGTCTTTCATGAAGATTGATAACATTCAATATTTCTAAGGAAAACGACGGAAATAAGTAAAATTCTCGAACAAAATGATGTTATAATTTAAATATTACACGATTATTTTCACCTTTCAGCATCAGCTTTAACACATACAGCCTTACTAAAAAAAAAACCCTCCGCGGCCGTTAAATGGTGTTTCTGTAGCACGTTGTCTAAAGTCTGTACATTTCGTTTTTCAAATTCTTACTAAACAGAATAATATATGGTTTTGATCTGACAACGTCGTATTTTACCAGCCTTACTAATAAACTTTCTGAAAAATTTTTACAATAGTCAAACAACCATGTATGAAGAATCCTTACTAATTAAAAACTGACAAAAAATTGTTCATGGAAAGATATGTACATTGATTACACGGCCAAGGAGGGTAGTTTATCTGTTGTATATATTTGTTCCATTTGTAATTTTGACAACGAATTTTGAATTTTTTTTTAATGTCCTATATATTTATTATTTTTTGAGATGTCGTAAAAACAAATACCATTTTAGAACCAAAATTTAATTTAAGTGTTTAAAAACTGTAGTATTTTAAGCTTCAAACATCAAGTTGAAAAAAAAAACTTACTTACCCCAAACACTTTCTATTAAAACATTGAAATATTTGGAAAAATTCAAAATTCGAAAAACACAGTCCTTTTATTTAATGATTTTGAAATAAAACTGTCACCTCAAAAAATATAAAAAATCTTGAAATTCGCTTTTCATTCCCAAAAATTTACAATAAAAAAACTCACGTTTGAATACATTGCTTGCACATCTTAAGACATTTATTTCTTTGATACGTTTACTAAAATATGTATTAGACATTTTAGTCACCAAAAAAAATCACTTTCAAGAATTTATAATAAAATAAAGATTTTAAAATGCAAATTATTTCTGTGTCACAATTTGACTTAAACTAACGAAAAACAACACAAATTAATAGCAAATATATTGAGTACATGAATATAAGTGCGAATTAGTCATAAGGATTGAAATCATTGGCTAAAACATCATCTTAATCACACACACATTCGCGACCGACTTTTTTTCGTAGAGTTCGCATTCGCGGCTATTTTTTTTTCAGCGGGAAAGCAATGCGCAGGCGCATCAATCACACCACCTAGCGGGTTATTATGAAAACTCCAATTTAAACAAGTAAAATACAGCGTTGCCAAATCTAAAGATTCACAAAAACACCGTTTAACGGCCGCGGAGTGTTTTTTTTTAGTATGGTTGATAATGTTTTATAATACAATTAATAAAAAACTATAAAATATGGTATTGTAATGGTAAATCAATTTTATCACTTAACTATTGCTTTGCGTTCGTTTTCAAGGGAATAGTAACAAATAAAATTGGACCGATTGCAACAGTATCTATGTTTTTCCTTTGGTGCTCATCAATCGTAGTTGAAATTGTCTGCGATCAGACCAATTTTCAACCTGAAGACCGTACAAACTAAAGCAAAACTTTCAGTAGTTAGTAGACACTTTTGATATGACGAGACGAGAATCGAACATGCAACTTTTCGACCGTCAAACTCAAAATCAAATATTTAAAACAATGCGCAATGGATGCTGTGTGCTTTTAATATTAAATGAATTTGTAGTAATAATAAATGATAATTGTGCTCATAAAATCAGTGAGACGCGAAGCGATTATTAAGCAATATTTCTTTTCAATGCATACTGTCGAGAGTTTTAACAAAAGCTCGTGGCAGCTTTTAATTTTGCCCGCTGTTTGTGTGCAGCAAGACAATAATATTCCACGAAGAAAGCTCAGGTATTTCTAAGCAAGTTGGTGCTGCAAGTCTAGGGCAATCACTCAGCTTAGAGTTTTCGTTGTTAGCGGATCATAAAGTTAGGCGGAGCTTTAGTCTAAGTTTCAGCTGCCGAAACACGAGTTAGGGTTCAACTTATCGGCCAGATGGCGCGCAAATCTTCCAACTTTCTCTTTCAAGGGGATGTTTGAACTTAAAATCCGAGCATCATAACTGAATTATTATTATTCGTATAAAGTTCTCGCTTTTTGCCCTCGATAGTTTTTTTTTCATAAAAAAGTAAGTAATGTATGGAGCATCTGAATAATATTTTTCGATCTCACGTCAATACGCAGATATTTTAATATTTTGTCTACGATATTTTCTTCCTCTGAACTTGAATTAAATAATTAGTGCCCCTCTGCATAGTTTTAAACCGCTTGGACACATAAGCTTATTTTCACGACAATTTAACGTAGGTAGACATAGGAATGACGTATGCCCCGGACCTAAGTTGTTAAATGTAGTTTTTTTTATTGTTGTGAAAAAAAAAACAATAAACGATAAAGAACCTATTGCCAATCTACAGAAATGGTTTTGAATGATATTTGACTTTTACTTTTACAAAAAAAAACATTCGTCTTAAAAACATGGAAAAAATAAAGTTGTGCCTGGTTTTAAAAAAGCACGAGGGAGCACAGATATACGGAAAAAAAATTAAAAAACAAATAATATCAAATTGAAATCTGCTACATTCACTTTACAAACAAGGAAAATCCTCTAAAAATATATATGTATATATACCTTGTGTAGGCACACCGTTATTGATAAAACGTGAATAAAAAATGTCAAAGAATTCCAGGCTTCAATAAGTTTTTAATAAGCAATAATATTGACGGCGAACAAAAAGCTATACTAACAATGCAAACAGACAAAATCCTCGCAGATTAAAAGTGATTCGGGGAACCGGGACCACCGAGATAATATCAAAGGCACAGCAAAACCGGTACAGAAATAGAGAACGTTTGCGGTGAAACTTTCCTTATTATGAGAAAACTTATTAAAGCACATGAGACTTGAACTTTCCTAATGTCTTGTTTGAAACAGGTAATTGCAAAGCACAAATGCAAAGCTAAGACATGATTACCTTACTTACAATTACCCCGATTGCCTTTTGAGTTCACTCAAACTGAATCTGTGATTTGCGCGAATGAATTTGTATGGCATTTGCTCAGAACATGTAGGCACTTATGAAACGGGAAGTTTTTATTGTGCAGAACACACTAGTGGAAAAATATGCGATAATATGCTTCTTTCACCGTGTCAAGTCGGCTTTGTTAAAACTAATTGTAATATTCTATCGTGCATTAGTGGAATATGGTATCGTACAGTAAAACCTGGTGAAAGACTATCATTCATAATCGAAACATTGCATCAAATCATTCATCTATAGATAACTGACCACCACAACACGGGCATGTGCCTAGCGTGGTGGTCGTAAAATTCTCAAAATATGTAACCAGCAGTTTAATGAATAAAGAAATTTTTTTTTAAAATGTCTTTAGGCAAGCTTCAGGAACTTCCCCATCTCATTTTTTTCCATACCCAAACAGAGATGTCATATCCTGACGGAGGAGCAGTTCGGACTAGAATTTCAGAAGAATTACTTTTATTTTTTTGACATAGTGCTGAACAAATTGAGTATTATTTACCTTTTAAAAATTTAAAATCAATGTAGCAGTCATGCTAACATTTTTAGCCAATTCTTCTTCGAGGTTGGTCCACATCCTGGGACATGTTTAATTAAGAGTATAAAATAGTTATTTATATATATAAATAAATTTTTCAACTGTTAGATTCATATTTACCTACCTTCTTGTATTTCATTATTTCATAGGATTGACTTTCATAATACACGTTTAGCTGACAAAATCTAACAAAATCTTTTCCAATTTTTTTTTTAAATCTTGTGTAGCTAACAAAATCTTTCCATTACACCTTAAGCACTCTTTCACCATTTCCCACAGAACAATTTAATAACGTTTGTTCCCAGAATTGCCTCCTCGTTGAAATTCATGACCCTCCAGTTATCTGAACCTTCTTCCTATCCCGGTGAGACTTATCTCTTGATTCGGCAATTTTTTAAAATTATTTTTATATTTGTAGCTCCCACTATTTATGGTTAAAATTAAGCCCCTTGTCCATAGATATATACCTTTCATTATCATATACCACAGACAATATACAGAAATCGAAAAAATTCTATGTTGACTCGAATAATTACCTCTCACGGCAGTTTCAAACTAAAAAAGACGCAGGATTCGCGCGGTTATAGACTTTACCTTTTTTATATATATTTTTTTATAAATCCTAAAAAAATGAGATTAACGGTAAAATACAGGGTAATTCATCGGCTATAAGTACTTGTTATAATGAGTTTTTATGTCTTCATGTTAAAATTCGAAGGTATAATTTAATTAATATCGGTGAAAAATTTAAAAAATGATCGTCTGGAAATATGCAAATTCATTTATTTCGCGTGTTCGCCCCATTGGTTATCATGGAAGTCTACCAATATGAGAATTAGATAATTTTGAGATATTGCCAAAAATGTATAAATCCTACACAATTAATTATTTTATTACGTTCCTACGAACTATTATCATACATTTTTTAATTAAAACAATTCACGATGTTCTCTCTTTACCGTCAAACTTTGATCATTGCAAGGTAACCTCTGAAATGAATCCTTCCTCGTAGTAAATACGAGTATAGTATTTAGCATCAAGAGTCTTGCTCAGTTCTGTGACGTTCATTAATTGATGATAACTAGATTTTAGCTGGAATAAAGGTCGTCCGGATTCATGCATTTGCATTCAGTTCTTGTTGTGGAGCAAAACGATCGAGATACCAAGAAATGTAAATAAATCTATTCAATAAATAATTTCTCAAGAAATAATTATTTCAAATGGTAAAACTTTAAAAGACAAGACATATCTTTAGAGCAGTTGTGGACACTGTAACGCTCTCCAAAACATTGACTAAGTAAGGAGGAAGCGCAATATGCCATGGTAACCCAAAGGCAATCATCAGTCGCCTTATCGATCATTGTGGAAATGTACACTGTGCAGGAAATGGCTCATAAAATAAAAATATCAAGAAACCAACTTCCCAGAGCAAGTGGTACAATGGCACCCCTACATATTTGAGGTGTAATAAAATAAAAGCAGAATTATAAGTGTCCTGGTTATTCAAATATCTTTCCTAAACATAACAAAAACTAGCACAGTCCCGTCAAACATCACGGGGAGGAAAATTTAAAAAAAATGCTGTTAAAATGTTATATTATATTAAATGGTACCTACCTTTTTTTGTATTTCTTGGGCATTAACTATGTAACAATTTCTAGACATTTTGTTTTGAAGAGTTTTAATTTTAAATGTACTATTGTTACTCAAATTTAAGTAACAATAGTACATTTAAAATTAAAACTCTTCAAAACAAAATGGTACCTACCTATTTTATACCTTGTCTAAATCCTTCACACAATCAGTTCCGATTTTAAAAAGTACGCTTGAATTAAACTAAACAGTATTTATTTATTTTCGTTGTTTGTTTTTGGGGTGTTATGCCGTGTTACCTCCTTCTTTAGCCGACGTTTCGGACAGCGTTGCAGTGTCCATCATCAGGGCAGATCCGGCAGATCCGACGATCATCGTCTAAAACTAAACGGCCCGTGAGTGGCTGATCGGATTGTGACGTCACAATGATGGCCCAGCTCTGGCTAGCTCCCAGCTTAACCAAACATTCCTTTACATTCCTTTGCGAATTGACAACTAACGTTTGTGTCCGTATAAAGCTCGTGATTTTTACCGTTTTTTTTCATTCGAAGATAATTATGATATTTTGTTAACTTTCCTGACATTATTTGACAAATGATAAATGTCATTACTACCCTGACGAAGAAACCATCGGTTTCGAAACATGTAAGTAATTGTGATTATATAATAGTGGTGTAATACAAAGTTATTTGTTTAATTTTATTCAAAATGACGCCACAAAGTGATTTTGTGAAGTTTGAAGAAATCCTAATGAATACTTTATTTTTATTTTTACTAAGCCGTTTTTGATCGTGATCGTACTGCTTTTATTAAAGAAAGCTAGATAAAATATCTTATTTCTCATTTCTTACAACAAAACTGCACCCTTTTCCTTATCCCTGTAAGTTTTCATATATGACGTTCTGAGGATCGCATCCTAGTGAAAGATTCGAGTGAAGCAGACAGTTCATAATGCGATTCTGCCGTATTAGCAACGGAGAGATTGTGCGAACGGTTTCCCGCCAGCTCTTGCGTAACAAATTGCCACTTATTAGCTGCAGTGGGATGCACATCACAGTATTACGTACCAGCGGGAAGATAGGGTGGGTAACCTGCGGTGAATCGATACCGGGTCACGTTGCTCGTGCTCCAGAACGTAGGACCTAATTATGATTAATTATAAATTCATGTAACAAACCAAATATATGATAACAGTCGATAAATTTTACCGAATTCTCGATTTGGCTCCAAAATTGTTATTTTTTTATCAAAAACTTAATCATTAGCATTATATTTTATAGGTGCGAAGGAGGGCGGTCCCTCTGATTGACAATCCGTGACAACACACATTTGCCATCTTTGATCCAGAGTCTGTTCTATAAGAACTTTAATGGAGCCTGGCTCTAACGAGCTAACAGCACTGATCAAAGAAACACCGGTGCACAGGGGATCAATGATACCAATCAACACGACGGACACGAGAAGTATACCCGTTCTGGGTCGTTTTTTACTCGTTTTTGTGTAAGTCGGCTCGAATTTGGAATAAGCTACCGACATCTGTGTTTCCTCCTTCATAATAATCCGTCCTCTTCCAGATCCGCATTGATAAATCAATAAATAAACCAACCTCTCAACGCTTGCTAAATGGGTGGTAACATAGTCCCCCTGTCTTAATATTGTACAGAGAAGGGCGCTCTTGTGAGGTGTTCTATTAGGTTAGGTTAGGAGAGGTTTGGTTAGGTGAGGTTAAGTTAGGATAGGAAAGGTTAGGTGATGTTGTATGCGGTTAGTTTATGTTACTTAAGGTTACTCGCAATCCTCGTTAGGTGTAGAGGGATGGACATCTCTGTACGGGATGGACACCACTGTATTAAGAACTGCAGGAAGATAGGAAGGTATTAAGCGCGTCGTCGAATCGGTACCAGGCTACTATGACGATCATAAGTAATTGTTAATTAATCATTCGTGTCTACCGTTACTTAATAATTAATAAAAACATATTCACATACGCTAACAATTTTAATTACAGTTAACCGCCATTGATAACTAACTATTTTTGGATTAAAGTGTAATTTTGTTCTGTTTTAAAAACGATAATATTATTTTAAAATAATTCCAAATGAAATAATAATATTAGATTATTTGGATCTAAGATTTCGCAAGACTGTAATGGTAAAGTTGCAAATAAACTATTCAAAAATATTTTATATTAATAACTTGAAAGTGAATTATTACACAATGGACTAGATAACCTACATATTAAAAAACATTAGACACATAAATCATAATGGCAATATATTGGATTTTAAAGCAGATGAGGCAAAAAATGACAACTTTAGGTATGATAGTCAAAAGCCTCAAGAAAAATTGAAAATACCTCAATAAAAATTTAAAATATTAATAAATCTTAAAACTAAAACTAAAACTTTGAAAGTTCACTTTTTATTTTACGAAAGTACGAGTACTTACCTTTCTAATATTAATTTGAGAGTACATGTAAAAATCAAACACGAAATAATTCATCGAAAAAAACTTCATCAATATAGACAATTTCTGAGAGAATTTTTGTCTTTTGCTTTAATACGTAATATTTAGGTCTGTTAAACTCAATAAAACCCTAAATTGAACAGATTATTTTTATCAACCATCCTGCCTCGAGTGTCCGCACTATCGAACACATAAAAGGCATTTAACTGTATTTGTAACTAAATCAACTAGGTTTCAAGTTTGAGGCTAAGATGGCACCCAACATGGGGGAGGGGGCAAGGGTGGGGAAACTAATTATTTTCATAAAAGACCCAAAACAAAAAGTACAGCTTTAATTCGATTAATTAATTAACTAATTCCGAATTCAAATTCCCTACTCGTCTGTCACGAAACAAGCCAATAATGTTTTTTTTATTCAACAATAAAATTTCCGAAATATACACTTACTATGTGCGATTTAATGCCATTTATCTTATTTTGTTTTGTTCTAGCTGCCACTTGACATTCAAAATCCTTGTTTTATAAATCTGCTTCCTTATTAAAAACTTGAAAACATGGTGCATAAGACACGGCATCATCATGATTTTTTTTAATTTGATAACGAACACCTCTGTCATAGGTAACCCCAAGTGGTTTGATACGTTTGATGAATCAGCAGGGGTGCCCGGGTTCACGGGTGAGGTGAGGTGAGGTTTATCTAGTTCTTGGCGTCGGATGCGTTTGCCCTCCCACTGCGTGTGCGAGCCGGATAGGGAGGGACTAGTTGAGGGAGAGCTTTTGACTCTCTGGACTCTCTCGACCCATCGCCTTGCACTGAAGTGGGAGGGATGGATTCATACGTCCGTCATTCTTGGACACACCGACTCCTAGATTCCTAACCACCCCTCATAACTTTTTCTTTCCCAGCATTTCCTCTCCATCGTTTCCCTAAAAGGAACCTTCACACAGAACTTCCATAGATGACATAAATCCCTAAGGAATTCTAGAGATAGTATTTTTCCAAGGGATGTTTTAATTTTGAGATCTAAGGCTAAATTTACTGTATATTAGGAAGACTAGGTAGGTTTATTCAGGTTGTTAAAAAATGTTTGTAAGCTTATTGAACTGCTGTTTACAAGTTCAGTCTCCCAACCTAAACCCAACTTTCCCCTATATTGGTGACGGTGCTGGCACAGAACTTCCCTGTAATTTGAAACATATGCGGTAAAACATTAACAAAATGTAATTTAAAACCCACACTTCAATACAAATTATTTTTTGTTTTCTCCTGCTCGAACAAGTTGAAATGAAATTTTAATGAAAATTTCACTGCATAGCTACATCCCTTTGGTTCCTAATATCCGCCAAAAATTGTGTTTAATTTAACATTTAACCGGCTTGAGCGCTGTTGCCGACTGTTTTAATTTCTGCTGAACAACAAAGTAGAAGCTCCAAGCGTATTTTTGATTCGGTGTATTTTGAAAACAGAATACCTCGTTAGGATATCGGAACACGGCTTGTTATTAAGGCTAATTGGGCTATTTAATCTGTTTATTCCAAAATTGTACAGCATCGTATTCCGTTTGGGGCAAAGGAGCGATAGAGGATGCATTCACACGGTTATCAAGAAAACTAAGTAACTTCTGTTTTTATTTTTTATTTTTTTTAAATTTAATTTTTAAAGGTTTTTTTACAATAAATACACAATTTTTACATTTTATACAGTGGTAAAATAATGGATGAGAATAGCTTTTCCTCACCATAGAGAGACAAGGCTTTTGTGTTTGGTGAGGGAATTTTAGTTCAATTACCTACATAATATCATGTGTGAAAGTAAATAATACAATATGGCAAAAAACAAGGGATTTATCAATAAAGGATTTGAAAGAATAATAATAATAGTGAGATATGGACTCTTATAGTAGTTTTAGGTATTTTTTTAATTTTTGCTTAAATTCCTGAATATTTTCGATAACTTTCAGATATAATGGTAGTTTGTTATAATATGTTATACCTAGATAGAGATAAGTATTTTGTGTGTGCTTTGTACTAAATTTACGGATTTTGATAGTATTCTGATATCTTGCTGATGAATGGAATGGTCAGTTATTTAACTCTACTGCTTTGTAAATTTGTAGAATTGAATATTTTTTATATATTTTGTCTATTGTAGGTACATTGAATATTGAAAAGAGAATTTCAGTAGAAAATTTGGATGGTTTTTTCAAAATTACTTTAATTATCAATCTTTGAACAATTTTGAGTGGATTTAAAATATTTTTATGAGTTCCTCCCCAACCAATAACACCATATTGCAATATAGATTGAACAAATGCATAGTACACTCTTTTTAAGTTTTCTAATCTAAGAATATTTCTTAGTCTTATAAATATATAAATACATTTTCGAATTCTTTTGACAAGTTCACAAATTTGTTTTTTCCATTTAAAATGTTGATCTATATATATACCAAGATATTTAATTTCAGAAGTTGGACTAAGTATTGAACATGCTTGATTGCAATTTGTTCTGCTACATTTAAGTTGATGAATCATAATGTTATTTAGTATATTATTATTTATTTAGTACAGACACTAACAGATTCTCCAATACGTTGGATAAGACACTAACAGATTCTCCAATACGTTGGATGGAGATTTTGGAATAATATATACTTTATTTTATTATCTGCGTTTATTATATTATCGCGGTTTACAACATAGATCTCGTTAGTCGACCTAACTAGAAGCTGGCTAAATGGAATCTAATCCCAGTGTACCAGTGAACGCTCTCTCAGAGCTGTTTGACCCTCTCTTGGTTCCCACGGGTACTAGCCTACCTGCCATCTAGCAGAATCTAAGGACAGCTCTTAGCACTGCCATCTATGTCTACAAGCCGGAAGTTTCTAGATACACTACAGTTACTTAATATCCTTGTGAATAATTGTACGTATAACTTTACTTTTGCGTGAAATAAGCTCGAAAAAAACAATCGAGTCTGTTCAGAAATGGACCGTCCGTTTGATAGATTCCCCTATCTTAAAAAAAACGGATCGCAATCTTTGGAGCAGAGGCACCGGGTGGGAATGCTGTCCTTATTCTACCGGCATTTCAATGAAAGATGCTCCGAGGAACTAGCGACAATGATTCTTTCAGCACCGGTGCACAGTCGGAAAATACGCTAAACGCGCGCCCAATATTTGTATGCAGTTAACATTTGACACATGAAAAGCGATTGTTTCAACGACTTATGATTGAATTTAACAACTCGACTGTAGAACGATTTGCCTAAAATCACGGGATTGTCATAGAGAAGCTATTGCAAACTAATATCTAGTAAAAACTTGTTCCAACAAAATCACACGAGTAACATGCGCGTGGCCCGGATTTACTTTACGGTTGTTCGACGTTTCGAGTTGGAGGCCAAAATCGACTAATTAGAGGTAACAAAGTGTTCCAAATGAGTTTCAATTATCTTAATGATAATTAAAATAAATATCTGTTATAAAACTATAATAAAGGTAGATAATTTATTGCTTCATAGCTCCAAACAAACACTTTCAATTTTGAAAATAGAGCTTACATTCAAAGCAAAATATCTAGAATACATTGACCCGGAGTTACAAAGAATCTCTTCTTCCATCCACAAGCAAATGCTTTTAATGGAAGACCAGTATGAATTAACATGTACCATTCTTAAGTTAATAAAAAAAAAAAGATGCACATCTGAAATTATTATCATTAAACATTCGTAATATAAAAATGTTTCTCAGTATTTAAACTAGATACCAATGAGTCAAACAAATAGTTATATTGAAAATAATTCAAAGTTATACAAAGAGAACAGCGAAAATCCTAATGATATAAATACCTGAACAAATTGCTAACAAATAAATAATGTGACCTCTTATATTTATAGAAACTGCCAGGTTTGTATGATAATGAACCAGAGATACTCAATTGTCCGAATTCAGAGATAAAACGGTGAAAATTTAGTAGGTATCTAAGCGCCACTTAGATATTTTTATGTTTAAGTGTGTACAGATTCATAATTCGACTGCGACCTCTACAGATAAAATATATAAAGTTCAACTCCATGATGAAACTACGTTGGTACAAGGGAGTCACTACTGTTTGGAAAACATAAACACAAGCTATGCAGTAATATAATTTCAGGGACTTGTTTCAGCAAAAACTATAAAAAATGTATGAAACATCATAATTAGTGTTCGTTATTATACATTATAGCGGTTTTTTGGAAGAAAAAAAACACTGCATAAAAATGTACGTAGCATGATAATTTGTGTTCGTTTTTGCATAAAGCGGTTTTTGGAAGAAAAAATACATAAAATTATATAGGGGAAAAATAGGTACTTAAATATAGGAAAATATACGATGAAGCATTACAAAATACATGATGGGATTGAGTCACGATTTGATACTTCCGATATATCAACGAGTATCATATTTATAATTTTCCTATATTATAATCGTCAAACGAAGGTGCCCTTGATAAGTCTTTCTTTATGCAAATTGTTAATTTTACAGGAGAGGTGAAAAACGATTGCTCTAGTAATTAACGAAAATTTCATCAATTCCTGCAGGCTTAGACCTCTTCGGGCATCTTTTGTGTGGCTGTAGAAACTCCTTCGTTTGTGAACACGTTTTTTAACTATTTCTTTTACGTTTCCAAGCATTAATTTGCCAATCCAAAGCGTTAATCTTTAGTTTAGTATGTTTATTTTGGAATAACAAATCCATGGAATGATTCGGTTAGCATTTTAAGAATAAAATTATGGTACGAGTGTTGGTTACCACGTCTAATGTAATGTCCAACGTAATGTAAAACTATCTGTGTCTTTTTTATTGCTTTTACTGAGAGAATAGCCTTCTCGTGTAAAGTATCCACCTAGTGGCCGCCACAACACTCTTGCACATGGCTGTTGTGTATAGTCAGTAAGTATTTTTTGTTTGTTTTAGACACACCTACTACTTGCCATTTTTTGGAACAGTAAAATATTTCAATAATTTAATAAAGTCCTACCTGTGTTGACTTGAAGATGCATTCGAAAGGGAGACGGGAGATCTCGCGGCTCTACTCTCTGCACGTGGACTTCCAGTCACTATGTATTCTGAAACAACAAAATATAATTCGTACACTAAAAAACTGTGAAGTTTAAATTTTACAAAGATAGATGCAAAAATATATTATGTACAAGTAAAAGGTGTGCTGCAATTACATACATACACGAATAAAATCATCAAAAATAGTAGTTTTTGGCATTCACTGAGTTTATCTTTTCTTATCTCCCCTTGTCTACATTTTAAAATTTACATACTATAATATATGCTATATGCTCATGATTATCAATATTACGTCAAGGTTAAAAAGTGTTGCCTTGATCCAGTGTTCGCAGACGAAGTATCTATGCGAATATTGCGACAGCATAGCTCACCAAACGAACGTTTTCAGTGCTTCTTAATCAACTAACAGTTTTTCTGGCTTATGCAGAAAATTTTTATGCAAGTTCTTATCGTCTAAAATAATATTTCGCTAATTTATATAGCGCTATTTTTGTGAAATATTACCTCCAGGGTGCTTATTTACGGGAAGATAAGGAAAAATAGTGTTGGAAGCGAGTCGTTAATGCGTGCCCGATTTCGCCCCACACTCTTAGTGACGTCATAAAATCCGGAAAGGGAATTTATGGCAACCATGTAAGATTAAACCAACGTATAAATTTTTCGCGAAACGTGACTAGGTACCTACTTATTTTTATTATTGTTTGAGCTCCGGGGTTAGGGGTGAGGGTTGACAAGCACCTTTGGATACGTGACAGTTGTGATAAACTCGTACTTGTGGCTTCATTTTTGGATAAACATTTTCGCAATGTAATCTATTTACATAAATAAGAGTATCTATCAGCGTAAATTGGATTTTTGCATACATCTACAGTTTTTTTTATCGATATTGATAATATTTTGCACATTTAACCTTCTAAATAACATTCACACAATACATATTACTTACTCAACCTAGATCCACCCCTTTCTCACCTTCCCACCATGCCATTTCCACAGGTATGCCTTACTCTTTTTTTCTTTAATATTCAGTAATAATTAAGAAACATCAGTAAAATCTTATTATTGGTTTAATTGTTATACATATTTTACAGTACCCAGTACCTCATAATAAAATATTGTAACTGTTGACTTTCCTAATCAAAAAAAGTAAAATCAACAACGAAATGAAGGTCATTGTCTTTATGAGATTTCGAGAAAACAATCCAATTCTATCTCCCCACCCTTAGCAGAAATTTTAGAGAAGACAAAAAAGACTATAACTGATTTCGAAAAACTCTGCGTAAAGTCAACGTAACGCCGGGGATGTCAGCTAGATGAAATAAAACTAAACTCAGGTCTTTAGTTATTTTCAAAACATACTTTAGATCTTTTTTCTTAATTCTCATTACATATTACACAGCCCAAACCACTTTATCTTACAAACTAACTAATTTTACTTATCAACTATATACTAAGTTAGTATATTAGTTAGTAAACCTAATCATGTTAAAATATAACAAAATGGCTTCAAGACTAACAACTCCAATCCACATAATGCACATAACAACTTATTTTAGATAATTAAAAAAAATTCTAAAGGCTAGGTTGCTCAAAGGGATGTCGACTGTACCCGTTATGGGATTTGAGCTCTATACACCCGAATGACAGTGTAGTCTGTTGATACCTACCGAGCTACGTATCTATTTAATAATTTTGACTTAAAATATCTTCTGTAATACTAAAAAAAATATTTTGTAATTCTCTTTTGAGAGACTCTCTTCTCTATGCCATTTACATCATTTTCAGGTTACCGACGGTTTTTTTCTGTCTATGATGCACTTTACAGCAACGTCAATTGCAGCAAAGGAAAAATAATTTGATACGAGATCAAAAGAGGTAGGTACTAGCTTGCTGTCTACCTGTTCTGAGTTGGTACATATCTAGTTAAGGCCATTGATATAACCATTCTGGGAGGGCGTAAAGGTAGAAACACCATTTTTTTCGATTTATATTATTTCACCGGTATGCAGTGAAAGATGAGTCAGATTTTAAAAAGGTTAATTATATTATTACCTAATCAATAATACGCTGATGGGAAATTTGAAATAGTCATGCGGTTGCAATAAAATTAGGAAAGGATTTTGCACATAATTAGGTATAGGTGTGAGATATATTACCAAAACATTATTTTCTATGTTGGAAATAAATATTTTTTTATTCTTATTAAATAAAATGCTATTTGAGCATTGATATATTTTAGTTGAAGTTTATCAGATAATAGATAAAAAAAAGGGGTTGGAGATACCAAATAGGCAATGGAAGCTAAAACAGCTTTTGCGCGTATGGTTGTTATTGCAACTAGGTTTATTATATACAATAATAATAATTGGATAATTTGTAGAGCGCCGTTTTTGTGAGAAATCACCTCAAGGGCGTTATGGATAATGCTAGAAGAAGAGGAACACCTCTTTAAAGTTTATCCGGGTTAACTTAGCATTACTCAATTCTGTTGGGTAATTTCGAATACTGACAAAAATAAAATCGAATTCGCAGTTTACCCGTGTACACCTAGGTCTACCCAACACTGGCCAGATAACGTTAGGTTAGTTAGGTTAGGTTTGGATGGGTTAGTTTAGGTTTGTGAAGATTAACTAATTGAACGATAAAAATTAATAAGAAGATGACATGAAATTATTTATATATATATATATATATATATATAGGCAATTATTATAGGATGTTGTAAAATGTAGTCGGTACGATAAGAAAATAAGAAGGAGAAGAAAAAATATTAAATATGTCTGGCTTTTCAGATCTGGTCACTATACAACTAAAGCATTTCTAGACAATGTTCAGAAATTGATAGATGATGAAATTATTTTGATGATTTTCGCTTGCTAGAGGAATCATCTAGCAGTTTCTAAATCAATGATGTAATATTATATTTATTACTCCTGCTGAGCTTATTAAAGGCCGTAGGGGTGTGGTTCCTCGAACTGGAGCCACTGGCACTGGAACTGAGACTGGAACTGGAAGAAGGAGCAGTCGCGATAGGAGCGGCCGCAATAAACCAAGACAATAAAGATTCCATTAGTAGGATATTTTATAACGGCCCGTCCGTCATTTTACTATTCGAGGTGATGATAAAAGTTATTTCACGAACAGCACTGAACGACCCGGAACTGGGGAAAGAACGTGGCTTTTAAATTGAAATCGTGTCTTATTGACATTGATCACGCCATTGTAGGAGTACCTACCGGGCACCTACTACATCATGTGTATGCATTATAAATGTGCTAGGGAGAGATTGAGTATGTTTAATAGTTAAGAAAGTTGTACTAGGTTTTTGCATATACGGCATATTTTGCGAATCTTATTTCTAAATGTTGTAAGCTCAAGTAATTATCGAGTTTTTATGGGAACAAATCACTTTGAATACACCCCTTATTTAATCAATATTATCACTCTTATTTGTCTATACTTGATCATCTTTTGTCAGTTTGGTAATTATAATTTTATTCTGATGAAGAAATCATTGGTTTCGAAACATGTTGAAATAAAAAAGTTGTGTTTACAAAGTGAATTTTTTTCATTTAATTGAAATGTCGCCACAACGTAACTTTTGCGAATATTGAAGATTTAATGATTGATGATTTTTAAAACCTTTTTGAATATACAAAATCGTGAAGGAATAATTTTAAAAAAATATGGATATATTCCATTTAATTATGTTGGCGTGTGAGTTGAAGGCATATATAATAATTTTATTATGGAAAGAAATAAAACGCTGCTTTAAACGGATTTGTACAACGAATGTATGATCGATATAATGTAAAACCAAATAGTCGTATTTAAAGTGGTAGGTACTTTGGTTTGGTTCCAAAATGATATTACGGCACTTCTAGCGTATTAAAAGAAGTCAGTTAAAACTGAAAATGAAGTTTAACGGAAAAATAAGAGAAAGAAAACTTGTTTTTCTCCTTGGTGTCATGTTATTTCCTTTCATTCACGATTACAAACTATTATAGAAAATATTGAATTAATGCAACAATAATAGTACCCACAATTTGTCTTGAGTAATAGTAAACCAAAACTATCATTGGTAAAACTACAACTACAGTAGGATTGCATGAATACTTATTTTTTATTCATATTACATTCATAAGTTAAATTGAATGCTTTTGTGTCGATTACATAACATTATTTAATAAATAATCACTTGTGTTCATGATATCACGGAGTTAAGGGGTGCTTTTCACAAATAATGTGGTGTTAAATGTGTAAAATTGACATCTTAGTATCGGTACAAAATATTTTTTTTATTTCTTCCCTTGCAACTAACAGAAAAATAAACTGATATTGAGGATCTACAACGTCTGCTGAATCAAGTAGTGAAGACTTGTGAGAATTTTGGGTTAGAACTGAATATAACTAAAACAAAATACATGCTCATAAGCAAAAATAACGCTGTTGACTTGAATGACAATCTTTATATTGCTGGAACGAAATTAGAGAAGGTACAAAGTATTGTATACTTGGGCTGCAATTTAAATGAAAGATGGGATCCTTCGGTTGAAATCAAATGCCGCATTGAGCAAGCTCTTGCAATCTTTATCTGCACGAAAAAGATGTTCTGCAGTTATGATCTCAACCTTGGATTACGAATGCGAATGGTCAGATGCTACGTGTTTTCAAAATTATTTTATGGAATGGAAGCCTAGACACTTACTAAAGAGCTGATAAGGCATTCGAGATGTGGATCTATAGAAGAATACTCAAAATAAGCTGGATGGACAGAGTTACGAATGAAGATGTTATGGTTCGGATGAATAAAGAAAAATAAGTTATTAAAACAATAAAAATACGAAAACTTCAATATCTAGGACACGTGATGAGACATCCTTAGAAGTACGAGATCTTGCATCTCATAATGCAGGGAAAGATTGCCGTAAGACGGGGCCCCGGAAGAAGGAGGACATGGTGGCTGAAAAACTTGAGACAGTGGTTTGGCCAGTCTACTGCAGAGCGGTTCCGGGCCGCAGTAAACAAAGTCCGCATAGCCAACATGATAGCCAACATCCGATGAACAGATAGGGCACGAGAAGAAGAAGAACTGATAATTTTTAATAAATTCAGTTTTTCAGTAGGAATAAGAACTCTATTGGTAATAATTGATCTACCGATAAATTCAGATAAAGGAAAAATCTGCTTTCATAAAAATTCTCAAGCGCATTAAAAAAGTGTGAAAATATTGATGCGTGTCGAAATTGCTCGCAATAAGCTTCTAAAAGTGTATCAGTTATATTCATTCACTTGCTAAACTAAATCATTCCGATTCACAGCGCTGCGTTCTATAACAATAAAAATCCCTCACAAGAAGACGGGAAAAGTAATACAGTTCAACTTACACAAATGGGGTGCTAGTTTCTATTGGCGTTTTAAATTTTATATGAGTCATTTGGGTACTTTTTACTGACTGTCCCAGCTTTCATGCATTTCCTGTAGCGTGGGGCTACATCAGCTGGAAATTTCTTCAAAACACTTACATTCAATTATCAGTGTTATATAATGCATGGAAACAATTTATGGGCCATTTGTCTAAGAATTTGGTATAATTTACAATGACGCATGCTGCTCATTAAATGCTATGCATTCCACCTTCACAACCTGTTCTAATTGTGCCGTTCGCGTGAACAAGAATGGGGTATGCGCGCACCCTTGTGATTTTAAACCAAACATTTTGGCACCCTCCACACTTTTTCCATCTCATATATCGCTCCGGAGAACAAATTGGCTTTTCCCTCACAAGAGAAGGAGCGCACCCTTAGAACTATTATCGTATTCCTTAGAACGTGAAATAAAATGTATAAAACCAATTGTAAAAAGAATTTCAATTTTATTCCAGGCACAGGCGTACTGTGAACTGTACATAATAATATGTAATTGTTTGCATTTTTTATGTTCCATTGTCATGGATAAAATAGTAGTAAAATAATGCAACCAGCTCAACTAACAAATTTTACAATTTGTGCTTAGCAACAAATAATAATATGCCCTAAACAAAAAACTGTTTCGACAAGTAAGAAGCAGACTTCATAATACTGAGTGAGTGATCTTTAAAGAGTTAACTTATAAGAAGTAATCTTGTAAAGTTTAATCTTATAATGAGCAATCTTGTAAATAGTAAACTTGTAAATAGTAAACTTGTAAATAGTAATCTTGTAAAGAGTAATCTTGTAAAGCATAATCTCGTAAAGAGAAATCTTGTGAAGAGTAATTTTGTAAAGCGTAATCTTGTAAACATTAATCTTGTAAAGAGTAATCTTGTAAAGAGTAATCTTGTAAAGAGTAATATTGTAAATAGTAATATTGTAAAGAGTAATCTTGTAAAGAGTAATCTTGTAAAGAGTAATGTTGTAAAGAGTAATATTGTAAAAAGTATTCTTGTAAAGAGTAATTTTGTAAAGCGTTATCTCGTAAAGAGAAATTTTGTAAGGAGTAATCATGTAAAAAGTAATCTTGTAAAAATTAATCTTGTAAAAAGTAATCTTGTAAAGAATAATCATGTAAAGAGTAATTTTGTAAAGATTAATCTTGAAAAGAGCAATCTTGTAAACAGAAATTAAAAAAAAAAGAGTATTCAAGTAAGTAAATGAATGAATCACGTAAAATGTGAGGTGTATTATAAAGATTGATAATACGATTACTATTATGGATAATAATCGACTACCATAATACGGGCATTTGCCTAGCTAGGTAGTCAGAAAGTCATGTAAAATAAACCTGTAACAAAGAAAATGAATAAAGAAAATTAAAAAAAAAAGAGCATTAAAATCAGCAAAAGTCAATCTTTCAATCTACTAGTCACGTGGACGTAAAAGTCAACAAAGTAGACTTCGATTTTCTATTGTACATTATTGTAGAGATTGTCGAATAATAGTAATATTTATTACAAAGATTTATTATTATTATTTATTTTAAAGGTTTCATATCCCGTTATTTCAACTCAAATATTATTTACGAATGGTTTGTCACAAAGAAATAATAAAATAAATAACTGAAGACACAGCATTTTTTATTGCTAATTAAAGGCCAAGGAAAATGTGTTCCTCCCATAAAGTTTAACAGAGTGATGAAAAATAAAATTGCCAGCGACGTTCTTTGTATTGTATGAGGTCCGGGCGTTTATAAAAGTCGGCCCCGTTAATGTTTTATCGTAAAATATTAAGCGTGTTGGGGTTACTATTATGAGAGGTGGGCTTTTTTATAACAGTTACGTTGTAAATATCCCTTTATTTGACAACGCTCCCTGCGTTGTTATGAGTTTTTCGGTCACAATAAAACGGAATTTCCAAAAATTAAAGTTGTTTTATTAATTACTAACTTTACAATCCGGTTTTGTCAGAGTTTTATTATGTTGAACAAATAAGATATAATTTGAAAGCTTTTTTTATATAAATGCTTAAAATTTGTACCAACCATTTAAATAAACATTTCGAAAGCTCGTGATGGAATTAACGATGAATGGTTTCATTAGCCTACAAATTTCAGACTGATTAATGTGAGCAAATTTCGTTAAACCTGGGCTAACCGTTCGAAATTTTTGCCAATTATTCAGAAACCACAAACAAAAAACATTTTCATGACTTAGTTGTAAATATTGAACATTTTTGTTAAATTTATATTTAATTATTAAGAGTAGGTAGTAAAACACTCGTAAAGGCAAGTGGGTAAGAGGGAGGGATCTTTGAATGATGACTGACACAAAGAGGGGTGGAAACTGAATTCGATTGCTTTAAATCTCGTTAGACGGGCAAATAATAAATTCACTTTAAGAAGCATATGTTTTTGAACACAACAGCGCATCAAAATTTTAAAAATAATATAGACATATTGATACATACATTTAAAATAGTGTTATGTCCTTTATATTGATTCCAGGGAATATCGTCATATCGTGAGAATTGGGACCTGTATCGAAGTATATTAATACGGTAATGCCCGTACGGTTCAAATTAAGGAACTTGACTCCGAGTAAATCTCCAACGCCACACTGTATGTAACATTGAAACCCTGTTAATTTGTTCGTAAGAACTTCAGTCCACTTTTTAACCGTTTTTACGAATAAAATGATCGTATTTTAGAATAACATTTTTCTCCGTGCAGAAGTTTTAAATATGAAGTGTGTATCTCAGTACATGTAATACACTTTAATAAATACAATAAATACTTGTCATGTTGCGAGTATAATCGTGAATATATTAACACTGTTTTTAATGTAATGGGTACTTTTGTTTTCGCAACGACGCAGCTACGGTTTAAAAAAAATAGCAAGTGTTTTCCTGCATTGCTAATGTTTCTAAATAAATTCGAATACCTACCTACATGTTTCGAAAAGTTAATGTAGAGGTAAGTCAAATAAACAAAGCGGTTTATTTACAAATGATATTGCAAACAGTAAAACCTCAGCAAACCAAGTGCGTATAATATATTCTGAAAAAAATGGGCATTTGACAATATTATTGTTGACCACCTCATTAATTCTCAGAAACTTCGTTACGTAGTAAAAGTGTTTAATATGCATGTAAAATAAGGTACATAATAAATAAGAAACTTTTACTTATAAAATTGGCAATTTTGCTTGTAACGACTAATACATGAACTGGCGTACAAGTCCAGTTAATTTAGCAAAAAAATTTCGATTTCTGAAAATAAACATCTGTCGGAAAACTTGTTCAGATCTTTTTAAAAGTAAAATAAATTTATAGTAGATGAACGATGTACTCGTAATAAAACACCAGATGTGGGGGCGCTACTATAAACTTGGTTATAACATCAATTTGGCGATGCAACATAAAAAAATCTAAACTACCCGTCATTTTGCAAGGAATTTTGCAATTAAGTTGACTGGATAATATGAAGTGAATGAAAATATCAAAGCTTCCACACGTTCCAGTGGTGTTTTGAAGTCGTTAATTAATTTATCGCATCGCATGATAGTATTACTACTATTGCCAATTTGTCATCGCTTTGCAGTCACCATTGTTTCCATCACCGGAGAAAAACGTAAACAATTTGATGTACAATATAGCTGCAGACGATGCAGCACAGATTTGTTGAAAAAACACTTTCCACTTTCCATAAAAACTTTGCACTTTCCATAAAAAAAACAATGTTTTATTAATTTGTGTGTTATTTTTTTCGTTAATTCGAGGCACTAGGCCGTCTTATTTGGAGATAATGAACCCGATTTCCGTCGTTTCATATCAAAACTTTAAAGCACTTTCCTTCTCGTGAGGTAGCCGATAATTTTTTTACGTTTACTATTTTTACATTAACTACACACGGGACCTCCGAGGAAAATAATTTCGCACAGGGCTTATGTAACCTTTGGGGATGATGTGTGGGGGTATTTTGAAAAGACGAAGGAATGAATACGGATGTTTGTACAGGGTAGCAGTATATGAGAGGCTAACGTGACTCCGGCTTCGGTTGAGCCCCAGCACCCGAGCTGGTGTCGAGCAAGTGTATTAATATTATTGCCCGAAAACTTATTACATTACAAATAATTTCGTTTGGCCTTTCGACTGAATTATTTTTGTATAATGTATGTATTTATATACCAGGTACGAATGTTTGTCAGTTCAGTCAGTTGCTTGCTAGCGCCAACTAGATATAGTTAACCACTCGAGCGATTTTTGCCACATTATGGCACTATTTCCAAAACCTCGGATTGCTTTGTTGCCAAAATGAGGCAAATTTTCAAAATTTTTTTTTTATTAAAATGACTATATAATATATTATACATTCAAAATATAACAAAATAAATATTCTCTAGATTCTTTAAAATGTTTTAAGGTTAAAGATTTAATTATATATTTTTTTATAAATCATACAAAAATGTGATAATAGACAAAAGATAGGAGAATTCATTGGCTACATAGAACTATAATCAGTTTGTATGTCTCCGTATTCAAATTCGGAGGTATGATTTTTTTAATGTGGGCGGAAAAAATTCCTTTAGCAATCCGAGAAAAAATATTTTAATTGTTCTGTCGCTCCAGTGGTTAAACATCCATTGAACAGTTACAGAAAACCCTTCAGTAGTTGGTTTTCCAAAGTTTTCCAAAATGTCTTTTCCCTCTTTGATTAATTACTAAATAGCTGGATGTGAATCAATTAAGTACCTACCTAAGTATTTTGACTTTACTAAACCCTTTAAAGTTAACTGGGCCTCTTTAATTCTTATTCATTGCTTTATATTATGTGTGCCTTAAAGCACTGCGCCTTAGAATCTTTAATATAACGCGCTTCGATAGGCAAAACTTCAACATTTCCGACACTTGCCATGATTGATTATGCAAACTTTCATTGTATTTATGCGAAAAAATCCAAAGAATAGCGCATGGATCAAGCTTTTTATAATCCTTTTTGCTTTTTTCGAACTGCAAACTCCAATAATGGTTGAGAGCATAATATTGGTATTTTTAATTTGAAAAGAATGCATAAAGATTAAAAACTTGAAACTTGTTTTTTTCTTGACAGAAGCTATTGATACTCAATGAAAGAAGCACGATGATGAGACGTAGATTAAATAAAAATATTATATCGAACGTGCTACAGAGAGGACGAAACATTTTGATGAAACATGGCTATGTCGACCGTATGACAGACTCATTTTATATAACAACAAAATGTCATGATGTTTATTTACGACAGTTGGCATTTTTAATTGGAATATTACGCCATGGATAAATGACAAAACTTGGACACTTCAACACACTCAAGAAACCGAAATAAGACCATACAATCTTAAAAACACGTGTTTTTGTGGAAGACAAATATTACGCGTCTGAACGGTGCATCCCTTACTGTGAAATTGACTGAAATATGCGCAAAAAGTTATTTCACAACATTTTGACATATGGAGTTTTACCATATTTATTTTGTTGTGAAATTCATTGGATCGGCTATAAATATAGCGTAATAGCGTATAGTATAAATACAGCGTCACAATAAGAAAGACGCTCTTTCATCGGAAACACTGGCTCAAACAAAACCTAGCTCCGGGCTCCCCAGCCCAGAGCCCCCTTGCCTGAAAAACCTTGGCTCGGGCTTCTCTGAACTTGTTGACTTCAACGAAGCCCTTGAAGTCGCTGCACCATATCCCCTTGACTACCTAGCTTCGGGCTCCCCTGCCCCGGAGCCCAGAGCCCCCTTTGCCTCGCATCTCTACGCTCTGATGATGGACACGATACCTGTCAATTGGTGACAACGTCGAGAGATGCGTACCATGCAGAGAGAGCACGCCCAAAAGATTGCAGTTCTGTTAGCGACCTTGAGGCATACGCTACCATTGGAGGTTATACACCACTTACCCGCCTTGGTATAAGTAACAGATAGTTACTCCTTCAAGGCTTTCGCAAGGACTTGAATTGGTTTGATTGCACGAAGCTACATTTATTTTTAAACGAATATAGACCTCCAGTGTCCTTGCATACGTTGTTAGTAAGCAGTATGCAAGTGCTTAACAAGAAATTCATAATGCAATAAGTGTTAGTATGACAAGGTGTGAACAAAGCAATCGGAAGACAAGTAACGGTAAGCGAGACTGCATGCTCTGGGTAATTGCATCCAGCGTACCCTGCAAGCACCTGTGTATGAGGAAGATAGATTATAAAAAGGGTATGTCACTGGATACGGGTTCTCTCCAAACGATTGGCATACCAGCAAGAATGTGTATGGCGTTCGGTCTAGCCCTAAACCACACTTGACCTCAGGCCAAACCTCAGGCCTGCAAGTGTTGTTGGGGGTGGCGCAGATGATTTGAGAGAGTTCCGTGCCATGGTCGTTCGACTCCTGTCGATGCAGGGACGAGGTCAAACGCACCCCCGAGATGGGGAGAAAGGACAGTACAGAACAGAAAGGTGGAGTTCAGTTCAGTCTACTGAAGGAAGAAATGGAGATTGTAAGACTGAAAAGAAAGCAATAATAATGATATGTAGCAACCCGCGACCACGCAATGACAAGACTAGTATTCTCGTGACTGCGCTGCGACCGTCACGGCCTAGGATGCTGATGCCGGATAAGCAGCAACCTACTACCACGTGTTATGAGATCTGACACGCAACGGAAAGAGATCAGGCCAGCCTAGAATGCTGTCCCTCTAGATACGTAACAACCCGAAAACAGACAACATGTGGAGCGCGGCTCGCTTTAGATGCTAGCCGCACTCCTGGCTAAACTGGGCCACACACAGCACCTCTAGAATCCACCTCCCATGCATGGCGAAAGGTGCAATAGCACTCCACTTTACTGTTGTGTAAAAATGTTTATGGCATAAATTGTATGTCGATGGTATGATCCGGAAACAATAACTCTCTGAAATGATCCAGTGACCATTTTGATAAATGCTGGTTAAAACAAATTATTGTATTAATGCAAATAATAAACATACATATGCACTACCTGGAACGTTAACAGCTGTTAAAGCGACAAAACATCCCTATCAAGACATCGCCATAATCAGGAGTCTCTGTATGCCAGCGTCTATTATTTACAGTTGCTGTGAGGCCTAATGGTCTTGTACAGTTATGTTACATATCCGAGTTGAAAACCATTAGATTTTAAAAAAAAACAAAATAAAATTATTATTGACAGAGCTTTGCAGACTCAGAAAATCATTTTTTATCATAATTAATTTTTTTTTAATTAAGTTCAAAAAGTATTTCACAATCCTTAAAATTTATGTTTTAAATTTTAAAAATCAGTCTCAGAAAACAACATTACTTGTTATAACAATCAATAGCTAATAATAATATCAACGCACTGCGAGCAAATGCAACAATCCATCATCCTTGGTAAGATTTACATTGATAAAAGTTTATATTGAGCTATGCATAAGGTATAATAAATAGTACCATATGATTACCGAACCAAAATAAAAAATAATAATAAACTTAAGATTGTACATTCTTAAGGACTTTCTCTTTTAAGTACATCCAAGCACACGAAATGCAAAATAATTGTCTTACATTTAAAAGTGTTAGACTTTTTGTACAAGCCCTCTCGTTATTTATTTTATTTTATTTTAGGGAAATTAACAGTTTACAATGTGGTTCATTTATACATGTCTAATTCACCGAACTGAGAAACAAATTATAGATTTCCTCATTATTTACATTAACATTATTTTTTTTTCAAACTTTTTAATTATTTAATGCCACTAACGAAGCAAAGAGTGAAGTCTTAACAAATCATATTTAAATTTTTTTTATCATCACCAGCTAGCTATAAACATGGTTACAATGAAAACTGATAAATATTTCAAATTTCAATTATGTAGGAACTCTACTGAAAATCCTTGAAAATTTATTGAACATTTATATAATATCATAATAGCCTATCAATTCCTTGTTACGTTGTCGAAGCAAAATAGTAATTAGGTTTTGCTATTTTCTTTCTGCAGAGGGGTCCATACGGCAGTCTCCAGTCTAGACAGTAGACGGCAGTAGACGCAGATTCTGTCTGGATTTCCTCGTCGAACGTCGATAATATCGGGTGTCTCCAATCAAGCCCTATTCACATTACGAAAGTTTGAATTAATTTATCATTCGTCGTGGGTTTCTGTTGAACATTCGATAATGAATAATGTATAGGTTATTTATTATACCCGTATTGGTTTTATTTAAAAAAAAAAAAAAAAAAGTGTTTTGTCTTCTTTTTCTCCAGTTAACAATACGTAAACTTCACAACTACTTTGATTCTTGAGCAAGATTATTTATTAGTTATTCTTAGGGCAATAAAGAAAATGCTTAAAGAATTGTTTTTTTTTAAACTGTGCTAATAAGTAAATATTTAATAATATTTATCCATTTAAAATCCATAATTTGTTGATTTTAAAAATTATTTTCGTGTTGATGTTCATATTTTAATGGTATTTTGTATTTGCGAAAATGATGTTTTAAAATAATTTTATTTATGAATGTTGTATGATTATCAATTATTACAAGCAAATAATTAATAGTCTGAAACACTGATCCATATTGAAAGAACCTCCCGAGAAAAGTTACATGCCGCCAAAGGGACACAAACCTGCGCCCCTCTGATTGCCGGTCAGGAGCTCTATCCACTAAGTTATGGCGGCTTATATCATACTCGCCAAATGATTCAATATAGACTAGTGTTTCATTCATCAATTACCGCTTATTACATTTTTTCACCTGCAAACAAACAACTTTATTTTTATATGAGAAAGGCATTTAAAGTGCTAACTTTCCCACTAGGTGGCGTCGAGACAAGTCATGTCTACATTTTTTGGTGAAATACTTTAACTCGTCAAATATTATGGATGAGTGTTGATTTGCTTAAAATAATTGTTACCCTTTGTGCCATGCATAAAATCTTGTCTGAAAACATTAGTTTATCAATTAAATATTTTTTAAAATAATATTTTTATCCCTATTGAAGAGCTACTTGACGATGATAAGCATTTAAATCAACTAATAATAAAATTTTATACAGCGTAAGAAAAAAATCCCATTTTTATCAGAGCATCATTTTAGCCACAATAAAGATAATTTGATACCCACATCAAAGCTAAAATAAAGGGATGCGGTTTGATAAAAAAAACCCAAGCGAACGATGTTTACTTTCAAGAAAATTTGTAGGGTTATTGCCATAATAAAATTTCTTTAAAGGTCTTATGCTGAATAAAAGAGTCAGTTATAAATATTATGACCAATGTCTCCGGAAAAAAAAATCTTTATGTTTTGAAATACGAACTACATGAAATTTGTTCATCTGGCACTTAACAAAGAAATGACCGAAGAAAGAAACAAATCATTTTGATTTAACGATAAGGTCTTACTTGATGTGTCAGTAATTCATTATATAACTGTAGCAATACTCATCGGATAGTCTTATCCATCTCCACGGAATGCCTGAAGCTGTCTGTTATAGTTTCTCCAACACAAGGATACGTTTTTGCAATAACAATATCTAGGCTACTACGTTGATATGACCTTCAACTCCTTCATTCTTCAGGCTTTTTATAAAAAAAGAGCACTCCCATTTTCTTGAATCTTGTCACTAACGACTCTGCACTAAACAATTGGCCTACCCTGTGGCTGGTTCTCATATTTTTGCCAGAAACAATTCTTGATTTGCTCCAAAGATACTTATCTACATCAATAATGGCGAACTTCTTTAGTGTTTCATTTTAAATAAAAACTATATAACCAATTTTTGACTTAGGGGTAAACTGGCGAGAGCGTTACTAGAAGCGTAATATCGGGCTTTACGAACGTTACGGAGGCGAACGATAATAAATTTAAATTAATTTTGAGGTTCATTCTTCACATCGTGACAACAATGCTCAAATCCATAGTAATGACGTTTGGAATGGGTGCTGTTTATTGCTATTTATGCTGTCAATAGTTGTGTTGTTGTTTCTCACATTCTAAACGTTATAATCTAACTAATAACTAGCACTTTTTCGATTGGAATTTTTTGAATTTCCTGCTGCAAATGTGAATAAACATCGCTCTCTAACTAGAATCCGCATCAAAAAAGTTTTATTTTAAGCTTTGTAAGAATTAAATCAATAATCCCATTCTAAGCGTAGTTCCCATTATAAAATTAATAAAATTTTCGTTTAGAATCTGCGAACTCAGTGCATCGAAACGATTGATTTGTCAGGATTATTGGTAACATTCCAAACGAATCTTCATATAGATTCTTATTCACTGATGATTGAAATGGTTTCATTCGATGCCAGGAAGAAAATTAGATTAGATTACTAAAGAAGTATTTACTTCAGTCGTGTGGTCTAAATAACACTCGTATTTTTTTAGATCACTTTTTAAGTGGTATTAAAAACGATATATTTTTTTTAATTCTTTTCAGTTATTGTTTGTTACAGTTCAGCACTTTCAACTAAAACTAAAAACTATCTGGATATGGTTTTATAAATACAGGATTTGGTAAAATCACAAGAACTCTCACATCTCGATTAGAAAAATGTTGGTTACCAGGTTGATATCACCTGCACCACAGTTCCGGGTATTTTCTAAATACAACGCGATGAATGTGATTTTTTTTCGAATCACATTTTAGCAATCACAATTTTCAATCAAAACTTTTACTATTTATTATAAACTAATCCAACGCTTTGACGCTAAATGGATTTTCTTTATATAAAAATAGTCTTTCTTCACCAACTACCGCAAAATCACATTGATTTGAGTCACAAATGATACAAAGCGTGACCAAAAATTATCGCTCGTAAAATGTCAAAAACAGCCATTGATCCGCCTGCGGAGGAAACGCCAAATAACAATGTCGAAATTCTTGTCAAAAGTAATGATAAATTCATAGAAGGTGACAGCACAAAAGTCAGTAGTAAGGTAACAAGAAACGTTTATTATTTGGCAGTGTGATTTATTACTCCCTTCCGATACAAGGCGGGATGACTACCACTGCCTTTATTAAGAAAATGTAGGGGAAATTTAAGCGTCCCTTAAGTAAAGTTTACACAAGAGAAAACATAATTGTTGTTAGTTAATTTTTGACTTAAGTACCTACTGCTTCCCTTATAATAAACAATTTTATACGTTTCAATATCAACGCTGGTATTTGTTCAGCGTTGACTTGAGGTATTTACTTACTTACACATTCTTTAGCGGGACTAAAATATCTGCTGAAGTAAAGGCTGTGGGAGTTTCTTTTATATTCATGATGCTTTTGAGACTCGTTTGTCTGTTCTCATGGCTGCTTCTGTTATTGTTAGTGTGTGCATATTACACATTTAGGTTCAGTTGAGTTTGCTCGAGGAATACGTAGCGAAAACGAGTTGAAAGTCTTTATAAATTTTATTTGTACACGAAAAAATGTAACTCATTATTACAATTAAAATTTTGTAAGTAAAATTTGTACAGCTCTTAAGGTTATGTTTTCAAAAAACGAAGTTATTGTCATTTCCACAAAACGACCAAAAATCTACTTGTCATTATTAATTACTTGTTTTAATTTTTTCTCAAATTGACAATAAGAAAGTTGAGTCCTTTTTTTTATTTTTTTTTTTATCAATGTTCACATGCAGACTTAAATACTGCTATTTTTTTTTAAAGTTCGTTTTCATAATTAAATTAATTCTACAAGTTTGAATTTTATTGAGCCCGCGAAAACGCCGGCAAGAGCAAAATACCGTGCGGCAGAGTTCGTGACGTCAGCCGGATTGTGTGAAATATAAGGGAAAATATTTACAAAACCGAGACACGCTTAATATGGACGAAAAAAATAAATTAAAAAATTTGTATTAGTTACATATTAACTAGTACTAATCAATTCATTTACCGGAATTTCGAAAAAAAGTGCATTTTAATGGTTATTTTTTTAAATTTTAAAACACGAAATGTCATTTTTCAACAAAACTTGCAGCAGTTCCTAACATAGCGGCCGGTTAATTAACTAGAAGTAAGTAAAAGATTGGCCAGTATATAGTCTGCAATTTAACCCTAAATTTGGATTATCTAGACTCTAGACGTAGACATTTCGAATCATGCGTGGGCCGAAAAATTTGGTTGGTATTTTTGCTGTCAGTATTCCAACCACAATTTGTTTTTAATGATTTACCTCTCCAATGAAGTTAAAAAGTATATTTGTCTTAACGTTTTCCATTTGATCTGATTCCAGCCTTCTCGCTCTAACCTCTTCCCGCATTAATCAACCCGTCCGATTGCGGATTTTAAAGACCTTGATTAACAAACTCTTTGATCAGGTGTCTCGCTAGTCCAGGGTCCGTAAATTTGTTGGTTTAGTCGCCAGACCTCTGCCTCCCTAGTCCCTGAGACCCTTTTTGATTTATTCGGTGGCGCCCCGAGGGAGAGGCCCGGTGATTGGATCGCTTTCACTCGAATGAAGATGTCGCAAGGTACTCGCCAGGAGGATATTTTGCAATCGAGGGTCGTGAACGCCTTTCTAATTACAAAGTCCATTAAGTTTACTTATTGTGGAATTAATTAAATTAATTATTCACCACGCGAAAGTTTGTCACTTCGGCAAAATATTTTACGGCTATGGTGAAAAGTTTAAAACTATGAAAACGCCCTTGGTATCTCAAATTGTGTCTTATATAGGATTCTCAAAAATAAAAATTAAACGAAATTGGGACTTTGAAGGTGAAATACTTGCCTATATAAGACCTGCGCAAGTTCGACCGTAGATATTAATTGTTATTTATATATTTAATATAAATTTTCAACGCCTCGATGGGCTTTTACATAATAAGTATATAATACAGTGATATATATGTAATATAATGTTAAAATAAGAAAAATATAAACTTATAGCAATGAACATTATAAAAATGATAGGTATAAAGGTAAGTAAAAATATTATATTATAATAAAAGAGAAAAAGTAAAAATAAATTAAACTGAAATCAGTTTTAAATTGTAGATGGCATAAAAATAATAATATATAGTGTAGGTTAATATGAGAAATTTACAGATGAGTAATACAAGAAAAAGTTTATATTACAGAAAAACAAAAGAGAGTAACAAGTTTTTACATTATAGATAAATATAAATAATACAAAAATATATGCAACAGCTCTTACATTATAAAAATATGCTACATCAAAATATATCATGGTATCTCTTAAATAATGGTAACTCCTTTGATTATAACATATTTTATAATAATTTTAGTTATAATATATTGGTATTCATTTCACAATAAGTGTTAATTTTATAGATAAAGAATTCGAATATTTCTTAATAAGACCTCTATAATTCGAACAATTTTAATTAATTTATTTCGGCATACTCCTTCCTATGGTTTGAAATTCATCGTGATAAACATTCTCTATTAATGTTAATATTTATTTATTATAACTAATTCGAGTCTCAGTTGCCACCCAACCGCCGTAGGTGCAAGCTTTAATTTAATGAAAAAAAAATCATGATGAAATTAATTATTTATTTTTATTTATTATTTATTAACGCCCAGGTGGGCTCTTACATGAAATTATTACAAATTGAATAACAGTAATTTACAATTTCACCTTTATTTAATCAACATATCACTTGAAGAGAGAAAAATGTACTTGGAATAGCAATTTTATGCAAATAAAACATTTTGGCGGACATTCTCAATTCCAGGGTCCAGGAACTGTGCGCAAACCTTTGTGAAGCCGATAACATTGATCCTTACACAAAACGCTGTCTATCCAGGATTACCACAAATATATCCAAGGACCCAGATTCTCAAAAATATTGGCCTTATCCTCAGATGAATGAGTTGTCGGGGATGAAAGTGATGATGAAAATATATAAACAAATCCAGCAAAACAAAATGTTTGCTCCGTTGAACATGATTGATAAGCCAAAAGTCTTATCTAAAATGTAAACATTTTAAAAAATATATATGAAAGACACACATAGTCTTGAGGAAAATCATTTCCCTTAAAGTGTTTGTTATATTTAGAATTGAAGTGTGCTATGTATTGTGTGAGTTTTCATGTGGGTTTAAGTAAGATTGAGCAAAATTCCAAATTATTATGTCGTGTAATGTATTTTGCACAGACATAGCAATAATTTAATGTTGAGTCATAACAAATATTTAGGCTGAATTTAAGAGAAGGTAGCTAGGTATATTTTGAATTATTTTAAACAATGGTAATATATTTCTTGTGTTGAAGGTTGGCTTTACAAAACCATATTGAGTATTTTCAGGAAAGCAGCACATCCTTCACACTTTTGCATTGGCCTTATCTAGGCCCGCCCCGCATACAGTTTACTCGGCGGTGAAAGGACTCGTTGAATATGTAGGCAAATGGCAGCAATCCATTGCCGACGACAAAAAAGGGTGTCTCGGAGAGATTGACAGACGAGCGGGTGTCAGGAGCCGGCACTATCTACCCTTTACCCTCCACCCTTACCCGGTACCCGCGTAGCAACTTAAAGTGGATGAGACGAAACATACCCTCAAGGCGGTACGTGACTGCCGACTGTTGACTGCCGACTGTTGACTAGGCGACTTTGACTTGTATAATTAAAACAATAGATTCGAAACAAAAAGCATGTCTCACTCCACATAGTATTGAGGATTCTTGTGTTTTATCATCAAGGTCCTAAGAATAGAAGGTCAATATAATCCAATATAAACCAACAATATTTATACAGGAAGATATAAATTTTAATCTGTTGTAATATTTACGCTCTTAAAGCAATTTTTTTTTGACACCTAATTTAGCTAGTAATAATAACAATTTTATTACGTTATGAAATTAGGTAACTTAACTATCTACTTATGTAATAAGTCTAGTAGGCGGCTAGGCTGTGGCAAAACGAAGAATTCCAAATTGAAAATTCGCAAAAACATCATTCGGAGATATTGAGGTTTGAAGTTTAGAATTTATTTGTTATTAAAATAACATATCAATTCTAAACTTCAAACTTCAATGTCTCCGAATGATGTTTTGGCGGATTCGTGAATTGGAATTCTTCGTTTTGCCACCGCTTAGCCGCCTCCTAGTAATAACTGTGATATAAACCTGACTTAAATACCATACTAGTAGACGCTAATATAGATAATATTCACTCTGATGTTAAGTGACTTGCTTTGCATTTTTATATGGAACATTTAAATAAAATATATCTTGCCATTAACTCACATTTAAAGTTACAAGTAATTTAATTTTCATAATTTATTTATTTAATCTAAAAAATAAATTATCAAATCCATAAATAAACCAGTAAGAATTGGATTTTGATAAATCAGAGCTCACGTATTATATCGTATAATTCACATATTATTTTATCTTTGCATATAAAAATCTCGTGTCACAATGTTCGTCCGAGGTAAAATCCGAAAATACTTAACCAATTTTGATTAAATTTGACTTACTGTGTGTTATTTGGACCAACTTAAAAGATAGGATAGTTTTTATCTCGATTATTGATCTCAATATTTATTATTGCGAATTAAATGTTTTTTTATAGGACAATTATTTTAAGTACTATAAGATTCGGACAGATGGCGGTGTGAGATAATTTTTTGATACAACACTTGGTTATCTAGATTAGGTAACCATCCAGCAGATGGCGTTGTGTTTCGTTAGCCACAGCAAAGCGTGGGCGGGTCAGCTATTATCGTATAAAGACATTATTTTGATTATTTTACGATAAAATCAGAATTTGCTTTGTTTAACGGAACAAGATCGCTAAGAAAACAAACTCGATAATGTTATTTGGATATTATATTTCTGTTAAAATAAGTAGACGTTTCAATATGAGAATAAAAGTATTCTTTTGACCAAAATCGAACCGAGTAAGGTAAGAAAACATAAAAAGTTATCGTCCTTCTTCTAACAATCCAATGTTGATACAGCAGGCAATTTGACTATACAAAAATAGAGTTATATAAAATTCCAGTCGTTTGAATGCATGAACGAATAGAAAAGAGTTCTTGGAACAAAGGACTATTCCATTATTCCATAATAATAAGGTTGCCATTTGTAGGATTTTGTGAATGGAAATCTAATATTGTTAACTATACTATCTAAAGAACTGTGATATTATTCCATGGTATTTATTTATAATTGAATATTATTGTCATATTTGTTTAAAAAAATTACGTGATTTCATCTCTATTTATTTTGTGGATTTGTAGGTCTTTTTTTATATAGAAATCTCACAAGAGTCCTAACTGCTCCCTTCTGGAGCCAGTGAGACTATGGCATCCCCAATTGGAGTATGTTGTGAGGCTGAAGGTAAGTGGGGAAGGGAAGGAGATGGGGAAGAGGAAGGTGGGAAAGTACCTGGCTATTCAGATCTAGTCACTAAACACGGCTAAAGCCATTATTAAGCAACGTTTCAATTCTGAATGATGGTCTTACACCAGGGCGATACTGAGAGTATCTTCCACTCTGAGCTCTATCTTGGCATCCGTATATTGTCTTATCCGTATATCGTGTTACCTTGTATATGAAAGCATACATTATTTCTGTTTTTTTTTTTATTTCACAGAAAAGGGTGCATAAACGACCCAATAATATCTATTTGATCTTTTTCAACGATTGAATATCGCAGAAACATATACATATATATAAATACATTGATACTGGTTCACCTAGAAATTTTGACTAATGTAACATTGTAACCAAAATACAAATTTAAAGAAATTCACACACATGCTCACCTCACATTCTTAGTTATGTATAATATTATATTAGTTCACTGGAGCGATTTTTGATCTACATATGCGCCATTTTAAATGTCTACGATTGTTTTTCGAATTAAAAAAGCCAATTATCTCTTGATTCAGCAAAATTAAAAAAATATATATATATATATATTTATTTTTTTAGCAAATCCAAACATAAAGATTTATCGTCCTACACACTCCTTAACTAACAATTATTCTAGCAAGTTCAGTATGAAGAATATTTTTTTTTCTTAAAATTTTGTTCATATGAAGCAGATATTGTGTGATATGACATTATAATTTAAAATAAACAATAACTTAGTAAACACCACTTTTATTTTATTACATACTTTATGCCGACCGGACAACTGTAGCTTCTTCAGGCCCCCTAGCACACTTGATTGATAAGGATTGATAGAATAACTTTCGGTAACTTCTCATCGTTCTCTAGGACAACTGCACATCGCTAACAAACAAATAACAGTTGATGTCGAATATATTAAGTACATTTAGTCATTGTTAATTATCATTTATTCGTTGGCGATCTGCAATCATGATAGGGAATGATGAGAATTTACCGAAAGTTATACTATCAATCCTTATCGATCAACAGGATAACTATTGGTGACTTCTCGTCGTTCCCTAGGACAACTGCACATCGCTAACGTACAAACAACAGTTGATGTCGATTATGTTAAGGACACTTATTCATTGTGATTTGTCACTTATTCGCTGGCGATCTGTAATCATGCTAGGAAAGGATGAGAAGATACCGATAGTTATGCTATCGATCGTTATCGATCGAGTGTGCTAGCATGGTCGATCGATAAGGATCGGTAGGATAATTGTCGGTAACTTCTCATCGTTCCCTAGGACAAGTGCAGATCGCAAACGTACAAACAACAGTTGATATCTAATACATTAAGGACAATTAGTCCTTGTGAACTGTCACCTTTTCGTTTGCGATCTGCAGTTGTTCTAGGGAACGATGAGAAGTTACCGACAATTATCCTACCGATCCTTATCGATCGACCATGCTAGCACCCCTGTGTAGAGATTATACTGCTCTAAAGAAGCCTGGGTTATAGCGAAAACCGGTCAGCATAAAGTATGCATATAAAAAGTGGTGTAGGTCTACTAAGTTATGGTTTTATCTTAAAATTTAGGGTTACTTTTTACTTAGTCTAAACAAAAAAGTGTAAATCGCACCGAGCAGAAATAATGGGTGTTTTTACAAGATTGAGTTAAAATATTTTTAGATTTTGATAAATGGAAAATATACTAACAATTTTCCAAAGTGTCAATCTGCCTGACTGATATGGTTGTTTTGGGATGAACCTTTTAGATGTTCGGTTTTATTTGGACGAGTCCAGTTGGTAGGGGGAGGGAGAGTAAAAATTGGACGTTTCGTGTAGGACGATCAATCTTCTTGTCGAGACATTGACGGGGTATTTGTTTTGTGGGCAGCCTTTTCCTACACCCTGTAGTTGTAATTTTTTTCTGACCAACAGATGTCGCATCGTAAATCTTCAATTCGTCAATAATATTTCCGTTCAGAGATAATATCAAGATTTTTTTATTGTATCATCCTAATATTTCATGTTCATAAAGGAAATAATTATAACAGGAAAAATTTTTAAAAGCTATAATATTTCTTATTCAAAATATTTGTGTTGTTTTTAATGGTTCCATACTTCGTAATGAACAAATAAAAAATACGGAAGGTATTTAGTTTATTTTTTTAGTTATTTTTCTGTGGAACTTTAATAAAATAACTAGCTTTTGCCCGTTGCAAGGCAACTAATTGGTTAAAGCACTAAGCGATTTGACGTTTGAATGTGGATGAAGCAAGAAGTGTGTGTGTCTACATTTTTTAAAAATTAAATATTTGAAAAAAAAAATCGATGTTTGAATGTGGATGAAGCAAGGATTGTGAGAACTACTCAAAGGGACCTGTGAGTTAATCGCTCAATTTTGTACACCCGCTACTTAGCCACTTTGGTCGCCCTGGTTAAGGCGTTCAGTATGGGCCTTTTCTCGCTAAAAGGGCCCTAGAAGTTTACGGCTCAATTTTTTCACTAATAAATTGTTTCTAAATTATATGATATGCACTCACTTTTCTAATAACTCCCGTTACACCTATTTAAATTTTTTGTATGAATTTGATAACGCCAAATCTCTGCATTATATAAAGAAAACTTCGCGGGCTTGCGCACAATAACTCACCAAAGTTTTATCGCAATCGGATGAATATTATTGTAGATAATTTCATTACGCTAGAGCTCATTATTATATTTTAAAACCATTTCGAGCATGCACACATCATATCCCCAAAGTTTCATCGCAATCGGATGAATAGTATTGGAAATAATTTCATAATGCCAGAGCTTATTCTTATATATAGAAACCATCCCTAGCATGCCAACATCGAATTCCCAAAGTTTCATCTCAATCGGATGAAAAGTAAAGTAAATAATTTCATTACGCCAGAGCTTACTTTTATGCATAAAAACCATCCCAGGCATGCACACATCAAATCTCCAAAGTTTCATCTCAATCGGGTGAATAGTATATGAAATAATTTGATAACGCCAGAGCTTATTATTACGCATAGAAACCATCCCGGACATGCACACATCAAATCCCCAAAGTTTCATCGCAATCAGATGAATAGTATAGGAAATAATTTCTTAGAGCCAGAGCTTACTATTATGCGTAGAAACCAACCCGGGCATGCACACATCAAATACCAAAAGTTTTGTCGCAATCAGATGAAAAGTATTGGAAAAAAAATCATAACGCCAGAGCTTACTCTTTTATGTTCAAACCATCCCGAGTATCCAACATCAAATTCCCAAAGTTTCATCTCAATCGGATGGAAAGTATAGGAAATAATTTCATAACGCCAGATCTTACCATTATGCGTAAATAATTTCATAATTCCAGAGCTTACTATTATGCGTAGAAACCAACCCGGGCATGCACACATCAAAGCTCAAAAGTTTTGTCGCAATCAAATGAATAGTATTGGAAAAAATTTCATAACGCCAGAGCTTACTCTTTTACATAGAAACCATCCCGAGCATGTCAACATCGAATTCCTAGAGTTTCATCTCAATCGGATGAAAATTAAAGGAAATATTTTCATAACGCCAGAGCTTACTTTTATGCATAAAAACCATCCCAGGCATGCACACATCAAATTTCCAAAGTTTCATCTCGATCGGGTGAATAGTATATAAAATAATTTCATAAAGCCAGAGCTTACTATTATGCGTAGAAACCAACCCGGGCATGCACACATCAAATCCCAAAAGTTTTGTCGCCATCAGATGAATAGTATTGGAAAAAAAACCTACCTAACCCTCAAACAAAAAATATTTGTTCAACAAAAAACCATCTTATCAAACTCAATTTTACTGCAGCAAAAAAATTACACAAAGAAATTCTTTAACAATATCCGGCTACCCGTGCACACGTATAATTATTTTTATTTTAAAATTGAATAATGTCCAAAGTAAACGAACGAATCCTGACCGATCTATTTTTCGATTTATATGCATATAAAAAATCTGTAGCACTGCATCGAACCCACCTAATTTATAAAAAGTACCTTCATACATACCTACCTACCCAGAGTACCTGTTCAGTACTTAGTTCCTACCTACCTGCATATCTACCTACCCCCGTGTACACCTACATTTTTTTGGAAATATCCATCTTTGGTTACTTTTTTTTATTTTATATCATATTTTTTTTGTGATTTAAAGGAAAGAAGTTCTTACTTAGAGTAAATATCGATATTTGAATTCAATGCAATCCGCATGCCTACTGAACTCCCTGATTGGACAGTCGAAATGAACGACAGGGTCCGGCAAAATTTCCTCACTCATTATTACAAAAACCAATCGATTAAAAAAATGATTTTTTTTTTAAATCGACTCTTTAATATTTTTTTTATGGAAATGACATCTTTCAAGTATCCACCTTTTGATGTCACGGACGCCATAACTCTTTTCGTAATCAATAATTATTAATAACGATAAATGTATAGAAAATTAGAAAAAAAACTTTGCATCTTATTTAGATAAATTTTAATGCGCCGCAAAAACGTTGGTCGCAAACGCAAGACAATATTTTCTAAACAAAAAAAATTAAGGAAAAAATCATGAGTTTTAATAAAAAAATTAATCAGTATATTTCGAGCGGAATTTTTTTTACCACCCTGTTTCTGAATTTGAATTAAAAGACCGACAAACTGCAATCGGCATTTTTCCAGAAGAAACGCATTTAGTACCTACCATCTTTGGTGATTTCTCTTAATTTCAAACCATTTATTTGTAATTCGATGGAGCAAAGTAGGTACCTACCCAGTGATTATTATTATACCAATCCACCTGACCAGTAATATTTTTAAATCTTGTATAATTTGTTAGCGGATTTTTCATGGATTTTTTTGTAAAATGTCAAATTTTTAGCTCGATATTGTGGAATATTTTCAATGGAATGCCACTAAAAAAACGATTGAATAAGTTTTCGAAACCTTTTGCCATTGAATATATCAAAAAACATTTACGCCAGAGGCCGTCATTTTGACGCAATTTCGTTTGCAAATGAAGGATTCTCAAATACGCCAAAGCTCAATTTTTTTAAAGGCTAAAGTCTAATTTTTTGTTCAGGCCCTAGCACGCTTGCTCTATAACGATCGGTAGGATAACTATCGGTAACTTCTCATCGTTCCCTAGGACAACTGCACATCGCTAACGAACAAACAACAGTTGATGTCGAATATGTTAAGGACACTTAGTCATTGTGAACTGTCACTTATTCGTTGGCGATCTGTAGTCATGCTAGGGAACGATGAGAAGTTACCGATAGTTATCCTATCGATCGTTATAGAGCGAGCGTGCTAGGGCCTCTGACCTACCGCAAAAGCCGTGAGGATCTTACGCTAAAAAAATTCGCTGGATGGGTAGGCCAACGCCTCTGCAATAGCTCATTTCAAGTGGTTCGCTATGTTTGTTGATTTAGAAGTGGTGCCTGGGTTCATGAGGTTTGTTCTGGTCTTGGCGGTGGATTCGTCTGCCCACCAATTTCGTGGCAGACCAGATCGGAAGAGACTGGTTTAGGGAGACTTTTTGGGTTCTTCAGCAAAGCTCTCTCGGAACATCACCTTGCACCGCAGTGGGAGGGATAAAATCATTCGTCCGTCACTCCACACACTGATCCCCAGATTCCTACCCACCCCTCATAACTTTTTCCTTACCAGAACATCATCTCCTTACCTTCCTAAAAAGAACCCTTCACACAGCATCCCCAAAGATGACATAGGCCCTGAGAGGAATTATTTTCGTCCGTCACTCCACACACTGATCCCCAGATTCCTACCCACCCCTCATAACTTTTTCCTTACCAGAACATCATCTCCTTACTTTCCTAAAAATAACCCTTCACACAGCATCCCCAAAGATGACATAGGCCCTGAGAGGAATTATTTTCTTCAAGGCCTCCTGTGTAGAGCTATTATAAAAATTAAATAAACTTCTCTTTTCCCGGTAGATTTTCCTAATTTTGTTTTAAATTAGTCGAGTAAGATCCATAGTTTATGCATAAACATTCACACGAAAAAGCCCGCCCTTAGGATTGTGTGTATTGGTGCATATAACGATGCAAAACGTCACTGACATACATCTTTTTGCCAACCTGAATATATTTAGATATTCTTAAATCGACTCAGATTAACCGGTTATAAAGGGTTTGGTCATCCAACAAATGATTCACGGGGTGGCAGTACCAATGCACACCACCCACGCCGAATGATATTATAATAACACTATTGTGCACTATTTAAAGAAGTACCTACACCATTTGGCAAAAAAAAAATGGATTATCCTGAGTTATTTAAACAGTTTTATTCATCATGTTAAATTCTCAATATTTGAAAAATAACGTTCCCACCCAAGTAGGTACCTACCCACTGGTAAATTATTTTCTATGATCTCGGCAGCCTGAACCGTTCGAATTTTATTTGTCTTTACAAAAGTACCTACCCAGCAATTAAAAACAACGTTATGTAGCTGGCCGGCAACATTTAACCTGTTTTTATTTTGCATTTCTTCATAAACGTCAGAATTTTTTCAACTTTTGAAGATGTATGCTGAAATAATTTACATGAAATGTGGTAAATGTAATGTATTATTGGAGTTCGGAAATCTATGGTTTTCAAAATTATAGAAAAACATCTTATCCACATATGCTATTTTTGACGTAATATTGATATACATGAGACTCGTCCAAATGTCAAATTTACATGCGAGACGCCATAGAATAATTTTCAAAAATGCCCCAACATTTCAGTACTTTGAAGGTCTGACGATAAATTTTTCCTTAATAAAGCATTTTTTTTTACTGGCTACGAACATTTTAACAGTTTTGATCTCGGAATTTTTTTCGTAAACGTCAGAAATTACCGACGTTTGAAAACGAATCCTGACAAAATTTCCATGAAAAGTCACAAATATAATATATTATTAATGTTCCGAAACCTGTCGTAGTCGCAATAATATAAAAACATCTAAGCCGGGAATCTTTTTTAAGTCGCAATTTTGATTTACCTCGAGGCTCGTCGAAATGTAAAATTTTGAGGTGAGACGCCTTATATTTAAAAAAATATACACTTTACGATTTCAGTACTGAGGCTCTTTCAGAAATTTTTCGTGAAGGTCTGACGATAAATTTTTCCTTTTTTGATGGGCGAACCTGGCGGCTGGAAATACAACTTTGAATTTCATCGTCGAATAATGAGCGCTTCTAGTTTTCGCCGCTAGGTTTTCATACATCAGTTTTATTAGCAGTTTATTTTTTTTGCATCAGTTTTTTTTATATGAAAATTAGCAATTGGTAAAATTCTGGCTGAATTTTTCCCATACAAATCAGGTCTGAAAAAATCGTATGTATTTTTATCCACGGTCGATGTCTCGCGAAAATCAGCTTTCGGGTCGGTTAAACTTAAGGGGGAGAGTGGTCGTTTTTCGCGAGACTGCGATTGACTTAAAATCTGGTGGTTACGAGCATTAATATATACTAGCTTTTGCCCGTTGCAAGGCAACTAATTGGTTAAAGCACTAAGCGATTTGACGTTTGAATGTGGATGAAGCAAGAAGTGTGTGTGTCTAAATTTTTTAAAAATTAAATATTTGAAAAAAAAAATCGATGTTTGAATGTGGATGAAGCAAGGATTTTGAGAACTACTCAAAGGGTCTTGTGAGTTAATCGCTCAATTTTGTACACCCGCTACTTAGCCACTTTGGTCGCCCTGGTTAAGGCGTTCAGTATGGGCCTTTTCTCGCAAAAAGGGGCCTAGAAGTTTACGGTTCAATTTTTTCACTAATAAATTGTTTCTAAATTATATGATATGCACTCACTTTTCTAATAACTCCCGTTACACCTATTTAAATTTTTTGTACAAATTTGATAACGCCAAAGCTCTGCATTATATAAAGAAAACTTCGCGGGCTTGCGCACAATAACTCACCAAAGTTTCATCGCAATCGGATGAATATTATTGTAGATAATTTCATTACGCTAGAGCTCATTATTATATTTTAAAACCATTTCGAGCATGCACACATCATATCCCCAAAGTTTCATCGCAATCGGATGAATAGTATTGGAAATAAGTTCATAATGCCAGAGCTTATTCTTATATATAGAAACCATCCATAGCATGCCAACATCGAATTCCCAAAGTTTCATCTCAATCGGATGAAAAGTAAAGTAAATAATTTCATTACGCCAGAGCTTACTTTTATGCATAAAAACCATCCCAGGCATGCACACATCAAATCTCCAAAGTTTCATCTCAATCGGGTGAATAGTATATGAAATAATTTGATAACGCCAGAGCTTACTATTACGCATAGAAACCATCCCGGACATGCACACATCAAATCCCCAAAGTTTCATCGCAATCGGATGAATAGTATAGGAAATAATTTCAAAAAGCCAGAGCTTACTATTATGCGTAGAAACCAACCCGGGCATGCACACATCAAATCCCAAAAGTTTTGTCGCAATCAGATGAATAGTATTGGAAAAAATTTCATAACGCCAGAGCTTACTCTTTTACATAGAAACCATCCCGAGCATGCCAACATCGAATTCCCAAAGTTTCATCTCAATCGGATGGAAAGTATAGGAAATAATTTCATAACGCCAGATCTTACCATTATGCGTAAATAATTTCATAATTCCAGAGCTTACTATTATGCGTAGAAACCAACCCGGGCATGCACACATCATAGCTCAAAAGTTTTGTCGCAATCAAATGAATAGTATTGGAAAAAATTTCATAACGCCAGAGCTTACTCTTTTACATAGAAACCATCCCGAGCATGCCAACATCGAATTCCCAAAGTTTCATCTCGATCGGGTGAATGAAAATATAAAATAATTTCATAAAGCCAGAGCTTACTATTATGCGTAGAAACCAACCCGGGCATGCACACATCAAATCCCAAAAGTTTTGTCGCCATCAGATGAATAGTATTGGAAACAAACCTACCTAACCCTCAAACAAAAAATATTTGTTCATTTACCTACGTAATTTCTAAAAAAAAAAAAACATTGCAATTTTATTACTTATCAAAAAAACCATCTTATCAAACTCAATTTTACTGCAGCAAAAAAATTACACAAAGAAATTCTTTAACAATATCCGGGTACCCGTGCACACGTATAATTATTTTTATTTTAAAATTTAATAATGTCCAAAGTAAACGAACGAATCCTGTCCGATCTATTTTTCGATTTATATGCATATAAAAAATCTGTAGCACTGCATCGAACCCACCTAATTTATAAAAAGTACCTTCATACATACCTACCTACCCAGAGTACCTGTTCAGTACTTAGTTCCTACCTACCTGCATATCTACCTACCCCCGTGTACACCTACATTTCTTTGGTTACTTATTTTTATTTTATATCATAATTTTTTTGTGATTTAAAGGAAAGAAGTTCTTACTTACAGTAAATATCGATATTTGAATTCAATGGAATACCATGTCTAGTGTATTCCACCTCCACCTAATACCACCTCCCTGATTGGTCAGTCAAAATGAACGACAGGGTCCGGCAAAATTTCCTCACTCATTATTACAAAAACCAATCGATTAAAAAAATGACTTTTTTTTAAAATCGACTCTTTAATATTTTTTTATGGAAGTGACATCTTTCAAGTGTCCACCTTTTGATGTCACGGACGCCATAACTCTTTTCGTAATCAATAATTATTAATAACGATAAATGTATAGAAAATTAGAAAAAAAACTTTGCATCTTATTTAGATAAATTTTAATGCGCCGCAAAAACGTTGGTCGCAAACGGACGACAATATTTTCTAAACAAAAAAAAATTAAGGAAAAAATCATGAGTTTTAATAAAAAAATTAATCAGTATATTTCGAGCGGAATTTTTTTTACCACCCTGTTTCTGAATTTGAATTAAAAGACCGACAAAATGCAATCGGCATTTTTCCAGAAGAAACGCATTTAGTACCTACCATCTTTGGTGATTTCTCTTAATTTCAAACCATTTATTTGTAATTCGATGGAGCAAAGTAGGTACCTACCCAGTGATTATTATTATACCAATCCACCTGACCAGTAATATTTTTAAATCTTGTAAAATTTGTTAGCGGATTTTTCATTGATTTTTTTGTAAAATATCAAATTTTTAGCTCGATATTGTGGAATATTTTCAATGGAATGCCACTAAAAAAACGGTTGAATAAGTTTTCGAAACCTTTTGCCATTGAATATATCAAAAAACATTTACGCCAGAGGCCGTCATTTTGACGCAATTTCGTTTGCAAATGAAGGATTCTCAAATACGCCAAAGTTCAATTTTTTTAAAGGCTAAAGTCTAATTTTTTTGTTCAGGCCCTAGCACGCTTGCTCTATAACGATCGGTAGGATAACTATCGGTAACTTCTCATCGTTCCCTAGGACAACTGCACATCGCTAACGAACAAACAACAGTTGATGTCGAATATGTTAAGGACACTTAGTCATTGTGAACTGTCACTTATTCGTTGGCGATCTGAAGTCATGCTAGGGAACGATGAGAAGTTACCGATAGTTATCCTATCGATCGTTATAGAGCGAGCGTGCTAGGGCCTCTGACCTACCGCAAAAGCCGTGAGGATCTTACGCTAAAAAAATTCGCTGGGTGGGTAGGCCAACGCCTCTGCAATAGGTCATTTCAAGTGGTTCGCTATGTTTGTTGATTTAGAAGTGGTGCCTGGGTTCATGAGGTTTGTCCTGGTCTTGGCGGTGGATTCGTCTGCCCACCAATTTCGTGGCAGACCAGATCGGAAGAGACTGGTTTAGGGAGACTTTTTGGCTTCTTCAGCAAAGCTCTCTTGGAACATCACCTTGCACCGCAGTGGGAGGGATAAAATCATTCGTCCGTCACTCCACACACTGATCCCCAGATTCCTACCCACCCCTCATAACTTTTTCCTTACCAGAACATCATCTCCTTACTTTCCTAAAAAGAACCCTTCACACAGCATCCCCAAAGATGACATAGGCCCTGAGAGGAATTATTTTCGTCCGTCACTCCACACACTGATCCCCAGATTCCTACCCACCCCTCATAACTTTTTCCTTACCAGAACATCATCTCCTTACTTTCCTAAAAAGAACCCTTCACACAGCATCCCCAAAGATAACATAGGCCCTGAGAGGAATTATTTTCTTCAAGGCCTCCTGTGTAGAGCTATTATAAAAATTAAATAAACTTCTCTTTTCCCGGTAGATTTTTTCTAATTTTGTTTTAAATTAGTCGAGTAAGATCCATAGTTTGTGTATAAAAAATGCATAAACATTCACACGAAAAAGCCCGCCCTTAGGATTGTGTGTATTGGTGCATATAACGATGCAAAACGTCACTGAGATACATCTTTTTGCCAACCTGAATATATTTAGATATTCTTAAATCGACTCAGATTAACCGGTTATAAAGGGTTTGGTCATCCAATAAATGATTCACGGGGTGGCAGTACCAATGCACACCACCCACGCTGAATGATATTAGAATAACACTATTGTGCACTATTTAAAAAAGTACCTACGCCATTTGGCAAAAAAAAAATGGATTATCCTGAGTTATTTAAACAGTTTTATTCATCATGTTAAATTCTCAATATTTGAAAAATAACGTTCCCACCCAATTAGGTACCTACCCACTGGTAAATTATTTTCTATGATCTCAGCAGCCTGAACCGTTCGAATTTTATTTGTCTGTACAAAAGTACCTACACAGCAATTAAAATAAACGTTATGTAGCTGGCCGGTAACATTTCACCTGTTTTCAATTTTCCTTTCCTTCATAAACGTCAGAATTTTTTCAACTTTTGAAGATGTATCCTGAAATAATTTACATGAAATGTGGTAAATGTAATGTATTATTGGAGTTCGGAAATCTATGGTTTTCAAAATTATAGAAAAACATCTTATCCACATATGCTATTTTTGATGTAATATTGATATACATGAGACTCGTCAAAATGTCAAATTTACATGCGAGACGCCATAGAATAATTTTCAAAAATGCCCCAACATTTCAGTACTTTGAAGGTCTGACGATAAATTTTTCCTTAATAAAGCATTTTTTTTTACTGGCTACGAACATTTTAACAGTTTTTAACTCGGAATTTTTTTCGTAAACGTCAGAAATTACCGACGTTTGAAAACGAATCCTGACAAAATTTCCATGAAAAGTCACAAATATAATATATTATTAATGTTCCGAAACCTGTCGTAGTCGCAATAATATAAAAACATCTAAGCCGGGAATCTTTTTTAAGTCGCAATTTTGATTTACCTCGAGGCTCGTCGAAAAGTAAAATTTTGAGGTGAGAAGCCTTATATTTAAAAAAATATACACTTTACGATTTTAGTACTGAGGCTCTTTCACAAATTTTTCGTGAAGGTCTGACGATAAATATTTCCTTTTTTGACTGGCGAACCTGGCGGCTGGCAATATAACTTTGAATTTCTTCGTCGAATAATGAGCGCTTCTAGTTTACGCCGCTAGGTTTTCATACATCAGTTTTATTAGTAGTTTATTTTTTTTGTATCCGTTTTTTTATATGAAAATTTGCAATTGGTAAAACTTCTGGCTGAATTTTTCCCATACAAATCAGGTCTGAAAAAATCGTATGTGATTTCATCCACGGTCCCTGTCTCGCTATAATCAGCTTTCGGGTCGGTTAAACTTAAGGGGGAGAGTGGTCGTTTTTCGCCTGCAGGGCTTGTCTTAAAATATGGTCGTTTAGAGCATTAATATATATACTAGCTTTTGCCCGTTGCAACGCAACTAATTGGTTAAAGCACTAAGCGATTTGACGTTTGAATGTGGATGAAGCAAGAAGTGTGTGTGTCTACTTTTTTTTAAAATTAAATATTTGAAAAAAAAAATCGATGTTTGAATGTGGATGAAGCAAGGATTGTGAGAACTACTCAAAGGGTCCTGTGAGTTAATCGCTCAATTTTGAACACCCGCTACTTAGCCACTTTGGTCGCCCTGGTTAAGGCGTTCAGTATGGGCCTTTTCTCGCAAAAAGGGACCTAGAAGTTTACGGCTCAATTTTTTCACTAATAAATTGTTTCTAAATTATATGATATGCACTCACTTTTCTAATAACTCCCGTTACACCTATTTAAATTTTTTGTACAAATTTGATAACGCCAAAGCTCTGCATTATATAAAGAAAACTTCGCGGGCTTGCGCACAATAACTCACCAAAGTTTCATCGCAATCGGATGAATATTATTGTAGATAATTTCATTACGCTAGAGCTCATTATTATATTTTAAAACCATTTCGAGCATGCACACATCATATCCCCAAAGTTTCATCGCAATCGGATGAATAGTATTGGAAATAAGTTCATAATGCCAGAGCTTATTCTTATATATAGAAACCATCCATAGCATGCCAACATCGAATTCCCAAAGTTTCATCTCAATCGGATGAAAAGTAAAGTAAATAATTTCATTACGCCAGAGCTTACTTTTATGCATAAAAACCATCCCAGGCATGCACACATCAAATCTCCAAAGTTTCATCTCAATCGGGTGAATAGTATATGAAATAATTTGATAACGCCAGAGCTTACTATTACGCATAGAAACCATCCCGGACATGCACACATCAAATCCCCAAAGTTTCATCGCAATCGGATGAATAGTATAGGAAATAATTTCAAAAAGCCAGAGCTTACTATTATGCGTAGAAACCAACCCGGGCATGCACACATCAAATCCCAAAAGTTTTGTCGCAATCAGATGAATAGTATTGGAAAAAATTTCATAACGCCAGAGCTTACTCTTTTACATAGAAACCATCCCGAGCATGCCAACATCGAATTCCCAAAGTTTCATCTCAATCGGATGGAAAGTATAGGAAATAATTTCATAACGCCAGATCTTACCATTATGCGTAAATAATTTCATAATTCCAGAGCTTACTATTATGCGTAGAAACCAACCCGGGCATGCACACATCAAAGCTCAAAAGTTTTGTCGCAATCAAATGAATAGTATTGGAAAAAAATTCATAACGCCAGAGCTTACTCTTTTACATAGAAACCATCCCGAGCATGCCAACATCGAATTCCCAAAGTTTCATCTCGATCGGGTGAATGAAAATATAAAATAATTTCATAAAGCCAGAGCTTACTATTATGCGTAGAAACCAACCCGGGCATGCACACATCAAATCCCAAAAGTTTTGTCGCCATCAGATGAATAGTATTGGAAAAAAACCTACCTAACCTCAAACAAAAAATATTTGTTCATTTACCTACGTAATTTCTAAAAAAAAAAAAACATTGCAATTTTATTACTTATCAAAAAAACCATCCACAGTGAACTCCTGATTGGACAGTCGAAATGAACGACAGGGTCCGGCAAAATTTCCTCACTCATTATTACAAAAACCAATCGATTAAAAAATTGACTTTTTTTTTTTAATCGAATCTTTAATATTTTTTTATGGAAATGACATCTTTCAAGTATCCACCTTTTGATGTCACGGACGCCATAACTCTTTTCGTAATCAATAATTATTAATAACGATAAATGTATAGAAAATTAGAAAAAAAACTTTGCATCTTATTTAGATAAATTTTAATGCGCCGCAAAAACGTTGGTCGCAAACGCAAGACAATATTTTCTAAACAAAAAAAATTAAGGAAAAAATCATGAGTTTTAATAAAAAAATTAATCAGTATATTTCGAGCGGAATTTTTTTTACCACCCTGTTTCTGAATTTGAATTAAAAGACCGACAAACTGCAATCGGCATTTTTCCAGAAGAAACGCATTTAGTACCTACCATCTTTGGTGATTTCTCTTAATTTCAAACCATTTATTTGTAATTCGATGGAGCAAAGTAGGTACCTACCCAGTGATTATTATTATACCAATCCACCTGACCAGTAATATTTTTAAATCTTGTATAATTTGTTAGCGGATTTTTCATGGATTTTTTTGTAAAATGTCAAATTTTTAGCTCGATATTGTGGAATATTTTCAATGGAATGCCACTAAAAAAACGGTTGAATAAGTTTTCGAAACCTTTTGCCATTGAATATATCAAAAAACATTTACGCCAGAGGCCGTCATTTTGACGCAATTTCGTTTGCAAATGAAGGATTCTCAAATACGCCAAAGCTCAATTTTTTTAAAGGCTAAAGTCTAATTTTTTGTTCAGGCCCTAGCACGCTTGCTCTATAACGATCGGTAGGATAACTATCGGTAACTTCTCATCGTTCCCTAGGACAACTGCACATCGCTAACGAACAAACAACAGTTGATGTCGAATATGTTAAGGACACTTAGTCATTGTGAACTGTCACTTATTCGTTGGCGATCTGTAGTCATGCTAGGGAACGATGAGAAGTTACCGATAGTTATCCTATCGATCGTTATAGAGCGAGCGTGCTAGGGCCTCTGACCTACCGCAAAAGCCGTGAGGATCTTACGCTAAAAAAATTCGCTGGGTGGGTAGGCCAACGCCTCTGCAATAGGTCATTTCAAGTGGTTCGCTATGTTTGTTGATTTAGAAGTGGTGCCTGGGTTCATGAGGTTTGTTCTGGTCTTGGCGGTGGATTCGTCTGCCCACCAATTTCGTGGCAGACCAGATCGGAAGAGACTGGTTTAGGGAGACTTTTTGGGTTCTTCAGCAAAGCTCTCTCGGAACATCACCTTGCACCGCAGTGGGAGGGATAAAATCATTCGTCCGTCACTCCACACACTGATCCCCAGATTCCTACCCACCCCTCATAACTTTTTCCTTACCAGAACATCATCTCCTTACCTTCCTAAAAAGAACCCTTCACACAGCATCCCCAAAGATGACATAGGCCCTGAGAGGAATTATTTTCGTCCGTCACTCCACACACTGATCCCCAGATTCCTACCCACCCCTCATAACTTTTTCCTTACCAGAACATCATCTCCTTACTTTCCTAAAAATAACCCTTCACACAGCATCCCCAAAGATGACATAGGCCCTGAGAGGAATTATTTTCTTCAAGGCCTCCTGTGTAGAGCTATTATAAAAATTAAATAAACTTCTCTTTTCCCGGTAGATTTTCCTAATTTTGTTTTAAATTAGTCGAGTAAGATCCATAGTTTATGCATAAACATTCACACGAAAAAGCCCGCCCTTAGGATTGTGTGTATTGGTGCATATAACGATGCAAAACGTCACTGAGATACATCTTTTTGCCAACCTGAATATATTTAGATATTCTTAAATCGACTCAGATTAACCGGTTATAAAGGGTTTGGTCATCCAATAAATGATTCACGGGGTGGCAGTACCAATGCACACCACCCACGCTGAATGATATTAGAATAACACTATTGTGCACTATTTAAAAAAGTACCTACGCCATTTGGCAAAAAAAAAATGGATTATCCTGAGTTATTTAAACAGTTTTATTCATCATGTTAAATTCTCAATATTTGAAAAATAACGTTCCCACCCAATTAGGTACCTACCCACTGGTAAATTATTTTCTATGATCTCAGCAGCCTGAACCGTTCGAATTTTATTTGTCTGTACAAAAGTACCTACACAGCAATTAAAATAAACGTTATGTAGCTGGCCGGTAACATATAACCTGTTTTCAATTTTCCTTTCCTTCATAAACGTCAGAATTTTTTCAACTTTTGAAGATGTATCCTGAAATAATTTACATGAAATGTGGTAAATGTAATGTATTATTGGAGTTCGGAAATCTATGGTTTTCAAAATTATAGAAAAACATCTTATCCACATATGCTATTTTTGACGTAATATTGATACACATGAGACTCGTCGAAATGTGAAATTTACATGCGAGACGCCATAGAATAATTTTCAAAAATGCCCCAACATTTCAGTACTTTGAAGGTCTGACGATAATTTTTTCCTTAATAAAGCATTTTACTCTACTGGCTGCGAACATTTTAACAGTTTTGAACTCGGAATTTTTTTCGTAAACGTCAGAAATTACCGACGTTTGAAAACGAATCCTGACAAAATTTCCATGAAAAGTCACAAATATAATATATTATTAATGTTCCGAAACCTGTCGTAGTCGCAATAATATAAAAACATCTAAGCCGGGAATCTTTTTTAAGTCGCAATTTTGATTTACCTCGAGGCTCGTCGAAATGTAAAATTTTGAGGTGAGACGCCATATATTTAAAAAATATACACTTTACGATTTTAGTACTGAGGCTCTTTCAGAAATTTTTCGTGAAGGTCTGACGATAAATTATTCCTTTTTTGAGGGGCGAACCTGGCGGCTGGAAATACAACTTTGAATTTCTTCGTCGAATAATGAGCGCTTCTAGTTTTCGCCGCTAGGTTTTAATACATCAGTTTTTTTAGCAGTTTTTTTTTTTGCATCCGTTTTTTTATATGAAAATTTGCAATTGGTAAAATTCTGGCTGAATTTTTCCCATACAAATCAGGTCTGAAAAAATCGTATGTATTTTTATCCACGGTCGATGTCTCGCGAAAATCAGCTTTCGGGTCGGTTAAACTTAAGGGGGAGAGTGGTCGTTTTTCGCGAGACTGCGATTGACTTAAAATCTGGTGGTTACGAGCATTAATATATATACTAGCTTTTGCCCGTTGCAAGGCAACTAATTGGTTAAAGCACTAAGCGATTTGACGTTTGAACGTGGATGATGCAAGAAGTGTGTGTCTACATTTAAAAAAAAAAAAAATATTTAAAGAAAAAAAAGATGTTTGAAAGTGGATGAAGCAAGGATTGTGAGAATTTCTCAAAGGGTCCTGTGAGTTAATCGCTCAATTTTGTAAACCTGCTGGCGACCAAACTTTTGAATAATATGAAATCCCCCACCTTTTTTTGCGAAAAACGATATGTCACATGACTAACCTTAGAAAAGTCTTAAAAAACAAAGTAGCGATCTGAATTTACCTAATATGAAATCCCCACCTTTTTTTGCGAAAAACGATATGTCACATGACTAACCTTAGAAAAGTCTTAAAAAACAAAGTAGCGATCTGAATTTACCTAATATGAAATCCCCACCTTTTTTTGCGAAAAACGATATGTCACATGACTAACCTTAGAAAAGTCTTAAAAAACAAAGTAGCGATCTGAATTTACCTAATATGAAATCCCCACCTTTTTTTGCGAAAAACGATATGTCACATGACTAACCTTAGAAAAGTCTTAAAAAACAAAGTAGCGATCTGAATTTACCTAATATGAAATCCCCACCTTTTTTTGCGAAAAACGATATGTCACATGACTAACCTTAGAAAAGTCTTAAAAAACAAAGTAGCGATCTGAATTTACCTAATATGAAATCCCCACCTTTTTTTGCGAAAAACGATATGTCACATGACTAACCTTAGAAAAGTCTTAAAAAACAAAGTAGCGATCTGAATTTACCTAATATGAAATCCCCACCTTTTTTTGCGAAAAACGATATGTCACATGACTAACCTTAGAAAAGTCTTAAAAAACAAAATAGCGATCTGAATTTACCTAATATGCAATCCCCACCTTTTTTTGCGAAAAACGATATGTCACATGATATGACACTTAAAAAATTCTTTAATACAAATAAGATTTTTGAATGTGGATGAAGCAAAAAATGCAAAAAACCTAAATTTGGTAGGTGGGTATGGGTACCGCCGCCTCGGGAACCAACACACCTGCAATAGGTCATTTCAAGTGGTTCGCTATGTTTGGTGATTTAGCAGGGGTGCCCGGGTTCATAGGGTGAGATTTTTCCCGGTCTTGGCGGTGGATGCGTCTGCCTACCAATTGCGTGGCAGACCAGATCGGGAGAGACTGGTTTAGGGATACTTTTTGGCTTCTCCAGCAAGGCTCTCTGTGAACATCACCTTGCACCGCAGTGGTAGGGATAAATCCATTCGTCCGTCACTCCACACACTGATCCTTAGATTCCTACCCACCCCTTATACCCTTTTTCTTCCCAGAATATCATCTCCTTCCTTTCCTAAAAAGAACCCTTCACACAGCGTCCCCAGAGATGACGTAGGCCCTGAGGGGAATTATTTTCTTCAGGGCCTCCTGTGTGGAGCTATTATAAAAAAATTAAAAAACTTCTCCATTCCCGGTAAATTTTCCGAATATTGTATTTAAATTGTCGAGTAAGTTCCCCTATAGTTTGACTATAAAAAATGCATCAACATTCACACGGAAAACACGCTATTAGGATTGGTGCATATATCGGTTGATGTAAAACGTTACTGAGAAAAATATTTTTGCCAATCTGTATATATCACACTTCTAGAGATTCTAAAATCAATGATTATTGACTCAGGTTAAACCGTTGTATAGGATTTGGTCATCCAACAAAAGATTCCCGGGGCGGCGGTACTAATGCACACCAATCACGTTGAATGATATTATTAACTTGCAAAATACAAAAACTGCGCTATGTAAATTTAATGCTCTTTGGTCCTTTATATATATTTTATAATTCTCGGGTAGCGGACCATTTGGGATACCCTTAAAATCTTTTTTTAAATATAATTTTTTTAATTTTAATATTTTTTTAATTTGGAATTTCTTGAGAAATTTTGGCGCTATAAAAAATATAAACTATTTAAAATAAAAATTATTCCATCAAACACATTGGTATTTCATTAATCTTTTTGTATAAAAAACATAATATAAAACCTACGTAACCCTCACTCAAACAAATAATATTTGTTCATTTAATTACGTAATTTCTAAGAAAACAAAAACGTTTTAATTTTATTATTTACCAAAAAAACAATATTATCATACTCAATTTAACTGCAGAAAAAAATTACACAAAGAAATTCTTTCACAATATGCGGGTACCCGTGCACATGTATAATTATTTTTATTTTTAAATTTAATAATGTCCTAAGTAAACGAACGAATCCTGACCTATTTTTTTTTCGATTTATATGCATACGAACAATCTGTAGTACTGCATTGAACCAAATTGAACCCACCTAATTTATAAAAAGTAGCTTCCTACATACCTACCTACCCAAAGTACCTGTTTAGTACTTAGTTCCTACCTACCTGCATATCTACCTACCCCCGTTTTTACCTACATATTTTTGCAAATATCCATCTTTGGTAACTTTTTTAATTTTACATCATAATTTTTTTGTGATTAAAGGGAAAGAAGTTCTTACTTACAGTAAAAATCGATATTTGAATTCAATGGAATACCATGTGTAGTGCCTCCCTGATTGGTCAGTCAAAATGAACGACAGGGTCCGGCAAAATTTCCTCACTCATTATTACAAAAACCAATCGATTAAAAAAAATACTCTTTTTTTTTCAATCGACTCTTTAATATTTTTTTATGGAAATGACACCTCTCAAGTGTCCACCTTTTGATTTCACGTACGCCATAACTCTTTTCGTAATAAATAATTATTAATAACGATGAATGTATAGAAAATTAAAAAAAAAAAACTTTGCTTCTTATTTAGATAAATTTTAATGCGCCGCAAAACGTTGGTCGCAAACGCCCGACAATATTTTCTGAACAAAGAAAATTAAGAAAAAAATCATGAGTTTTAATAAAAAAATTAATCCGTATATTTCGAGCTGATTTTTTTTTACCGCCCTGTTTCTGCATTTGAATTATAAGACCGACAAACTGCAATCGGCATATTTTTCAGGAGAAACAGTACCTTACCATCTTTGGTGACTTATTTTAATTTCAAACCATTTATTTGTAATTCGATGGAGCAAAGTAGGTACCTACCCAGTTATTTATTTAATACGAATTCACCTGGTCAGTAATATTTTAAAACTTGTGGAATTTGTTAGCGGATTTTTCTTGGATTTTTTTGTTAAATGTCAAATTTTTATCAGGATATTGTGGAATATTTTCAATGGAATGCCACTAAAAACACGATTGAATAAGTTTTCGAAACCTTTTGCCATTGAATATATCAAAAAACATCTACGCCAGAGGCCGTCATTTCGAGGCAATCTCGGTTGCAAATGAAGGATTCTCAAATACGCACAAAGCTCAACTTTTTAAAGGCTAAAGCCCACCAATTGCGTGGCAGACCAGATCGGAAGAGACTGGTTTAGGGAGACTTTTTGGCTTCTCCAGCAGAGCTCTCTCGGAACATCACCTTGCACCGCAGTGGGAGGGATACAACCATTCGTCCGTCACTCCATACACTGATATCCAGATTCCTACCCACCCCTCATACCTTTTTCCTTCTCAGAATATCCTTTCCTTCCTTTCCTAAAAATAACCCTCCACACAGCATTCCCAAAGACGACGTAGGCCCCGAGGGGAATTATTTTCTTCCGGGCCTCCAGTATCGAGCTATTGTAAAAACTACTCCCTGTAGATTTTCCGAATATTGTACAAAAATACTCTAGTTAAGTACCCCGTTTAGAATGTCATCCATTAAATAATTCCCGGGGCGGCGGTACCAATGCACACCACTCACATTGAATGATAATATAAACATGCAACATACAGAAACGGCATTTTACAAAAAAAAATCCTCCACACAGCATTCCCAAAAATGACATAGGCCCTGAGAGGAATTATTAATACTATTCGGGGCCTCCTATATGAAGCGATTGTAAAAAAAAAAAGTTCTCTACTCCCGGTAGTTTTCCCGAACATTTTATAAAAATACTCAAGAAAGTACTCCATTAATTAAGTCATCCATTAAATTATTCCCGGGGCGGCGGTACCAATGCACACCACTCACCTTGAATGATACTATAACCATGCCAAATACAAAAACGGCGCTTTACAAATTTTTACTACTTAGCAAAAAAACATTATATGAATCTAAATTTAATTGCAATAAAAAAAATTCAGAAAAAATCTGTCACAAACCTGTTAAAAAAAAAATTATTTATTGAAAAACAAACTAACAATACGAATTTTGGCAAATATTTGCCACCATCTTTGATGATTTTTTTACTTAAGTTTCTGCAGTGAAATGGCCCAATATTATTTATTTGAAATTTTTAAATCAAAAATAATCACATCAAACCAATAATTTATTGTCCGGATAGGTACCTACTCGTTATCGCCTAAAAATTGCATAGAAAATATTTCAAGTTAGCGGGTAAGTACTTATGCAGTTTAACATCACTATTTGAACACAACAAAATAGGCCATCTCTACTGAATTCCCTGATAGTACATGATCCAGAATAATTTCTTTCCCGATTTTCAATCCAAATAAATTGATTTAAAAATTGTGCATTTTCAGAAGAATTTTTTTGTTTTTGTTTTTCTTAAAATATTTTTCTGGAAATTACATCGGTCAAGTGTCCAGTTTTTGAATTCATCAACAAACATACTATTTTAGTAATAAATAATTATTCATAACGATAATTGTATTGAAAAATAAAAAAATCCAAGAACCTTAATTTGAGAAATATTTCTATGACACACCAGCGTTAGTCGCGACCGAACGACTCTTTTTTCTTAAAAAAAAAAATAAGAAAAAAAATCGTTAATAATAATTAAAAAAAAATAATTCATATTTATCAGGAACGAAATTTTTCACCGCAATGCATTCGACATGCGATATTTGAAGCTATGATTAAAATGTAGTAACATTTTCAACACTCCAGTTTCTTTGGGAATAATTTGAATTTCGACCCATGTTGAAATGTTTCTTAGCAAATTAGAGTGGTACTAAATCTCGCCGCCAGTGGAGCAGGTAAATCATGTCAACCATTATTTTTTTATAGCGGTTTCCGAATGCGCCTTTGAGGTGGTTTTTTTTTCAAATGTCAGATTGGAAATCAAAATAACAGACGTTTTTTCAAGAAATGTTGTCAATATGACTGTCGATTTACATTCGTAAAACTCTTGTCGATAAGGTTTTACTAAATTTTGAAAGCCGAGATCGATATTTTTAAAGCCATTTCGTATTTTCGAGCTGGCTGTCGACAAAATCAATAAAAATGACATTACACAACCGAGAAAAAACAAATGAACTCGAATTATTTGGCAGGTGAAACTTATTTTATACGTAATAAAGCATTTTATTTTACTGGCTGCAAACATTTTAACAGTTTTGAACTCGGACATTTTTTGGTAAACGTCAGAAATTACCGACGTTTGAAAACGAATCCTGACAAAATTTCCATGAAAAGTCATAAATATATTATATTTTTAATGTTCCGAAACCTGTCGTAGTCGAAATAATACAAAAACATCTGAGCCGGGAATCTTTTTTAAGTCGCAATTTTGATTTACCTCGAGGCTCGTCGGAATGTAAAATTTTGAGGTGAGACGCCTTATATTTAAAAAAATATACACTTTACGATTTTAGTACTGAGGCTCTTTCACAAATTTTTCGTGAAGGTCTGACGATAAATTTTTCCTTTTGTGATGGGCGAACCTGGCGGCTGGAAATACAACTTTGAATTTCTTCGTCGAATAATGAGCGCTTCTAGTTTTCGCCGCTAGGTTTTCATACATCAGTTTTATTAGCAGTTTATTTTTTTTGCATCAGTTTTTTTATATGAAAATTTGCAATTGGTAAAATTCTGGCTGAATTTTTCCCATACAAATCAGGTCTGAAAAAATCGTATGTATTTTCATCCACGGTCGCTTTTTCGCGAAAATCAGCTTTGAGGTCGGTTAAACTTGAGGGGCAGAGTGGTCGTTTTTCGCGAGACTGCGATTGTCTTAAAATCTGGTGGTTACGAGCATTAATATATAACTAGCTTTTGCCCGTTGCAAGGCAACTAATTGGTTAAAGCACTAAGCGATTTGACGTTTGAATGTGGATGAAGCAAGAAGTGTGTGTGTCTACATTTTTTAAAAATTAAATATTTGAAAAAAAATAATCGATGTTTGAATGTGGATGAAGCAAGGATTGTGAGAACTACTCAAAGGGTCCTGTGAGTTAATCGCTCAATTTTGTACACCCGCTACTTAGCCACTTTGGTCGCCCTGGTTAAGGCGTTCAGTATGGGCCTTTTCTCGCAAAAAGGGGCCTAGAAGTTTACGGCTCAATTTTTTCACTAATAAATTGTTTCTAAATTATATGATATGCACTCACTTTTCTAATAACTCCCGTTACACCTATTTAAAATTTTTGTACAAATTTGATAACGCCAAAGCTCTGCATTATAGAAAACTTCGCGGGCTTGCGCACAATAACTCACCAAAGTTTCATCGCAATCGGATGAATATTATTGTAGATAATTTCATTACGCTAGAGCTCATTATTATATTTTAAAACCATTTCGAGCATGCACACATCATATCCCCAAAGTTTCATCGCAATCGGATGAATAGTATTGGAAATAATTTCATAATGCCAGAGCTTATTCTTATATATAGAAACCATCCCTAGCATGCCAACATCGAATTCCCAAAGTTTCATCTCAATCGGATGAAAAGTAAAGGAAATAATTTCATTACGCCAGAGCTTACTTTTATGCATAAAAACCATCCCAGGCATGTACACATCAAATCTCCAAAGTTTCATCTCAATCGGGTGAATAGTATATGAAATAATTTGATAACGCCAGACCTTACTATTACGCATTGAAACCATCCCGAACATGCACACATCAAATCCCCAAAGTTTCATCGCAATCGGATGAATAGTATAGGAAATAATTTCATAAAGCCAGAGCTTACTATTATGCGTAGAAACCAACCCGGGCATGCACACATCAAATCCCAAAAGTTTTGTCGCAATAAGATGAATAGTATTGGAAAAAATTTCATAACGCCAGAGCTTACTCTTTTACATAGAAACCATCCCGAGCATGCCAACATCGAATTCCCAAAGTTTCATCTCAATCGGATGGAAAGTATAGGAAATAATTTCATAACGCCAGATCTTACCATTATGCGTAAATAATTTCATAATTCCAGAGCTTACTATTATGCGTAGAAACCAACCCGGGCATGCACACATCAAATCCCAAAAGTTTTGTCGCAATCAAATGAATAGTATTGGAAAAAATTTCATAACGCCAGAGCTTACTCTTTTACATAGAAACCATCCCGAGCATGCCAACATCGAATTCCCAAAGTTTCATCTCAATCGGATGAAAATTAAAGGAAATATTTTCATAACGCCAGAGCTTACTTTTATGCATAAAAACCATCCCAGGCATGCACACATCAAATCCCAAATGTTTTGTCGCCATCAGATGAATAGTATTGGAAAAAAACCTACCTAACCCTCAAACTAAAAATATTTGTTCATTTACCTACGTAATTTCAAAAAAAAAAAAAAACATAGCAATTTTATTACTTATCAAAAAAACCATCTTATCAAACTCAATTTTACTGCAGCAAAAAAATTACACAAAGAAATTCTTTAACAATATCCGGGTACCCGTGCACACGTATAATTATTTTTATTTTAAAATTTAATAATGTCCAAAGTAAACGAACGAATCCTGATCGATCTATTTTTCGATTTATATGCATATAAAAAATCTGTAGCACTGCATCGAACCCACCTAATTTATAAAAAATACCTTCATGCATACCTACCTACCCAGAGTACCTGTTCAGTACTTAGTTCCTACCTACCTGCATATCTACCTACACCCGTGTACACCTACATTTTTTTGGAAATATCCATCTTTGGTTACTTTTATTTTTATTTTATATCATAATTTTTTTGTGATTTAAAGGAAAGAAGTTCTTACTTAGAGTAAATATCGATATTTGAATTCAATGCAATCCGCATGCCTAGTGAACTCCTGATTGGACAGTCGAAATGAACGACAGGGTCCGGCAAAATTTCCTCACTCATTATTACAAAAACCAATCGATTAAAAAAATGTTTTTTTTTTTAAATCGACTCTTTAATATTTTTTTATGGAAATGACATCTTTCAAGTATCCACCTTTTGATGTCACGGACGCCATAACTCTTTTCGTAATAAATAATTATTAATAACGATAAATGTATAGAAAATTAGAAAAAAAACTTTGCATCTTATTTAGATAAATTTTAATGCGCCGCAAAAACGTTGGTCGCAAACGCAAGACAATATTTTCTAAACAAAAAAAATTAAGGAAAAAATCATGAGTTTTAATAAAAAAATTAATCAGTATATTTCGAGCGGAATTTTTTTTACCACCCTGTTTCTGAATTTGAATTAAAAGACCGACAAACTGCAATCGGCATTTTTCCAGAAGAAACGCATTTAGTACCTACCATCTTTGGTGATTTCTCTTAATTTCAAACCATTTATTTGTAATTCGATGGAGCAAAGTAGGTACCTACCCAGTGATTATTATTATACCAATCCACCTGACCAGTAATATTTTTAAATCTTGTATAATTTGTTAGCGGATTTTTCATGGATTTTTTTGTAAAATGTCAAATTTTTAGCTCGATATTGTGGAATATTTTCAATGGAATGCCACTAAAAAAACGGTTGAATAAGTTTTCGAAACCTTTTGCCATTGAATATATCAAAAAACATTTACGCCAGAGGCCGTCATTTTGACGCAATTTCGTTTGCAAATGAAGGATTCTCAAATACGCTAATACCAAAGCTCAATTTTTTTAAAGGCTAAAGTCTAATTTTTTGTTCAGGCCCTAGCACGCTTGCTCTATAACGATCGGTAGGATAACTATCGGTAACTTCTCATCGTTCCCTAGGACAACTGCACATCGCTAACGAACAAACAACAGTTGATGTCGAATATGTTAAGGACACTTAGTCATTGTGAACTGTCACTTATTCGTTGGCGATCTGTAGTCATGCTAGGGAACGATGAGAAGTTACCGATAGTTATCCTATCGATCGTTATAGAGCGAGCGTGCTAGGGCCTCTGACCTACCGCAAAAGCCGTGAGGATCTTACGCTAAAAAAATTCGCTGGGTGGGTAGGCCAACGCCTCTGCAATAGGTCATTTCAAGTGGTTCGCTATGTTTGTTGATTTAGAAGTGGTGCCTGGGTTCATGAGGTTTGTTCTGGTCTTGGCGGTGGATTCGTCTGCCCACCAATTTCGTGGCAGACCAGATCGGAAGAGACTGGTTTAGGGAGACTTTTTGGGTTCTTCAGCAAAGCTCTCTCGGAACATCACCTTGCACCGCAGTGGGAGGGATAAAATCATTCGTCCGTCACTCCACACACTGATCCCCAGATTCCTACCCACCCCTCATAACTTTTTCCTTACCAGAACATCATCTCCTTACCTTCCTAAAAAGGACCCTTCACACAGCATCCCCAAAGATGACATAGGCCCTGAGAGGAATTATTTTCGTCCGTCACTCCACACACTGATCCCCAGATTCCTACCCACCCCTCATAACTTTTTCCTTACCAGAACATCATCTCCTTACTTTCCTAAAAATAACCCTTCACACAGCATCCCCAAAGATGACATAGGCCCTGAGAGGAATTATTTTCTTCAAGGCCTCCTGTGTAGAGCTATTATAAAAATTAAATAAACTTCTCTTTTCCCGGTAGATTTTCCTAATTTTGTTTTAAATTAGTCGAGTAAGATCCATAGTTTATGCATAAACATTCACACGAAAAAGCCCGCCCTTAGGATTGTGTGTATTGGTGCATATAACGATGCAAAACGTCACTGAGATACATCTTTTTGCCAACCTGAATATATTTAGATATTCTTAAATCGACTCAGATTAACCGGTTATAAAGGGTTTGGTCATCCAACAAATGATTCACGGGGTGGCAGTACCAATGCACACCACCCACGCCGAATGATATTATAATAACACTATTGTGCACTATTTAAAGAAGTACCTACACCATTAGGCAAAAAAAATGGATTATCCTGAGTTATTTAAACAGTTTTATTCATCATGTTAAATTCTCAATATTTGAAAAATAACGTTCCCACCCAAGTAGGTACCTACCCACTTGTAAATTATTTTCTATGATCTCGGCAGCCTGAACCGTTCGAATTTTATTTGTCTTTACAAAAGTACCAACCCAGCAATTAAAATCAACGTTATGTAGCTGGCCGGTAACGTTTAACCTGTTTTTATTTTGCATTTCTTCATAAACGTCAGAATTTTTTCAACTTTTGAAGATGTATCCTGAAATAATTTACATGAAATGTGGTAAATGTAATGTATTATTGGAGTTCGGAAATCTATGGTTTTCAAAATTATAGAAAAACATCTTATCCACATATGCTATTTTTGACGTAATATTGATACACATGAGACTCGTCGAAATGTCAAATTAACATGCGAGACGCCATAGAATAATTTTCAAAAATGCCCCAACAATTCAGTACTTTGAAGGTCTGACGATAATTTTTTCCTTAATAAAGCATTTTTTTACTGGCTACGAACATTTTAACAGTTTTTAACTCGGAATTTTTTTCGTAAACGTCAGAAATTACCGACGTTTGAAAACGAATCCTGACAAAATTTCCATGAAAAGTCATAAATATAATATATTATTTATGTTCCAAAACCTGTCGTAGTCGAAATAATACAAAAACATCTAAGCCAGGTATCTTTTTTAAGTCGCAATTTTGATTTACCTCGAGGCTCGTCGGAATGTAAAGTTTTGAGGTGAGACGCCTTATATTTAAAAAAATATACACTTTACGATTTTAGTACTGAGGCTCTTTCACAAATTTTTCGTGAAGGTCTGACGATAAATTTTTCCTTTTTTGATGGGCGAACCTGGCGGCTGGAAATACAACTTTGAATTTCTTCGTCGAATAATGAGCGCTTCTAGTTTTCGCCGCTAGGTTTTCATACATCAGTTTTATTAGCAGTTTATTTTTTTTGCATCAGTTTTTTTATATGAAAATTTGCAATTGGTAAAATTCTGGCTGAATTTTTCCCATACAAATCAGGTCTGAAAAAATCGTATGTATTTTTATCCACGGTCGATGTCTCGCGAAAATCAGCTTTGAGGTCGGTTAAACTTGAGGGGCAGAGTGGTCGTTTTTCGCAAGACTGCGATTGACTTAAAATCTGGTGGTTACGAGCATTAATATATACTAGCTTTTGCCCGTTGCAAGGCAACTAATTGGTTAAAGCACTAAGCGATTTGACGTTTGAATGTGGATGAAGCAAGAAGTGTGTGTGTCTACATTTTTTAAAAATTAAATATTTGAAAAAAAAAATCGATGTTTGAATGTGGATGAAGCAAGGATTGTGAGAACTACTCAAAGGGTCCTGTGAGTTAATCGCTCAATTTTGTACACCCGCTACTTAGCCACTTTGGTCGCCCTGGTTAAGGCGTTCAGTATGGGCCTTTTCTCGCAAAAAGGGGCCTAGAAGTTTACGGCTCAATTTTTTCACTAATAAATTGTTTCTAAATTATATGATAAGCACTCACTTTTCTAATAACTCCCGTTACACCTATTTAAATTTTTTGTATGAATTTGATAACGCCAAATCTCTGCATTATATAAAGAAAACTTCGCGGGCTTGCGCACAATAACTCACCAAAGTTTCATCGCAATCGGATGAATATTATTGTAGATAATTTCATTACGCTAGAGCTCATTATTATATTTTAAAACCATTTCGAGCATGCACACATCATATCCCCAAAGTTTCATCGCAATCGGATGAATAGTATTGGAAATAATTTCATAATGCCAGAGCTTATTCTTATATATAGAAACCATCCCTAGCATGCCAACATCGAATTCCCAAAGTTTCATCTCAATCGGATGAAAAGTAAAGGAAATAATTTCATTACGCCAGAGCTTACTTTTATGCATAAAAACCATCCCAGGCATGCACACATCAAATCTCCAAAGTTTCATCTCAATCGGGTGAATAGTATATGAAATAATTTGATAACGCCAGAGCTTATTATTACGCATAGAAACCATCCCGGACATGCACACTATATATAATAATAGTATATATAGACAATAGTATAGGAAATAATTTCATAGAGCCAGAGCTTACTATTATGCGTAGAAACCAACCCGGGCATGCACACATCAAATACCAAAAGTTTTGTCGCAATCAGATGAAAAGTATTGGAAAAAAAATCATAACGCCAGAGCTTACTCTTTTATGTTCAAACCATCCCGAGTATCCAACATCAAATTCCCAAAGTTTCATCTCAATCGGATGGAAAGTATAGGAAATAATTTCATAACGCCAGATCTTACCATTATGCGTAAATAATTTCATAATTCCAGAGCTTACTATTATGCGTAGAAACCAACCCGGGCATGCACACATCAAAGCTCAAAAGTTTTGTCGCAATCAAATGAATAGTATTGGAAAAAATTTCATAACGCCAGAGCTTACTCTTTTACATAGAAACCATCCCGAGCATGTCAACATCGAATTCCCAAAGTTTCATCTCAATCGGATGAAAATTAAAGGAAATATTTTCATAACGCCAGAGCTTACTTTTATGCATAAAAACCATCCCAGGCATGCACACATCAAATTTCCAAAGTTTCATCTCGATCGGGTGAATAGTATATAAAATAATTTCATAAAGCCAGAGCTTACTATTATGCGTAGAAACCAACCCGGGCATGCACACATCAAATCCCAAAAGTTTTGTCGCCATCAGATGAATAGTATTGGAAAAAAAACCTACCTAACCCTCAAACAAAAAATATTTGTTCAACAAAAAACCATCTTATCAAACTCAATTTTACTGCAGCAAAAAAATTACACAAAGAAATTCTTTAACATTATCCGGCTACCCGTGCACACGTATAATTATTTTTATTTTAAAATTGAATAATGTCCAAAGTAAACGAACGAATCCTGACCGATCTATTTTTCGATTTATATGCATATAAAAAATCTGTAGCACTGCATCGAACCCACCTAATTTATAAAAAGTACCTTCATACATACCTACCTACCCAGAGTACCTGTTCAGTACTTAGTTCCTACCTACCTGCATATCTACCTACCCCCGTGTACACCTACATTTTTTTGGAAATATCCATCTTTGGTTACTTTTTTTTATTTTATATCATATTTTTTTTGTGATTTAAAGGAAAGAAGTTCTTACTTAGAGTAAATATCGATATTTGAATTCAATGCAATCCGCATGCCTACTGAACTCCCTGATTGGACAGTCGAAATGAACGACAGGGTCCGGCAAAATTTCCTCACTCATTATTACAAAAACCAATCGATTAAAAAAATGATTTTTTTTTTAAATCGACTCTTTAATATTTTTTTTATGGAAATGACATCTTTCAAGTATCCACCTTTTGATGTCACGGACGCCATAACTCTTTTCGTAATCAATAATTATTAATAACGATAAATGTATAGAAAATTAGAAAAAAAACTTTGCATCTTATTTAGATAAATTTTAATGCGCCGCAAAAACGTTGGTCGCAAACGCAAAACAATATTGTCTAAACAAAAAAAATTAAGGAAAAAATCATGAGTTTTAATAAAAAAATTAATCAGTATATTTCGAGCGGAATTTTTTTTACCACCCTGTTTCTGAATTTGAATTAAAAGACCGACAAACTGCAATCGGCATTTTTCCAGAAGAAACGCATTTAGTACCTACCATCTTTGGTGATTTCTCTTAATTTCAAACCATTTATTTGTAATTCGATGGAGCAAAGTAGGTACCTACCCAGTGATTATTATTATACCAATCCACCTGACCAAAATATTTTTAAATCTTGTATAATTTGTTAGCGGATTTTTCATGGATTTTTTTGTAAAATGTCAAATTTTTAGCTCGATATTGTGGAATATTTTCAATGGAATGCCACTAAAAAAACGGTTGAATAAGTTTTCGAAACCTTTTGCCATTGAATATATCAAAAAACATTTACGCCAGAGGCCGTCATTTTGACGCAATTTCGTTTGCAAATGAAGGATTCTCAAATACGCCAAAGCTCAATTTTTTTAAAGGCTAAAGTCTAATTTTTTGTTCAGGCCCTAGCACGCTTGCTCTATAACGATCGGTAGGATAACTATCGGTAACTTCTCATCGTTCCCTAGGACAACTGCACATCGCTAACGAACAAACAACAGTTGATGTCGAATATGTTAAGGACACTTAGTCATTGTGAACTGTCACTTATTCGTTGGCGATCTGTAGTCATGCTAGGGAACGATGAGAAGTTACCGATAGTTATCCTATCGATCGTTATAGAGCGAGCGTGCTAGGGCCTCTGACCTACCGCAAAAGCCGTGAGGATCTTACGCTAAAAAAATTCGCTGGGTGGGTAGGCCAACGCCTCTGCAATAGGTCATTTCAAGTGGTTCGCTATGTTTGTTGATTTAGAAGTGGTGCCTGGGTTCATGAGGTTTGTTCTGGTCTTGGCGGTGGATTCGTCTGCCCACCAATTTCGTGGCAGACCAGATCGGAAGAGACTGGTTTAGGGAGACTTTTTGGGTTCTTCAGCAAAGCTCTCTCGGAACATCACCTTGCACCGCAGTGGGAGGGATAAAATCATTCGTCCGTCACTCCACACACTGATCCCCAGATTCCTACCCACCCCTCATAACTTTTTCCTTACCAGAACATCATCTCCTTACCTTCCTAAAAAGGACCCTTCACACAGCATCCCCAAAGATGACATAGGCCCTGAGAGGAATTATTTTCGTCCGTCACTCCACACACTGATCCCCAGATTCCTACCCACCCCTCATAACTTTTTCCTTACCAGAACATCATCTCCTTACTTTCCTAAAAATAACCCTTCACACAGCATCCCCAAAGATGACATAGGCCCTGAGAGGAATTATTTTCTTCAAGGCCTCCTGTGTAGAGCTATTATAAAAATTAAATAAACTTCTCTTTTCCCGGTAGATTTTCCTAATTTTGTTTTAAATTAGTCGAGTAAGATCCATAGTTTATGCATAAACATTCACACGAAAAAGCCCGCCCTTAGGATTGTGTGTATTGGTGCATATAACGATGCAAAACGTCACTGAGATACATCTTTTTGCCAACCTGAATATATTTAGATATTCTTAAATCGACTCAGATTAACCGGTTATAAAGGGTTTGGTCATCCAACAAATGATTCACGGGGTGGCAGTACCAATGCACACCACCCACGCCGAATGATATTAGAATAACACTATTGTGCACTATTTAAAAAAGTACCTACGCCATTTGGCAAAAAAAAAAAGGATTATCCTGAGTTATTTAAACAGTTTTATTCATCATGTTAAATTCTCAATATTTGAAAAATAACGTTCCCACCCAATTAGGTACCTACCCACTGGTAAATTATTTTCTATGATCTCAGCAGCCTGAACCGTTCGAATTTTATTTGTCTGTACAAAAGTACCTACACAGCAATTAAAATAAACGTTGTGTAGCTGGCCGGTAACATTTAACCTGTTTTCAATTTTCCTTTCCTTCATAAACGTCAGAATTTTTTCAACTTTTGAAGATGTATCCTGAAATAATTTACATGAAATGTGGTAAATGTAATGTATTATTGGAGTTCGGAAATCTATGGTTTTCAAAATTATAGAAAAACATCTTATCCACATATGCTATTTTTGACGTAATATTGATATACATGAGACTCGTCGAAATATCAAATTTACATGCGAGACGCCATAGAATAATTTTCAAAAATGCCCCAACATTTCAGTACTTTGAAGGTCTGACGATAAATTTTTCCTTAATGAAGCATTTTTTTTTACTGGCTACGAACATTTTAACAGTTTTTAACTCGGAATTTTTTTCGTAAACGTCAGAAATTACCGACGTTTGAAAACGAATCCTGACAAAATTTCCATGAAAAGTCACAAATATAATATATTATTAATGTTCCGAAACCTGTCGTAGTCGCAATAATATAAAAACATCTAAGCCGGGAATCTTTTTTAAGTCGCAATTTTGATTTACCTCGAGGCTCGTCGGAATGTAAAGTTTTGAGGTGAGACGCCTTATATTTAAAAAAATATACACTTTACGATTTTAGTACTGAGGCTCTTTCACAAATTTTTCGTGAAGGTCTGACGATAAATTTTTCCTTTTTTGATGGGCGAACCTGGCGGCTGGAAATACAACTTTGAATTTCTTCGTCGAATAATGAGCGCTTCTAGTTTTCGCCGCTAGGTTTTCATACATCAGTTTTATTAGCAGTTTATTTTTTTTGCATCAGTTTTTTTATATGAAAATTTGCAATTGGTAAAACTTCTGGCTGAATTTTTCCCATACAAATCAGGTCTGAAAAAATCGTATGTATTTTTATCCACGGTCGATGTCTCGCGAAAATCAGCTTTGAGGTCGGTTAAACTTGAGGAGCAGAGTGGTCGTTTTTCGCAAGACTGCGATTGACTTAAAATCTGGTGGTTACGAGCATTAATATATACTAGCTTTTGCCCGTTGCAAGGCAACTAATTGGTTAAAGCACTTAGCGATTTGACGTTTGAATGTGGATGAAGCAAGAAGTGTGTGTCTACATTTTTAAAAAATGAAATATTTGAAGATAAAAAATCGATGTTTGAATGTGGATGAAGCAAGGATTGTGAGAACTACTAAAAGAGTACTGTAAGTTAATCGCTCTATTTTGTACACCCGCTACTTAGCCACTTTGGTCGCCCTGGTTAAGGCGTTCAGTATAGGCCTTTTCTCGCAAAAAGGGGCCTAGAAGTTTATTGCTCAATTTTTTCACTAATAAATTGTTTCTAAATTATATGATATGCACTCACTTTTCTAATAACTCCCGTTACACCTATTTAAATTTTTTGTATGAATTTGATAACGCCAAATCTCTGCATTAAATAAAGAAAACTTCGCGGGCTTGCGCACAATAACTCACCAAAGTTTCATCGCAATCGGATGAATATTATTGTAGATAATTTCATTACGCTAGAGCTCATTATTATATTTTAAAACCATTTCGAGCATGCACACATCATATCCCCAAAGTTTCATCGCAATCGGATGAATAGTATTGGAAATAATTTCATAATGCCAGAGCTTATTCTTATATATAGAAACCATCCCTAGCATGCCAACATCGAATTCCCAAAGTTTCATCTCAATCGGATGAAAAGTAAAGGAAATAATTTCATTACGCCAGAGCTTACTTTTATGCATAAAAACCATCCCAGGCATGCACACATCAAATCTCCAAAGTTTCATCTCAATCGGGTGAATAGTATATGAAATAATTTGATAACGCCAGAGCTTATTATTACGCATAGAAACCATCCCGGACATGCACACATCAAATCCCCAAAGTTTCATCGCAATCAGATGAATAGTATAGGAAATAATTTCATAGAGCCAGAGCTTACTATTATGCGTAGAAACCAACCCGGGCATGCACACATCAAATACCAAAAGTTTTGTCGCAATCAGATGAAAAGTATTGGAAAAAAAATCATAACGCCAGAGCTTACTCTTTTATGTTCAAACCATCCCGAGTATCCAACATCAAATTCCCAAAGTTTCATCTCAATCGGATGGAAAGTATAGGAAATAATTTCATAACGCCAGATCTTACCATTATGCGTAAATAATTTCATAATTCCAGAGCTTACTATTATGCGTAGAAACCAACCCGGGCATGCACACATCAAAGCTCAAAAGTTTTGTCGCAATCAAATGAATAGTATTGGAAAAAATTTCATAACGCCAGAGCTTACTCTTTTACATAGAAACCATCCCGAGCATGTCAACATCGAATTCCCAAAGTTTCATCTCAATCGGATGAAAATTAAAGGAAATATTTTCATAACGCCAGAGCTTACTTTTATGCATAAAAACCATCCCAGGCATGCACACATCAAATTTCCAAAGTTTCATCTCGATCGGGTGAATAGTATATAAAATAATTTCATAAAGCCAGAGCTTACTATTATGCGTAGAAACCAACCCGGGCATGCACACATCAAATCCCAAAAGTTTTGTCGCCATCAGATGAATAGTATTGGAAAAAAAACCTACCTAACCCTCAAACAAAAAATATTTGTTCAACAAAAAACCATCTTATCAAACTCAATTTTACTGCAGCAAAAAAATTACACAAAGAAATTCTTTAACATTATCCGGCTACCCGTGCACACGTATAATTATTTTTATTTTAAAATTGAATAATGTCCAAAGTAAACGAACGAATCCTGACCGATCTATTTTTCGATTTATATGCATATAAAAAATCTGTAGCACTGCATCGAACCCACCTAATTTATAAAAAGTACCTTCATACATACCTACCTACCCAGAGTACCTGTTCAGTACTTAGTTCCTACCTACCTGCATATCTACCTACCCCCGTGTACACCTACATTTTTTTGGAAATATCCATCTTTGGTTACTTTTTTTTATTTTATATCATATTTTTTTTGTGATTTAAAGGAAAGAAGTTCTTACTTAGAGTAAATATCGATATTTGAATTCAATGCAATCCGCATGCCTACTGAACTCCCTGATTGGACAGTCGAAATGAACGACAGGGTCCGGCAAAATTTCCTCACTCATTATTACAAAAACCAATCGATTAAAAAAATGATTTTTTTTTTAAATCGACTCTTTAATATTTTTTTTATGGAAATGACATCTTTCAAGTATCCACCTTTTGATGTCACGGACGCCATAACTCTTTTCGTAATCAATAATTATTAATAACGATAAATGTATAGAAAATTAGAAAAAAAACTTTGCATCTTATTTAGATAAATTTTAATGCGCCGCAAAAACGTTGGTCGCAAACGCAAAACAATATTGTCTAAACAAAAAAAATTAAGGAAAAAATCATGAGTTTTAATAAAAAAATTAATCAGTATATTTCGAGCGGAATTTTTTTTACCACCCTGTTTCTGAATTTGAATTAAAAGACCGACAAACTGCAATCGGCATTTTTCCAGAAGAAACGCATTTAGTACCTACCATCTTTGGTGATTTCTCTTAATTTCAAACCATTTATTTGTAATTCGATGGAGCAAAGTAGGTACCTACCCAGTGATTATTATTATACCAATCCACCTGACCAAAATATTTTTAAATCTTGTATAATTTGTTAGCGGATTTTTCATGGATTTTTTTGTAAAATGTCAAATTTTTAGCTCGATATTGTGGAATATTTTCAATGGAATGCCACTAAAAAAACGGTTGAATAAGTTTTCGAAACCTTTTGCCATTGAATATATCAAAAAACATTTACGCCAGAGGCCGTCATTTTGACGCAATTTCGTTTGCAAATGAAGGATTCTCAAATACGCCAAAGCTCAATTTTTTTAAAGGCTAAAGTCTAATTTTTTGTTCAGGCCCTAGCACGCTTGCTCTATAACGATCGGTAGGATAACTATCGGTAACTTCTCATCGTTCCCTAGGACAACTGCACATCGCTAACGAACAAACAACAGTTGATGTCGAATATGTTAAGGACACTTAGTCATTGTGAACTGTCACTTATTCGTTGGCGATCTGTAGTCATGCTAGGGAACGATGAGAAGTTACCGATAGTTATCCTATCGATCGTTATAGAGCGAGCGTGCTAGGGCCTCTGACCTACCGCAAAAGCCGTGAGGATCTTACGCTAAAAAAATTCGCTGGGTGGGTAGGCCAACGCCTCTGCAATAGGTCATTTCAAGTGGTTCGCTATGTTTGTTGATTTAGAAGTGGTGCCTGGGTTCATGAGGTTTGTTCTGGTCTTGGCGGTGGATTCGTCTGCCCACCAATTTCGTGGCAGACCAGATCGGAAGAGACTGGTTTAGGGAGACTTTTTGGGTTCTTCAGCAAAGCTCTCTCGGAACATCACCTTGCACCGCAGTGGGAGGGATAAAATCATTCGTCCGTCACTCCACACACTGATCCCCAGATTCCTACCCACCCCTCATAACTTTTTCCTTACCAGAACATCATCTCCTTACCTTCCTAAAAAGGACCCTTCACACAGCATCCCCAAAGATGACATAGGCCCTGAGAGGAATTATTTTCGTCCGTCACTCCACACACTGATCCCCAGATTCCTACCCACCCCTCATAACTTTTTCCTTACCAGAACATCATCTCCTTACTTTCCTAAAAATAACCCTTCACACAGCATCCCCAAAGATGACATAGGCCCTGAGAGGAATTATTTTCTTCAAGGCCTCCTGTGTAGAGCTATTATAAAAATTAAATAAACTTCTCTTTTCCCGGTAGATTTTCCTAATTTTGTTTTAAATTAGTCGAGTAAGATCCATAGTTTATGCATAAACATTCACACGAAAAAGCCCGCCCTTAGGATTGTGTGTATTGGTGCATATAACGATGCAAAACGTCACTGAGATACATCTTTTTGCCAACCTGAATATATTTAGATATTCTTAAATCGACTCAGATTAACCGGTTATAAAGGGTTTGGTCATCCAACAAATGATTCACGGGGTGGCAGTACCAATGCACACCACCCACGCCGAATGATATTAGAATAACACTATTGTGCACTATTTAAAAAAGTACCTACGCCATTTGGCAAAAAAAAAAAGGATTATCCTGAGTTATTTAAACAGTTTTATTCATCATGTTAAATTCTCAATATTTGAAAAATAACGTTCCCACCCAATTAGGTACCTACCCACTGGTAAATTATTTTCTATGATCTCAGCAGCCTGAACCGTTCGAATTTTATTTGTCTGTACAAAAGTACCTACACAGCAATTAAAATAAACGTTGTGTAGCTGGCCGGTAACATTTAACCTGTTTTCAATTTTCCTTTCCTTCATAAACGTCAGAATTTTTTCAACTTTTGAAGATGTATCCTGAAATAATTTACATGAAATGTGGTAAATGTAATGTATTATTGGAGTTCGGAAATCTATGGTTTTCAAAATTATAGAAAAACATCTTATCCACATATGCTATTTTTGACGTAATATTGATATACATGAGACTCGTCGAAATATCAAATTTACATGCGAGACGCCATAGAATAATTTTCAAAAATGCCCCAACATTTCAGTACTTTGAAGGTCTGACGATAAATTTTTCCTTAATGAAGCATTTTTTTTTACTGGCTACGAACATTTTAACAGTTTTTAACTCGGAATTTTTTTCGTAAACGTCAGAAATTACCGACGTTTGAAAACGAATCCTGACAAAATTTCCATGAAAAGTCACAAATATAATATATTATTAATGTTCCGAAACCTGTCGTAGTCGCAATAATATAAAAACATCTAAGCCGGGAATCTTTTTTAAGTCGCAATTTTGATTTACCTCGAGGCTCGTCGGAATGTAAAGTTTTGAGGTGAGACGCCTTATATTTAAAAAAATATACACTTTACGATTTTAGTACTGAGGCTCTTTCACAAATTTTTCGTGAAGGTCTGACGATAAATTTTTCCTTTTTTGATGGGCGAACCTGGCGGCTGGAAATACAACTTTGAATTTCTTCGTCGAATAATGAGCGCTTCTAGTTTTCGCCGCTAGGTTTTCATACATCAGTTTTATTAGCAGTTTATTTTTTTTGCATCAGTTTTTTTATATGAAAATTTGCAATTGGTAAAACTTCTGGCTGAATTTTTCCCATACAAATCAGGTCTGAAAAAATCGTATGTATTTTTATCCACGGTCGATGTCTCGCGAAAATCAGCTTTGAGGTCGGTTAAACTTGAGGAGCAGAGTGGTCGTTTTTCGCAAGACTGCGATTGACTTAAAATCTGGTGGTTACGAGCATTAATATATACTAGCTTTTGCCCGTTGCAAGGCAACTAATTGGTTAAAGCACTTAGCGATTTGACGTTTGAATGTGGATGAAGCAAGAAGTGTGTGTCTACATTTTTAAAAAATGAAATATTTGAAGATAAAAAATCGATGTTTGAATGTGGATGAAGCAAGGATTGTGAGAACTACTAAAAGAGTACTGTAAGTTAATCGCTCTATTTTGTACACCCGCTACTTAGCCACTTTGGTCGCCCTGGTTAAGGCGTTCAGTATAGGCCTTTTCTCGCAAAAAGGGGCCTAGAAGTTTATTGCTCAATTTTTTCACTAATAAATTGTTTCTAAATTATATGATATGCACTCACTTTTCTAATAACTCCCGTTACACCTATTTAAATTTTTTGTATGAATTTGATAACGCCAAATCTCTGCATTAAATAAAGAAAACTTCGCGGGCTTGCGCACAATAACTCACCAAAGTTTCATCGCAATCGGATGAATATTATTGTAGATAATTTCATTACGCTAGAGCTCATTATTATATTTTAAAACCATTTCGAGCATGCACACATCATATCCCCAAAGTTTCATCGCAATCGGATGAATAGTATTGGAAATAATTTCATAATGCCAGAGCTTATTCTTATATATAGAAACCATCCCTAGCATGCCAACATCGAATTCCCAAAGTTTCATCTCAATCGGATGAAAAGTAAAGGAAATAATTTCATTACGCCAGAGCTTACTTTTATGCATAAAAACCATCCCAGGCATGCACACATCAAATCTCCAAAGTTTCATCTCAATCGGGTGAATAGTATATGAAATAATTTGATAACGCCAGAGCTTATTATTACGCATAGAAACCATCCCGGACATGCACACATCAAATCCCCAAAGTTTCATCGCAATCAGATGAATAGTATAGGAAATAATTTCATAGAGCCAGAGCTTACTATTATGCGTAGAAACCAACCCGGGCATGCACACATCAAATACCAAAAGTTTTGTCGCAATCAGATGAAAAGTATTGGAAAAAAAATCATAACGCCAGAGCTTACTCTTTTATGTTCAAACCATCCCGAGTATCCAACATCAAATTCCCAAAGTTTCATCTCAATCGGATGGAAAGTATAGGAAATAATTTCATAACGCCAGATCTTACCATTATGCGTAAATAATTTCATAATTCCAGAGCTTACTATTATGCGTAGAAACCAACCCGGGCATGCACACATCAAAGCTCAAAAGTTTTGTCGCAATCAAATGAATAGTATTGGAAAAAATTTCATAACGCCAGAGCTTACTCTTTTACATAGAAACCATCCCGAGCATGTCAACATCGAATTCCCAAAGTTTCATCTCAATCGGATGAAAATTAAAGGAAATATTTTCATAACGCCAGAGCTTACTTTTATGCATAAAAACCATCCCAGGCATGCACACATCAAATTTCCAAAGTTTCATCTCGATCGGGTGAATAGTATATAAAATAATTTCATAAAGCCAGAGCTTACTATTATGCGTAGAAACCAACCCGGGCATGCACACATCAAATCCCAAAAGTTTTGTCGCCATCAGATGAATAGTATTGGAAAAAAAACCTACCTAACCCTCAAACAAAAAATATTTGTTCAACAAAAAACCATCTTATCAAACTCAATTTTACTGCAGCAAAAAAATTACACAAAGAAATTCTTTAACATTATCCGGCTACCCGTGCACACGTATAATTATTTTTATTTTAAAATTGAATAATGTCCAAAGTAAACGAACGAATCCTGACCGATCTATTTTTCGATTTATATGCATATAAAAAATCTGTAGCACTGCATCGAACCCACCTAATTTATAAAAAGTACCTTCATACATACCTACCTACCCAGAGTACCTGTTCAGTACTTAGTTCCTACCTACCTGCATATCTACCTACCCCCGTGTACACCTACATTTTTTTGGAAATATCCATCTTTGGTTACTTTTTTTTATTTTATATCATATTTTTTTTGTGATTTAAAGGAAAGAAGTTCTTACTTAGAGTAAATATCGATATTTGAATTCAATGCAATCCGCATGCCTACTGAACTCCCTGATTGGACAGTCGAAATGAACGACAGGGTCCGGCAAAATTTCCTCACTCATTATTACAAAAACCAATCGATTAAAAAAATGATTTTTTTTTTAAATCGACTCTTTAATATTTTTTTTATGGAAATGACATCTTTCAAGTATCCACCTTTTGATGTCACGGACGCCATAACTCTTTTCGTAATCAATAATTATTAATAACGATAAATGTATAGAAAATTAGAAAAAAAACTTTGCATCTTATTTAGATAAATTTTAATGCGCCGCAAAAACGTTGGTCGCAAACGCAAAACAATATTGTCTAAACAAAAAAAATTAAGGAAAAAATCATGAGTTTTAATAAAAAAATTAATCAGTATATTTCGAGCGGAATTTTTTTTACCACCCTGTTTCTGAATTTGAATTAAAAGACCGACAAACTGCAATCGGCATTTTTCCAGAAGAAACGCATTTAGTACCTACCATCTTTGGTGATTTCTCTTAATTTCAAACCATTTATTTGTAATTCGATGGAGCAAAGTAGGTACCTACCCAGTGATTATTATTATACCAATCCACCTGACCAAAATATTTTTAAATCTTGTATAATTTGTTAGCGGATTTTTCATGGATTTTTTTGTAAAATGTCAAATTTTTAGCTCGATATTGTGGAATATTTTCAATGGAATGCCACTAAAAAAACGGTTGAATAAGTTTTCGAAACCTTTTGCCATTGAATATATCAAAAAACATTTACGCCAGAGGCCGTCATTTTGACGCAATTTCGTTTGCAAATGAAGGATTCTCAAATACGCCAAAGCTCAATTTTTTTAAAGGCTAAAGTCTAATTTTTTGTTCAGGCCCTAGCACGCTTGCTCTATAACGATCGGTAGGATAACTATCGGTAACTTCTCATCGTTCCCTAGGACAACTGCACATCGCTAACGAACAAACAACAGTTGATGTCGAATATGTTAAGGACACTTAGTCATTGTGAACTGTCACTTATTCGTTGGCGATCTGTAGTCATGCTAGGGAACGATGAGAAGTTACCGATAGTTATCCTATCGATCGTTATAGAGCGAGCGTGCTAGGGCCTCTGACCTACCGCAAAAGCCGTGAGGATCTTACGCTAAAAAAATTCGCTGGGTGGGTAGGCCAACGCCTCTGCAATAGGTCATTTCAAGTGGTTCGCTATGTTTGTTGATTTAGAAGTGGTGCCTGGGTTCATGAGGTTTGTTCTGGTCTTGGCGGTGGATTCGTCTGCCCACCAATTTCGTGGCAGACCAGATCGGAAGAGACTGGTTTAGGGAGACTTTTTGGGTTCTTCAGCAAAGCTCTCTCGGAACATCACCTTGCACCGCAGTGGGAGGGATAAAATCATTCGTCCGTCACTCCACACACTGATCCCCAGATTCCTACCCACCCCTCATAACTTTTTCCTTACCAGAACATCATCTCCTTACCTTCCTAAAAAGGACCCTTCACACAGCATCCCCAAAGATGACATAGGCCCTGAGAGGAATTATTTTCGTCCGTCACTCCACACACTGATCCCCAGATTCCTACCCACCCCTCATAACTTTTTCCTTACCAGAACATCATCTCCTTACTTTCCTAAAAATAACCCTTCACACAGCATCCCCAAAGATGACATAGGCCCTGAGAGGAATTATTTTCTTCAAGGCCTCCTGTGTAGAGCTATTATAAAAATTAAATAAACTTCTCTTTTCCCGGTAGATTTTCCTAATTTTGTTTTAAATTAGTCGAGTAAGATCCATAGTTTATGCATAAACATTCACACGAAAAAGCCCGCCCTTAGGATTGTGTGTATTGGTGCATATAACGATGCAAAACGTCACTGAGATACATCTTTTTGCCAACCTGAATATATTTAGATATTCTTAAATCGACTCAGATTAACCGGTTATAAAGGGTTTGGTCATCCAACAAATGATTCACGGGGTGGCAGTACCAATGCACACCACCCACGCCGAATGATATTAGAATAACACTATTGTGCACTATTTAAAAAAGTACCTACGCCATTTGGCAAAAAAAAAAAGGATTATCCTGAGTTATTTAAACAGTTTTATTCATCATGTTAAATTCTCAATATTTGAAAAATAACGTTCCCACCCAATTAGGTACCTACCCACTGGTAAATTATTTTCTATGATCTCAGCAGCCTGAACCGTTCGAATTTTATTTGTCTGTACAAAAGTACCTACACAGCAATTAAAATAAACGTTGTGTAGCTGGCCGGTAACATTTAACCTGTTTTCAATTTTCCTTTCCTTCATAAACGTCAGAATTTTTTCAACTTTTGAAGATGTATCCTGAAATAATTTACATGAAATGTGGTAAATGTAATGTATTATTGGAGTTCGGAAATCTATGGTTTTCAAAATTATAGAAAAACATCTTATCCACATATGCTATTTTTGACGTAATATTGATATACATGAGACTCGTCGAAATATCAAATTTACATGCGAGACGCCATAGAATAATTTTCAAAAATGCCCCAACATTTCAGTACTTTGAAGGTCTGACGATAAATTTTTCCTTAATGAAGCATTTTTTTTTACTGGCTACGAACATTTTAACAGTTTTTAACTCGGAATTTTTTTCGTAAACGTCAGAAATTACCGACGTTTGAAAACGAATCCTGACAAAATTTCCATGAAAAGTCACAAATATAATATATTATTAATGTTCCGAAACCTGTCGTAGTCGCAATAATATAAAAACATCTAAGCCGGGAATCTTTTTTAAGTCGCAATTTTGATTTACCTCGAGGCTCGTCGGAATGTAAAGTTTTGAGGTGAGACGCCTTATATTTAAAAAAATATACACTTTACGATTTTAGTACTGAGGCTCTTTCACAAATTTTTCGTGAAGGTCTGACGATAAATTTTTCCTTTTTTGATGGGCGAACCTGGCGGCTGGAAATACAACTTTGAATTTCTTCGTCGAATAATGAGCGCTTCTAGTTTTCGCCGCTAGGTTTTCATACATCAGTTTTATTAGCAGTTTATTTTTTTTGCATCAGTTTTTTTATATGAAAATTTGCAATTGGTAAAACTTCTGGCTGAATTTTTCCCATACAAATCAGGTCTGAAAAAATCGTATGTATTTTTATCCACGGTCGATGTCTCGCGAAAATCAGCTTTGAGGTCGGTTAAACTTGAGGAGCAGAGTGGTCGTTTTTCGCAAGACTGCGATTGACTTAAAATCTGGTGGTTACGAGCATTAATATATACTAGCTTTTGCCCGTTGCAAGGCAACTAATTGGTTAAAGCACTTAGCGATTTGACGTTTGAATGTGGATGAAGCAAGAAGTGTGTGTCTACATTTTTAAAAAATGAAATATTTGAAGATAAAAAATCGATGTTTGAATGTGGATGAAGCAAGGATTGTGAGAACTACTAAAAGAGTACTGTAAGTTAATCGCTCTATTTTGTACACCCGCTACTTAGCCACTTTGGTCGCCCTGGTTAAGGCGTTCAGTATAGGCCTTTTCTCGCAAAAAGGGGCCTAGAAGTTTATTGCTCAATTTTTTCACTAATAAATTGTTTCTAAATTATATGATATGCACTCACTTTTCTAATAACTCCCGTTACACCTATTTAAATTTTTTGTATGAATTTGATAACGCCAAATCTCTGCATTAAATAAAGAAAACTTCGCGGGCTTGCGCACAATAACTCACCAAAGTTTCATCGCAATCGGATGAATATTATTGTAGATAATTTCATTACGCTAGAGCTCATTATTATATTTTAAAACCATTTCGAGCATGCACACATCATATCCCCAAAGTTTCATCGCAATCGGATGAATAGTATTGGAAATAATTTCATAATGCCAGAGCTTATTCTTATATATAGAAACCATCCCTAGCATGCCAACATCGAATTCCCAAAGTTTCATCTCAATCGGATGAAAAGTAAAGGAAATAATTTCATTACGCCAGAGCTTACTTTTATGCATAAAAACCATCCCAGGCATGCACACATCAAATCTCCAAAGTTTCATCTCAATCGGGTGAATAGTATATGAAATAATTTGATAACGCCAGAGCTTATTATTACGCATAGAAACCATCCCGGACATGCACACATCAAATCCCCAAAGTTTCATCGCAATCAGATGAATAGTATAGGAAATAATTTCATAGAGCCAGAGCTTACTATTATGCGTAGAAACCAACCCGGGCATGCACACATCAAATACCAAAAGTTTTGTCGCAATCAGATGAAAAGTATTGGAAAAAAAATCATAACGCCAGAGCTTACTCTTTTATGTTCAAACCATCCCGAGTATCCAACATCAAATTCCCAAAGTTTCATCTCAATCGGATGGAAAGTATAGGAAATAATTTCATAACGCCAGATCTTACCATTATGCGTAAATAATTTCATAATTCCAGAGCTTACTATTATGCGTAGAAACCAACCCGGGCATGCACACATCAAAGCTCAAAAGTTTTGTCGCAATCAAATGAATAGTATTGGAAAAAATTTCATAACGCCAGAGCTTACTCTTTTACATAGAAACCATCCCGAGCATGTCAACATCGAATTCCCAAAGTTTCATCTCAATCGGATGAAAATTAAAGGAAATATTTTCATAACGCCAGAGCTTACTTTTATGCATAAAAACCATCCCAGGCATGCACACATCAAATTTCCAAAGTTTCATCTCGATCGGGTGAATAGTATATAAAATAATTTCATAAAGCCAGAGCTTACTATTATGCGTAGAAACCAACCCGGGCATGCACACATCAAATCCCAAAAGTTTTGTCGCCATCAGATGAATAGTATTGGAAAAAAAACCTACCTAACCCTCAAACAAAAAATATTTGTTCAACAAAAAACCATCTTATCAAACTCAATTTTACTGCAGCAAAAAAATTACACAAAGAAATTCTTTAACAATATCCGGCTACCCGTGCACACGTATAATTATTTTTATTTTAAAATTGAATAATGTCCAAAGTAAACGAACGAATCCTGACCGATCTATTTTTCGATTTATATGCATATAAAAAATCTGTAGCACTGCATCGAACCCACCTAATTTATAAAAAGTACCTTCATACATACCTACCTACCCAGAGTACCTGTTCAGTACTTAGTTCCTACCTACATGCATATCTACCTACCCCCGTGTACACCTACATTTTTTTGGAAATATCCATCTTTGGTTACTTTTTTTTATTTTATATCATATTTTTTTTGTGATTTAAAGGAAAGAAGTTCTTACTTAGAGTAAATATCGATATTTGAATTCAATGCAATCCGCATGCCTACTGAACTCCCTGATTGGACAGTCGAAATGAACGACAGGGTCCGGCAAAATTTCCTCACTCATTATTACAAAAACCAATCGATTAAAAAAATGATTTTTTTTTTAAATCGACTCTTTAATATTTTTTTATGAAAATGACATCTTTCAAGTATCCACCTTTTGATGTCACGGACGCCATAACTCTTTTCGTAATCAATAATTATTAATAACGATAAATGTATAGAAAATTAGAAAAAAAACTTTGCATCTTATTTAGATAAATTTTAATGCGCCGCAAAAACGTTGGTCGCAAACGCAAGACAATATTTTCTAAACAAAAAAAATTAAGGAAAAAATCATGAGTTTTAATAAAAAAATTAATCAGTATATTTCGAGCGGAATTTTTTTTACCACCCTGTTTCTGAATTTGAATTAAAAGACCGACAAACTGCAATCGGCATTTTTCCAGAAGAAACGCATTTAGTACCTACCATCTTTGGTGATTTCTCTTAATTTCAAACCATTTATTTGTAATTCGATGGAGCAAAGTAGGTACCTACCCAGTGATTATTATTATACCAATCCACCTGACCAGTAATATTTTTAAATCTTGTATAATTTGTTAGCGGATTTTTCATGGATTTTTTTGTAAAATGTCAAATTTTTAGCTCGATATTGTGGAATATTTTCAATGGAATGCCACTAAAAAAACGGTTGAATAAGTTTTCGAAACCTTTTGCCATTGAATATATCAAAAAACATTTACGCCAGAGGCCGTCATTTTGACGCAATTTCGTTTGCAAATGAAGGATTCTCAAATACGCCAAAGCTCAATTTTTTTAAAGGCTAAAGTCTAATTTTTTGTTCAGGCCCTAGCACGCTTGCTCTATAACGATCGGTAGGATAACTATCGGTAACTTCTCATCGTTCCCTAGGACAACTGCACATCGCTAACGAACAAACAACAGTTGATGTCGAATATGTTAAGGACACTTAGTCATTGTGAACTGTCACTTATTCGTTGGCGATCTGTAGTCATGCTAGGGAACGATGAGAAGTTACCGATAGTTATCCTATCGATCGTTATAGAGCGAGCGTGCTAGGGCCTCTGACCTACCGCAAAAGCCGTGAGGATCTTACGCTAAAAAAATTCGCTGGGTGGGTAGGCCAACGCCTCTGCAATAGGTCATTTCAAGTGGTTCGCTATGTTTGTTGATTTAGAAGTGGTGCCTGGGTTCATGAGGTTTGTTCTGGTCTTGGCGGTGGATTCGTCTGCCCACCAATTTCGTGGCAGACCAGATCGGAAGAGACTGGTTTAGGGAGACTTTTTGGGTTCTTCAGCAAAGCTCTCTCGGAACATCACCTTGCACCGCAGTGGGAGGGATAAAATCATTCGTCCGTCACTCCACACACTGATCCCCAGATTCCTACCCACCCCTCATAACTTTTTCCTTACCAGAACATCATCTCCTTACCTTCCTAAAAAGAACCCTTCACACAGCATCCCCAAAGATGACATAGGCCCTGAGAGGAATTATTTTCTTCAAGGCCTCCTGTGTAGAGCTATTATAAAAATTAAATAAACTTCTCTTTTCCCGGTAGATTTTCCTAATTTTGTTTTAAATTAGTCGAGTAAGATCCATAGTTTATGCATAAACATTCACACGAAAAAGCCCGCCCTTAGGATTGTGTGTATTGGTGCATATAACGATGCAAAACGTCACTGAGATACATCTTTTTGCCAACCTGAATATATTTAGATATTCTTAAATCGACTCAGATTAACCGGTTATAAAGGGTTTGGTCATCCAACAAATGATTCACGGGGTGGCAGTACCAATGCACACCACCCACGCCGAATGATATTATAATAACACTATTGTGCACTATTTAAAGAAGTACCTACACCATTAGGCAAAAAAAATGGATTATCCTGAGTTATTTAAACAGTTTTATTCATCATGTTAAATTCTCAATATTTGAAAAATAACGTTCCCACCCAAGTAGGTACCTACCCACTGGTAAATTATTTTCTATGATCTCGGCAGCCTGAACCGTTCGAATTTTATTTGTCTTTACAAAAGTACCAACCCAGCAATTAAAATCAACGTTATGTAGCTGGCCGGTAACGTTTAACCTGTTTTTATTTTGCATTTCTTCATAAACGTCAGAATTTTTTCAACTTTTGAAGATGTATCCTGAAATAATTTACATGAAATGTGGTAAATGTAATGTATTATTGGAGTTCGGAAATCTATGGTTTTCAAAATTATAGAAAAACATCTTATCCACATATGCTATTTTTGACGTAATATTGATACACATGAGACTCGTCGAAATGTCAAATTAACATGTGAGACGCCATAGAATAATTTTCAAAAATGCCCCAACATTTCAGTACTTTGAAGGTCTGACGATAATTTTTTCCTTAATAAAGCATTTTTTTACTGGCTACGAACATTTTAACAGTTTTTAACTCGGAATTTTTTTCGTAAACGTCAGAAATTACCGACGTTTGAAAACGAATCCTGACAAAATTTCCATGAAAAGTCATAAATATAATATATTATTTATGTTCCAAAACCTGTCGTAGTCGAAATAATACAAAAACATCTAAGCCAGGTATCTTTTTTAAGTCGCAATTTTGATTTACCTCGAGGCTCGTCGGAATGTAAAGTTTTGAGGTGAGACGCCTTATATTTAAAAAAATATACACTTTACGATTTTAGTACTGAGGCTCTTTCACAAATTTTTCGTGAAGGTCTGACGATAAATTTTTCCTTTTTTGATGGGCGAACCTGGCGGCTGGAAATACAACTTTGAATTTCTTCGTCGAATAATGAGCGCTTCTAGTTTTCGCCGCTAGGTTTTCATACATCAGTTTTATTAGCAGTTTATTTTTTTTGCATCAGTTTTTTTATATGAAAATTTGCAATTGGTAAAATTCTGGCTGAATTTTTCCCATACAAATCAGGTCTGAAAAAATCGTATGTATTTTTATCCACGGTCGATGTCTCGCGAAAATCAGCTTTGAGGTCGGTTAAACTTGAGGGGCAGAGTGGTCGTTTTTCGCAAGACTGCGATTGACTTAAAATCTGGTGGTTACGAGCATTAATATATATACTAGCTTTTGCCCGTTGCAAGGCAACTAATTGGTTAAAGCACTAAGCGATTTGACGTTTGAATGTGGATGAAGCAAGAAGTGTGTGTGTCTACATTTTTAAAAAATGAAATATTTGAAGATAAAAAATCGATGTTTGAATGTGGATGAAGCAAGGATTGTGAGAACTACTAAAAGAGTACTGTAAGTTAATCGCTCTATTTTGTACACCCGCTACTTAGCCACTTTGGTCGCCCTGGTTAAGGCGTTCAGTATAGGCCTTTTCTCGCAAAAAGGGGCCTAGAAGTTTATTGCTCAATTTTTTCACTAATAAATTGTTTCTAAATTATATGATATGCACTCACTTTTCTAATAACTCCCGTTACACCTATTTAAATTTTTTGTATGAATTTGATAACGCCAAATCTCTGCATTAAATAAAGAAAACTTCGCGGGCTTGCGCACAATAACTCACCAAAGTTTCATCGCAATCGGATGAATATTATTGTAGATAATTTCATTACGCTAGAGCTCATTATTATATTTTAAAACCATTTCGAGCATGCACACATCATATCCCCAAAGTTTCATCGCAATCGGATGAATAGTATTGGAAATAATTTCATAATGCCAGAGCTTATTCTTATATATAGAAACCATCCCTAGCATGCCAACATCGAATTCCCAAAGTTTCATCTCAATCGGATGAAAAGTAAAGGAAATAATTTCATTACGCCAGAGCTTACTTTTATGCATAAAAACCATCCCAGGCATGTACACATCAAATCTCCAAAGTTTCATCTCAATCGGGTGAATAGTATATGAAATAATTTGATAACGCCAGAGCTTACTATTACGCATTGAAACCATCCCGGACATGCACACATCAAATCCCCAAAGTTTCATCGCAATCGGATGAATAGTATACGAAATAATTTCATAAAGCCAGAGCTTACTATTATGCGTAGAAACCAACCCGGGCATGCACACATCAAATCCCAAAAGTTTTGTCGCAATCAGATGAATAGTATTAGAAAAAATTTCATAACGCCAGAGCTTACTCTTTTACATAGAAACCATCCCGAGCATGCCAACATCGAATTCCCAAAGTTTCATCTCAATAGGATGGAAAGTATAGGACATAATTTCATAACGCCAGATCTTACCATTATGCGTAAATAATTTCATAATTCCAGAGCTTACTATTATGCGTAGAAACTAACCCGGGCATGCACACATCAAATCCCAAAAGTTTTGTCGCAATCAAATGAATAGTATTGGAAAAAATTTCATAACGCCAGAGCTTACTCTTTTACATAGAAACCATCCCGAGCATGCCAACATCGAATTCCCAAAGTTTCATCTCAATCGGATGAAAATTAAAGGAAATATTTTCATAACGCCAGAGCTTACTTTTATGCATAAAAACCATCCCAGGCATGCACACATCAAATCTCCAAAGTTTCATCTCGATCGGATGCGTAGAAACCAACCCGAGCATGCACACATCAAATCCCAAAAGTTTTGTCGCCATCAGATGAATAGTATTGGAAAAAAACCTACCTAACCCTCAAACTAAAAATATTTGTTCATTTACCTACGTAATTTCTAAAAAAAAAAAAACATTGCAATTTTATTACTTATCAAAAAAACCATCTTATCAAACTCAATTTTACTGCAGCAAAAAAATTACACAAAGAAATTCTTTAACAATATCCGGGTACCCGTGCACACGTATAATTATTTTTATTTTAAAATTTAATAATGTCCAAAGTAAACGAACGAATCCTGACCGATCTATTTTTCGATTTATATGCATATAAAAAATCTGTAGCACTGCATCGAACCCACCTAATTTATAAAAAGTACCTTCATGCATACCTACCTACCCAGAGTACCTTAGTACTTAGTTCAGTACTTAGTTCCTACCTACCTGCATATCTACCTACCCCCGTGTACACCTACATTTTTTTGGAAATATCCATCTTTGGTTACTTTTTTTTAAATTTTATATCATAATTTTTTTGTGATTTAAAGGAAAGAAGTTCTTACTTAGAGTAAATATCGATATTTGAATTCAATGCAATCCGCATGCCTAGTGAACTCCTGATTGGACAGTCGAAATGAACGACAGGGTCCGGCAAAATTTCCTCACTCATTATTACAAAAACCAATCGATTAAAAAATCGACTTTTTTTTTTTAATCGAATCTTTAATATTTTTTTATGGAAATGACATCTTTCAAGTGTCCACCTTTTGATTTCACGGACGCCATAACTCTTTTCGTAATAAATAATTATTAATAACGTTAAATGTATAGAAAATTAGAAAAAAAACTTTGCATCTTATTTAGATAAATTTTAATGCGCCGCAAAAACGTTGGTCGCAAACGCCCGACAATATTTTCTAAACAAAAAAAAAATAAGGAAAAAATCATGAGTTTTAATAAAAAAATTAATCAGTATATTTCGAGCGGAATTTTTTTTACCACCCTGTTTCTGAATTTGTATTAAAAGACCGACAAACTGCAATCGGCATTTTTCAGAAGAAACGCATTTAGTACCTACCATCTTTGGTGATTTCTCTTAATTTCAAACCATTTATTTGTAATTCGATGGAGCAAAGTAGGTACCTACCCAGTGATAATATTATACGAATCCACTGGCAAGTAATCTTTTTAAATGTTGTAAAATTTGTTAGCGGATTTTTCATGGATTTTTTTGTAAAATGTCAAATTTTTAGCACGATATTGAGGAATATTTCCAATGGAATGCCACTAAAAAAACGGTTGAATAAGTTTTCGAAACCTTTTGCCATTGAATATATCAAAAAACATCTACGCCAGAGGCCGTCATTTTGACGCAATTTCGTTTGCAAATGAAGGATTCTCAAATTCGCCAAAGCTCAATTTTTTAAAGGATAAACTAAAAAATATTTGTTCAGGCCCTAGCACGCTTGCTCTTTAATGATCGGTAGGATAACTATCGGTAACTTCTCATCGTTCCCTAGGACAACTGCACATCGCTAACGTACAAACAACAGTTGATTTCGAATATGTTACGAAGGACACTTAGTCATTGTGACCTGTCACTTATTCGTTGGCGATCTGTAGTCATGCTAGGGAACGATGAGAAGTCACCGATAGTTATCCTATCGATCGTTGTAGAGCGAGCGTGCTAGGGCCCTGACCTACCGCAAAAGCCGTGAGGATTTACGCTAAAAAAAATCGCTGGGCGGGTAGGCCAACGCCTCTGCAATAGGTCATTTCAAGAGGTTCGCTATGTTTGGTGATTTAGAAGTGGTGCCTGGGTTCATGAGGTTTGTCCTGGTCTTGGCGGTGGATTCGTCTGCCCACCAATTTCGTGGTAGACCAGATCGGAAGAGACTGGTTTAGGGAGACTTTTTGGCTTCTTCAGCAGAGCTCTCTCGGAACATCACCTTGCACCGCAGTGGTAGGGATAAAATCAATCGTCCCTTACTCCACACACTGATCCCCAGATTCCTACCCACCCCTCATAACTTTTTCCTTACCAGAACATCAACTCCTTACTTTCCTAAAAAAAACCCTTCACACAGCATCCCCAAAGATGACATAGGCCCTGAGAGGAATTATTTTCGTCCGTCACTCCACACACTGATCCCCAGATTCCTACCCACCCCTCATAACTTTTTCCTTACCAGAACATCATCTCCTTACTTTCCTAAAAAGAACCCTTCACACAGCATCCCCAAAGATGACATAGGCCCTGAGAGGAATTCTTAAATCGACTCAAATTAACCGGTTATAAAGGGTTTGGTCATCCGATAAATGATTCACGGGGTGGCGGTACCAATGCACACCACCCACGCCGAATGATATTATAATAACACTATTGTACACTATTTAAAGAAGTACCTACGCCATTTGGCAAAAAAAAATGGATTTTCCTGAGTTATTAAACAGTTTTATTCATCATATTAAATTCTCAATATTTGAAAAATAACGTTCCCACCCAAGTAGGTACCTACCCACTGGTAAATTATTTTCTATGATCTCGGCAGCCTGAACTGTTCGAATTTTATTTGTCTTTACAAAAGTACCTACACAGCAATTAAAATCAACGTTATTTAGCTGGCCGGTAACATATAAACTTTAGTTTTTTTTGCATTTCATAAACGTCAGAATTTTTTCAACTTTTGAAGATGTATCCTGAAATAATTTACATGAAATGTGGTAAATGTAATGTTTTATTGGAGTTCGGAAATCTATGGTTTTCAAAATTATAGAAAAACATCTTATTCACATATCCTATTTTTGACGTAATATTGATATACATGAGACTCGTCGCAATGTCAAATTTACATGCGAGACGCCATAGAATAATTTTCAAAAATGCCCCAACATTTCAGTACTTTGAAGGTCTGACGATAAATTTTTCCTTAATGAAGCATTTTTTTTTACTGGCTACGAACATTTTAACAGTTTTTAACTCGGAATTTTTTTCGTAAACGTCAGAAATTACCGACGTTTGAAAACGAATCCTGACAAAATTTCCATGAAAAGTCACAAATATAATATATTTTTAATGTTCCGAAACCTGTCGTAGTTGAAATAATACAAAAACATCTAAGCCAGGTATCTTTTTTAAGTCGCAATTTTGATTTACCTCGAGGCTCGTCGAAATGTAAAATTTTGAGGTGAGACGCCATATATTTAAAAAATATACACTTTACGATTTTAGTACTGAGGCTCTTTCAGAAATTTTTCGTGAAGGTCTGACGATAAATTATTCCTTTTTTGAGGGGCGAACCTGGCGGCTGGAAATACAACTTTGAATTTCATCGTCGAATAATGAGCGCTTCTAGTTTTCGCCGCTAGGTTTTAATACATCAGTTTTTTTAGCAGTTTATTTTTTTTGCATCAGTTTTTTTATATGAAAATTTGCAATTGGTAAAATTCTGGCTGAATTTTTCCCATACAAATCAGGTCTGAAAAAATCGTATGTATTTTTATCCACGGTCGCTTTCTCGCGAAAATCAGCTTTGAGGTCGGTTAAACTTGAGGGGCAGAGTGGTCGTTTTTCGCAAGACTGCGATTGTCTTAAAATCTGGTGGTTACGAGCATTAATATATATACTAGCTTTTGCCCGTTGCAAGGCAACTAATTGGTTAAAGCACTAAGCGATTTGACGTTTGAATGTGGATGAAGCAAGAAGTGTGTGTGTCTACATTTTTTAAAAATTAAATATTTGAAAAAAAAAATAATCGATGTTTGAATGTGGATGAAGCAAGGATTGTGAGAACTACTCAAAGGGTCCTGTGAGTTAATCGCTCAATTTTGTACACCCGCTACTTAGCCACTTTGGTCGCCCTGGTTAAGGCGTTCAGTATGGGCCTTTTCTCGCAAAAAGGGGCCTAGAAGTTCACGGCTCAATTTTTTCACTAATAAATTGTTTCTAAATTATATGATATGCACTCACTTTTCTAATAACTCCCGTTACACCTATTTAAATTTTTTGTACAAATTTGATAACGCCAAAGCTCTGCATTATATAAAGAAAACTTCGCGGGCTTGCGCACAATAACTCACCAAAGTTTCATCGCAATCGGATGAATATTATTGTAGATAATTTCATTACGCTAGAGCTCATTATTATATTTTAAAACCATTTCGAGCATGCACACATCATATCCCCAAAGTTTCATCGCAATCGGATGAATAGTATTGGAAATAATTTCATAATGCCAGAGCTTATTCTTATATATAGAAACCATCCCTAGCATGCCAACATCGAATTCCCAAAGTTTCATCTCAATCGGATGAAAAGTAAAGGAAATAATTTCATTACGCCAGAGCTTACTTTTATGCATAAAAACCATCCCAGGCATGTACACATCAAATCTCCAAAGTTTCATCTCAATCGGGTGAAAAGTATATGAAATAATTTGATAACGCCAGAGCTTACTATTACGCATTGAAACCATCCCGGACATGCACACATCAAATCCCCAAAGTTTCATCGCAATCGGATGAATAGTATAGGAAATAATTTCATAAAGCCAGAGCTTACTATTATGCGTAGAAACCAACCCGGGCATGCACACATCAAATCCCAAAAGTTTTGTCGCAATCAGATGAATAGTATTAGAAAAAATTTCATAACGCCAGAGCTTACTCTTTTACATAGAAACCATCCCGAGCATGCCAACATCGAATTCCCAAAGTTTCATCTGAATAGGATGGAAAGTATAGGACATAATTTCATAACGCCAGATCTTACCATTATGCGTAAATAATTTCATAATTCCAGAGCTTACTATTATGCGTAGAAACTAACCCGGGCATGCACACATCAAATCCCAAAAGTTTTGTCGCAATCAAATGAATAGTATTGGAAAAAATTTCATAACGCCAGAGCTTACTCTTTTACATAGAAACCATCCCGAGCATGCCAACATCGAATTCCCAAAGTTTCATCTCAATCGGATGAAAATTAAAGGAAATATTTTTATAACGCCAGAGCTTACTTTTATGCATAAAAACCATCCCAGGCATGCACACATCAAATCTCCAAAGTTTCATCTCGATCGGATGCGTAGAAACCAACCCGAGCATGCACACATCAAATCCCAAAAGTTTTGTCGCCATCAGATGAATATTGGAAAAAAACCTACCTAACCCTCAAACTAAAAATATTTGTTCATTTACCTACGTAATTTCTAAAAAAAAAAAAACATTGCAATTTTATTACTTATCAAAAAAACCATCTTATCAAACTCAATTTTACTGCAGCAAAAAAATTACACAAAGAAATTCTTTAACAATATCCGGGTACCCGTGCACACGTATAATTATTTTTATTTTAAAATTTAATAATGTCCAAAGTAAACGAACGAATCCTGACCGATCTATTTTTCGATTTATATGCATATAAAAAATCTGTAGCACTGCATCGAACCCACCTAATTTATAAAAAGTACCTTCATGCATACCTACCTACCCAGAGTACCTTAGTACTTAGTTCAGTACTTAGTTCCTACCTACCTGCATATCTACCTACCCCCGTGTACACCTACATTTTTTTGGAAATATCCATCTTTGGTTACTTTTTTTTAAATTTTATATCATAATTTTTTTGTGATTTAAAGGAAAGAAGTTCTTACTTAGAGTAAATATCGATATTTGAATTCAATGCAATCCGCATGCCTAGTGAACTCCTGATTGGACAGTCGAAATGAACGACAGGGTCCGGCAAAATTTCCTCACTCATTATTACAAAAACCAATCGATTAAAAAATCGACTTTTTTTTTTTAATCGAATCTTTAATATTTTTTTATGGAAATGACATCTTTCAAGTGTCCACCTTTTGATTTCACGGACGCCATAACTATTTTCGTAATAAATAATTATTAATAACGTTAAATGTATAGAAAATTAGAAAAAAAACTTTGCATCTTATTTAGATAAATTTTAATGCGCCGCAAAAACGTTGGTCGCAAACGCCCGACAATATTTTCTAAACAAAAAAAAAATAAGGAAAAAATCATGAGTTTTAATAAAAAAATTAATCAGTATATTTCGAGCGGAATTTTTTTTACCACCCTGTTTCTGAATTTGTATTAAAAGACCGACAAACTGCAATCGGCATTTTTCAGAAGAAACGCATTTAGTACCTACCATCTTTGGTGATTTCTCTTAATTTCAAACCATTTATTTGTAATTCGATGGAGCAAAGTAGGTACCTACCCAGTGATAATATTATACGAATCCACTGGCAAGTAATCTTTTTAAATGTTGTAAAATTTGTTAGCGGATTTTTCATGGATTTTTTTGTAAAATGTCAAATTTTTAGCACGATATTGAGGAATATTTCCAATGGAATGCCACTAAAAAAACGGTTGAATAAGTTTTCGAAACCTTTTGCCATTGAATATATCAAAAAACATCTACGCCAGAGGCCGTCATTTTGACGCAATTTCGTTTGCAAATGAAGGATTCTCAAATTCGCCAAAGCTCAATTTTTTAAAGGATAAACTAAAAAAAATTTTGTTCAGGCCCTAGCACGCTTGCTCTTTAGTGATCGGTAGGATAACTATCGGTAACTTCTCATCGTTCCCTAGGACAACTGCACATCGCTAACGTACAAACAACAGTTGATTTCGAATATGTTACGAAGGACACTTAGTCATTGTGACCTGTCACTTATTCGTTGGCGATCTGTAGTCATGCTAGGGAACGATGAGAAGTCACCGATAGTTATCCTATCGATCGTTGTAGAGCGAGCGTGCTAGGGCCCTGACCTACCGCAAAAGCCGTGAGGATTTACGCTAAAAAAAATCGCTGGGCGGGTAGGCCAACGCCTCTGCAATAGGTCATTTCAAGAGGTTCGCTATGTTTGGTGATTTAGAAGTGGTGCCTGGGTTCATGAGGTTTGTCCTGGTCTTGGCGGTGGATTCGTCTGCCCACCAATTTCGTGGTAGACCAGATCGGAAGAGACTGGTTTAGGGAGACTTTTTGGCTTCTTCAGCAGAGCTCTCTCGGAACATCACCTTGCACCGCAGTGGTAGGGATAAAATCATTCGTCCCTTACTCCACACACTGATCCCCAGATTCCTACCCACCCCTCATAACTTTTTCCTTACCAGAACATCAACTCCTTACTTTCCTAAAAATAACCCTTCACACAGCATCCCCAAAGATGACATAGGCCCTGAGAGGAATTATTTTCGTCCGTCACTCCACACACTGATCCCCAGATTCCTACCCACCCCTCATAACTTTTTCCTTACCAGAACATCATCTCCTTACTTTCCTAAAAAGAACCCTTCACACAGCATCCCCAAAGATGACATAGGCCCTGAGAGGAATTCTTAAATCGACTCAAATTAACCGGTTATAAAGGGTTTGGTCATCCGATAAATGATTCACGGGGTGGCGGTACCAATGCACACCACCCACGCCGAATGATATTATAATAACACTATTGTACACTATTTAAAGAAGTACCTACGCCATTTGGCAAAAAAAAATGGATTTTCCTGAGTTATTAAACAGTTTTATTCATCATATTAAATTCTCAATATTTGAAAAATAACGTTCCCACCCAAGTAGGTACCTACCCACTGGTAAATTATTTTCTATGATCTCGGCAGCCTGAACTGTTCGAATTTTATTTGTCTTTACAAAAGTACCTACCCAGCAATTAAAATCAACGTTATTTAGCTGGCCGGTAACATATAAACTTTAGTTTTTTTTGCATTTCATAAACGTCAGAATTTTTTCAACTTTTGAAGATGTATCCTGAAATAATTTACATGAAATGTGGTAAATGTAATGTATTATTGGAGTTCGGAAATGTATGGTTTTCAAAATAATAGAAAAACATCTTATCCACATATCCTATTTTTGACGTAATATTGATATACATGAGACTCGTCGAAATGTCAAATTTATATGCGAGACGCCATAGAATAATTTTCAAAAATGCCCCAACATTTCAGTACTTTGAAGGTCTGACGATAATTTTTTCCTTAATAAAGCATTTTTTTACTGGCTACGAACATTTTAACAGTTTTTAACTCGGAATTTTTTTCGTAAACGTCAGAAATTACCGACGTTTGAAAACGAATCCTGACAAAATTTCCATGAAAAGTCATAAATATAATGTATTATTTATGTTCCAAAACCTGTCGTAGTCGAAATAATACAAAAACATCTAAGCCAGGTATCTTTTTTAAGTCGCAATTTTGATTTACCTCGAGGCTCGTCGGAATGTAAAGTTTTGAGGTGAGACGCCTTATATTTAAAAAAATATACACTTTACGATTTTAGTACTGAGGCTCTTTCACAAATTTTTCGTGAAGGTCTGACGATAAATTTTCCTTTTTTGATGGGCGAACCTGGCGGCTGGAAATACAACTTTGAATTTCTTCGTCGAATAATGAGCGCTTCTAGTTTTCGCCGCTAGGTTTTCATACATCAGTTTTATTAGCAGTTTATTTTTTTTGCATCAGTTTTTTTATATGAAAATTTGCAATTGGTAAAATTCTGGCTGAATTTTTCCCATACAAATCAGGTCTGAAAAAATCGTATGTATTTTTATCCACGGTCGATGTCTCGCGAAAATCAGCTTTGAGGTCGGTTAAACTCGAGGGGCAGAGTGGTCGTTTTTCGCAAGACTGCGATTGACTTAAAATCTGGTGGTTACGAGCATTAATATATATATACTAGCTTTTGCCCGTTGCAACGCAACTAATTGGTTAAAGCACTAAGCGATTTAACGTTTGAATGTGGATGAAGCAAGAAGTGTAAGCCTGCATTTAAAAAAAAAATATATATTTGAAGAAAAAAAACGATGTTTGAATGTGGATGAAGCAAGAATTGTGAGAACTACTCAAAGGGTCCTGTGAGTTAATCGCTCAATTTTGTACAACTGCTGGCGACCTATGAAATCCATATGAAATCCCCATCCTCGGTTTACCAGAAACGATTAGTTACATGACTAACCTAAAAAAAGGCTTAAAAAACAACATGGCGACCAAAATTTTTATTAATATGAAATCCCCATCCTTGGTTTAGTCAAAAACGGTATGTCACATGAATAACCTTAGAAAAGTCTTAAAAAACAAAATGGCGCCCAAAATGTTGACTTATACGAAATCTCACCTTTTTTTGTGAAAAACGATATGTCACATGACTAACCTTAGAAAAGTCTTAAAAAACAAAATGTCGACAAAAATGTTGACTAATATGAAATCCCCTCCTTTTTTTGGGAAAAACTATATGTCACATGACTAACTTAGAAAAGTCCTAAAAAACAAAATGGCGACCAAAATGTTGACTTATATGAAAGCCCCACATTTTTTTGTGAAAAACGATATGTCACATGACTAACCGTAGAAAAGTCTTAAAAAACAAAATGGCCACCAAAATGTTGACTAATATGAAAACCCCACCTTTTTTTGAAAAACGATGTCACATGGCTAACCTTAGAAAAGTCTTAAAAAACAATTCTTAATTACAAATATGATTTTTGACTGTGGATGAAGCAAGAATTGCAAAAAACCTCAATTTGGTAGGTGGGTATGGGTACCGCCGCCTCGGGAACCAACACACCTGCAATAGGTCATTTGAAGTTGTTCGCTATGTTTGATGATTTAGCAGGGGTGCCAGGGTTCATAGGGTGAGGTTTTTACCGCTCTTGGTGATGGATGCGTCTGCCCACCAATTGCGTGGCAGGCCAGATCGGGAGAGACTGGTTTAGGGATACTTTTTGGCTTCTCCAGCAGAACTCTCGGAACATCACCCCTCACCGCAGTGGTAGGGATAAAACCATTCGTCCGTCACTCCACACACTGATCCCCAGATTCCTACCCACCCCTTATACCTTTTTTCCTTCCCAGAACATCATCTCCGTCCTTTCCTAAAAATAACCCTCCACGCAGCATTCCCAAAGAATTTAATGCTCTTTGGTCCTTTATATATTTTTTATAATCCTCGGGTAGCGAAACATTTGGGATACCCATAAAAAAAAATTTAAATGTAACTTTTTAAATTGGAATTTTTTTTTATATTTGGAATTTCTTGAGAAATTTTGGCGCTATAAAAATATAAACTATTTAAAATAAAAATAATTTTATAAAACACATTTGTATTTCATTAATCTTTTTGTATAAAAAACATAATATAAAACCTACCTAACCCTCACTCAAACAAATAATATTTGTTCATTTACCTACGTAATTTCTAAAAAAAAAACATTGTAAATTTACTATTTATCAAAAAAACAATCTTATCAAACTCAATTTTACTGCAATAAAAAAATTACCCCAAAGAAATTATTTCACAATATGCGGGTACCCGTGCACACGTATAATTATTTTTATTTTTAAAGTTTATAATGACCTTAGTAAACGAACGAATCCTGACCTATCTATTTTTCGATTTATATGCAAATGAAAAATCTGTATTGAACCCACCTAATTTATAAAAAGTACCTTCCTACATACCTACCTACCCAGAGTACCTGTTCAGTTCTTATTTCCTACCTACCTGCATATCTACCTACCCCTGTGTATACCGTATGCAAATATACATCTTTGGTTACTTTTTTGTATCATAATTTTTTTTTTTGATTAAAAGGAAAGAAGTTCTTACTTACAGTAAATATCGATATTTGAATTCAATGGAATACCATGTTTATTCATCTTCCCTGATTGGTCAGTCGAAATGAACGACAGGGTCCGGCAAAATTTCGTCACTCATTATTACAAAAACCAATCGATAAAAAAAAATACTTTTTTTTTTAATCAACACTTTAATATTTTTTTATGGAAATGACATCTCTCAAGTGTCCACCTTTTGATTTCACGGACGCCATAACTCTTTTCGTAATAAATAATTATTAATAACGATGAATGTATAGAAAATTTGAAAAAAAAACTTTGCATCTTATTTAGATAAATTTTAATGCGCCGCAAAAACGTTGGTCGCAAACGCCCGACAATATTTTTTAAACAAAAAAAAATTAAGAAAAAAATCATGAGTTTTAATAAAAAAATTAATCAGTATATTTCGAGCGGAATTTTTTTTTACCAGCATGTATCTGCATTTGAATTAAAAGACCGACAAACTGCAATCGTCATTTTTTCAGGAGAAACGCATATAGTACCGTACCAACTTTGGTGATTTCTCTTAATTTCAAACCATTTATTTGTAATTCGATGGAGCAAAGTAGGTACTTACCCAGTGATTAATATTATACGTTTCCACCTAGCCAGTAATATTTTTAAATCTTGTGGAATTTGTTAGCGGATTTTTCTTGGATTTTTTTGTAAAATGACAAATTTTTAGCACGATATTGTGGAATATTTTCAATGGAATGCCACTAAAAAACGGTTGAATAAGTTTTCGAAACCTTTCGCCATTGAATATATCAAAAAACATCTACGCCAGAGGCCGTCATTTTGAGGCAATTTCGTTTGCAAATGAAGGATTAGGGAGACTTTTTGGCTTCTCCAGCAGAGCTCTCTCGGAACATCACCTTGCACCGCAGTGGGAGGGATACAACCATTCGTCCGTCACTCCATACACTGATATCCAGATTCCTACCCACCCCTCATACCTTTTTCCTTCTCAGAATATCCTTTCCTTCCTTTCCTAAAAATAACCCTCCACACAGCATTCCCAAAGACGACGTAGGCCCCGAAGGGAATTATTTTCTTCCGGGCCTCCAGTATCGAGCTATTGTAAAAACTACTCCCTGTAGATTTTCCGAATATTGTACAAAAATACTCTAGTTAAGTACCCCGTTTAGAATGTCATCCATTAAATAATTCCCGGGGCGGCAGTACCAATGCACACCACTCACATTGAATGATAATATAAACATGCAACATACAGAAACGGCGTTTTACAAAAAAAAAATCCTCCACACAGCATTCCCAAAAATGACATAGGCCCTGAGAGGAATTATTAATACTATTCGGGGCCTCCTATATGAAGCGATTGTAAAAAAAAAAAGTTCTCTACTCCCGGTAGTTTTCCCGAACATTTTATAAAAATACTCAAGAAAGTACTCCATTAATTAAGTCATCCATTAAATTATTCCCGGGGCGGCGGTACCAATGCACACAACTCACCTTGAAAGTTACTATAAACACGCAAAATACAAAAACGGCGCTTTACAAATTTTTACTACTTGGTAAAAAAATATTATATGAAACTAAACTTAATTGCAATAAAAAAATTTTCAGAAAAAATCTTTCAAAAACCTGTTAAAAAAAAATTATTTATTGAAAAACAAACTAACAATACGAATTTTGGCAAATATTTGCCACCATCTTTAATTTTTTACTTAAGTTTTTGCACAGAAATGGCCCAATATTATTTATTTGAAATTTTTAAATCAAAAATAATCACATCAAACCAATAATTTATTGTCCGGATAGGTACCTACTCGTTATCGCCTAAAAATTGCATAGAAAATATTTCAAGTTAGCGGGTAAGTACTTATGCAGTTTAACATCACTATTTGAACACAACAAAATAGGCCATCTCTACTGAATTCCCTGATAGTACATGATCCAGAATAATTTCTTTCCCGATTTTCAATCCAAATAAATTGATTTAAAAATTGTGCATTTTCAGAAGAATTTTTTTGTTTTTGTTTTTTTAAAAATATTTTTCTGGAAATGACATCGGTCGAGTGTCCAGTTTTTGAATTCATCAACAAACATACTATTTTAGTAATAAATAATTATTCATTACGATAATTGTACTGAAAAATAAAAAAAATCTAAGAACCTTAATTGGAGAAATATTTCTATGACACACCAGCGTTAGTCGCGACCGAACGACTCTTTTTTCTTTAAAAAAAAAAATAAGAAAAAAAATCGTTAATAATAATTAAAAAAATAATTCATATTTATCAGAAAGGAAATTTTTCACCGCAATGCATTCGACATTCGATATTTGAAGCTATGATTAAAATGTAGTAACATTTTCAACACTCCAGTTTCTTTGGGAATAATTTGAATTTCGACCAATGTTGAAATGTTTCTTAGCAAATTAGAGTGGTACTAAATCTTGCCGCCAGTGGAGCAGGTAAATCGTGTCAACCATTATTTTATACCGGTTTCCGAATGCGCCTTTGAGATGTTTTTTTTTTCAAATGTCAGATTGGAAATTAAAATAACGGACGTTTTTTCAAGAAACATTGTCAATATGACTGTCGATTTACATTCGTAAATCTCTTGTCGAAAAGGTTTTACTAAATTTTGAAAGCCCAGATCGATATTTTTAAAGCCATTTCGTATTTTCGAGCTGGGTGTCGACAAAATCAATAAATGACATTACACAACCTAGAAAAAACAAATGAACTCGAATTATTTGGCAAGTGAAACTTATTTTATACGTAATAAAGCATTTTTTTTACTGGCTACGAATATTTTAACAGTTTTTAACTCGGAAATTTTTTCGTAAACGTCAGAAATTCCCCACGTTTGAAAAGGAATCCTGACAAAATTTCCATGAAAAGTCATAAATATAATATATTTTTAATGTTCCGAAACCTGTCGTAGTCGAAATAATACAAAAACATCTAAGCCAGGTATCTTTTTTAAGTCGCAATTTTGATTTACCTCGAGGCTCGTCGAAATGTAAAATTTTGAGGTGAGACGCCTTATATTTAAAAAAATATACACTTACGATTTTAGTACTGAGGCTATTCACAAATTTTTCGTGAAGGTCTGACGATAAATTTTTCCTTTTTTGATGGGCGAACCTGGCGGCTGGAAATACAACTTTGAATTTCTTCGTCGAATAATGAGCGCTTCTAGTTTTCGCCGCTAGGTTTTAATACATCAGTTTTTTTAGCAGTTTATTTTTTTTGCATCAGTTTTTTTATATGAAAATTTGCAATTGGTAAAATTCTGGCTGAATTTTTCCCATACAAATCAGGTCTGAAAAAATCGTATGTATTTTCATCCACGGTCGCTTTCTCGCGAAAATCAGCTTTGAGGTCGGTTAAACTCGAGGGGCAGAGTGGTCGTTTTTCGCAAGACTGCGATTGTCTTAAAATCTGGTGGTTACGAGCATTAATATATATACTAGCTTTTGCCCGTTGCAAGGCAACTAATTGGTTAAAGCACTAAGCGATTTGACGTTTGAATGTGGATGAAGCAAGAAGTGTGAGTGTCTACATTTTTTAAAAATTAAATATTTAAAAAAAAAAAATCGATGTTTGAATGTGGATGAAGCAAGGATTGTGAGAACTACTCGGGTCCTGTGAGTTAATCGCTCAATTTTGTACACCCGCTATTAGCCACTTTGGTCGCCCTGGTTAAGGCGTTCAGTATGGGCCTTTTCTCGCAAAAAGGGGCCTAGAAGTTTACGGCTCAATTTTTTCACTAATAAATTGTTTCTAAATTATATGATATGCACTCACTTTTATCATAACTCCCGTTACACCTATTTAAATTTTTTGTACAAATTTGATAACGCCAAAGCTCTGCATTATATAAAGAAAACTTCGCGGGCTTGCGCACAATAACTCACCAAAGTTTCATCGCAATCGGATGAATATTATTGTACATAATTTCATTACGCTAGAGCTCATTATTATATTTTAAAACCATTTCGAGCATGCACACATCATATCCCCAAAGTTTCATCGCAATCGGATGAATAGTATTGGAAATAATTTCATAATGCCAGAGCTTATTCTTATATATAGAAACCATCCCTAGCATGCCAACATCGAATTCCCAAAGTTTTATCTCAATCGGATGAAAAGTAAAGGAAATAATTTCATTACGCCAGAGCTTACTTTTATGCATAAAAACCATCCCAGGCATGTACACACCAAATCTCCAAAGTTTCATCTCAATCGGGTGAATAGTATATGAAATAATTTGATAACGCCAGAGCTTACTATTACGCATTGAAACCATCCCGGACATGCACACATCAAATCCCCAAAGTTTCATCGCAATCGGATTAATAGTATAGGAAATAATTTCATAAAGCCAGAGCTTACTATTATGCGTAGAAACCAACCCGGGCATGCACACATCAAATCCCAAAAGTTTTGTCGCAATCAGATGAATAGTATTGGAAAAAATTTCATAACGCCAGAGCTTACTCTTTTACATAGAAACCATCCCGAGCATGCCAACATCGAATTCCCAAAGTTTCATCTCAATCGGATGGAAAGTATAGGAAATAATTTCATAACGCCAGATCTTACCATTATGCGTAAATAATTTCATAATTCCAGAGCTTACTATTATGCGTAGAAACCAACCCGGGCATGCACACATCAAATCCCAAAAGTTTTGTCGCAATCAAATGAATAGTATTGGAAAAAATTTCATAACGCCAGAGCTTACTCTTTTACATAGAAACCATCCCGAGCATGCCAACATCGAATTCCCAAAGTTTCATCTCAATCGGATGAAAATTAAAGGAAATATTTTCATAACGCCATAGCTTACTTTTATGCATAAAAACCATCCCAGGCATGCACACATCAAATCTCCAAAGTTTCATCTCGATCGGGTGAATAGTATATAAAATAATTTCATAAAGCCAGAGCTTACTATTATGCGTAGAAACCAACCCGGGCATGCACACATCAAATCCCAAAAGTTTTGTCGCCATCAGATGAATAGTATTGGAAAAAAACCTACCTAACCCTCAAACTAAAAATATTTGTTCATTTACCTACGTAATTTCTAAAAAAAAAAAACATTGCAATTTTATTACTTATCAAAAAAACCATCTTATCAAACTCAATTTTACTGCAGCAAAAAAATTACACAAAGAAATTCTTTAACAATATCCGGGTACCCGTGCACACGTATAATTATTTTTATTTTAAAATTTAATAATGTCCAAAGTAAACGAACGAATCCTGACCGATCTATTTTTCGATTTATATGCATATAAAAAATCTGTAGCACTGCATCGAACCCACCTAATTTATAAAAAGTACCTTCATACATACCTACCTACCCAGAGTACCTGTTCAGTACTTAGTTCCTACCTACCTGCATATCTACCTACCCCCGTGTACACCTACAATTTTTTGGAAATATCCATCTTTGGTTACTTTTTATTTTATTTTATATCATAATTTTTTTGTGATTTAAAGGAAAGAAGTTCTTACTTAGAGTAAATATCGATATTTGAATTCAATGCAATCCGCATGCCTAGTGAACTCCTGATTGGACAGTCGAAATGAACGACAGGGTCCGGCAAAATTTCCTCACTCATTATTACAAAAACCAATCGATTAAAAAATTGACTTTTTTTTTTTAATCGAATCTTTAATATTTTTTTATGGAAATGACATCTTTCAAGTGTCCACCTTTTGATTTCACGGACGCCATAACTCTTTTCGTAATAAATAATTATTAATAACGATAAATGTATAGAAAATTAGAAAAAAAACTTTGCATCTTATTTAGATAAATTTTAATGCGCCGCAAAAACGTTGGTCGCAAACGCCCGACAATATTTTCTAAACAAAAAAAAAATAAGGAAAAAATCATGAGTTTTAATAAAAAAATTAATCAGTATATTTCGAGCGGAATTTTTTTTACCACCCTGTTTCTGAATTTGAATTAAAAGACCGACAAACTGCAATCGGCATTTTTCAGAAGAAACGCATTTAGTACGTACCATCTTTGGTGATTTCTCTTAATTTCAAACCATTTATTTGTAATTCGATGGAGCAAAGTAGGTACCTACCCAGTGATAATATTATACGAATCCACTGGCAAGTAATCTTTTTAAATGTTGTAAAATTTGTTAGCGGATTTTTCATGGATTTTTTTGTAAAATGTCAAATTTTTAGCACGATATTGTGGAATATTTTCAATGGAATGCCACTAAAAAAACGGTTGAATAAGTTTTAGAAACCTTTTGCCATTGAATATATCAAAAAACATCTACGCCAGAGGCCGTCATTTTCAGGCAATTTCGTTTGCAAATGAAGGATTCTCAAATACGCCAAAGCTCAATTTTTTAAAGGCTAAAGTCAAATTTTTTTATTCAGGCCCTAGCACGCTTGCTCTATAACGATCGGTAGGATAACTATCGGTAACTTCTCATCGTTCCCTAGGACAACTGCACATCGCTAACGTACAAACAATAGTTGATGTCGAATATGTTACGAAGGACACTTAGTCATTGTGACCTGTCACTTATTCGTTGGCGATCTGTAGTCATGCTAGGGAACGATGAGAAGTTACTGATAGTTATCCTATCGATCGTTATAGAGCGAGCGTGCTACGGCCTCTGCTGACCTACCGCAAAGGCCGTGAGGATCTTACGCTAAAAACATTCGCTGGGCGGGTAGGCTAACGCCTCTGCAATAGGTCATTTCAAGTGGTTCGCTATGTTTGGTGATTTAGAAGTGGTGCCTGGGTTCATGAGGTTTGTCCTGGTCTTGGCGGTGGATTAGTCTGCCCACCAATTTCGTGGCAGACCAGATCGGAAGAGACTGGTTTAGGGAGACTTTTTGGCTTCTTCAGCAGAGCTCTCTCGGAACATCACCTTGCACCGCAGTGGGAGGGATAAAATCATTCGTCCCTCACTCCACACACTGATTCCCAGATTCCTACCCATCCCTCATACATTTTTACTTCCCAGAACATCATCTCCTTACTTTCCTAAAAAGAACCCTTCACACAGCATCCCCAAAGATGACATAGGCCCTGAGGCGACTTAGATTAACCGGTTATAAAGGATTTGTTCATCCAATAAATGATTCACGGGGTGGCGGTACCAATGCACACCACCCACGCCGAATGATATTATAATATCACTAATGTACACTATTTAAAGAAGTACCTACGCTATTTGGCAAAAAAAATTGATCATCCTTAATTATTTAAACAGTTTTATTCTCAATATTTGAAGAATAACATTCCCACGCAAGTAGGTACCTACCCACTGGTAAAATATTTTCTATGATCTCGGCAGCCTGAAGCTTATAATCGTTCGCATTTATAAACGTCAGAATTTTTTCAACTTTTGAAGATGTATCCTGAAATAATTTACATGAAATGTGGTAAATGTAATGTATTATTGGAGTTCGGAAATGTATGGTTTTCAAAATAATAGAAAAACATCTTATCCACATATCCTATTTTTGACGTAATATTGATATACATGAGACTCGTCGAAATGTCAAATTTATATGCGAGACGCCATAGAATAATTTTCAAAAATGCCCCAACATTTCAGTACTTTGAAGGTCTGACGATAATTTTTTCCTTAATAAAGCATTTTTTTACTGGCTACGAACATTTTAACAGTTTTTAACTCGGAATTTTTTTCGTAAACGTCAGAAATTACCGACGTTTGAAAACGAATCCTGACAAAATTTCCATGAAAAGTCATAAATATAATGTATTATTTATGTTCCAAAACCTGTCGTAGTCGAAATAATACAAAAACATCTAAGCCAGGTATCTTTTTTAAGTCGCAATTTTGATTTACCTCGAGGCTCGTCGGAATGTAAAGTTTTGAGGTGAGACGCCTTATATTTAAAAAAATATACACTTTACGATTTTAGTACTGAGGCTCTTTCACAAATTTTTCGTGAAGGTCTGACGATAAATTTTCCTTTTTTGATGGGCGAACCTGGCGGCTGGAAATACAACTTTGAATTTCTTCGTCGAATAATGAGCGCTTCTAGTTTTCGCCGCTAGGTTTTCATACATCAGTTTTATTAGCAGTTTATTTTTTTTGCATCAGTTTTTTTATATGAAAATTTGCAATTGGTAAAATTCTGGCTGAATTTTTCCCATACAAATCAGGTCTGAAAAAATCGTATGTATTTTTATCCACGGTCGATGTCTCGCGAAAATCAGCTTTGAGGTCGGTTAAACTCGAGGGGCAGAGTGGTCGTTTTTCGCAAGACTGCGATTGACTTAAAATCTGGTGGTTACGAGCATTAATATATATATATATATATTTTAATAAAAAGACAAATAACTATTTTTACATCATTTTTGTTTATACACAATCAACGTATTTCGTGAACGATGGTTACATCATCAGGATTAAATTAACACTAAAGTTTAACATTAAATATAGATCACATATGGGAGGAACGGGTAGGAAAAAAGGGAAGGGGTAAGGGAAATTCATTAGAATTAGGAACTTCAAAGTCAACACTCTTACTCCTTCTCCTTCCTTCTAACCCCTCCACCCATTTGTGATCTATATTTAATTTTTAACTTTAGTGTACATATAATCCTGATGAAGATCACGAAACATGTTTATTGTGTATAAATAAAAGTGATGTAAACAAAGTTATTTGTCTTTTTATTAAAATTAATAAAGCCATCACAAAGTTAATTTACCTAAGTTAAGTTAGTTTACCTTTCCGAAGAAGTTTTCTTCGAAAATCTAAAATAATTATGTTAACTTTTAAATTTCAGATTAACACCTGATCAAATACACATGCATTATGCAAGAAATCACCAATAATGTATCATATTTTCGATTTATTACAAAATTAATAGAATACTTAGTTTTAATAACGTTTATTGGTTAAAAAAACAATGCTTACTTCACCAGTGTTAACTTAAAACTAATTGCAACAAGACATAGACTGAAAGGTGTCAATGGATAGGCTTGAGTGGGAAATGGAAGGGTGGAAGGGGGGAAGGGTTATAGGGCATAATTTACAAAGGGAACAAATTTAATAACGGGTTATTTAAAAATATTAATTAGTTTTTTATTTAAACTTATCTTTAAATATTTAAAGAAACTAATAACCATATATAACTAATAACAATAAACAATCACATTAAAATCTTAACCAATAACAATAAATATGGTTAAAACTAAGTACATATTCTATTAATCTATCTATAAATATAAAAATCAATTGATGCTCGTTTGTCTCGCTAAAACTCGAGAACGGCTGGGCCTGTTTAGCTGATTTTTTTTTGAAATGATTGTCGTAGTCCAGGGAAGGTTCAAACGGTGAGAAAATATGAAAAAAAATGCGAGAAAGATAGTAAAAACAACAATTTCATTTTTCCATATAAGCTGTTTGAAAACTGAATGTATCGGAAATGAATGAATGCAGGAGGGGGGGGGGGATCCTGGGAGGGCGGAGGGGCTCTGGAGGGGAAGTGAAACTCGGGAAGGGGAACCGCGGGAGGGGTAATGTGAATACGGGAGGGGAAAGGGGAACTCGGGAGAAGGGTTCACGGAACGGAGGAAGGGGGGGGGGGAGGGTTGAGTGAGAAGAGGGAATGTGAAGAAGGAGTAGTGGGAACGCAACAGAGGAAGGGGACGCGGGAGAGGAAGGGGAGGAGGTAGTTGAACGGGACGAATGGGAAAGGACGAACAGGGAAAAACAATTTCTTTATTAAATTGCATAGCAACGCATGCCGGGTACCAGCTAGTTTTAAATAAAAATGATGCCGCAAAATAAGTTTGCTGTGTTTGAAGAAGAGAAATGTATTAGGTAATTTATCTGTTAGATAATTCCGGAACCGTGTGATTTTTCTTTGTTAGTTTTTAATATTAGTTACAGTAGGTATTATTTGGCGATAGTTACAGTATAAATGGACAGCTAGAGTATATATTAACGGGAAAAGTAGCGGATTCGCCAATAATTACTTCTATGGATGGAAGCTTGCATAAATAAATCAGGCTGGCACTTAAACAAATCACTTCGTTCGCCCCGCTGAACTATTTCGTCATTGGATTCCCCAGCGACACGTTAGATCGTTAGAACAACACTTTGTTTGTATGTATGTAGTTACGTATAATATTATTTGTACAAAGTATCATTTAAGACTTGCTTAATCCACCAAACATGGTTTAAAGGGTATTTAAAAATTCGCTTCAAGGCAATCATAATATAATTTTAGACCGAGTTTTTTTCTAGACTTTTTATAAAATACTAGCTGTTAATATGTAATTTTACGAAAGTATGGTAAACTGCCCTTCAAAATTTTCGACACAACATCAAATCAATAATAATAACTTTATTTCAAGAAATAAACATTTTTCATATTTTTTTAAATGTGATAACATTGCTCAACAGTTTCAACTGCTGCGTGCTAATTAGAGCAAGTGAGAATATGGGATCCTCAATTTGGGTTGTGAGGATGAAGGGGGTGGGATTGTGAGGGGGAGGAGATGGTATATGGGAAAGACAAAGGCGGAGAACCTGGCAATTCAGAACTGATCACCAAAAATGTCTGGCCTTTTACCTGGGCCACAGTAGTTGTATCTACCACTTTACCATATCATTTTACGTGAAATAAATTATAAAAAACACAATTTCCCACGGACCTATTTGATTCGAGTCTCTTCCTCTGGATTCGAGGATGTTACCCCTCGATCACGGAGTCCATCAAATGTAATATTAATTAATTTATAAATTTAATTCAATATCCCGCGTATTCATTTTTGAGCCATTAGAATAAAGCAATAACATATACAGGTTGTCCGGGGGTAAAGTGCATTAAATTCGGAAGGTGATTCTACATGATAGTGTAAGTAAAAAAGATAAATAACTTTTTTCGAAATTCTAACTTTTAGGGGTACTTTTTTAGTATAAAGATAAAATTGGTTCGGCATGTGCACCCTGCACTATTAGGTATTTTCCGCTGTTACGATACGCGCCAATCAAAACAAATCACAGCAAATTTATCGGGTAAGTCTGTACCTTACACTAAGGATTTTTAATAGGTAGGTACATCTTTTTGTATGGAAAAAAAAAATTGGAATTTCGAAAAAAGTTGTTAATCTTCTTTACTCCTACCATCATGTAGAATCACCACCCGAAGTAAATGCACTTTACCCCCGGACATCCTGTATAAGTTTTAATGCATAATTCTCTTAATACGGTCTTCAATTATATTAAGCGTAAACACGGTTTTACCAAGTGTCTGACTAATTATAATACTTTCTTATTTTTCTTCTTCCTTCCTCAGTCAATTATGCTCCAACTCACTGCCAAACTGAAGTGTTAGGATAGGTTACATGAGTGTTAGTATGAAAACTTTTCTGTGGACTTCCCTTTTTAAAACAACAACTACGTTCGGCCGTTCAATATGCTACCAAGGTTGTGATTTTGTGATTATAATAATCATCGTAAGATATAAATTGTTCACACTAAACTATTTTTAGCAGATCCTTCATCTACGGAAATAATACTGTCAGTTCTTAAGTAACATAATTAAAGAAAAATAATAGTTATACGGTAAAAACTAAATGACAGTACCTACTCTTCTACCCGTGTCATATCAGGCCAAATCCGATGGAATTGGATATACCCCATTGAGCTTCGAAAGCGCTAACTCTCCGATACGGCCAACAGTTTCCACTTCCAGTAGTGTTTTGGCCCATTTCGAGCTTTCAACGATCCTGCTTTTTGGATCATTTTTATAGCGCCGAGCTTAAATTTCCTCGGTGTATTTAGGTTGTGGTTGCGGTTGTTCGAAAGTGTATGAAATAAAATATAAGGTGAATCCGAAATATTATCACTTGTTGCAACCATTACTTTTGGAGCGCAAGCTTAGTGTGAAATAAAAGCATCAATTGTGGCATTTATGTTGTAATACACGCTAGTTATGTCGATGTTGGTTTGTTATCGGTTTGGTCATATTTTCTCATGAATGAAAAGCAATGTAGGCTAAAGTTTTTTTTGCAAAAGTTACTTCTGTGAACAAGGTTAATAGTGAATTTGGAACTCTGTTGTTTGACACTCTACAAAAAATTATAAAACATAGGTTTTAACCAGGAGTGTTACGGATATTTGCAACCATGCGGATGCGAATATTCGCATTAAATCAGACATCTTCATCCGCATTTGCATCCGCATCGTTTGGTGCGGAGCTTTTACGGATGTGGATTTATATCTGCAGCAATAACGACATGTAAAGAAAGTGGGAGGGGCCCGAGTGGCAAGTGGCTCGCGCGTGTCTGTTAGTTCCTATCTTCGTTGAACGAAGAAAACAACTAGCATGAAGTTCGTTTGATAACTGACAAATAGAAAGGCACACATTGGTGATAAGATCCTGTCCAGAGACAGGTTTGTTTTTTTGTTTTAGATATCGACACGACTCTCATTGTGAATCAATTACAGTGTTTGTTTACTGTGTTTATCCAACTTTTTTGAGCTGGGTTAGTATATGATTCACTAAGCAACAGGTTGGAGACTAAGAAGGCTGCAATATTACTATTTATTAAATATAATTCACCAATTTTTGAAATTTAATTATTAAACAAAGTTTTTCATTATAAAACAACAGTCTTAAAATGCTAATAAGTAAGACCAAAAACTGTTTTAATTTTGTTAAAAAAATATGATTAAATAAAAAATATTAAATTTTATTCGATTTTCATTTATTTATGTACTTGAAATTGAAATATCTTTAAAAAATGCTGAAATCCTGAAATGCATCAGCATCCGAGGATGTGAACCTTTAATAATCCGCATTAAATTTTTTGCATTCCTGACAGTCCTGGTTTGAACCACTAAAATTTAAAAAATATATTTATCGCTCGAAGGTCTCGTTTAAAGCTTAGTTTTTTCTCAATGGTATGTGACAAAATATTACCAGCACTCTTTGGGCTTTGTACTAAGGTTTTCCACTCACATTAAATCACAAAATTGAATAATTTAGAGGGCGTACTTAAGAAGAGACTATGGAAAAGGATTTCCTAGAATGTGCCAAATTAAAGTAGGGGGACAGACGATTGTCAGAAGTTCGTTGCACGTGCGTCCTATTTTACCGAAAAAAAAAACGGTATCTTTAAAACCTCGTTCTCACGCCAACACGAATGAAGAATAAAGCTCTGCGGGACTGCATTACTGATTTTCAGATTAGTGAATATCTGGATGATTTAAAAATAATTGCTTTTCTAACATGTTAAGTGTTAAAATAAAAGTATTCATCGGGTGAAATGTCTTGTCAATGATACTAATGGGGTGATAAGTGCCGCGTAAGATGGTACAAATTGGTCACACTCAAATACCGCCATTAAAACCCTGTTGACGGATTTATCAGCTGAGAAAATAACATATACGCTGACGCCAGATTATTTAAATAACTTCTGGGCGATAATTAATTTATCGACAAAAGACATTTATTTTCAATCTTTAACCATCTTTAAATATAAGTTTAATTCAAAAACATATTAATCAGTTCATTTATTAATTATTATGAAGCAATTACACTTCTCAGGACTGAAATGTAAGTGTTCTCTACCTTACCTACCAATTTATTTTTACATAAATATTTATTAAACACAACTTCTGCCCGCGACTTCGTCTTCGTAGGATTAGTACTTCGAGTAATCTATTTTCTTTCCCTAGGTCCCATCTACGTTTATACCAAAATTCTTAACCTATTTATTTAAAATATGTATAATTCTTGATTCGATTCAAAGTATTGGGCGAGTACTTCAAATAAATTCCCCGATTTAAATATTTTCCAAAATAGAATTTTGATTTAACAATCATTGTTTTCCAAAATGTCATTCTCAAATTTTGACGTTTTCTATAAAACTATAATTATTATTTTCAATATATAGAAAATAAATAGCTAGCTTTATAAATTATAGCCTATATGTTATTCTGATGTATGAGCTATATTATTGTAAAGTTTCATTAAAATCCATTAATTAAATTTCGATTTAAAGAGTAACAAACATACATACATCCATACAAACTTTCGCGTTTATAATATAAGTAAGATTATTTATATTCGGAATAAAACCGTTGTTGAATCTTTTCCTCAGAGTGAGAATTTAAAAAAATTAATAAAATATGTACAAATTTTATAATCATCTGACAAAATTATCGTAGCAGGGAAGGGTTTAAATTGGTTGGGAGGGAGGGGGAACGATAAACTGCTTCTTTGAATCTATTATTTGATAAAATTTTTCCAAGTAAACATGTATGGTTTATTAAAAGTTCAACGAACTCGAGAATTTTTTTCCATGAAATATAAAATGCATTAGTCGTATCGACCTCTAAAATGTATTGCACAAAGTAAAACCATGAATGTCAAATTCCAATTTTAAACACGATCTTTTTTTATACTGAAAGTACATTCACAGAATGGCAGCCAAAGCATTCAACTGTCAGTAGATTAAACCAATCGTTTGACGTCGAATATCCGTTTCATTACGGAGCGAGGCAATTAATAAGTTTACATATAGTGTCTACGAGTTTAGTTATGTGGATCCGATTCATGTAACTGTAGGGTTCTATGGGTTTTAGTCTGGTAAGTAAGTTCTTGGCTACTGTCTAATGCACAGGTTAGGGAACCTCCGTCCTATGTGCCGGATATTGCCCCCGATATACCATTATGATCCAGCCTATAAGCATATTAAAACTCCCGGAAAGGAAGTTCTAAAAAAAAAACATATATAGTAGGGGTAAACTGCCTAATAAAGGAAAGTGAAGTAAATAATATTTCAAAATACTAAAGAAGAAAAAATACATAAAAAAACCCTAAAAAATTATTTAAAACATAAATTAACAAAACATTAAAAAAAGTATATTAAAAATAAAAAATTCAAAAAATATACATATAAATATTTCTATAAAAAGTAGCATACAATCTTTTTAAAGTTCAAAACTGCTTACTAAACTAGGATAGTTTATTAATATGTAGACTCAACAAAACACGTTTTGTAGAAGACGATGAAAATGTGTATGTGTAGTACGTTGGTGATGCTTTTTTAAAAAAATATTAACAATAATGTGTTGAAGTTTTCATATTCGCATTTTAGTTTTTCTTTTGAGTTTTGAGTTCAGAGATTTCTTTTAGTAAAATGTTGAATATGTTAGCTCCACTATAGACCCATAAGGAAAAAAATCCATCTACACCCACGTCATCTTTGGGGACGCTGTGTCAAGAGAGGAAGGAGAGGAAGTTCTGTGAATGAAAAAAATATGGGGGTTGGGTAGGAATCAGGACTGTTAATAATGAATGAGAGGTATTATTTTAAAAATATGTGTTCATTCAGATATACGAGTACATACGGTTCAAGTAGACAAAAATTCTGTCCAAATCAAAATCCCCAATTGATTGATTAAAGTAGATCTACATACAATTTGAGAGGCGGGTAAAACCACTCCGGGAAAGATTTATTGGATTGGACATAGCAGAAGTATCCGGGTTGAGGTTTATCCAGGTCTTAGCGGTGAATGCGTCTGCCCACAGTGGCAGGCTGGATATGGAGGGATAGTGGAAGGAGTCCGTTTGGGTGAGGGAGGATTCATACTACTGATCCCCAGATTCTTATCCACCCCTCGTACCTTTTCCTTCCCAGAATATCCATTCCTTTAAAAGATCCTCCACACATCATCTACAATGATGACACTGTTTTGATGAGTACCTTTGACAATTTGCGAAAGTTTAGTGAGTTTTAAAAACGCCATTTTTTATGCGGCAAATGCAAACCGTGTACCATTTATTGCTAGAAATGTGTTTGGTTTTATTCTGCCGACCAATAGAGACGAAGGGATCAAACGATGATATTTCGTCTGAGAATCTTCTATTCAAATATCGGTAGAACAGAAACAGAAATTCTACCAGCCGTCTTCATTCTGACGATAACAATCCATTGGTCGATTGGGAATCTATAAAACGCAGTGCGCCTTTTTACACGGCGCGGCGTTAAGACCATTTTTCAGGTAAAGGGGAAGTGGCTGAAAAATACATAAATATTATCACGCGAATTTTAAACTTTGAATTTAACCTAGAACACAAGAACAAATTTACTGACATGACGTGTGCTCTCCATTTTTATTGTTGAATTTATTTTAAACCACGTCAGCGAAAGCTACTAGGTAGGTTAGGGTCCTGTTTTCTTTAAAACATTCCTTTACCGCGTTCCTTGGTAAGGAAGGAATTTAAAATGCTTTTAAAGCTAAAATTATAATAAAACTTTACGAAATTTTAGGGGGTTGCTGGGTATAACCTCGCTCATATAACGTAGACTTCAAACAGCGAATTTCATTACGGTTAAAAAAAAAAAACAAAGAAAACTTTGTGAGAGAGTTCGTTTCGGGAATAAATAATGTTGTGTTTCTAAAAACTTTGGTAGCGTGGTCGAGTCGGTCTGGCTTAATGTAGAAAAATAATTATTTTGAAGTAAAATGGTTAAACTGAAAGACGAGTAAGAGTGTTGAATTCATTTTAAGGAGAAGAAACTTTAATTGTGCCAAATTTGGTAATTTTCTCTTTTCCTTCTATCAGACTCACAAGACACCTCAAATGGGAATGCAATAGTTTCACTGTCACCGGGCAGTTTAAACTCTTGCGTAAGATATCAGTGAGAAGTAAATCACCCTAGAGATAAAAGTTTGTGGATGAAAGAAGACATTTATTGAATAACATACTTTTATCATGATATTTTTCTGCTAAAATCTAGAACAGTAGGGCGAAAAAGCCTGGGAAGGCCAAAATTAAGATGGAGCGACAACGTCCCAAAGACCTATCTACCTTGAAAGAGCTGCCAAACTGGAGAGAGCTGGTACAAAACAGAGATGAGTGAAGGAAGACTCTTGAAGAGGCCAATACCCACCAAGGGTTGTAGATCCAATAGGGTATTTCCACAAACGAGGGATTCTCTTGAAAATGTATGGAATATTTAAAAATCTTTTTTTTTATTTTAATCATTGTACTAAAAATGTTTGTTTTCTACGTTTTCATTCAAATTTATTCATTTTAAAACGCTCTAAAACCTACGAAACCAACGACGCTTCGTAAGGAAGTCATCAAACAAACAAAGTAGAACTGTCGGAAAATTTGGCGGGATTACAAAAATGGGCAACTTAGACTCGCTGTAGATAATGTATTCGTCAACATAAAAATAAACTAAAAATGCTATAATAATCGTAATTTTTAGTCGAATTTTTTTAAGCAATAAAAAAAGTGTAAATACCCTATTGTGATGATGATGATGATGATGATCATGATACTTTTACATGCATTAGAAGATCAATTATTCTTATCATTAATTCTAGCAAAATTAATGATGATTCCTGATTACTAACTCTTTACTTATGTGTCAGGTTCACAGTTAAAAGCCAAGAAGCTTTCCACTCTTCCACGGAGGACGTAGGGCATTAGGTGTGGCTTCTGAAAATGCTTAAAATGATGGGATTTTCCTCGAATGCGGGTACATATTTCCGTGACTCGTGACATGTGTGACAGTATGTCACGATGTGTATCTGGGATGTGTATGTCGTGGAGTGTTGCCGAATGTCACAGTGGGCGGCCGAATGTCACGGTGTGCGGCACTACGTACACAAGGGTAGCATGGTCTAAGATGGATATGATAGCGGAGTGATGTTTGCGTGACCTTAATTAGGTCACGTGTTTAGAATGGTGTCAGAAATAGATATGGTATATTTTCCGTGGCGTGCGTTCGAAGAGCTTTCCTTAGAATATATATTTTATTATGTTTAACAACATCCATTTGGAGCTTTATAATTATATTTGAACACAATTTTTTAAATTTTATTTTATTAATATGCTTTTTCAGTCTGATTGTACCACACACAAAAAAAGCATGGTGCAAGTAGGTATTACAATAATATTATAGAGATGGTTAAATCGCCTGGTGTTCGGAACAATAGGCGAGCGGTCAGTCGGAATTCCCTTCTTAGAACAAGGTATGCCCAGGGAAATAGTTATTTTGGTTTAATGCCAACTGAAACATTTTTTTTTCTTAAAAAAAAATAAATAAAAAAAACTATATGACTTCTTTTACTATTATTATTATTTTATTATATCTTCCTTTCATGTACAATTATTTTCACTTTTTTTTTTTTTTCAATATATTCTATGTATAAAAAATGTATATTAAATGCGTGGGACTGCATTAACCTCCCCTCATACCGAATAAACATTTATTATTATTATTATTATCGATTGGTGTAATTGAAAAATATTTTCGAAAAATTAAAAAAAAGAGAGGTATAAAATGTTTAAAATATTTAATAATATCTAAATGTTTCTGAATAAATATGAAGAGTTGTGAGAAATACTACATAATCGATACAATATGTACACTATGTATAAAATTCTTTAATAAATAAATAAATAAATAAATATAACCATTGGGGCGACCACGCGAAATAAATAAATTTGCCTCGATTGATCGGGATTTCCACACGATAATTTAAAAAAAAAAATTAACATAAAAAAATCATTCCTTCGAATTTTAATATGGAGATATAAAAAACTTATTGAAGTTCTATATAACCTATGAATTAACCTGTATTTTACCGTTTATCTCATTTGTAGGATTTGATTTGTAGGAATCCTGCGTGTTTGTTACTTTGAAACAGCCGTGAGAGGTACCTATTCAAGTCAACGTAGAATGTTTTAGATTTCTGTATGTTATATGTGGTATACTTGATAATGAAAGGTAATCTATGGTAATCTATGGAAAACGTTTAAAAGTTTGAGGTTTGTTTTAAGGTTTAAAGGTTTTAACCGTAAACAACTGATCAGAAATTCTGCGCGAATAAACAATTTAAAAAAATATTTTTAACATAGTTTTAAAATCGTCTATGAAGTTCGTATTTGCGACATCTATAGTAATAATAGATGAAGCATTTCAACAGCTTCGTTTTAAGACCAAAATAACAAACGTGGGAGCTACAAATATAAAAAAAAATCAAGAGATAATTGGCTTTTTTTATCCGAAAAGCAATCGGAGACATTTAAACTGGCGCACATATATACCAAAAATCGCACTAGTGGATAAATACCAAACACAATTTAATTTTTCCGAACCAACGAAAATTTTGGAGTTCGAGTGATTCACTACATTACTAAACCTAGCTGCAAAATCAAATTTTAGTTTATAATAATGCTACGAAAATTGATCAAAACTGAAAACACTAGCAAAAAACAAATTATGAAGAAAAAGTAATGTTCATCAAACTGCAGAGAGTTAATTAGTCAATAAGGTCTTTAGTCATATTTCAACCATCTTCGTTTCTCAAAGATCATTATTTAAATTATTGAAGTCGATCAGCATTTAGATCTTCAAAGATTTTAAAGAACGAAAGGAGAAGAGACGACGACTAGAGGAGACCGAGAAAGAAAAATAAAAACTTAATGGGATGCAGGTATGGTTGGACTGAAAATATTTCAGTAGGTACTTGGGTGTAAATGAGAGATGAATTGTGTTATACTTTTCAACATAAGATTTAATTAGCTAACTAAGACCACCTGTGAGGTAGTAGTGCCCGTAGTAAAAAGTTAGTTCATTTATCTTTCCATCATTTTCACGAAAATGTTTAATGCAAATATAAAATAACAGAAAATCTGTTTTTGTACACCCTCATCCTATAGAACCTATATTATTTGTATCCATCATATTTCTCTAGTCCGCCATATAAGGATGTTTGTTTTGCTTTTATTTATGCTCCACATTCAAGTCAAATGTACGGAAGGCTGTTGATAAAATAAACATCCTCGTAGGGCACGCATAAAAAATAAATGAGGACTCGGGAAATCCTTAAATCCTGGCTTTCTCGCATACATAGGTGCGCTGTAAATATTATGGTATTTGACTTCATTCTTGAACTCTTCAGACTAGTAGATAAGCAATGTTTTGAATAAATAATAACATTTTTTTCCCTTTTATAATATATTCAGTAATATCACAGTCAATTTAAAAAAACTGTTTATTTATGAACAAGTTCTGCTGTTTAATTATTATTCCGCAGTTTGATAAGCCTTCAGAATGCGGAACAAATGCGGAGCATTGTAAATAATACAGCATAACCTGTTTGTAATCAAACTGTTTGTATAATGTGATTAATATACTCAAGTAATTCCTTACATCATTTGGAGTAAAAAGTAATGGCGAAATTTTTGTCTACGGTGACTTTTTAAACGTCTTTTTTTTCAAATTACTTTTCTTTAAAATCAAACAACAACAAAATTCTTCCACCTGTCGTCACTCATCACTAAGCCGAGTAACCAATGAACCCAGCATGCCACCCCTAACTGTCCAATATCTACTAGTTTTTAATGTTTTTAGATGAAAAAAAAATCTAAAATGCCACATTACGTTTATATTTTTTAATCCGAATGTCAGGAATCACTGGTTAGAAGTTAGCAAGTCAAGTACGTCCCGTATAAAATGAAAAAATAATGGAGTTCTACAAATTAATCTTAAAATCAATAAATAAGTAATAAATTGTTCATGAAATATGTCATATTACAGTTCCGTTTATTTGATGATGCTAATATTATAATTCTTATAAAAATTTAAGTTTTACGACTACAATATCATTGCTTTATAGTAACATAATAATATATGAATTGTCTAATAATTTCTAATAATGTATGTTAGCACAATCCAGATACTGAGAGAATAACTGAAGTTTTCGAAAAGTTTTTGGTGTTTTGCGCATCGAACCTCTTGCTTACCACCACTTCAACCCGGGACATAATATGGTGCTGAAAGTGATAAAATTACATTAATCAAAATATGAAGGGCAAAGTTTTCTTCAAATATCACCAGGTGGCTGTGCAAATATTGACTTGTAATTGATTTATTTAAATACGTAAGGCTGGCGTGCACCAGCGAGCCAAGATTTGGTTGAGCCAGATTTTGGAACAGTTAATGCTTGCAGCCAGTGTACCAGCCAACATCAACAGTTCAACTACTAAAACTGATTGACGCGACAAGTGCGTCAGGAGTGTCAGGACTGAGGTAACCATATACATTTTAGCAACACAGTACTGTCTTAGCGAAATCTGCTTGCGAAATTGTCATGTTTCGACTGGCTCTCACCACCATCTTTGGCTTGCGTTAGCTTAAATTCTTAAGGCCGGAATAGTGAAAAACTTGACTTATTAATGTTGGTATGGTTTTAACGGCCTTAAATAGGGCATACGTAAGTAAATTTTTATTGATTAATTTGTGTTATTTCACAATTAATTAATTAAAAATAATAACAAGTAGGATAATTTGCTGCATGTTCCAGAGTGGAAAATACTCTCAATATCGCCCTGGTGTGGAATGGACCACCATTCAGAAACGAAACTTGCTTTGGTGACCAGATCTGAATAGCCAGGTACTTTAATCTTACTCTCCTCCTGTATTGACATAAAATAAATAAAATATCAACTTTACATTAACTAATTTAAAAAGCCCTATTTATATAATAAAGAGTCGTAGGTTTATAATATAGAATTTGGACGTATTTCCGAAAATTTGTACTTACCTGTGGGGAAAGCAAATGAATTCTTTTTAACGAAAATGTTAACCGACCTAATACAAAGTCAAACTGAAAACTTTGAACAAATAGTTTGTTTCCAAGTAAACTGGAAAGTATACAAATATTACTTGAAGACGTGCGTGAACAAAAAATAAAAATTCTCATAATGTTTTTTGGTACTTTTTTATCAAACTTTTTCAGAGTAAGCTTGTGATCTGGTAATCTGCTTATATAGTTGGGCCGTAGAGAGTTGTCGGGTATTGTAGAGATGTAGAGTCGTAGAACGTAGAGGCGTAGTCACCGTAGAGCCGCGGAAGCGTGGGGCGTAGTTGACGGAAGCGTAGATGGCAGAATGCTAGAAGCTCCCCCGCGTTTGGTAGCATGCATTGTTAACTGGTCATAATTTATTTATAATTCCAAAATCTTGTAAGCTGCGTACTATGACGAATACACGCGAGTGTGTCAGTGATGGCTTAAAGATTTGACTGAAACGTGAATATATATTTTGTGAGGATTATTAAGTGAATTTAACCCAACTGTTACTATTTGCGGATAAATATTTTCTTGTAATAATGTATAAGAAGTGAAATATTTTTTTTTTAAATGATGGAGGTGTTCAGTCAGTTTTGCATATATTATAGGTATCCTGTAGAATATCCAAGTCGTGCATTTTTTTTAACTATGTAAATTTAACCAACAGTTCGAACATTTCTCAGCAGAATACTGTAAACGTCTATGCTCATCGGTTCTCCTGCTTATCTAAAGGTAAATCCAGTACTTCTGCATCACAGTGCAAAAATCTAACAAGTAGATAAACTGCTGAACTTGTTGCTAATTTACATGGTGAGTTTTTGTGAAAAGTCGTCTAAAAGAAATTTGATTCACTCAAGCTCCAAAATTAAAATAAAGGGGCAATTTCAGATCCCTTCTGCTCAATGCATTACATCTACCCACATTCATCCCTCCACTGTCCCTCCTCTTTTTTATATTTTATTCTTAATTACCCCTAATAAAAGAGTAAGAAAATTTGTTCACACACTTTACACTATTAGGGAAATATATCATTACATTGTTGGTTTGAAGAACTTGTCAAAAGACGATAATCATTAAATAAATAATATTCTCTATCTAAGTAATTCAGGTAGATTAAATAATCCAAATAATCTGGAAGAGGGCAATAGACAACTTTTGCAGTGTTATAAATAATATCAAATCAATATAGTGTAATTAATATTTTATCAATCCAAAAAGCATTTAAGAATTAGATATAATGAGTGTTAAACAAAGAAATTTCTATGACGTTTCAATTTCTGTCCAAAATGTATTTCACAATTTACTACCAGTTTTCTTTAGAGACAAGATAGATTACAAAAGATTTCCACACACGCTGTAAAAACGGAAAGAAGATATTCGATTGGAAAAAAAAATAACAAAACAAAAACTAAGATTTGTTTACTGTATTAAGGCATTCAATCGTATAGTTAGTTCCATTTGAGGTAAAGAAAATGTTCCTTTATCGCATTTTTTAAAGATAGATGTAAAAAATATGATAGCTAGCAACACGGTATCTCATCTACATACACAAGCACAAACTTCACCTCATCTTCGATAACATGTTGATGGACGCCGTAATGCTGTCCGAAATGTTGGCTAAATAAGGAGTTAGTGCAACACGGCGAAATACCCCAAAAATAAATCACGATATTACTTTTCGTCGTGAAAATCTCAAAACAATATTATGTATTTACAAATAATGTTAAAATTAATGTTTTTATTAGAACGCGTGAAATGGAATTATATGATGTTTAATAAGTAAATAAAACATTAAAATAGTAAAATATTTCATAACGAGGATGAATATTATTTAAATTTTATCGAAATAACTTTATAGTACAAAGATAAAGGCAGCAACAATATTATAAATTGGGTTTCTTTCGGCAGACAAATAATGATAAGTGAACTATCTCCAAAATCGATAATCTGATAAAGTCTTTGCAGAAATCGTTTTTGATTGGTTTACAACATCAAAAATCTTTATTTTATCTACCTGAATCACAACGAAACTTTTGATATTCTACAGTTACTATAATCGGTTGATGAGCGAAATAAAAAAAATTACACGAAATTTTGTATTACTTCCATGAAAATTGCGGGGTCTTGTCATATTTTTGTGAAAAATGTAGGAGTGCTCTCGGTGGGTTTCCCATTTTCTGTAATATTGTTTTTATGATGATATGCTAAAAAATATACAAAAATCTGATATTGGTGGTAATAAAGGCATGTAATAAAATTAATGGAACCGGTCAAAGAATGGAATGGATATTTTCACTTTCGTAATTTGAACTTCTCGTTTACAGAGAATTCTTCGGTGCATGCTATGAGTATCAAATACGATCCATTGGCTCCTTCTACACGAAGCCCGCACAATACGCTGAGCCGCTCACAATATTCAAACGGGCAAAATAAAGTGTACATGCCTTCCCATCATTGTTCCAGTATTTATTAACTTTCGACCAGGAGCAGCTCAGTGCGTTGTGCGGACGTCGTGTGGACGGGAAAGTTCGTCTGCTAGTCGCCCATCAGCCAGAGTTGGTACCACATACATATATATTATAATTTTAATTAAATCTATTAAACAATAACATTGTTTTGTATTGTATTGTTTTACAGTAAGCTTAATAATAAAATACAATTACACTGGATAGTTAATGGAACAACGATATAAATATGTCCCTTTACCCTTGGCTGAGGGAACAAGTAATTAAATCTAATGTTACCTACCTATGTATAATTAATTTAAATTAACAATATTTCACAGTGAATTCATGCAGTATCCTAAACTATTAAATCGCCCTCGCTTACATTCGGTTCAGGGATTTCGTGTTCACAATGCATTCCTTGGGCGGGCAGCGGCCGAGGGCGGAATCGTAGGGCGGCAATCTGTGGGCGGAATAATTATGCCGATTGCTCGATAAGGTTCTATCTGGTGAATAATTACAACTAAAATTCGAATAGATCAAACCTCATTCATACCGTTTACTAATTCGTTGTGAATTCTATAAAGGAGAATTAGTTTATTATGAAGCAATTTTATTATCAAGCAGTATTTCCACTAATATTTTTTTTGTTTTCTGTTCGAGAAATGGGATCTACGTAACAGAGCCGTGATATCTTTAGCTCTAAGCACATAACCAATGCCTCCAAATTCGAATCACGGCGTGGGTATGTTAATAATTCCTTGTAAGGATTACTTAAATTTTTAAAAAAAGTGTTACAAGGTGATTCACCATGTCGTGTAGCATTTGGAATCGGGCCGCAAACAATTAGGCTTATGTAGATGGCAATAAGGTTTAATTTTCCGCTTAACATCAGCCGTCTGCTCTGATTTATGCAAGAAAAAAATATTAACAAAAAGTGAGTTCTATTCTATTTTGCAAAGTTCAGGCATAATTATTTAAATGTTTTACAATCGTTTAAAATAAATCTTAATTTTCCATATTAAACAATGAAAATATAATCAAAAAGAGGTTCGTGAGTAGGAGGTTTTGAACATTGAAGCAGGTTTTATAAGCCTGATACTTTATATTTTCTTGGCTTATAAAAAGACTTATCAAAAAATACTCGATTATTTCATAGGCCAAGATGTGTTCTACTCCCTATATTAAATCAAATCTTCTAAAATATTTCTAAGCGATCAAATTTTCAAACCAAAATAATATGATTTTTCATATTATTCGTAGTAATAATTTAATTAATAGTAATGATTTAATAGTTTCATTTAGTAAAATTACTAATAGAGTATTTGTACATCATTACACACGGAGAAAAATGTAATTGTAAAATACGATCATTTACGATCATTTTACTCGTAAATCGGGACTGAAGTTCTTACGATTATTAATAATTAGTTGGTAAACGCACAAATTTTTTTATAATAATTAATAATAATAATTTATTCTTACATTTTCCCGCCAATAAACATTGAAACCCTGTTAATTTGTTCGTAAGAACTTCAGTTCCGTTTTTAACCATTTTACGAATAAAATGATCGTACTTAAGAATAACATTTTTCTCAGTGCAGAATCGAAGATACTGCAAGATTGTTTTGGTGACATATCAAACTGTTCTAAATCAAAACATGGTTCGAAAGTGGGTTTATTATACATCATTGCAATACATAAATTTGGTGAAATAAAATCTTGGCATTATCTTATCAGGCTTATTTTCTAAAAATGTCTAATAACTAATATCCAATATAATTAATTCTATCATCGAAAACGATATTATTTAATTTTCTATCAAGATTAGCCGTTAATAAATAAGTAACATTGCTTCATTTGGCTGAAGCCATTAATTCTACGTTTAAGTGTACTATCTTATAGGATATTCTCGTGCGACCGCGCCCAGTTGATAGCTTTTCCTGATGGTCATTTAGTCAAAATGCTTCTCCTTCTGGGGAGACAGGGCAAGGTAAAGACCATCGTATAATAAATATAAAGAACACGTCACCCAGGCTTTCTACCTTTAAAGCAAACATCACAAATAATCATCCTAGTCGAAAACAATGCAAGAAATAATCATATATCCTCATTGAACTAGTGATGGTTTTATTAACGATCACTATTATTTGGATTTGATTTGAGATTTTTACGGCCAAAATTTTTATAGGGATTAATTTTTGGGGTACCTATTATGCTGTTGGATTATCTCCTTCTTTAGCCAAATTTTCGGACAAAGTTATAGTGTCCCAGGCAGATGTGTTACACGTCTACCCTGATGATGGATTACGTCGTCCAAAACATTGGCTAAAGCAGGAGATACCGCAATACGGCATAATACCTCAAAAAATATCACGATAATCAACATTATTTGTTTGCGCGGTGTCATTGTAGTGACAGTTCATTCGGGTGATTAGGTTCCATCTTTTTATTAATGTAGCTTAAAAGTACCTACGTACTGATTATTGATTCCATCGGGACCGGCGCATAGTCGGAAAGCACGCGAAACACGCGTTCAACGTTTATATATAGTTGAAATTTGTTATATGAGAATGGGTCGTTTCTACGACTTGTTCTTGAGTTCAACCTCTCGGCTGTGGAACGATTTACCGGTCTCTGCGTTATCTCTCTCCCTTGACCCAAGCTCACCCCTTCCTTTCTACAAAAAGACCCTCCATATGGCATCCTCAAATATGACATAGGCTTTGAGGGAAAATATTTATCTTAAGGCCTCTTGTGTGGAGTTAATGTACAAAAAAAAAATACTTACTCAAAAGTATTTACAAAAAATACTTACCAAATGAAATAAATACTTAGTTTTAAACCACTTTATTTTTATTTTATATTTGTCGACCGGTTTCGATTGCACTCAATCTTCATCAGGACAATAAAATATAAACTAAAGCATAATACAGAGAAATAATATCAGGTAAACAAAGTAGAGAGAGAAAGCATTATATGGGAGAGGGGGAGGACATCATAGACTGGTTGGTGAAGGGGATGGGGGCGGGGTAAATGAAGGGTGGGGGAATTAAATAGGGAGTAAGGGAACAACTTTAAAATCGGTTGTATCATTTGGTATAATGTCAAGCCACAAGGTGTTTGCTTTCACAATATTGTTCACCGTCTCAAAACAGACTGCGTCTTGTCACGTGGGTATGCATATTATGTACATTTTTAAAATTATAAATTCCTAATTTATCGGCAGTGAAAAATGTATGTCAAAGTGATTTCTAAGTATTTCAGAACACATTCCTCTTCAGTTGTATGATCTTCGTTGAAGACTAATGCGTAGCTAATAAATTTAACTCCACATCCAATCTAGGGATAGTTTAAGGTCCTAATCTTGGAGGGATTAAGCGGAGATGGCGTAGATAGGGAAATAAAACCAATCTGGGCTAAGTCCGTCCGCTGGGAGTTACTTCTGAGTTGGTGCGAGGGGGGAGATGTAGTGAGACACACGCATCCCTGTAATAATTATGTCTCGTACCTACATACAACTACTAGTCATTTTTTCTAATCACTTGAGATGAATTTGATTCAACCCAGGTAATATTGGACAAATTGAACAAATAATATCGCGTTGTATTAAGAGTATTGTATTGATCCAGGAAGTCCGTTATCCTTGTCAATATAGACATGTACTGATGAATGATTAGATGGGAGAATTTAGATAATTCGATTAAACTTTTAAAAAATTCTTATTTTTCATTGCACGAACAAGTTAATTAAAAAGTAAGGTTAAATCTATCTTAAAAGTTACCTAAACAAAAGGAATGTCTTTCGACTTTCTTCAATCGTTTTCCGTCGAATTTTTCTTCATTTGAATTAAAACATGAAGTTTAGTAATAGTGTGTTATCTAAACGTTTGTGCAAAATTTTGGAAATACTAGTATTTATACTAAATATATACAGTACTTACACCTAGATAATTTGATCTAGTATATAAAAAAATTATTCGCTTTAAAAATATAGGCGATTATTGAAAGACATTTTATATATACCGGAAACATTGTAAACTGGGCAAAAATAAAATAAAAAACTTGAGGGGTTAACGTTAATTTGATCATTAAAGCTCGCTAAGTAATTGCTTCTTACAGAAAACTATTATTAATAGGCTAGAATTAGAGCTGGTTAGTACTAGATTATGACAAATACCTCATTTCTTAAAATGACTGAAATAAATTAAACTGCCATCCATCATTAATAAAGTTTAGCGAATTCCTATTAACTGTGATCAATTCTCTTCTCAAGTTCTCCGTTAATCTTGGCTTAAATCCATCTTAAATTAATGTTTTATCATTAAATAATGGGATTTCTCTTATGTCACGTTTTACGTTGAATTAATCAATTTAACTTTCATAATTGAAACTTTTAACTGTTAGTATTAAAACCCTCAGCGTTTACCATTTTATAGGCAAATAAAATTTTCAAGAAAATCATTAAAACCTTTTTATAGGATTCTTCCAAACCTTATTGGGTAGAATGAGAAACCTTTGCACAGAAGAGTAAAGATGGCCCCTTCATAAAATTGTCAACGCATCTGAATTTGAGGAAATTATTTAAAAATATTATAAACATATGTATAAAATTTCGTACATAGGTGAACAAAACTTAAATCTTTCAATCGAAATAGTTCATATGCATATCACAGTATTAAAAACAGTTGTTAAATTTTTTGACATATTATATTGCTTGTTAATTGTTTACTATGTTGCAAAAAGCAGTGAAGTTTCCGCATAAAATATATACCTACGTTCATCACAAATCTACTGAATAAATCTTACTAATCTTGCTAATATTATAAACGCGAAAGTTTGTATGGATGTATGTGTGTTTGTAACTCTTTCACGCAAAATTTACTGAATGGATTTTAATGAAACTTTACAATAAAATAGCTCATATATCAGAATAACATATAGGCTATAATTTATAAAACTATACCTATTAATTTTAAATATATCGAAAATAATAATAATTGTTTAAAAGAAAGTGTCCAAATTTGAGAATGACATTTTGCAAAACAATGATTGTTAAATCAAAGTTCTATTTTAGAAAATATTTAAATTAGTTAATTTATTTGAAGTACTCGCCTTTTACTTTGAATCGAATTAAGAATAATAGATATTTTAAATAAATAATATAAGAATTTTGGTACAAACGTAGATGGGACCGAGGAAAAGAAAATAGATTACTCGAAGTACTAATCCTACGCAGACGAAGTCGCGGGCAGAAGCTAGTATATTATAATCCAAATTATATATATTACCCTTTTAAATGTAGCCATAACTTTATTATTCATTATTCATTAAAAAAAAATAAAGCATTCTACTTTATTTGAACCACAATATTTTTTTATATGCCGACCGGTTTTGGAACAACCGTTGCATCCTCAGAGCAATAATGGCAATATAATATCGGGTAATTCCGTATTAAATTGTCAGATTTTTATACTTAGTTTTTTGTGGCTGTATATGTAACGGTGCTCGTGTTGTAAACATGAGTTAGGTACCACAAGTAATTTACATTCGTGTATGTTGGTATCAGTGGCTGTGGTTGCGTACTCCATGCTTCCCTTTGCTAAAGCTCTTTAAGAGTTTGTTCGAAGATCCTCCTTTACTTGATTAAGAAAAGGCAAATTGTGTAAGTACATTTTAATCGATTATTCATATCAAGATTATGTTATAAGTTTATTGGCAACTTCGTGTTATAATTACCTACATAAAGTTGTAAGTTCATAAGTTTCTAGCTTTAGAGAAGACGCTCAAACTAATCAGACTATCATTCAGAATGTAAACTGGCTATAGTTATATTATATTAAAAACTAATTTACCCTCCGCTAACTTAATAACATTTACTAACGAAGGAATTTAGTCCTTCTTGCTCCGGGCAGCAGGGGACGTTTGTTGTGTGTAAAAAAATAAATGAGACGATATTATTTGTTTGAATAACCCAAATTCTTTAGCAGTCCTTTTTGTACATTCATTCATAGGTCGTTACTTCAACATCAAATTAAATATCCTTACAATGTCCGAATTGCGTCAACAGACACCCTGCAGTGAAATATTTCTACCTACCCCCTATTCCCAACCACCCTGTTGTAATCTCCCCGTGATGGCAGCTATAAACTTGTGGAGCGGTCCGGAAAAACATATTTAGATAAAAAAAAATAATCCTCTTTAGCTGACCATTACCTAGGTCCTATCCCTCTGTTATCTGACTCTCGCTCCCTTTCACCCCACTCACCTCCTCACTCTACTTCCCCATACTTCCTATTCAAGCCAGTTACCCCACCATCCACCCGAAATTCCACCCCCTCCCATCTAAAAATAAATGTCACGATGTTTTTATATTGGAAATGTGATATTGTTTATTAATATCAGATGAGAGGTTTTACCTCCAATAAATAATGATTTAAAAATACATTGTTATTTGAGTGCGACTGGCTCTAGGAGAAATAAAAGTGTAACCAACAAAATTACTGTCTTATCAATATACTTAGAACCTTTTAAAAGTTGTATACAAAGAGTTAACCACTCGAGCGCTTTTTGCCACAATATGGCAGTATTTCCAAAACCACGGATTGCTATGTTGCCAAAAAGCGTATTTTTAGTTTTTTTTTTTTATTAAAGCGACAATATATTATATTGTACAATCAAAATATAACAAAATAAATATTCTCTAGATTCTTTAAAATGTTATAAAGTTAACCATTTGATAATATTTTTTTTTATAAATCCTACGAATGTGTAATAATAGACAAAAGGTAGGTGAATTCATTGGCTATAAAGAACTATAATCAGTTTGTATGTCTCCATACTCAAATTTGGAGGTATGATTTTTTTTAATGTGGGCGGAAAAATTTCCTTCAAAAAGTTTTAAATTGCTCTGTCGCTCCAATGGCTAAACTAGCAAACTTGAGAAATACTCAATAAATTTAGGAAAATTCGCGTAGTCAAGCGGTCTGTGATGAGAATGTTTATAGTGGTATTTATGTTTATAGAATTATAATTAACACTTTGTTAAAATGGTTTAAGTACCAACCTTAATTGTGTGCAAAAGGCTCTTCAAAGTGCAATTTTTCAGAAGCAGTAAAAGCTCTTGAATGGTAACCTCGTGATAAACCTTTTCCGGCATGCATTTCTATGTCAAAGCAGCAATTTTTAGCTCGTAACGTACTCGTATTTTTTTATTATGAACCGTTTAGTTTTTAAATATACTAACGATAAAAAAATCACATAAAAATCCACATAGTTGATTATATGAATATTAAGTGTTGTTCAACTAGAGAAGTCAAAATAGATTGTCTAAATTCAGGTGAAATACATTTAAAATAGCGTTTTGTTTACACAAAAAATAGGTCTTCGGTTTCTCGTAAAATACCCGTAGACACAACTAAAATAGATCTTTGATAACATAAATACCAACAAACTAAGTTTTGGAAGTTTAGTTCACTCTTCATAAACACCCTAAATGGCATTTGATGGCCAACAAACATTTCTCACAATTATCCGCCTAAATGCGAGCACTATTCGCACTAAAATTCATATTACGCAAGCCCGACTTAGTGAGTAGATTCATTCGATTTGTCCACAATCAGGCGACGTTTCATGGCGCAATCCAATAAGCGCCCCAACCCTCCGATGGTGGATGACCTTCCGCTGTATTCCTCATTCAGTGTGCATCCTTATTACGGGCACTTCCCGTGGAGGAAATGCCCGCCCCTCTCGCCCTCGCCGCCCAATTCGCTGGGGTCGGTATCATGGCACTCAAACGCTTAACAAAGCGGATAAATGAATTAATGGAGGTACCAAACACATGTCCTGTAGCGCAGTTTGCATTTAGCTCGTACTTTAAATGTTAGCTAGGAACCATCATAATTTTTTTCTTACAAAAATAAATTTAATTCATCATAAAATAACTGTTTTATTTTGTTATTAGACACTGGTTATTAGACAATGGTGTATAAAACGATTTATTTTTTAAATGATTTTTCCCACGACAAATATGTTTTTTTTGTTTTTTTATAAGAAAAACTCTCTTTTTAACTTTTGAAGGTTATTCCCATCAATGTAATATATTGTTGAAGAAGAAGATAACAATAATAATCTAATTCTAACAAATACATTCTTTGAATCCTTGCTTCCAATAATAAAGGTAGCTGCCAATAATATGGAAAAAAAACATTACTCGAAGATAATATTGGTAATTCTGAAATTTGAAATATGAAGTTGATAATTACGACAGTCTCATAATAGATCGCAGTGGTCCAATTGGTAGAGGTGTATGTCCCGGTAAGACGTAAGATCATTATCCTTTATTATTTTTCTATGTCTTGTTCATTTTCACATTTAAAAAATAGATTATTATTGTTATCTTCTTTTTCAATGATTTATTTTTTTATTCATTCATTTAATTTAATTGTATTTTATCTGATTATGATTACTCTAGTTGCCTGAAACAGGTGAAACTAATAGTGTTCTTAATCGGGATATGCTGCATGACTAAATAAAAAGGTGTGGAAAGTGAAATCTAGGAGGGAAAGTGTGAAAGACATGTAGATCTGGTCACTAAATACAGCTCAAACAATTTTAAGCAACTTCTATTCTGAAACGTGTTTTCCCTCTAGTGAAATACTTTTCTCTCCATTCGTTTGATTTGTTGCACATTATTTAACATTCGTAATACATCCAAAGGTCACCTGTTTAGTAATATTTCAATAGACAGCTATTAGTAAAGTAAAATTTCCTTGACATTTAAGCTTTAGAAAAGTTTTTTTTTGTTCCCGGAATTGACTTTTTGGAATATTTCTCGTAAATAATCTTTGGTTGGATAATATTAGTTTATTAGTGATTCGAAGAATTTGAGTGAATCCACTTATAGTTGATCTCTTAAATATTTCTTATAAATATTTATACAAAAATGTTTATAAATACTTTTCCCCGAAGAATCCCGAAGGTCTGACTAAAACTAACAGCTTTGAAAGTTTGAATGCCAATATTGAAAGCTTAGAGCGTGTAGTGAACCTACCCCTGGCCTTACTAACTTCTATGGGTCTCGGGACCTCCTGTAATGTACCTGTGGGGCTACCCGGCACCCGTTGTAATGATCCGTAGTCGTCTACCCTTGGTTTTTCTATTCTTTCCCTTTAACACTAGCTGTCGGGATCTACTGGCTACGCTACCCTTATCTCTTGGCCTTCGATCAATATACCCTTGTATCTAGCTACACCTAACTTTTCCTTAAACCCCTGCGATTTTCTCACAGTAAATAAGATTTAAGATTTTATTGCACATTATTCCTATTCACCACGTTGTGTGATTTTTTGATTCGGTAATTACATTTGAATGTGTAAATTAATACGCATACACATGTAGAGGAAATAATGTAGTGTGTGGTAACCTCAGGTTCTTTCGGAGTAAAGTGTGAAAGAATCTCGTTTGATAAACTGACCCCGTTTTTTAGATTGTTTTATTTTATTTTCAAACCTATACTCGTATTACCCGCCTTTTCTCAACTTGAACGGAGTGTGTCATTGATGCTAATCCTACAGTGAATTGTCAGCCGGTTTATAAAATTCAAAGTCGTAGTTTTCTTACCCGATTTCTTCCTGTCTATAGGTTTGCATTGGGTTATTTTTACATTACGTGAACAGTGTGTATTATGAAATACATGTCGGGATCCTTGCGAAGCTCTCAATGTCGTCGTACTGCACCTAAATGGTCAAGTTATTATTGTTATTAGTATACACTACATGTACTGGGGAAGAGGAAGGTGAGGAGGGGTGATAGGAGGATCTGGGGAATGTTGTTTCCTGAATAAGTCGGCTCCTCCTCTAACCAAATAGATACTGGTGACCAACATTCCAGACAAAGACTCAATCATTACGTTTGCTAGGATGGTCCTTAAGTCCTGATTTTGTTCTCTTGCATGAACTTCATTGCTACGAAAGGGTCCCTTCACGCCAGATGAAAGAGCGCAGAGTCCTCATGTTACTTCCAGTATTATCCCGACTTCCTATCCTCCAGATTTGATTTTAACTCGACTGATTCTAGAAGGGGTATGTCCATTTCTTCCCTTATCATGACTCTACTCGCGTTGAGTGCGTACGGAGCCGTTTGAGATGATCCTTTCGTCTCCTACGAGGATAATCATTGGCTTGCGTTCCTCGCCTCCAAGAGCTGACATAACTTCTACCTTGTAAAAACTATGTTTGCTTTCAGGTCGACACTACTGGTAGTATGCAATAGTGCTACAGACTTATTCTCACGGAATACCACGCCGACGTCCCCTCCACATAACTTCGCAAAACTTGGGATACCTTCGGTCGAAACGCCTCCGTCAGCGAATCATACCCTACCATTCCAAGTGGCATTTTCTTTTTATTCTGTCTTTCATGCCTTTTCACTCTGCATGACCCCGCGAAAGGGATTAACTTCCAGTACCCCGCGTGAATGCCAAGTTTACGTTGACATCCCCTATCGCATGATAGCGTAAGAAAAAAAGCCCTCTTTGTCTCATATCTTGTGGGGATATAATTTCAGTGAACGCTATTGCATTCCCCAATCGTGAAGTCTATATTTCGCAGGTCAAGCGGGATTTTGGAAGGGTCTGATTGAGAAAACATTACCGAAATAATGTTGATTTCATATTTTGTAAGGAAGCCTGAAAGAAATTTGACATGATAATATTGTTGTTAGTAAACAATTATAATGTTTAAATTCAATTCTCCAAATTTCATTTTTGAACCAACATCCAGTATGGTATGGATGCTTCCGTCACTCCACTTTGGCTCGGCATACCTCAGAAAAAACCTTCTAATTTGGATGACTGTACGGCTACGATTTATGGCCGGGATCCTTTTTTATACGCATTCGTCTCGTCCTTTCTAGCACGCAAAAAATATAAGTTCGTTGAACCCACATTGATAATGGCTTTAATTTGGGACAAATCTCGTAATTACACATTGAGAATAATATTTAAAACACAATTATATCCTGGAACATAACTTCTTTTATCATTGGTTTTGTAGATTGGCAGATCCTCTCAGGTATCGGGACCATGTACGACCTGTAATTTAATTAAAATGTTTCTTTCACTCACCTGAACGAAGCCTGATTACGTACATGTGGGGAAAATATTAAAAGTAAAAAACCTTCCTGTCACTATGGTTCGGTAATTTAGTTCCTAGAAGTAGTAACACCCATGACCCTATGTCACACTTTTATTTGAGTTTAAGAAAATACGTAGGTTATTAATTATTATTTGTTAACAATATTTTCGAAGATGACATTTATACGTAGGTATTTGCTGATATTATTTTGAATATTTGTATTATCTTGATTATATGATATATTGAAGAAACTACAAGCGCGTAGGTATTGTTTATTATCGTTGAACAATTTCAAATTGGGGGATTCAAAACAAGCAATAGTTTATTTTATATTATTATTATGCTCGCGGAAGATCGAAGGTGACATTTGTATGTAGGTTATTTATTTTGATGTTGTTTTGATATTATTATTTTGTGTGTACAAGTTTGAAACTGATATTTGTACGTTATTATTGACTAGACTAATTTTATATTTCAAATCAAAATTCACGCGATGCACTCCCTTCTATTTTTAAAACACAAAGTTAGGTTATTATTAACTCACAGAAGCTAAGTATTTCATTCACTTTGGTTATTATTTTGGTTTTGATAATTCAAATTAATTTTATTATTTAATTAATTCACCCGCGGCGCACTGTCATTCACTGCAGCTAATTTTCAATAGAGTATTTTAACAAGCCGAATAATTAATTTATGTACACGAACTATTGCTTCTCACGAAGTCACAACCTTAAAAATTCTTTAATATTACGATGGATATTTTCTCCCAACATTAACAAACACTTGTCACTGTTTATCACGACTTTTTTAATTCTTCGGTGGATTATGTCTTATCACTCGTTTTTATAATATTTGATCAATTGTTTTGTTAAGTACGAACGATCTTATCACTGCTAGCACTCCCTAGACCCCTTACGACTCGACTGCCACATGGTATTCAGCCCTTCGAATATCTTCTTAAAAAAACGCCAGGTGTGGATTCAGGACGTACATCTCGTCTTTCGTTAGGGCGTTTTATAATTGAGAGTTCAGACTATTTCAACTTTCATTGATATGTTATTTTTCATGACTCTCTCTCTCCAAAATTAAATATGTCCGTTTTAATTATTTCATTATCTGGCCGCCGATAAGTGTAACTCACCCTTTTGATGCAATTTTGCTTTAAACTTTTTCTAGAATTCTGCAATCGGTCTTTCCTTAATAATCGGTAAATTTCCTCGGCTAATTGTGACTTTACATCTGAAATAATTATCACTCTCGCACTCTCCCATTTATTTTTGTTTAAAATTTGCGGCAGGTAAAATTGAATTCAGTAGTATTCCGGCTTAATTCTCATGGTAGCATGAAATTGCTTCTGTCATTTACTTGATTCACCACATTCCTTGCAGATGTTTACAACTATTTTTTATCCTTCGTCCCTTTTCATGATCAGATATAATATTCGTAAAACTTTGTCTGGTAATAACTAATATCACCTTATTAATTCAGAATTCATTTTCTTAATGCGTTCCAAATAGCTCTATGGTCTAGTACGTACCTGTTTGGCTTCATTTTTTTGTGTATCCAAAAGTAAAAATCTTATTTACTTTTAATCTGAGTGTTTTGTTTACCTTTCGAAAAATCTCGATCTATAGCACTAATTCATAGATTGTATACGTCGTTAATTTTAATTGGTTTTATCAATACTCCGTCTGTATTCTGTAGTGGTAATTTGGGCTTAATTACCCCATTTATTCCTCAAAACCATGTAAGTTTTTTTTGTTACTAAACAAACTCTCTTCGACACGCTCTAGGATTTTAAATTTATGGACGGTCTGAAGTGTCGGCTTACATTCAATATTGATAAATTTTAAACGTGGTATCGATTTGAAAACTTCGAGCCCTTCATTATGTCATCACCTTTATTTACCTCAGCCCTTCTCAGATTGTGATTTTTCTGTCCTTTTCAATAGCGGTCGCTAGTGTAGTCGATTTGAAATTTCGTTTAGGTGGGAAAAATTTGTATGAGCTCTTCCGATAAAGAAGATGCTTTTTTTTTCTTTCGATCGTAGTGTTGAAGCCATCACAGCCCCCCTAGAGTTTTAAATCCAGCGGTAAACACGCCTCCTAGTGTTAGTCGATGGGATTAGAACTCACCATAGGTCATTTAATTCCTTCAATTTTCTACTAATGTTCTGTACCCCTGATCCTTGCTATTAAATCTTGCAGGGTTCCGTCCCATTTACTTCATGTGTTATTTGTTGAAACTAGTTCCATTTTCCGTCGGCGAACTATTCGTACGTTCCTACTTGTACAAATCTTTCTCTCTCCCTTGCTGTCCTACTCCCCCCCCCTAAGATGGTATTCCCCCCCCCCTAAGATTATATTCCCCCCCCTAAGATTTTACTCCCTCTTCTCTTGTATGTCGGTTTTTTTTATTTATTTATTTTTTTGTTTTTTTTCTTATTTTTATTTATATCCAATTCGCCCCTGTCCTCCTACATTTTTTGTTGGATTCATTCATCTACTTGACTAGGTACCTGTTTCTAAACAAGACTGAACGTCAATGATGGATGGTTACCCCGGATGCTCTATTTTTAATTTGTAGGTGTGTACTTGAGAACGCAATACATTTTACGCGTAATTACTTCATGTATGATTTTAGATTTAATTGTCTTTAATTACTAATTCATTTTTTCCTAGTTTTATATTTTTATTATTTACGTTTTTTAACATTTAGCAATGTTTAAATGTATAAGATTTATCGCGTACAATGATCTCTAAAAAGTTCTCCTTCATTTTTATTTTTATTCTTCAATCTTATCGGAAGTTGGATAGCACAATGTCTCTACTCATTTATTTTTATTTGACTAACTCGTTTATAATGTTGTGTCTAGACTGTAGTTAAAGTCAGATTTCAGATATGTTTTTTTTTTAATTCGTACCGTATTGATTTTTTTGCAAAACCCGACGCTATACAAATCGCCCAAATCAGTTTAGTCTATTTACTATTATGGTTTTGATTATTCTGGTTTATCTATTTTTATTTTGTCGGAATATGTGTGTATTAGAAGATGTATGAATGTGAATGAGGCAAAGAGTGTGTGCCAAGATCTGTCGTCTCTGCCCACCCCTGCGAGGAAACGCGCGGTGGTTAATTAGTTATGTTTTTATTTTATTTTTATTTTTTATGTATTAATTTTATCATTATTATTATTCTGAGTGACTATTTGATAATTTATTTTCTTTCTAAACATCTGTTCGAATAATTTTAACGGCAAGGACCCATATTTTTGCTTCCGAGCACTCAAACGCAAGAGTCATAAATCTTATCGTTAGCTCATTTTTTGTGCATTGAGTCGACCCGTATTTGATGTTTATTTATCCCCACGACCGAAATATTATATTATATCATTTAAGGTTCGGTTATTCAATTTTAGTTTAAAGTATTATTTATTTTTTCAATTTATTTTTAATTTCGAAAAGCTTATTATTTCCAATTTATTATTAATTTCGAAAATCTTCCACTTGTAAAACTTTCTCCTTTGGTCACGGCAACAGTTGTGGTGAAAAATTCTCCAATCGTGAAGTCTATATTTCGCAGGTCAAGCGGGATTTTGGAAGGGTTTGATTGAGAGAACATTACCGAAATAATGTTGATTTCATTTTTTGTAAGGAAGCCTGAAAGAAATTTGACATGATAATATTGTTGTTAGTAAACAATTATAATGTTTAAATTCAATTCTCCAAATTTCATTTTTGAACCAACATCCAGTATGGTATGGATGCTTCCGTCACTCCACTTTGGCTCGGCATACCTCAGAAAAAACCTTCTAATTTGGATGACTGTACGGCTACGATTTATGGCCGGGATCCTTTTTTATACGCATTCGTCTCGTCCTTTCTAGCACGCAAAAAATATAAGTTCGTTGAACCCACATTGATAATGGCTTTAATTTGGGACAAATCTCGTAATTACACATTGAGAATAATATTTAAAACACAATTATATCCTGGAACATAACTTCTTTTATCATTGGTTTTGTAGATTGGCAGATCCTCTCAGGTATCGGGACCATGTACGACCTGTAATTTAATTAAAATGTTTCTTTCACTCACCTGAACGAAGCCTGATTACGTACATGTGGGGAAAATATTAAAAGTAAAAAACCTTCCTGTCACTATGGTTCGGTAATTTAGTTCCTAGAAGTAGTAACACCCATGACCCTATGTCACACTTTTATTTGAGTTTAAGAAAATACGTAGGTTATTAATTATTATTTGTTAACAATATTTTCGAAGATGACATTTATACGTAGGTATTTGCTGATATTATTTTGAATATTTGTATTATCTTGATTATATGATATATTGAAGAAACTACAAGCGCGTAGGTATTGTTTATTATCGTTGAACAATTTCAAATTGGGGGATTCAAAACAAGCAATAGTTTATTTTATATTATTATTATGCTCGCGGAAGATCGAAGGTGACATTTGTATGTAGGTTATTTATTTTGATGTTGTTTTGATATTATTATTTTGTGTGTACAAGTTTGAAACTGATATTTGTACGTTATTATTGACTAGACTAATTTTATATTTCAAATCAAAATTCACGCGATGCACTCCCTTCTATTTTTAAAACACAAAGTTAGGTTATTATTAACTCACAGAAGCTAAGTATTTCATTCACTTTGGTTATTATTTTGGTTTTGATAATTCAAATTAATTTTATTATTTAATTAATTCACCCGCGGCGCACTGTCATTCACTGCAGCTAATTTTCAATAGAGTATTTTAACAAGCCGAATAATTAATTTATGTACACGAACTATTGCTTCTCACGAAGTCACAACCTTAAAAATTCTTTAATATTACGATGGATATTTTCTCCCAACATTAACAAACACTTGTCACTGTTTATCACGACTTTTTTAATTCTTCGGTGGATTATGTCTTATCACTCGTTTTTATAATATTTGATCAATTGTTTTGTTAAGTACGAACGATCTTATCACTGCTAGCACTCCCTAGACCCCTTACGACTCGACTGCCACATGGTATTCAGCCCTTCGAATATCTTCTTAAAAAAACGCCAGGTGTGGATTCAGGACGTACATCTCGTCTTTCGTTAGGGCGTTTTATAATTGAGAGTTCAGACTATTTCAACTTTCATTGATATGTTATTTTTCATGACTCTCTCTCTCCAAAATTAAATATGTCCGTTTTAATTATTTCATTATCTGGCCGCCGATAAGTGTAACTCACCCTTTTGATGCAATTTTGCTTTAAACTTTTTCTAGAATTCTGCAATCGGTCTTTCCTTAATAATCGGTAAATTTCCTCGGCTAATTGTGACTTTACATCTGAAATAATTATCACTCTCGCACTCTCCCATTTATTTTTGTTTAAAATTTGCGGCAGGTAAAATTGAATTCAGTAGTATTCCGGCTTAATTCTCATGGTAGCATGAAATTGCTTCTGTCATTTACTTGATTCACCACATTCCTTGCAGATGTTTACAACTATTTTTTATCCTTCGTCCCTTTTCATGATCAGATATAATATTCGTAAAACTTTGTCTGGTAATAACTAATATCACCTTATTAATTCAGAATTCATTTTCTTAATGCGTTCCAAATAGCTCTATGGTCTAGTACGTACCTGTTTGGCTTCATTTTTTTGTGTATCCAAAAGTAAAAATCTTATTTACTTTTAATCTGAGTGTTTTGTTTACCTTTCGAAAAATCTCGATCTATAGCACTAATTCATAGATTGTATACGTCGTTAATTTTAATTGGTTTTATCAATACTCCGTCTGTATTCTGTAGTGGTAATTTGGGCTTAATTACCCCATTTATTCCTCAAAACCATGTAAGTTTTTTTTGTTACTAAACAAACTCTCTTCGACACGCTCTAGGATTTTAAATTTATGGACGGTCTGAAGTGTCGGCTTACATTCAATATTGATAAATTTTAAACGTGGTATCGATTTGAAAACTTCGAGCCCTTCATTATGTCATCACCTTTATTTACCTCAGCCCTTCTCAGATTGTGATTTTTCTGTCCTTTTCAATAGCGGTCGCTAGTGTAGTCGATTTGAAATTTCGTTTAGGTGGGAAAAATTTGTATGAGCTCTTCCGATAAAGAAGATGCTTTTTTTTTTCTTTCGATCGTAGTGTTGAAGCCATCACAAGCGTTGATATGTTTTTCCGACATCTCATTTTTTAGACATCATAAATACAAGACATATATATACAGTTTTTCTATGTATCGTTCGATATTATTTATTTATCAAAAAATGGGAGTTTCCCCGCCTTTTCCCGGCAATATTGCGTTTCTAGCGAGGAGGTTTTTGGTGAAGGAAATACTATTTGGGGTCACAGCAGGGTGAACTTGTGAAATGGGGTGCGTTTGAATTACTTGCAGACAAATATCGTTAATATGTATTTTGAGTGAGTTTACGTTACATTTTGTCAAGTTTCTTTACTGCTCGAAACCCCCTCTGAAAACATTCATTCTTTATTTATATCTAAGCTGCATTTTAGTTTGCTTGTTTGATTGACGTTGATATGTAATTGAATACTACAAGGTTTAAATTTTCTATAAATTGCTATTTGACGGAAGCATGTTATTGATTTTTTTTCAGTTTATGTGATACATGCTTTACTGTTTGAGTTTTTATTATTTAGTAGAATTGCTTACAGAATATTGACATCAATGCAAAATCAAAAATGCTACTTTATTTTGTGTGAAAAGGAAACTTGCATTAAGAAATTGTGTATAACGTGTACTGATAAGTATAGTCAACCATGATTGGTTGTGATAAATGGATCCTAAAAACCATGCAATTAATATACCACAATCGTCTTACTAGTGAATTCTGTAAAATTAAATGCTTATAAAATTCGGGATCAGGCCGCTAACAATAACACTTCTCATGTAGATGGCGATAAGGTTTAAATTCCCTTTTAATACCAGCCGCCTGTTTTGATTTGTTTAACCTGTTTTTAACGTTTTACTTTATTTTGATAAAATTCAGCCATAAATATTCAAATGTTTTACGAGCATTTTCCAAGGATTTTAATTTTCCACTTTATACATTTATACCGAAAAAGGGTTCGTAAGTAGGAGGTTTTTAATGTAAAGCAGTTTTTATAGGCCTTACACTTTGTTGTTTCAGGGCTTATAAATAAGACTAATCAAAAAAAGAATCGATTATTTCAAAGGCAAATATGTACCTATTCTGCTAGTAGTATTTATTTAAATTTAGTAAGTATTTAAGTACAACTAATTTTCAAACCAAAACCACATTATTTTGCTTTACAAAGTAGTGCATCGCCTTAAGATTAAGTGATTTTTTCGTATTCAAACAAAAGTGCTGTTCCAAGGGTTTCAATTTGAGAGGCGGGAATGGTTACCGCCGCCCCAGGAACCATTTATTGGATAACCAACATCTCTGCCATAGGTTACCCCAAGTGGTTCGCTACGTTTTGTGACTTAGTAGGAGTGCCCGGGTTCATGGGGTAAGGTTTGTCTAGGTCTTGGCGGCGGATGATCTAGACACACTGAAACCCAGATTCCTACCCAACCCTCATACCATTTTCCTTCCCAGAACTTCCTCTCCTTCCTTTCTTTAAAAATACCCTCCACACAGCATCCCCAAAGATGACATAGGCCCTGTGGGAAATTATTTTTCTCAGGACCTTCTGTGTGGAACTAATGTAAAAAAAAAACAAAAAAAAAGGGTTTCTACGGAACTTGATGTATACAAAATTTGGACACTAATGTTAGTTTCCTTGAGTGATTTGGGAAATATTTTAGAAAGAAGAGCACACGAAAAACAGCTTTTAAAGTAGATAGAATGGAGAGACGTCCAACTTGACTGTCAAGACTGGACTGTATGATAATTTTTATAAAATTAAAGATTATTTGCAACCTGTTAAAAACGGCTCAACGATCGATATTTTGAAGTGTTAATAATAAAGTACGGCAAATTTTTTTCATTCAAATATGTGTTATAATATTTCATTACGTCGTCAAGTAAGCCTACAACATCATTTGGGATTATTGTTTTATCTTCTATGTATTCCAAACAGTCCCTAGGGCCACTTTAGCTGAAAGAGGGATAGAAATTGAAATTATTAGGAGGATCAGGCAATGGAGGAATATATTGATAGGGATGTTCGTATAGTGGAATACCACATATAGACAGGAGGTATAGGCGCGGGTGTTACTAAACTTTTTTTCTGCTACAGGAGCAACAACTACTTACTAATCGTGTAATCAATTTGCCTTCAAGTTTCTTCAAGTGTGGTATGCTTATTACAATATTAAAAAAAGGCACAGTGACAAAGAAATTATACATTTAAAACCATTTTTTGAAACGTACTGGAAATAATGCCGACTATCTTTTGCTATCTTTATTTTTATTTCAACTTGGCACTGTATATGTTACCGGAAATGTATGAAATCTTGGAATTGTATACATCTCCTAGGAAATGTACACAATTCCGAAGTATATGTATTAAATATTGTTTTAAAATTTATATTATTTTAGTTATATTATTATTAAATGTTTTACATTTCTGATTGCTATTTAGGAAATATATAGATTTTCTAAGATATGTGTCTAATATAATTTATTTCACACATATCCTGGGAAATGTATACATTTCCTAGGCATTGTGTATAATTCCAATATCGTATTAGAAAATGTATAAAAAGAATGCTTTCTGTAATAAAACACGTTGCTTAATTTGTTATATTCTTATAAAGTTAATCTTTCATTTGGTAAGTAATCAGTATATTATTTAAGTAATTAACATGGTTTGTGATACAAAAAAGTGCCCCCTTTATAGCGCCTGCTCGCGTCAAGGCAAGAAAAACATCTCAGTTTTCAAGTAGTTTAGCGGCTATGCTAGTTTTGTGTAACATGATTTGTGATACAAAAGAAAGTGCCCCTTTATAGTTATATTATTATTAAATGTTTTACATTTCTGATTGCTATTTAGGAAATATATAGATTTTCTAAGATATGTGTCTAATATAATTTATTTCACACATTTCCGGGCGACTTTAGGAACTACATACATTTCCTAGGAATTGAATACAATGACTGATTAGATATATTTCCGTTAACATATATATTTGGCTTTCCCTTTAGTTTTCAATAAATAATTTTCTTACGAATGTTGAAGTAAAGCTTTCGTATTAAAAAAGTACGCAATATAAACTGCTTCTACCCAACGATTTTAAGCAAACTGTTTCAATTTAACTTTTAATACTCCTGGTGAAGTTTACGTAAGAAAATTTTCTTCCAATACCACTTTTCTCGCCCTTCAATTAACTAAACAAAAAAGTTCTCTTATCATTTTATATTCTGTTTAAATAGCCGCAATAGAAACAAAAGTTGATAAAGTCCTCTAACTTTTCTCATTTACAAATTGCTTCTCTCAGCTACTGGAGAAGCGTTTTTCGAACCGATAACAGAAAGCGCAATAATTATTGGTATTATTTTTCATAGATAAAATACTTTGACTGCAGCTTTTTAGGTTCGCGGCAAAAATTAATTAGATATTTTTCTGTACCCACGTTGAATTAATTAATCATGGTTTGTAACAATTAAAATACAGAATAAATATTTTGTAACAAATAACTACCAATCTCAATTCATGAACCTTGTTGAGTCTTTTTGAATTAAGTATTAGTTTTATGGAAGTTATGTACCTACTTGATATAAAAAAATCTGTGTATATCATCAAATAAGGACTAATTTTAGAAATCATATATGAACATTATGCTTGTAAGTAGGAACCTATTGGTATTTATAATATACATTCGAATAAGAATGTGCCTCGCGAGCCGCATGCGGCTCTTTGCTTAGGCATTTGCGGCTCTATGTCAAGCTCCATTTTTACCTCCACACGCCTCCATTCAACCAGGCTTGCGAGATGGAGCCGCCGAACGAACTTTGACTCGATTAGCATCAGTATTATCAGTAGTATTATTACTAACTGAGGTATTTTATAGAAAAATATTTTCAGGTTTTATCTAGGTCTTTTATGTTATATATATAGAACAATTCACATAAAGAAATTGTCTAATCAACTGGTTATTTCTGTGTTGAAATCTTTGATTCCATCATAAAGTTTTTCTAGCGTCACCCCTCTCCAGGATACGAAAATACTCCGAGGAACCGGTTTCATTTTTAAACAAATTCTCTAGCCTCTTTTTGCTATTTGCTCTTCTTACATGAAAAACCTAACCTAACCCAACTTGTTATGGACGGTTTGGTTCAAACTTCTAGTCGACGTGATAAAAATAATCATGGCATTTTATCTCCCGAGAACTATGCTGATGAGTATACAAACGCATATTACAAGGAACTATTATTGCCTCGTGCAAAATGGAACTATGTGAGAAGCTTTGACATAGAAAACATTAGATAAGCCGTACACATAAGTTTGAAGTGGATACTCCTATTTCAGTTGAATATTTTATTAACTTATTAAATCACCATTCAGTTACAATAATAATATGTACGAGTAAATGCATTGCTTTCTCTCCTGATTACGTGTGAGCGCTTGATCGAGAAAATCAGCATGGAATGACTGCGAGCTAACGCCAAAACACCAACCGCTTGATTTTTGGGCAGTACTTATCGCAGAATTTAGTAGCATTTTTTCCATATTTATTCATTTATTTATTTATTCACGCCCTTGGGGCTTTTACAAGAACCCTAATACAAAAATAATAGAAAAAGAATCAATAATATACAAATTATGTTACATCATTGTTTAGTAAACGGGAAACAGAATATTTGAAATTTCAGAAATAAATTTTGGTGTTGAATAAACGAAAATATCAACTGAATTAAATTTATTTCCAAGCCTATGTAGTCTTTGGATTGGGCAGTTAATGAAATACAGTGGTGCCTCACACAACGAACTTAATTCGTTCCAGGAGCAAGTTCGTTATGCGAAAAGTTCGTTATGTGAAACGCGTTTTCCCATAACAATACATGTTAAAAAAAATAATTCGTTCTGTAGCATAAAATATGGTAAGATGACATAAAAAAAGACCACCCCCTGCTGGCTTTGTAATCTTCTTTATTATCTTGATTGCTGCTACTTCCAGGGATGTTTTTCTTTAGATCTTCATAAATTATCTTGGCCTTGTGACAGATAATATCTTGGGTTGTTACGTCACCTTTCACCTGCCTGTCCTTAATCCAAATCGCTAATAGCCTCTCCATTTCCTCGTGGATTGAAGATCATATAAAAAAAATGTTGAGTTTATCTTAAAAGGACGACTGCCGTGATACGTGTGCGATTTAATTCGTAATGAAGAACGATTGCTGCGATACGTGCGTAAGTTAAGCGTACTACGCAGTGACTAACGAGTCTAACGACTGCCTGCGCGGGAGGATGCAATTAATCGGCAGTGATCGTAGAAGATCGGGCGACTTCGTTGTAATGATGAACGATTGCTGCGACACGTGCGTAAGTTAAGCGTACTGCTCAGCGACTAATGACTGCCTGCGCGGAAGGATGCAATAAATCGGCAGTGATCGTGTGAAGTGGGCGACTTCGTTGTGTGAAGCGAAGTTCGTTGTGTGAAGCGAAGTTCGTTGTATGAATCGTGAAATGAACGAAAAGGAAGTTCGTTGTGTGCAGCGTTCGCTGTGCGAGGCGTTCGTTATGCGAGGCACCACTGTAGTTAGTTTTCGAAGGATAAACAAAGAACCGCTCTGGAAGCCTTGTGTTACGATTTGGTACTCGGAATGTTATTAGTTTTGTTAAGTCAGGTACGTCAATTGTGCCATTAACTAATTTGAATAAGAAATACCATATCGCTCTTGGTTCTTCTACAAGATGAGTCAGTTAAATTAAGTCATTTCATTAATTTATCATAATTGATTTGTTCAATGGGTATGGAGAGTTTGAAATTAATGAACCTTAAAAATTTATGTTGAACTCTTTCAATTTTTTTTTTTTTATGTGCTTTATAGTATGGGGACCAAATAGTGGAATTGTATTCTAAATTACTTCTAACTAAGGCAGTGAAGATATTATCGGAAAGGCGAATAGCCAGCACTGCAGCAATTATTAATGGGTAGCAGAAATGATGTAATATAGAATCCAAGATCCAAGAAAACCAGATTCGAAGAATGTCAACTTTTTTTTAAAGAAAAAAACATGATTGGGTTAGGATTGGCTTGACCATATTTGAATTCCGTTTACTAAGCCACCATCGTTATAAATGAAATAATTTGATTATGCAATATTGGAGGACCTAGCTAAGACAGGAATTGTTGAACCCAATTATTAATCACAAACCGGTGATTATATTACCATACATCTGTCTTATGTAGCCTGCCCAAAACGATCGGGGGAATGTGTAAGATAAAAACACAATTTAATAATATTTTCGATTGTTTTGTCGTCAGTGAGGTTGATTGATGACACGACACCGCACATACATATATAATTAAATACCTTGGACTTACATTTGATCAATATCTTAAGTGGAATACACATTGCCTACTTATCACGAATAAACTTAGAAAACATATTTATTTCTTCAAACACATTAGAAACATACTAGATTCCAAATCTATGAAAATTGTTTACTACTCTCTTTGTCAATCAATCATTGAATATGGAATAATCGCATGGGGGGTTGCAACACTATCAGCTATAGATTCATTATCGAAGGCAAAAAAATTAATTATGAAAGTTATTCTTAAAGTTCCCATAATAACAAGTATTGTAGATATATTCAACAAATTCCATGTATTAGATAATCGACAAATTTACAAAAAAACTATCTTAACTCATCTGTTTAAAAATAAAACACATACATTTTATAAAAATACCCAAAATATTGTAAACACGCGACAAAAAACCAAAGAACTCATACAAATACCTAAAACAAACAAAACATTTGGTTAAAGAAATTTCAAATACATTGCGTCTAAAATATACAATAACCAACCTGACAAAACAAGACAATCGTATACTATTAACAAATACAAAATCCTTATCAAACAATGGATCATCGAAAAAGGTCGTGCAATAATTAGTCACCTCACCCAAATATAATCGTAAATCTCGTTATTGTTACCACTACTTACCAACCTGAAAATTTTGTCAAATATTTTTGCTTTATTGAAAAATGTACTTTATTTAATAATTAAAAAATATTTGTAAATTAGTCTGTCTCGACACAGGATTTCCTAGTGAGACAGGCAAGGCCAAAAAAAAAAGTAAACCTTATGATATAGATTCATATAATAAACAATAATAAAAAATTGAACCGAAAATTTATCCCGTATATTTATTTATTTTCTCATGTTCTCTGTAAAACGGTTATACACCAATATATCACGGAGAAGATTAAGATTATTGTAATTGATCTTTAATATATGGGAATATGCACACGGTAAAAGGAATTTGGGAGAATACACTTTCCCAGCATACCGGAAAAAATCTATAACTGAGCTTACTTTCAGTACCTGGGTTAAACATTATTTTTAGTACACGACAGTCAAAAGTTCAGATGGCAGAATTAGGCCAATCTGGTTTAAGTTAATCCTCTGGCTGGCGGGATGTATTTCAGGGACATATTAGTGGGATTCCGTGACACAACCTCAAGCCAAACTTCGCATCGCTGAATAGTTTAATCTTTAACGGAGGCGAGCGCCAAACACTGTTCAGTACCGCTATTCGATGTTTCTACGGTACTTATGTAGTATGTAAGCGCTTCGTCCGTCTCCAACAAAATAGGCAAAAAAACGAGAAAATAATGTTTTATCGTTATAATGATTTTTTTAGAACTTTTCAGGTTTTCACACTTCGAGTGGGACAGTTAACAGATAAAATTTAATAAAAAAGAAAGACAAATACTCTCGGGATACGAATAACCTGACAATGTTTAAAAATCTCCTGATACCACCACAGTAAGCGGAAATGTTGATTGTATTGTGATGGAGGATTTAGCCAGCCGAGGAATTGAACATGGGGCGCCTGGTTGGGACCCAAACGCGATGACAACTCAGCCACTGAAAGGTAATAGTTTTGTGACGGGAAAAATAGTTTTGCTAATGGTTGCTTAATTGATATTATAATAGTTAATGCGAACCCATAATTCTTTTATCCTTGAAAAATATCTTCCACAACTTAGGTAAATTCATGGTGCAGAGAATAAAACTCTATATGCTATTAATTTTTTATTTTAAGCATGAAGGGGAATGTATACATACATATTATATAAACTATATATTCTGTGAACAGTAGATCTCGCAATCTAAAAAAGTATATTTCTAATTACTACCACAACACGGGCCTAGTATTGTAGTAAAAAAAGTGTTAAAACTGTAACTTTTAAAAATGTATTAAATAAAAAATAATAAAAAAAAATCTCGTATTTAACCACTGGAGTACCAAGGCATTTACAAAAAAGTCCGGTGAGCTCTGGAGATTTTCAAACGTTTGGTTTGGATTTGGATTCCCGTTTCAGGACAGTTAAATTAGGAGATATATGGAAAATGTTTTGTACAAATTAAAAGAAAATTGAGGAAAAAAAGAAGAGAAATAATAAACACATAAAGTTTCAAACACAATAACTCTTGTTTGTTTAGCACAGTTATTAAAATAATAGGAAAATAATAAAAATAGGTATATATACTTAATAAAAGAGGATTAAAACAAACAAAAATTGAAACATATTGGTGTATGCATTGCATATTATAGTACATAAATGTGTTGTATAAAATAAGAAAAAAAGAGACAGAATAAAATAACCAATTAAAACATAAAAAAATTACCGCTGCAATTTAAATAATAATAATAAAAGAAAATATCTATCTATTTAAAAACAAAGGATTAAAACAAAAAACGTAATTGGAGTTCGCATTGCTTAAGTCATCGTAATCGCATTTAGGCTGGTATCGTCGGACGACGCGCGACTTGGCGCTCTCCAGGTGGACCGAAAGTCCGCGTACGCAGCGTGTAGCGAATCGCGTGTCACCACAGATTTTCACTCATTCACCTTCATATATTACCGCAAGGGACTATGTGGCACTATTTCCAGCCTTAAGTGATGTTGTCAAACTCGGAGCTAACGAAACGTCGATCTTAAAACCGCGTCTTTAAAAATAAAAATTTCCAGCCGATCCTGAAATTGAATATTCGCCTAAAAAACGCAAACAAAATCTTACATAACATTCTACTTTCGGGACGCGAACGGCGTCATACGAATTATGAAAGATCGTTTTTATCAAGGGAGTTACATAAGTAGTTATAGGTTGTTCCCGCCGTCTGCACCACCCCGGAGGTGTGGAAAAAGCACTCTATATTAAAAGATGTTAAGCAGGCCATGAATATGCGAGAACACGGAATAGTCGTACGTAGCAAATATAGTGTAATTTTACCCACACTGCCTTCCGATATGCTTGTCCTTGTTCTCGCCACCTACTACTGTCTTTGGCTTCTGGCATATTTCATCTCGTGGTAAATAATTCTGTCGATAGGCAAATATTGTGCTCCATGAAAGACTATAAATATTCCAGCGTGGGTAATAATATAAAGACGTTATTTTTGTTGAGGTAGACGGTTTGTTGTTTCTCTGTCAGCTTGATAGTAATAGTACATATCGTTAGTTACATTAAATAATACAAGCTTGTAACAATCTACAGCCAAAAAAAACCTGCTATCAGTTGATTTTTTTTTTTATCTAAACAAAAGTCCCAACTGCTTCCAACCGTTTGGAGCCAGTGACAATAAGGCATTCATTCCGATTTGTGGTATCTTGTGAGGATGCAGATAGTTGTGAGCGGTAGGAGACAGGGGTCGGGACGGTTAGAAGTAGTTGAATATTCGATCTGTTTACCAAAATTTTAAAGAAATAAAAGTTAAAGTTAAGCTTTAATTTTAAAACACATTGTGATGTTTTAATAAAACAATTACTTAGATTGCGTTTTCACATGAAACCCCTACTGAAGTATTAGTTTAATTATTAAAATCAGCACGAAGTACTATTTCACTAGGTAGATTTTAACTTATTGAATTTCACTTAAACTAACAGGACTAGGTACAGTCTTCAATTCAAAACCAAATTAAGCTCAGTGATTGAATATGCTAGCATGACCGATAGAGTTATTCAATTTCAATATAATGATGGTGTGAAATTCCAGACACTGGCAGACGAATGTGATATCATTCATCTTCCTTGGGGTGAGTTATGTATGGCCCCTTTCAAATCACTGTTCTGAAACAAAGCAATCAATTCCTTGCACAGAATCATCCAATGAGAAATTGCTACGAGATGATGCAGGCAAAGGGAGAAATCTACCCCTACAGGAATGAGGCTTGCAGTATTCGGCAGTGACGAGTTAAAAAAACCTTCACAAAATCTATATTTTTTTTAAAACTATCGTCTTTTATTTTTATCAAATGATAAATGGTATTAATATTTTACCACTTTTGCAAAATCCTAGGTAATTCATTCCACAAAATTTTGAAATCAGAAAAATACGTTTGTGACGGGGGTTTTGAAACGAAATTAAACAGGCGTGAATTTCACACATCAATAATTACACTGCCAGGATTACACATATGAAATAATTACAAATACTAGGATTACACGCGTAAAAAACTGTAAGTATTGAATAGGTTTAAATCTTACAGTGTTGTTTTAAATTAGATGTATTTCAAGTAAATATAATTTTTATTTAGGTTTAGTATTTCCAATATTTATACTTCTGTACATGTGCATGTAATTTGTCCTTAAACAATTTCGTCCGTGCGTAATTCTGGTAGTGGTACTTATAATTAACACCTGTGTTATTTCATAATTTAATATGTGATGGGTTATTGTCTTTCCAGAGTTGAAGACCATCAGAGTATCATTCTGGAGTGATACCGTCATTCATAACCATGATTGACATGGCAATATTGGCAAAAGCTATAACACCCAGTTATTCACTGAACATACCTTTCTCCATATCATTGCTTTCCCTAAATTATTTAAGCCTAACAATATTCTTTGAATAAATAAAAAAAAAACACACAATAGATTTATAGATATAAAATAATTAAATAAAACTCTATTGTATTGAAGAATCAAATAGTTGTTATTGTACAGTTCATTTATAGCAATATTTGTATGTTTTGCACCAAAAATTGGGCAATAGTATTTGGCCTACTTGACGTTGGTTAATTTTCTTTTGGAGTACTCGGTAGTAATAGTACGTCATTGAAGAAGAAGATAACAATAATAATATAAATTAAAATGAATAAAACACAGAAAAATAATAAAACATAATGGTTGCAACTGGGATTCGAACTCAGATCTCACGTCTTATCAGGACGGCGCTCTACTAAATAAGCCATTGCGTCCGAATATAAAACCGCCTTAATTGTCCTTCATATTTCAAATTTTAGAATTAACAATATTATAGTTGTATGTGTTTGAGTTGCATAATGTACCGCGAACACTGAACTCACTGAACATACATTCCGAATTCTAGAATATTTTTAAGTTAAATATCATTACACGGAACGCCTTCGAGTAAGTTTAAATAAAACGAGAAACTTTTAAACAAGTTAGACAAACAAAACAATGTAATCCTTTCCGACAACATTTTAGTAATATATCGTACGTGTTACAAAGTGATGAAAATCCACCCCCCGATGAAAATGGGTTCGCACCTCCGCTAAAACGACGCGTCACGTGGTGTCGACCCAAATTTACATTCGACCCATCCTCCTCCATTCATTCTCTCCATCCACACAGTCGATTAAGTAGAGGCGAGAGGAGAAGGGAGAATCAGCGCAGGACGGTGTTTTTATCAAACTCCCGGCAAGGGTAAACACGGGCCAAACAGATGATTTAGTATGCGGAGTTGCAGAGGCCTCGTGTGCAGAGGTGTTAAACCCTCCGCCAGGATGTATTAGGTGTTTAAAACTCATAATTACTATTGCGTATTAAGTTGGAGTAAGTTAAGCACTACAAATGTTTTATCAACATTTTTTCCAAACATCCAGTAATAAGGCCGAATAATCAAAGTTACATGACAAAAAAAATGTATCTATTTTTTTGGTACACGGAAAAAAAATGTTATTCTAAAATACGATCATTTTATTCGTAAAAACGGTTTAAAACGGGACTGAAGTTCTTACGAACAAATAAGCAGTGTTTCTGTGTTTATTGGCGGGAAAATATAAGAATAATTTGTTTGAATACGTACGAAATTACGTATTCCAACAATTTATTCGTAAAAAAACATTGAAACCCTAATAATTTGTTGGTAAGAACTTCAGTTCCGTTTTTAACCGTTTAATAAGCTGTAATTGTTGAATGAAATATGAGAAATATGAAATCAATATGGATGATTGTTTCTGGCTAATAAATATTGCTTACAATAATTTTTATCAATTGGATGTTTAGAAGGGGCAGCGGGGTAAGGAGGGGGGCGTTAAGCTTTTAAGGTGAAGACATGCGGAAAAATGCAAAATCGTATAAAATCTTGTGTATTAGTTTTGAAAATTTGATCGCTTAGAAATAATATAGATGCTTCAATTAAATACTGTGAGTAGAACACATTGAAGTGATCGAGTATTTTTTTGATAAGCTTTTTAATAAGCTTAGAAAAAAATTATGCGTCTGACCTATAAAAAATGGTTAAAAGAAAAAAAATCTCCTACTTACAAATCCTTTTTCTGGTGTTGTTTTATTGAATAATGTAGCTAATTAAGTTTCTTATAGAGTGATCGGAAAACATTTTAATATTTGTATCTGAACTTCACAAAATAAAATAAAACGTGCATTTTGGCGACGTTTCTTTTCAGTGAATAAAAATAGGCGGTACCCAACGAATTTGTAAGTGCGAATTTCATCCTTATGCCATGTACAGAAGGATTTTAGCCCGTCGCTCATTCTACGCCCAGGGCCCGGGGCAAACGGACATGCCTTAGTCTACGCGGCGCTTCGATCTTTAAAAATATACTTGCGGAATAACAAAACACTGTTGTTTGCTAGAGATTAGGGTTTTTATTGGTAAACGCCCAAAAATCGTTCGCTCCGCCCGATTCTGAATGAGTCAAGGACTAGTGGATCATCTTAAAGCTCAAATCTAAGATGTTTTGGTTTTGTCCATCACATGTTTGAACGAACCCTGCCACCGTGTAACCCTATCGTAGGCAATTGGCCAGATATAGTAGATGCTCGCACCTACTCTAACGATGTAAAGTAATTGGCTAATTCCTAGACAGATTAATCACTAGTCACATGAGGGTTGAATATCCGATGGACGCTTAGAAAAGGTCTGAAAAGTCTCCCCCCATTGACTTAATGGATAATAATAATAATAATAATAATTGGATGACTTGTATAGCGCCGTTTTTGTGAAAAATCACCTCAAGGGCGCTGTACAAATTTCAATAATTTCTACAATCTTACTTCTAACTACACACTAGAAAATATAAAAAACCTATGGCTAAAACAATGGATGCAAATCCACCGGTTCTTTGATCAGCGATACAAAACTATATGTACAATGCATCTGAACAACCAGCGCGGTGCTGCCCAAATATGTAAATGTACATGTTTTTTTTTTTTTTTTTTTTTTTTTTTTTTTTTTTTTTTTTTTTTTTTTTTTTTTTTAATGAAAATGTACAGGACCATACTTACCTGGTAGGTCACTTGAGATTAAAGTTAAAAGATGTTTATTTATATACAGTTTGCGCGCAGAGGACATAATAGCGAACACATGTTGTTGGAAAAGTAATTATTTGATCCTGGTATATTTTTAATACTAATATATATTATGTTATTTAATGAACGTGTTTGGGAAAAGCAAAATTAATTAATGGGCGGTACAGAGTAGTACATGAATTTTATTTTCTTAAATGAAGTCTCAGTCTCTCGTTAAGCGACGGATTGCTGTGAAGGCTTCGAATGATGTTAATCTAATAAGAAAATAGATTAAGATAAATTATAGGCAATACACAATACAAATAGATTTATTAAATTTAAGGGTATGAGAGCCTAAATAAGTAGGTTTTTAGTTTTGACCTAAATTCTGTTGGGCTTGTTATGCATCTTAGTTCCGGAGGGAGTTTGTTCCAAGCCTTAGGCCCAGATACTTCGAATGCACGATCTCCAAACTTAGTATTTGGCTTTCGTTTATGTTCTATCAGTCTACCTAGAGCTGATGATGTTGCTGATCTAAGGGTTGACTGCCTTGGACCAATGTTTTCCGGGACGCATAGTTCAGAGATGTAATGTGGGGCCATTTCATTGATGGATTTAAACACCATCCAGCACAGTTTGTACTGGATTCTTTCAGGGCACTTAAGCCAGTGAAGGTTGCGAAGGTGTTCTGAAATGTGCGAATATTTAGAGACCCCGGTTATGAGCCGTGCCGCTGCATTAAACACGGATTGAAGTTTGTCGATTTGACATTTCGGAAGGCTAGCATAAATACCGTTACAGTAATCGAGACGTGAGACTACGTATGAGTTGATGAGTAATTTTGTTGCCTCTATAGGAAGGTTTCTTCGAACTGATTTAAGTTGTCTTAGGTGAAAAAATCCGGTGCTTACAGTCCTATTTATTTGACTTTTAAGCGAAAAGTCCGAGTCTAGATTAACGCCAAGAAGTTTAACTGTTCTCTTTGGAATAATATTGCTGCCAGAAATGGAAACAGGTGAATCGTCTACCAAATGTTGCCGTTTGTTTGTGGCCGCCCAGAGAAACTCGGTCTTAGATGGGTTCAGTTTCAGCTTGTTTGAAGACATCCAACGAGTTATTGCTTCTAGGCATTCAGCTACACGGATTTTGAGACTGTTGATTTCGTTTGGAGAGCAGTAAAAATAAACTTGCTGATCGTCAGCGTAGCAGTGAGACAAGAGACCAAATGACTCGATTATTTTGGCGACATCATTTGTAAAAAGGATGAAGAGAAGTGGACCTAAAACGGATCCCTGGGGTACCCCTGAAGAAAGTGCAGCGAAATTAGACAGTTTATTTCCAACCTTCACGGCTTGTAAGCGATTAGATAGATAGGATGCCAGCCAATTTTTGATGTCGGAATTCAAACCAAATGTTTTCTCTAATCTGTTAATGAGGAAGTTGTCATCAATCGTATCAAATGCTGCACTCATGTCTAGGAGTGAGATGAGTGCTAATTTTCCTGACTCTATGGCAAGAGTTATATCTGACAGCATACGAAGTAATCCGGTTTCTGTTGAGTGAAACCTTCTATATGCGGATTGACGATTTGTGAATAATTTATTTGAATTCAAGTGACTGGTTATTTGTGCTGCAGCAATTTTCTCTAGGATTTTTGAAATGAAAGGTAAATTTGAAACGGGTCGATAATTACCTAAGTTATCGGAGTCTAGTTGTGGCTTTTTTAATATGGGTGTAACTATGGCTGACTTTAGAGGTTCAGGGAAGTGACCTGTGCTGAGAGATTTATTAAAAACATGAACTAAGAACGGAGCTAAGACAATTGCACATTTTTTTAATAACCATGTTGGTATAGGATCTAGACTGCACTGCTTATTTGGCGAACTTGCTATTAATTTTTTTACTTCTTCCAGCGTTGTAGATTTGAAGGAAGACAAATTTCCTTTGGAATTGAGAGTGAAAATTGGCGGAGGGGCGTGAGATGTGGATGCACGAATAGATTCAATTTTTTCCCGAAAAAACTTTGAGAACGCATCTGGGGTAATATCTATTTTAGTAGGAACTGTGGCTTCGGAAATAACAGTCTTTATGGAGTTCCAGAGACGTTGTGGATTGGTTCGCTCAGAGTCAATCTTTTCATTCCAATATTCCGATCTTTTGGAATTTATTTTGCTCATATACTGTTTTTGAGCAAGCATCCACTCATCCCTTGAATTTACTGTACAGTTTTTTCTATAGGTCCTCTCTAATTTCCGCATTAGTCTCTTCTGGTTTCGACATTCATCGTCAAACCAGCCGTCAGACTTTCGAACTTTACGTGTTTTTGATGTTGTCGGAGCATATTTATTTAACAGAAATGTAAGTGTTGTATTATAAGTATCGACAAGTTCTGTTGGAGTCTTTGTTTCCCAAAAAATGGGTGTACATAATAGTGAGGTCTGTAGTTCTTCCAGAAAATCACTAAAGCTGAAATTACGCCATTCCCTCGATATAATTGTTCTATATGGTACTTTAGGCGGGTTAAAATCAATATCTGTGCAAACAAGCCGATGATCTGATAGTCCTATATCGCGAATATCTATTGATAGCGGTGAACCTCTGTTTTTTGAAATTAGTACATCTAATGTACCGCCCGCATCGTGAGTTGGGCCGTCGACCCATTGGCGGCATCCAAAGCTGGCTAATAAATCTAAGAATTTAACGGTGTTTGGTGATGACACGCGTTCGAGACGAATATTAATATCACCTGTTATAATTAGTATGTCAGAAAGTCCGACTGAGAGTTCCAAAAAACGTGAAAACTCATCATAAAATTCGACAGAGATTGGTTTCGATCCGGGCCTGTACAAAGTGCACAACAGAAACGACGTACCGGAAGAAGAAACCCTACAACCAGTATATTCAAACGTGCTAAATGTACCAAGAGCAACTTTAGTTAGCCGCAGTCCTTGTCGGGCTATAATCGCTACCCCCCCGTGGTTCACGTGAGAGATTCTATTTGATGGTTCCTCCGCGCTAGGTCGGGCCTCCTCTAGCACCACATACCCTAGAGCTTGGAGTCTCTTAATTGAGTACGAGTCACTATTCTCGTGCCAGGTTTCCGTGACGGTAAGGATGTGGAGTTTTTGATCTCTGAAAATATCGTCCACCACTTCTAATTTGTTATTGAGGGATCGCGCATTCCAGGAACCTATCGCAAGCTGTCTACTCTTATAGTTAGCATGTCGTTCTAATCGAATTTGATTTAAGTTGTGGAATTTATCAGAATCGCGGAGGGATTTGGTCCCTAGATTATTCTGTTCGTCGGTTGAGGAAGCTTCCTGAAAATCGTGTATTGACGGAGAGTTATTATTATTACTATTACTATTATTATGATGAATTTTTGGATATCTTCGTACTAAACATTAAACTAACTATAAAATAACAAAACACATTCATTAAAATTGCATGCGTGATAATTCTATAATTTTATTAGAAAAACAATGTTTATTTTAAATGGACTTCACTGTATTTAAATTAAACATTATTTTTAATGTTCTACATATCGACCCTTTGGAATAACAAGGTTCCATCTGTTGCTCTAACTTCATGCGATAATGAACTCTAAGGTAGCTTACCATATATCCTGTAACCGCGTGACGTTTCAGCAACAGTTGGAACCTTGTTATTCCAAAGGGTCGATATGTAAATGTAAAATACATCAACATTATTTAATAAATACTTTTCTGAGGGACCCACCTACCCAAAAAAAAATTCATGTTTATTTTTAGGTGATTTTTAATTGTTCACTTTGTCATTGATATGATTATAATACATGTACCTTATTTAATTGGCTGAGCGTAGTGAAGTTTTGCATTTAATCTGTCAGTAAATTGGTTTGTTCGTTCCGTTTCAACATGGTGACCGATTTAATGTTTAAGCAAAGATTATTTTGTTTCAATTTTGAAATCATCATGTTTATTTGGAATTTCTTGTTAGCATTTTATCAGTAATACCTAACTGCCATAAGAAACTTAGAAAATAATTGATATAGTAACGTTTTTTATACAATATATTGAGTAATTCCTTATTATCATACATTCAATAATGTTTGCCTAAACTCTAATATTGACATTTTCTCAGATTCACTGCCCAAATTTAAAAGGAGCATCATGTCAATGATATAACTGTTTAATGCGCATACATATCCCTTCACAGATCACCACTTCTCACACATACACAGACACTCACACACTACGCACATCACCCGGTAGTTACTAATTATACATTCCACTCAAGACATTACAAAGAAACATATCAAAGGTACCGACCATGAAATATTACTTAATATCTGTAAACTCTGTCATCACACTGTAATCAATGTACTGTTTGTTTCTATAAAATAAATAAATAAGATTTTTTTTAAATGTTCCACAAAAAAAATGGTTTATAATATATAAGTAGGTACAATTTTAATGATTTTTGAGGTTAGTATTTTAATTGTTTTTGGTTTTCAATTGTTTTTGATTATTTCATATGAAAAAAATATGTTTCTATTTTTTCTGAGTTTTATACTATCTATGTGGTTTTTAGCCACGTGGGTAGGGCGCTCTACTAGTAGTATATAGATTGGGTCCAAATTTTAGAACAAGTATACTAAAAAAAAGTACCGTCTCATATTTTCTTTCTAAACCTTCATTCAAATTCATCGAGCTGTATTTACATTTTCTAAAAAGTTTTGATAAATTCTAAGAATTGTCGATACCTTATCTGAAAGTACGACTACCCCCCCTTTTCCGAAAAGGTAATTGGTTGGTACACCCTGTGAGATTCAAACACGACCCGTACGACAACTGGAACCTGTCCTACCTACCGGGTCATCAACCAAAATTATTTCTAGACCATTCACATAATTGTGTTAGGTAATTAAAAATGGGACGCTAATTTTCACACCAATTTATTGTGGACCCGAAATGTTTTCAGAATAATTAATACGCAACACGAATAAGGTTTATTGGCTACAATAGTAATTAAAGTGAAACACTTCTCATTCATGTTTTATATAAAAAAAAACAACCCTTGTCGCGGAGCAGTGAAAATTAAACAAAAAAATGTGAAATTAACATCCGTAAAATATGCAAATGAATCGTTTCGAATTCCGCGGCATTAGCTAAACACATATTAATAGGAACAATTAAGCCGGTAAAACACCTTTCTAGATTACGTGACTACCCCGTGGCACCCACCCTTCCCTACTTCTGGGAAACTTTAGCAATTTCAACAAATTGGGGAGGGAACTTAACAAAGTTCGATCTTCACACATTTTTGTCATAACCATTGTCTTCGAGGCAAATTTAAAACTCGTGCTTAAATTAAGTAACAATGATAATTTAACAAATCCCTTACGGCAACTTTTTGGGGCAGATAAGATCAGGAAGGTGGGTTGAGGTTAATAGACTGATGTGGTTTTTATACTTTTTTAAACAAAATATTACACACTTTTAATTATTTTCAAGATTTTGTTCTCATAGGTTAGCCGTTATCTGAGCTACAGAGAGCTATGAATAAACAACTTTAGTTTGTATTGTCATTAATAAAAACATTAATATAAAAGTTATTTTTCTCATAACTTGATGTTGGTCTTATCATTTATTTGTTGACAGAAGAGTTTATAAAATCATTTGAAATTTGTTCTCTATTATTCGTGTACAGTTAATATGTTTCTAAAAGAAGAGATAATATAGACTACGACGGGGCAAGAAAAGTCAAGATGAAGCATGAAGATGATTACACAGACCAGGAGAGCCAAGAAGAGAAAATGAAAGGTAAAAATACAGCAAAAAAAGCAAGTTGAATTCTTAAAAACCAAAATGATGCTAATAGAAGCCAAAAGATGTAAGCAGAGACAAAAAGAGCCAAGAAGATGCAATAAAAAGCAAGCATAGCATGGCAGAGCCAAGAAATAGCAAAAAGAATGCGGAAAGAGCAAGATGGAGTCCGAAGAACTAATGAGAAGCAAAAACAGTCTAGTGGAAGCAAGAAGACGTAGATACTGAAAAATGCAAAAGAGAATAAGAGACTAGGAGAGCTAAGAAGAAACAAGAAGACCCAAAAAGAGACAGGAAGATTCAAGAAGAGCCAAGTAGAGACGAGGAGATCCAAGAAGAGGCAAAAAAAGTCAAGAAGAGCCAAAAATAAACAAGAATAGTCATAGAAAAGAAGATCTAAGAAAAGATGAGAAAAACAATCAATTTCTTTATTCCGGCCCATGAGTGTCCATCCTAAATTCCAATAGTGGCTTAATAGGTTGCCATGTACAACAGTCGATTAAACTCGACCTCCTTCTTATCTTCACGTGTTACAAGTCCATCAGTGCCCCTGGTGTACCGGTACCCTGGGACAGAAGTTCTCCTGGATGGGGAGGTACAATTGTATCGTATCTTTTAAAATAAGCTGATGTGTTTCGTAACAACTTTAAAAAGAGGTCGAACCTTTCCGAGACACGTCTTTGAAGTATATTTCTCGAAATGTGCAATGTTACATACACGAGGATTTACTTTACTACAGTGATAGTATTATGTTACATGACGTGGTGCATAAATTAAGAAAAATATATCTGAATTTCTTCACTCCTCACATATTTCCCGTGACGATGTGTAAGGCTATCCGAAATGTAAACTGAAAAGAAGGAGGATGTTCAAATCGGATCAAAATCAGTCAATAAGTCAATCATCAATCCAATCATGATCAAAAATCATATTAAGATTCGGTCGCATCTAGGAACAGCACCCAGGACCTCAGCCTTGATGGGATTTGCTCTACCACTGAGCTAATTCGACCCTTTCCCTTTCGCGTCTTTAAGTGTGTCATACTCCGATTAATAGCCATACTAGTCATCATTTCTATATCTTTTTCGTTTTCAAAGATGACGCGTCAGAAGGAAAAGCCCGAACGTCAATGCCATCCACACGAGCTCTAGCTGGGACTAGTTTACCAACACTATCTTCTGCTAATAATTCTCTGTAAAAATATTATATTAAAGGTACGTACCTACTTTATCGATTATCTTAATTTTTGGCACAATCAGTCCAAATTTAGATTATAACAATTAAATTCAAAGCAAATCTGAATTTTACAGTTCACCAAACCGAAGTTACAGACACAATAGACATTCGTATTTTTAATTGATTTTTGTGTATAAAAATATTTTGTATATAAGTCAATTTTGCTTCGAATAACAATTGGTCCGATAACATAAAAGCTGATTAATACCCGAACCATTTCTATAAATAATTCTTTGGATGAAGTGGGCAGACCAGCGAACAAACTTATGTTGGGAATGTCGAAGCCCTCAGGAGGATGAGGTGGGGTTGAAGGGTGGGTTAAGGGTGGTAGTGGGTGGGGAGGTCTGTGTGATCCGCATGACAAATGCCCGAGATGCCACCCAACTCCGAATCAGCCATATTACTTTCACCATTGAGGTTAATTGGAGTGACCGGCGCCTCGGAAGACATTTGCCTAACTGGGGAGGCCGAATATTTGTCCGTCCCTGATTTGATTTACAGCCAGTTCAACGCGGAATCCTATGTAAATTTCCCAGCAGAAGGTCAGCTTTACTTAGGTCCGATACCCTCCTCCCAGATTTAATAATATTTCCAAAACTCGTTTTAATCGACGTCGCACCATTTATTACACTGCCACCATTCCAGATATCCTCATTTTATTATGACTTGTAAACGAAGCAATAAAAAATATATCTAAACATAACTTCGCACTTAACATAATTGAATTTTTTCATTGTCATCCGGTGATTTCAAAATTGTAGTGGTGGAGAAAATTACGCGTAAATCCCAAGTTTTATACATATTTTTTTTAATATAAGGTTTCAAAAGCTATATTAAAAATAATTATTTGAACCCTGCGGCCAGTAAGTTACGACCACTTTGGGAGGTCTGGAAGGTCATTAAATGTTTGAACTAAAAAAGTACATTACCGGTGCAACAGCCGTGACACTTTTTTGGGTTTTATAGATTATTAACGGTGTCTCTGTATGTAAAAAGGACATCATGGATTCTCTTTACGATCAATAAAGAAAAAAATGGTTTTATGTACATCGTGTCGTATAATGTCCAACGTACTTTGGTGTTTATATCTTTGAATTGAATTCGATGTCGTGATGTTCAAAAAGTAATAGGATATTATTGTGGAGTGCTGAGTGACGCCATTAAGATGTTATCAAAGGAACTTAAAATTAATATTGTGTTTGAAAGTGAAAAGCCTTATTAAAATAAACGAAGCCTTATCAAATACCTGCGTTAATTTATTATTTTATTATTTTTTTTAATCTGACGTGTCTACAATTCGACCCGTCGAAAGCGTAGCGGTGATGGTTATTTTTAACCCACTCGAGTATAACTTTATAATATGCTAAAAAACAAAGTTATTGTATTGGTGACTCGTATGTTTATACAAATCATGAACCCTTCAATTGAATGTCAATAATCTGTCTAGTATTTCGATAACACGGCTAAATAAATGCGATGGTTTGGATTTGAAGATGCCATAACGTACCTAAATCTCAAAAAGCAGAGTTGGATACAGTGTAGAACATATTCTGAAGGAACAAGAGCAAGATAAGCTTGCGGTTGGAGCATTATCTTTTACACAAAACACAGAAACAACCTATCTTTATATATTTTTATTATAGTATGCTAATATTTTTCTGTTGTACGAGCATAAACGAATATTTTATTTATTGTTTTTAATTTACTACCATCAATTTTTTTTAACTTGCTCACTCCCCCGTTGAACCAAATCCAAGAATTTTACTGAAAATATTAGTTTTTTTTTAATATGTTATAATAATATTTTATTATTTTTATAATAATAAAATATTATTTTTTATATCTTATTATAATACAATATACCGAATATATTTAATTTATTACATGACACTATAAAGCAATGTAATTCTTTGAATAAGGTTAAATATATTGTGAATCTATCTAATATATGGTGAATATATAGTAGGCTATCGGAAAAAAAATATTTATATTAATATGTATGAAAAAATGTTGAATCTGTTGATATTAGATGTAATTTTTTTTTTTTAAATGTATATGAAAGTAAAATATAAGCACCTGTTGACAAGCCAATTGAATTGGTTTAGCAGGACTCGTTTATTGATAACATGTATTAAATTATTCTTTCAATAAAAAAAATTAAAAAAATAAACTACTTCATTATCTTTAGCCAACAATAAATTTATTGTGAAACATTTTGGATTGAATAAAAACATTTTTGGGTTATTTTATGTATATTGTGTATATACTGTATATGTCAGCATTTAACTTTTGCTTTAGAAATCAATAACGTTTAAGCTTTTACGTCAATTGTTTTTGGTAAAAAGAACATAAACAAATCCGTTTCCATAAAGCAGATTAGATGCATCTACCAAAATAACAAACTATGTTTACATCACTATTTATTTACCAGCGTTGACCAGGTTCGTAAGGGGGTTTAGAATGTGTGTCCAGAATATGAGTCCAGAAAGATCAAGTTTTGGCGGCGGACGCATCTACCCATCTTCCGCGTGGCGGGTCGGATCGGGAGAGGTCGGTTTGACCTCTCCAGCCGGACTCTCAACCGATTCATGCTTCACTCCTAGACACACTCACTTCCAGATTCCTACTCACCCCGAATCATACCTTTATCCTTCGTAGAACGTTCATTCTCCGTTCCTTAAAAAAATTTTCAAGATAGCATCAGAAGGAAGTCATTTTCTTCATGTGGAGAAAAAGAAAAAAAGTAAAATAAAAATATACAATTTAAAAAATGCCACAAAAACAAAAAGCAGATATTTAAGAAGTGAAAATATTAGTTGACTAACTGTCGAAATCACAGCAAAATAACTCAACCTTTAACCGCCATGAACAGTAGATTCCTCAGATGCCTCGAACACTACAGATTACCCTGTCAAAATACATCGCCGGCAAACTGTTAGGCAAATCGGCGAGCGGCATTCCCAAATCTCTCATCAATACTGCGGTATCTGCGATAGTCTTGTATCTTTCACGCTTCAAAGCCGTGTCCCCGCTTGAGCCAATATAATCTACGGGAACCGGTGAGGGGACTTATCCCCAGACGAGGAGACTCTCAGCTACAGCTACTAACTGCTACTGTGACTGGCTTTGGAGTGGTTAGACTGTTGTACCGTTAGACGTTAGACGGTAGGCAAGGGAGACTGCATTGGATTTATCTAAAAGGTGGGTTCTATTTTGTACGCTCAAAGATAACACTAGACTTATTGATATGTTATGCGATATAAAACATGTTTGTATCACTGTCGACGTTTCTCAAAAGACATGGTTTATAAGTTAATGCTCTGAATTGTTTTAAAATATAGGCTTCTAAAAGTGCATTATTGTAAATATGCAAACAGCTTGAACACAATGAGCAGAAAGTAATGTTATACAATTAAAGAGAACGTGATAAAAGCTGTTTGTCACTGTGTCTATATTTACTCGTTACTTCATTTTCACCATCGACTGGGCAACATTTGTATCCAAGTACGAGTATGTAGCTGTCAAACAATAGGCACGTCATTTGTTGCACGTCTCAAATATTCTTAAAATGAAAAGGTTCGAAAATATACCTAGTAGAAATCTCAGGCGAAGCTGGATAGTAAGACTATAAACATGTGTTTATTAGAAGTTTAGAAAAATCTGTAAAAAAGGTTAAGCAATAAAACCGAATACGGTGAGTTATATCCCGACGTTTTAAACACCGTTCTAACAGTCTCTTGACATTTCCAGTCATTAAATCAATCTGTTGATAAAGTTTGTTCAACACTGTGCCACCACGTGTATGTACATAAGAATACTTTGTAAGCACTGTAGGATTATTTTTAAATTTTGTTATAGTTAAGCGCACTTGAAGTGAAACATCACAAAACTGCGCTATACAAATGCTCTGTTATTATTATTATTATTAAAATATTTAGTTTTAAATCCAATTCTAGACTTGTGAAACATTTTGATGTATTGAATTATCACAAATAAGTCCTTCTTTCGTCTAAGTCTAAAAGGTAATTTTAAAATAATCTATTTATACTAGTCCCAGAAATCGTGAATCGAATCATCAGAAGACAAATCGTATGTGACGTTCTTTTTCTAGTATCTTCTGTCTTTTTCATTTTCTAACAAAACGCGCGAGAAGGAAGAGGAAGAACGTCGATGACATCCTTACGAGTTCTCGCTGGGACTAGTTTAAGCATGATGTACATAATACATATTATTTTTCTTTTCCTTTTTATTATCCGAGTTATTATGTTTTGAATAATTTATTTTATATTGCAGATTTATAACCATATTTAAAGAATTGTGAAACAGCTGCATTCATTTAATTGCTACGATAAGTATTCTGTTCCATCCATTTAACCATAACTTACGATACATATTAATATTTTTATAATAATTGGTGTTAAATAAATCTCTTTTCTTTTCCGTGCCATTATTTGATTTATTCCGCTTTCAATCACTTAGCCGAGTGTAGCCTTTATCGGGAAGCAGAATGCACCTCCAACGCCGCAGCTTCTATCGCCAAAGAACCACTTTGTTATAAATCCGGCTTCCTTCTCATCTGGCGGCACCGTTTTCTCCCAGGGGAACCTTCGGTGGGACCCACCGAAGAGGTGTTTCGCTGAAAGTGAATCTAAGAATACACTCAGGATGCAATTTTCTTTATTTTTTCGGATTCAGAGAAGTCTTACACGAGATTGAATTGGAAAGATACGAGTACTTCGATCAATCACCGCGCGATAAGTGGGTGTTTATTTCCATACCTTGAATCGAGAAATACATCGATAAGGTGTTATTTCGTTTTCGCATGATGTATTTTTCTGTTTGATGTTTATACCTGTTAAATTACAATATAGAAAGTTTCTATCGTATATTTTAAAGCCGCAGGACAAATCATGCAAAAAATTGGTATAAGCAACAGTTTTTTTTTTGTAAATAATTTACACAGGAATGGGTAAGTAAGTAAGAATGGTTTATTTTTAATAAATAATTTATATAAGAATGGGTAAATATGCTCGTAGTTACAACACGCCTCGGTCTTAGGTTTAAAACTTTTTTTTAATATTGCGTCTTGATTAATGACATAAGGACTCACTGTTCGTGAATATTTATTTCTTTAAACATCAAGCTTGTATTATTTAAAAAATAAATATTCACCGGAGAGAGCATAATAAAAAGGTCCGAAATGCTATATACCTACTACTTCAGTGGGATGGATATTGGTTCGGCTATCGGCAATCCTCACGAGGTGGGATGTCGTGTTGGAGAGGGTTCAATTTTTTTCTGAGGTTTATCTTTAAGGAGAGAGTGCGGCCACTATCCTTGGCTCTACTCGACTAACTTTCTCCTGGGTATGCTGGGACTTCACTCTCTGCAGCTCAGAAGTGAGGGGTATGCCGCCACCCACTTAACGGATTGCTGTTTTGGAGCGTGATGACTATCTTAGACAGCGTCATCGTAGATTATTCTATTTTATTGCCTGTAGGAGCAACTTGCCAATGGTTCTTCCGGTGGGAGGGTAAAAAAAGGGTTTAAAAGCAAAATTCTTTTAATTATTGAAAGAATCCTATTTTGGCTAATATTGCCTTGTGTAATTTCTTACATTAAACTAAATTTGTGGTTGTATAAGGAATTTAATAAAAAAAATATATTATTATTACTGTACATTATGTATTCTAGATCGGTTAGTTGGTTGAGTGGTCAAAGGTATCTGTTTCCCATCCAGACGTCGCAAGTTCAATCGACTTCGATTTTCGATTTTTACTTGAGATAGTAGAAGTAATTTAAATACTATCAAGCAGTTTTTGACCTGGGAATGTTTGTATATAATTTATAAGAAATTAAAAAACAAATGCTCCTTTTAAAAATAACTCAGGTACTGGACATACATCATTCCTATGTCTACCTACGTTAAATTATCGTGAAAACAAGCTTATATGTCCAAGTGGTTAATATTTACTAATACACTCATTGAATACGGTAGCCGCTCATATAATGTGGAGATAATTCGTAATAGCAACTTTGAAACTTATTCAATTACGAAATACAATTTACAATGTTCATAACAAATTAATGTTTCAGTCCCGGCTTTTTTATGTTTAGTGTCTGCTGAACTGAATATAAATTTAACTTGCTTCTTATCACAAGACGCGAATTTGTTAAATTCAAAAATCTCAAAAATTACCATCGTTGGGGCGCAGAAAGTTTTATAAATTACGCAAATTACGTTTTGAATGGAAAACATGTTGCAAAAACGTGAAAAGTGCTCGGAGTGAAAGAGGGTGGTAATGATATATAACGGTAAAACAAAAGAAAAAATGGACAGACGGTTTCCAGATTGGTTTTATCTTTTAATTGTGATGGCGCAAATATTGAGATGGGAATAGCGAGAAGATGGAAAATGAAAAATTGACAGAAATTCTTTTATATCATTGAACTAGTTTTTGTTTTACTTCTGCTTGTTAAACAATTACAAATACATTTTTCGAAGAAAACTTCTTTGGAAAGGTTTTTAGTTTGTGATGGCATTATTTATTTTAAATAGCTTTGTTTGAATCACATTTATGTATACACAATCAACATGTTTCATGAACGATGTTCACATCATCAGGATCAAACGTATACTAAACTAAAAAAATAAATATAGGTCACATATGGTAGGAAAGGGTAGAAGGAAGGGGTAAGAGTGATGGAAGTGTATTACAATTACGGATTTCATTAGCAGGGAAAGAACAGTTGAGTTGGAAAATGTTCAAAAGAGGGTTTATAAAAATTAGATGTTTATTTATTATGTCTGCTTTATTATTTACATTTTGTCTAATATCTATAATCTCTAAATTATTTATCTGTTATGCCTTATAACGTTATAACCCGTATGTAATATTTTAAGTTCATGGTTTTTGTCAATCATTCAGATTCGCTATCTGAGTTCGCAGATCATTATGTACGTATTGTGTTCATATAGTTTTGACCATATTATATTAAATTACTGACTCAAACATTATTTTTTTTTTAAATGTGACATTGAAACATATATGAACTAAATAAAATGCTGGAAGCGATAGTTTATACCTTAGAAGTAGGCATATTTTTATTCTCTTACGACAGGTTTACACCTACAAACTATCATGTTTTCATTTGCTTTTTAATTGCTTTTATGTGTCAAATGGTTAAGGTTAAATTATTGCTTTTACTATTCTATACTTATAATCTTTGTGTATAATATTTTTTATAACTGGATTTAACGGGCCACGATAACTGGTCAAACGATCTAGGTATATTATGTTAACAATACCGCAAACAATTATTTCGTAAACTCTCTAATTCAAATGCCCCATATTATACACTATATTATTATGTCGTATTATACCATGTTACTGCTCTCACTGTCTACTATGTACATATAAACTTTACATTTCTTTATAGCTAAATTACGTTTGTTAACCTTAGGAGTAGGCAAATTTTTATTTTTGTCCAACAGGTTTATACCTACAAATAATCATCGTATGCATTACTAGTTACTTGCTGTTATAATATGTCAAATGGATAGATTATACTATGTATTACTACTGTTACTGTGAACTTACAATCTTAAGAATATTTTTTATAACTGTGTATGTAAAAGCCCAGTAGGCGTATAAATAAATAAATAAATAAAAAAATAAATATGATCAGGAGGATAATTGCAGTCTAATTGCCAAAATAAGTTGTATCTACAGAGTATTTTATTTGTAAATAAAACATTATACAGGGTGTTAAGGTACGTACTTGAGTTACTTTAACCAGCAATTCCTGAAATTATTTGGAGTAAAAAATGTAATTGAAATTTTGGTCTCCGGTGACTTTTTTTATGTAAATTTTTTTTTTTTCAAAATATTTTTTCTTCAAAATGTAACAAAAAAAAAATTCTTTCACATGACCTTATTGGTCACTCAGCCAAGTTACCACCCCACCACTTACCCCGCCCCCAACTACCCAACACCTACTATTATTTATGTTTTTGTAGAAAAAAAAAAAAAAAAACATTAAAAATGTCACCGGAGACCAAAATTTCATTTACATTTTTTACTCCAAATAATTTTTTTTTTTTAGAGAATACCTCACAAGAGTCCCAACTGCTCCCGTCTGGAGCCAGTGAGACTATGGCATCCCCAATTGGGGTATGTTGTGAGGCTGAAGGAAAGTGGGGAAGGGAAGGAGATGGGGAAGAGGAAGGTAGGAAAGTACCTGGCTATTCAGATCTAGTCAATATAATCTATTCAGATATAGTCAAATAATGTCAGGAATCACTGTTAAAGTAACTCAAGTACGTACCTTAACACCCTGTATATATTATAACGAAACCTTAAGAAATTAATAATTTTATTGAATAGTTCATGAAATGATTTGTTATTTTATACTTCTTAGTAATCCACGTTTTATTCAATTTTGGATTTAAACGTAGACTTCTATACATTTTTTCCAGTTTTGTCGATTCTTATCGACTACAATAATTTTGTTTCTATTTCCCACTCATGAACGCCATAATATTGGAATTCCAACGGTTATCCCCATTTAGGTACATAATCACAAAAAATAAGATTTTGTATTTAACTACAGAGCTACCACAACTAAATATTATAAATATTCATCCTTCTTTCATGTTACAGGGTACCCTATGTGGCCAAAAGAAGGCTCAACAGACTGCTGGGTGGGCCCTGTCTGTGAGGCGCAAATTGGGGTGTCAACTACCCCAAAACACTGCCTTCTGCCTCCCGTGAGAGTCGGTAAAAACTACTGCTTTTCACGTCAAGTTTATCACTGTGACATCCGCTTCCAACACGCCTGTTGGCTGTTGGCCGTTAGCTTTTAGGTGTTAGCTGGTGGTGTTGGCATAACGGCGTTGTTTATTTTTAAAACATGTAAATAGACATATTTCAAAGAACAATAGTGTGCGGTGTATTTAGGATAATTATAGGAAAAAACAAAGAGAGTTGCTACATATAAACAATATATACCTACCTACTACCTACATTATTTAATGATGGAAAACACAAAATATGCCTACTAAATAAGAGTACCTAATAACAAGAATTATATCATTTCCAGTTACGATAAAAATATATATCAATTTTATAACATTCGGATTCCACTACGTAATACTAGAAGTCGGGATTTATTTCAGTGTAGCAATTCTGGGGCTAACCACCATATGTATTCCTCTTTGAGCAGAATTCAAATGGAGGGAAATAATTATACCAATTCTGTGGATATCTTCAATTTGTCACTAAAGAACTGCAAAATGTTTTTATGAAGGCAGTTCAGTTATGTACAATAAATACTGAATATTTTACTACCCACAATGTAAAGCCCTTAAGAAAGGCGTTAATATTAATAAATAAATAATACATTTTATATGCAACACATAGGTTTAAACCGATATCGAGTCTTTTCTTACCGTTATGTCAAGGATATTACCGCGAAAATACAGCGTGTAACAGAACGTACTCCAGGGATTTTAAACAGCGATCCCTGCGCTTATTTGGAGTAAAAAAATGTTAATTAAATTTTGTTCTCCGGTGACTTATTCGATGAGTTTTTTTTTTTTTAAACAGCATACATTTTCTACCAAAATTGTAAATTTGAGTTGATTTTAAATCGTTTGTTTGCACTCTATAATTGTTAAGTAATTCATTAATATGTACGAATAGTTTTTTCTGTGTTTAATGGTATTTGGACGTAAATAAATAAAAAAAATATTGCCTAATATCTTTTTGGTGTGATTGAAAAGTTCTACCAAAATCTATCATCTGGGTTCGATTCCCAGTTGTTGCCTTGTTTATTTTCTGAGCCTTGCCTGTTTCATATTTTTAATGAAAATTTTTGATAAATGTGTTTTCTTCAATGATTTTTATTTATTTATTAGTCATAGGACTATCGTGCTAAACTGTAAAAACAGTTTGTCATCAGGATGTTCATGTTCAATTACAATGTAAACACATACCCATAATATTAGTAAATAAATAAATAAAATATTATATTATTTTAGTATAATATAATTATCAATGTACGGATTATTATTATTGACACACATCATTTAAAATAATACAAAATCTACGCATAACAGCTATTGATTAATATCGCTGCCTAGTTAAAGTGTCTTATTTTCAGCATATTCATATAGTACCTTAATTTATTTGGAATCCATTTTTTATATTAATTGGAAAAATGTTGGGCATCCAGAGTTCGCTATCCGTTGTTATATTTATTGTTATATTTTGGTAAAAGAATATCTTCATTCGTTGTGAACCAAGTATTGTATTCATTTTCCACTTTTCTCTTATATTTAGAGTAAGGCATGCGCTGAATAAAATTATGTTCCTACACAAGAATAATTTTTTTCGTCTCAGTAAAAAAAACTACTAGTATTTTTTGAGGAAATTTAAAATAGTTTTGTAAGAATATTCCTAAGTAGTAATTACGTATCGTTAGATGACATTAGACATTATCATAAAGATGATTCTGCGAGTGATAAGTAAAAAAAAATCACAGAAACGAAACCAGTTTCTACTATCTACTATCTGCCAACTATCGCCCTAAGCCTTTTTACACAATTTTTATGTCCCATTTAATGTCGCAATCAACAGTCGCTACCAAGTAAACATTTTCATATTGCATATGCAGGGCTGCAAAATGTTTTGATGAAAACATGTAAAGTTATGGGAAATTATTTCAGGCGTAATCTGAACTGATGCATGTGGAGATCGTATGTGCATTAATTTGTATTTTTTTTGTACTTATCATTAGGCCTGCATCATGAGACATTTTGATAAAAAAATTTGGACCGATTTTTGCCTCCTTCGATGTATACGTCAAAAATACATTTTGTTAATAAAACAAAGCGAAATGTTATTATTATGAATGATTCTAGACCCTCCAGTATACGACAAGAGAGTGTCGACAATTGCTTTTTTAAAATATTTTGTTTATTTACTCATTTACTTAGGGCTTTTACATCAATGATAATATAACAATAATAGGAAAATAAACAATGATTTAGCAATTATTTCATATAATTATTTCTCTTCCTTTACATTAGAAGTAAAGGCAAGCAGAATTTTTAGAAATGTCAGATATGAATTTTGGTAAGGAATAAATGAAAATATCAACGGAAGTGAATTTATTTCCAAGTCTATGTAGTATTTGGATTGGGAAGCTAATGAAGTTAGTTTTCGACGAATAAACAAAGAACAGCTCTGGAAGCCTCGTGTCACGATTTGGTACTCAGAATATTATTATTAGTTTTATCCGGTGCGTCAATTGTGCTATTAACTAATTTGAATAAAAGTACCAGATCGCTCTTGGTTCCTCTCCAAGATAAGACAGTTAAATTAAGTACTTTCATTAATTTTTCATAATTGATTTGTTCAATGGGTATGGAGAATTTGAAGTTAATGAACCTTAAAAATGTATGTTGTACTATCTCAATTTTTATTTGATGTGATTTATACTATGGGAACCAAAGAGTCTATTATATTTTATTACTATATTTTACTCTAAAATTATATTGCTTTACAGCTGCAAGAATTTATTGAAAGTTTTTATTGAAATGAATAGATTAATGTCATCCGCAAAGAAGAGAAATTTGGAAAATTGTATGCAATGGTAAATGTCATTGATAAATAGCGAGAATAGTATAGGTCCAAGATTTGACCCCTGTGGAACTCCAGAAATGTTATAAATACTTTTCATTTGTGATAATGATTGAGTGGAAATTGAAACTTTTCCAGAGTTAAAAAGCCTTTCAACCAATACCAGAAATGTTATAAATACTTTTCATTTGTGATAATGATGGAGTGGAAATTGAAACTTTTCCAGAGTTAAAAAGCCTTTCAACCAATACCTATATACCATCAATATTTAAATGGCTGCCGACCTGCCGACAGTAAGGACAGAGGACAGGCATAGCGTCCTCTGATGCTAGTTATGCACGGGCACACGGCACATTAAGCTAACCTTTACGTGTGAATATAACGCATTAATGGGAACAGCGGGAGCGGGCATGAAACGCCGTTGTACCCTTTTCCCCGGCGGATGAAATTGTCAAACTGTAATTCGATGAAATGCCAAAAACACTATTGAATTTCCGGCCTGAAAAAAGCGGGCAGCCAAATAAAATAGCGAGGGAAATTTTTCAGGATTCTCCGTCCGCTGATGCCGGCCGCGCGAATTGCAAAAAAGGCAAATCAATGGCGGTTTGTTGCATTTATTATGTTGGTTAATTCGTTTTCAATCATTTTTGTTCAATGTGCGTAAAATGCATGAACAATGCAATTAATAATTATTCTTTTCAAATGCTGCTGGACAGGTAAACAGCAATAAAGCCTTTTTGTGAGTTTTTCATGAACAGAGTACAATTAATAGCACGAACAAGAAGGATTTTAACCGGCGATTCTGATTCGAGGCGATTCGAAGGCAGATGTGTTATCACATTATATTATTAGATTACACATCTGCCCTGATAGTGGACACTGAAAGGCTGTCTGAATCTTTGGCTAAAGAACGAGGTAGCGTAATACGCCATAATCAATTTTGGCTGTGAAAATGTCAAACACATCCATTAATTTTATTATTCAATTAATAAAAATAAAAGCTTTTATATAAACAAGTTTTCCTATGTAACTGACGCTTACAGTCTTGACTTCACAAGTTTCATAATGCCTAGGGAAGGCGAAACAGCTATCATGCGTAGTAATAATTACACAGCAGAACTTGTTTTTTATACTCGTATATCTCCGTCAGGTCTCTGCAATTATTGATTTAAAATGTTTTTATTCTTTGGTGTTTTCGAAAAAATACGTAAAATGTATAGAGTACCTCTGCAGAATAATGTTAGGAACTATACACGATTGCATAAACCTGGTGATACGTCTTTGCTACCTAATTACTGGTCAGTACCGGTCCTATCCTTCCCAGCCAATTTTTTTGAATTAATTGTAAATTATAAATTCATAAACATATTTATACTTAAGTTGAACCCTTTATAATTGACTAGAAGCACGGTTTTAGGTCTGGTTGGTCTACTGTGTCTAATCTAATGGTTTTTACTGAGTATACATCTCAGGCTCTTGGTTGTTATCAAGTGGACGTATCATACAATGACTTCGCAGAAGCCTTACTCGGTAGATCCGCTTATTCTCCTAAATAATCTCGACTAATTTGGATTTTTAGTGAAATTTTTACATTTGTTTCTACGTTATTTCTCAAATAGATAGCAATACGCAACATATGGCAATTTTCACTAAACCATTATCACAAACGAAAATTATTTATTACATTTCTGGAGTTCCACAGGGATCAAATCTTGGGCCTTTATTATTCTCGCTATTTATCAACGACATTTACCATTGCATACAATTTTCCAGTTTTCTCTTCTTTGCGGATGGCATTAATCTATTCATTTCAATAAAAACTTTCAATAAATTCTTGCAGCTATAAAGCAATATAAACTTTATCGGCGAATGAAGTTAGCCCAACAAAATAAGATTTAATTTTTAAAATGTTCCATTCCGTGCTACACCAAAGCAAATAAACGGATTTATGGATGTAAATAATTCCGCCATTAAATAACTTGTTCCCTGACATTAAAAATTATTATAATTAAAATAATGTGTGTTCGGTATATTTGAAGTGAAATAAATACAAAACAATCAAATTTGAACTACTATTGTCTCATTCCTTTCTTATTTACACATTTCGCCTAACGCTACATTCTGTAAATAAATAAATCAGGTAAATAATTAAATTTCATCAAATAATTAATTATTACTTCTTCAATCTCTCCAAATTCATGTTCAAATTATCCTGACGAAGAAACCTTCGGTTTCGAAACGTGTAGATATTTGTGATTATATGGGTGGTGTATTTGAAGTGATTTGTTTGAATTTAATTTAAATAATTATTTTCTTTTATTTACATTTTCAATTTTTTTTTGTTTTCGCACACAATTTGTTATTTTTATTATCATTTTTTTGTTACTTTTATTTTACTTTGTAACGACTTGATCTACATAAGACAAGTTTATCCACCAGAAATACTTACATAAAATATATTTTATATTTTGGTTCAAAAATATACTGTTTAGTCCTAAAACCGGCAAAAACCGACTTGACTAATCAAATAAATTTATTCTCATCTAACAAAACTCTCATTCGAGTTACGTTAATTAATGAAATCGATTAGATTCGGATGCAGGGAATTTCGAACTAACCTTATGGTTTTATGGTATACGGATATCGTAATTGAAAATAGAAAAAAACATAGCCCCCATCCCATCAAAATATTGATAGAGGGTGCTTTATATCCATCCCCGCTATTGTTTAAAACTCGAACCCAATTGGGAATGATGCAACGTCATTTCAATTTTAGAAACAAGAGGTTTTCGGAGGGCTTGCCCTTATACTATGTAGACACGTACGGTGAACGTATTCAGAAATTTATATCAACTTTAAATCACGATGTCTATAGAATACAAATATTTTTTAATCAAATTATGTTATTTAACGCAGCATTCTTCGGCTTACTTTGAATATGGTAGATTTTTTTTTACATACAAACACAACAGATTTACAATTAGCAAACATAAAAATAGTTGATATTAAATTAAGTATTATTAGTAATCAAATAGTTTTTAAAAATAGCCATCTCTTAAATTTATTTTCATATTGACACTTATATTTATAATAATTTATTTTTGTTGTAAAAACAACCTGATTATTTTTTGTTAATTTTTTAAAATTCTTTATTACCTTCATAATGTAATGTTAACATATTCTCAAATATTTTTTATATTTCATTTTATATAATAGTTTTTATAATATGTATTTATAATATAAGTAATTAATCACCTCTCTCTGTGATATTTTTGTCTGTTATTCGTTTTGTCTATAATTGTTTGTTTCTTTGTTTTTTTTATTCATGTTATTATCCTGACGAAGATACCATCGGTTTTGAAACATGTAGATATTATAACATTGATTACAGTGGTTTACACAAAATTGTTTCATTTAAGTAAAATAAGTATTTTAGGAATGATAGGCACGTGTTAAAGGTACGTCTTCATGCATAATTATTGCGTTGTTATATCTTACTCGTTCTTGTAGAAATATATATTAAAATGGAGCTCTCAGCGGCAGAAGCAAAATATTTATTTACAACACTCAGATTTGATCCCAAAATTGAGTCGAATTTTATGTGGGTGCACAAATTCAATTATTTTAATGGCCATTTCATAGTCAGTAACTAATAAACGTAGGTTAAATATTAAATGTTTTCCTCAGTTCGATTATTTTGTTGGCAAAATTTTTATTTCAACCCGATTGTTAAAAACGGGAGAATAATTCTGTTTCTCGATAGGTACCTATCCCCGGCCCTCGTATGGCATCAGCCGCTGCAGACCGCAGACAGCCCCGCATGAATCTGCGGGTTCCACCCTCCCTCCACCCTCTCCACCCATTTCACCCACTCAACCCACCCCACTCACTTCACCACCGCCCGAACCTTATAGGCGGGACCTACCGTGAAGTCAGAGGTAACATTATTTCGGCAGCCTCCAATAACACATTCAATCGAGCAAACAAATTACACACACTTTGTCAAAAAAACACCAACAATCGAACTGATTCTATAACACAGGTTATGATTTTAATTTCACCCTTTTTGAGAGGTGCTTCCGACTAGTTTGAGGGCTTGGTGGGGTGGTTGGTTGCCGAACGTTAAGGATTGAAAATTAAAGGGATGCATGCACCGGACGTTATGTTACAGCACATATTAATATTTAAGCCAAGCCAGTCTAGGGGATGTTTATTTGCAAAATAAAATTTGACCGCAACATTCAAAGAACAACACAGCGCGATGTTTGAAGAGTTCCCGTCATAGGTTAATTTCGGCAACGGCAACATCAACTAGGTAGTACCTTGAAATATTTATTTGGGGTTTCTGTGAACAGATTAATGTTTATTTAAAACAAAAATCATATCTAGATATCTACATTGGTTTAACAGTAGTGGCAGTCATTAAAAACAACGAAAATAATCAGTTGGCATTTCTTGCAACGTAGAAAATTTGTTGTTGCAATCTCTTTTTTAAATCAGGCTTTATTGTTTGCAGAGATGATTTTATTAAATGGGTATTAATTTTTTTAATAAGTGTATTTTTTTACTTGTTTCCAGTCAAAGATGATTAGTTACACACGCAATACACATTACACTTATATATAGTTTATTAAATATTGACGTGAATGAAAAGGAGCAAAACAGAAGAATGTCTTCTTTGTGAACGCCTCCAACCTGTGCCACTAGGACAATATCGTGGAGAATTTTAACTATTTATATTTAGATTATTTATATTAGCCAAAATAGGTGTCAAACATAAAAAAAACAAAGTTTTTTTAAGTCTTTTTGAATATAATTCTAATACTGGAGACAATTTTCTTGTTAATTGTGTTAATTATCAATATAATCATCAAATCGAAAGTTTAGATGAAACAAAGCGATGTTTTAAAATTAACAAGCTCACCAAAGAACATAAATTTAAAAACCTTCAGTCAGAACTACACCGTGAGTAGTTGTAAATTAAGACTCATATTTCCATTATATATTTCGATTAATTGTTTCACTATTTGTTTTTTACTTAATGTGAAAAGCAAAGATTTTTCAAGGAATTCAAATTTAAAAAATACAGTTTTGCTCAGCGTCTTTGAGATGCCGTAATCCAGGAAAAGAGCTGTGAAAACTAGTCAAGTAATAATACTATATCATTGAAGATGGGAATAACCTTCAAAAGATAAAAAGAGAGTTTGTAAAGCATAATACATGCATTTTGATTGAACAAAAACAAATATAAAATTTTTCAATACATCTGCTTCAGCGTACTTGATTTGCTTTGTGAGTGTAAGTGTAAGTATACACGGTATGTATACCATACACTGTACAGCGTACAGCCGCAACTGTTTAGCAATTGGTCGATAGAGCTGTAATGGTGTGTGACAGCGAGTTATCTGGCAGCATTATCGTCTGGGCAGAGGTACCCAGTGTATTCGGTGCATGGTTCAGGGTTCGGGGTACGTGAACGCGGCACACCGGAGGCTTTTAACGATGGTTTGTAGCGTCAACGGAAGTCTGCTACACAATTCCGTATAACGTATGCAATTTGAGCTAATAATTTGTTGTTGTGGGATGTAGAACATTGATGATATCAAAATATTATTATCTATTATTTGAGCATTTTGGTAGTACGACTGAAAGAAACCTGATAATTTATATCAATGCACACATTAAAATTGCATGCTTTTAAATGCAAGCTTGAACATGTGTGCTTAAATATGGATGTTTTATCATATTACACACTTTTGAAGTTGCTTGTAGATTTGGAACCGGTAAAATCTATACTTGATTGATGCAATTACGTTTTTTACAATTTTCATCTTAAGCTCTCTAACCGTTTAAAAGTATAATTTTGTAATTATTGATAATATTCATGGTCATAAACATATGGTAAAAATGAATGGATAAAACTACCTGTTTAAAAAGCACTCGTAAACTGTAAGAAAATTATATAATATATAATTAAGTACTTTAGAAAAAAACCTGCTCCAAAATCGAGAATAAAAATAAAAATGATGTAAGTACTTATTATAAATGAAAAACGTAATTTGTAAAATATCAATTTTTAACTCCCTTCGACCGCTTAAAGATTACGCCCGAGTATGCTCGGGCGGCTAATATGTGCGAAAATTCCTACCCCGAGATAACTCGGGAGAACTTAGTACTAATGTAGTAATTTTTATTATTTAATTTTTAATGAATTCTGTAGGGGTTATAATAAAAATATATAGAGCTGAGTTAATACCTTTTATCAATATAATTTATATATTCAAATACAATTAGTTGTACTGAAATATATGTAACAATGTAGGTACTTACATATAGTCAAATAAATTTTTTTTATTATTATTATTATTTTATTTTTCGTTACGTTAATTACCTGCTCTTTTAAAGAGAGGTTAATACGATTTAAGCTTTCATGTTAATGCATTATGAATAAATATTTTACTAGAAGTAAAATACTTTATATAAATCTATTTTAATAGCTCAATAAATTTTTACAGAAATAATATCTCAATATCGATGTTGCTGTTTTGATGAAACGCGATAAGATGCTTGCTTCAACACCCCGTTGAAAAGTCATTAAAAGTGATAAATAAAAGAAAAAATAGCCCACAATCTAGCCAAACCTGTTAAACCCAATGTGACCTGTTAAACCCAATGTAACCTGTTAAACCCAATGTAACCTGTTAAACCCAATGTAATCTGTTAAACCCGTTTTTTTCATCACTTTTAATGTATTTTTGAGAAGTGATGAATTGCCACTTTATTGAGTTGTCCGGTCACCGTTTATGCGATAATAATAATAAAAATCTATTTCTTCAATCTTTGTAAACTCACTTTGTGGCATCATTTTATTTAAATGAAACAAATTACTTTTGTGTAAACCACTGTAGTCAATGTTATGATATGGTAACATTTAACATGTTTCAACACCGATGGTTTCTCCGTCAGGATAATAACATCAATAAAAATAACAAAAGAAACAAACAAGTATAGACAAAAAGAACAATAGACAAAAATATTGCAGAGAGAGGTGATTAATTACATAAAAATATTTAAAAAACAGCTATATAAAATGAAGTATAAAAATTATTTTAGAACATCTTCAAATTACATTATGTAGATATTAAAAGAATTTAAAAAAATTAACAAAATATAATCAGATTGTTTAAACAACAAAAATAAATTATTATATATATATATAAGTATTAATATAAAAATAATGAGACCATCGGTTTTAAAACATGTAGATATTATAACACTAGCTTCTGACCGCGACTTCGTCTGCATAGGATTAGTTCGAGTAATTTATTTCTTTTCCTAGGTCCCATCTACGTTTATACCAAAAATTAAAAAAATTAAAATTATTCTTGATACGATTCAAAGTATTAGGCAAGTACTTCAAATAAATGAACTAATTTAAATATTTTCAAAAATAGAATTTTGGTTGAACAACCATTGTCTTGCAAAATGTCATTCTCAAATTTTGACATTTTTTATTGAACAATAATTATTATTTTCAATATATTGAAAATAAATAGCTAGCTTTATGCATTATAGCCAATATATTATTCTTATGTATGAGCTATATTATTGTAAAGTTTTATTAAAATCCATTTAGTAAATTTTGCGTGAAAGAGTAACAAACATACATACATCCATACAAAATTTCGCGTTTATAATATTAGTAAGATTGATTACAGTGGTTTACACAAAAGTAATTTGTTTCATTTAAATAAAAATCTATTTTATAATTTCTGGCTCTTTATACTAATCGTAATATTGTGAGTAAATGAATGATATTTAAAGTTAATGGCAACCTTTTGCAACGTTATCCTAGAACCCGCGTCAGAGCCTCATGAATATAACTCAAAGACTACTGCCACACCACCTGAGAGCTTTGTCAAGCCGACAGTGTATTTGGGAGTAGGCGCTAGGCCCTTTACATAATAATCAACCATTTTGAATATGAGTTTGAGGCAACCCACGCCATTTGACCACACGTAAACGTGTATTGTATCGCGGTGATGTGTATTAAATTGTATTTATATGGGATAATACAGGACATTGTTTGTGCTTTGTTGTATTTCATGAAAGAGGGTCGGGTGTGATAAACTTGTGTTAAAATATAGTGGATCAAAGATCAGAATTACATGTGGGTAATAGGGCGCTGGCTCTAAACACGATATCTAATGACTTAAAATAAACGGATGAAAAAGGAAAATATCATAAACTACAATAGTGTTTATCAAGTGCATAATAAAATGCTTTCTAGCTGGTTTTTGAATGTATTACTCACGAGTTATGCTATAACTATATTATATACTATACGTACATCAGCATTTGCGATAAAGCCCTTTTTAAAAAGACAATAACATTTTACGTGTACGTGATATGTACCCATTTTTAAATAAAAAGGGCAGGGGACTGTTAATGAAAAAAAAAATATTCATTTTAACAAGAACAGTAATTATTGATTATTCGTAGCTTTATATTTTCGTAACACAATGTTTCCAGTAACTCAGTAATATTGGATTGATCGTTTTTTGTTAATGTGGGTTTGTTATTGCTAAAAAAATGTCATGTATTTGAAAATAATGACGAACTATATCTATCTTCAAGATAATTGTGTAATTTATCCTACTTTCAATAAGCAGGATATAATAAAAAAAAATTACAAATTTGAATAACAGTGATCTAGCTTACGTCAGTCGAGAGAGCAATTGAGGAGAATTCACGAAGTGAAATGTCCGCAAAACTATTTATTTTATGGGGCAATATTAAAAAAATTATAATAAAAGAGAAATATATACAAATTTCAAAAAAGTTTTCACAAAGCGAAATATCCCCGACGTTTTATTTCTAAAACATAGTTTTTATTAAGTTAAAAATAGATGTTTGCATTATCCTACTAAGTATACCAAACTTTAAAAAAATATTACAAATTAATATTTGTTACCGTTGATGTCCATTGTGTTAATTATTTCATTAACACCTACTGTATATAATAAGAAAACCTTCTTCCATCTTCGTAAAATCACTTTGTGGCGTCATTTTTAATTAAATGAAACAAATAACTTGGTGTACAAGCGTATACCACTTATTTAAAAAATTGAGTTAAAGTAGGGAACACCAAGTTATTTGTGTAATAATAAAGTATAATAAAAAAACCGTATGGGGTAGATATTTTTCTTTGTGATAACGCTCCTCAATTTCTGATGAGGAATTTTATTTTTATCAAGGCTTTTCTGCTTGGTCAAATCGGCTTAACGACTAATGATACGATATTAAATTGGCGAGATTATTGAGAATATTCCTCCCAGAGAAGATTTATTTGCCGATATTTTAATAAACTTGGGGAACGATACTCAACATTATCGAATATCAGAGTTTATCCTTTCACCGCTAAATGTATTAGGGTGTCCTTTCCTAGGGGCGAGCAGTACTAAACTGGCGACGTAGGGTACAATAAGAACGAATTTGGATGCGGAACTACCCTTATAACGACGAATCATGTCATTGTACCCTCTTACGGGGAAATCTGCAGATAAATTCAATAAAAGATTTTTACAAGAATGATAATTCAATTTATTTTCTTATTTTTATTTGGACGATTCACGACAAAATTGTCAACTAAAAAATATTTTTTTGTTATTTGAAGAAAAAAGTAGTAATTTTAGTTAAATTTATGTAAAGACTGTAGGTATCCTTTAATATTTGATTTTTTATATAAATACCGTACAAGAGTTCCAATTGCTCCCGTTTGGAGCCAGTGAGAATATGGCATCCCCAATTGGGGTATGTTGGGAGGTTGAAGGTGATGGGGAGGGGAAGGATATTAGAGAGAAAGGTGTGAAAGTACCTGGCTATTCAGATCTGGTCACCAATCACGGCCAGAGCCATTTCAAGAAACGTTTCAATTTTGATTGGTGGTCTTACACCAGGGTGGTACTGAGAGTAGCTTCCATTCTGGAACGTGCCGCAAACACACAATATATTATTTTAAATCAATCAATTGTGAAACAACACAAATTAATCAAATAAAATTTATTTTCGCACGCCGTGTTCGAACCCGCAGCCTTCGGATTGAGACTCGATATACTCGAGATATAGTAACAAATTCTAAACGCAATGATAAATTTGTAAAAATATCTCAGTGGGATAAAGGTTCCAAGGCAGGTACAAAGATATTCATTACACAGAAAATCACATATTTCCAAGTGAAATTTATTCACGGATATGAGGTTTACTATTTTTATTATTTTCTTCGAGATTATACACTTTCTAAAGATAATTCTTAATTGTTCATCCCAAATGTGACCTTTTTATATCATCGTGTATTATGCGGTTGCATACCTAATTTCAATGTGCAAAAGTCTAGTAACGCCTCAGGTAGATGAAATAACTACCACGAAAATACCAAATTTCAAATGGAATTTGCTTTAATAATGTACATCCTACCAACCATACATACTTACAAAATTACTGAAGTTTCAACATGAGACTCGCAATTTTATTATTCATGTTCACGTTTGCTTACAATTTTAATATGTGCCGCAAATATATCCCTATATCTGTAACGTCAGGGTCAGTATTAAAATAACATATGAAAAAGTTCTCTAATCTTATTTCAATGCTATGGTCGTAGAATTTTTGGAGAAAATCACTCGAACAGGCTTTGATTTTGTAACTTTTTTCTATAATTTGTGATTTGCGTAATATTTTTTACGATACAAAAGTATTAGTAATCACAACTACTTATGAATGATACGCTTAGTAAACATTTAGTATAGGTCATGGAAGTACGAGAAAATAATACATGTCACCACCATTGGATTGGTTTCTCAATTTATGATCACACATCGGTCAATTAGACGTCAATAAGGTAAATATTAACTGAGGGCGTACGGAGTGGGGTTAATCACACACCAGGTAACTAGCACGGCCTTATCATTATATTAACAACACGTCACACGATTATTATGCGACATCCGACGAGCGGAAGCCACTTGGCAAATGCAGAACCCAGTATTACCCGCTGCTACCTCCTGAGCTCCTGGTTCCAGATATTTGCTACCTGCTACACCGGTGTATTAGGTACTTTGGTTATGTCGCTTGCGGAAACTCAGTTTGCTGGGAAATCCTAGTAGCTAACTAAAGTTTCCTGCTAGCTGAAAACGATTGCAAGAAACTAACTGCTTAGGTACAGGCGAGTTATTTTAAATAGGACACTTTTGAACTAACTAAAAAAAATAATTCAGTCCCTTTTTACCTCAAAAATGCCCAAAACTCAGCGATGTTAATGAAATATAATTTTTAAAATATTAGAATAGAATTAAAAATAATTATTTCACTAAGCATCAGTACTCGAGTGCTTACAGACGTAAAGCTTTTAAATTTAGACTCGAGATTTAGCTTTATTTACATTTATTAGTGTCGACATTAATTAATATAATTACATAATAAGTATATTAATAATTAGAATGTGCCTATAAGATATGCACTACGTTCTGTATATTTTATTTGTACGTCAACGACTTTTTAATTGGAGATTGATTTGCATACAAATGTGTAGCGAAAAGGATAAATACTTGTTATTTTTATGCACCACTGTACAAGCAAGGGTATCTATAAAATAATGTATTATGTGCATTATTAAATGATTTTGAGAACAACAAAAATTATAATGTTTTTAACTGAATCATTAAAAATATCACAGTATTTCTTGACCTTAGAATGGGTAACGGGATCACACCAAACTCACTAGTTTATTGACGAGAGTCAAGACGTGAAAAATCGTAATAATATGCAAGTCCTTTGGGCTCTTAGACTTTTGTATTGTTCGATTTCTGCTAAATGTCATAGAGTAAGTAGGCAGTTTTTTTGAGCTCTATTTTACATTAACTCCTGACAAGTGGCCCTGAGTAAAATAATTTCCCTCAGAGCCAATGTCATATTTGGGGAGGCAGTGTGAAGGGTCCTTTTAAGTAAAGGAAAAGTAGAAATTCTGAGAAGGAAAAACGTATAAGGGGTAGGTAGGAATCTGGCGGTCAGTTTGTCCAGGTCAAAGGGTCAAATGAGTGGGGGTCAAAGGATCTCCGGATCCGGCAGCTGACGTATAAACGCATCCGCTTCCAAAACCTGGACACTACCCCATTAACCTGGGCACCCCTGCACCAAGTCACCGAGAGTTGCCACAGGAGTGTTGGTTATACAAATAATGATCTAGTCGGTGGAACTTTATCTCGATTTGACAGATTATTTATATTTTCTTACTGCGGCGTACAAGTGCGTCTTTCCGGATGTGCTTAGGTAATATTCAAGCTGACTTATCTAATCTTAAATTTGCCTTCTTTTTTATAGCACAGAGCACTTTTGAAGCGATTAAAACAAATAAATTTACTAAAGAATAAATTATTCTTCTTAAATCTTTGCAAAATTACTTTGTGGCATCATTTTAATTAAATAAAACAAATTACTTTGTGTAAACCACATAATCACATGTTAAAATATCTACATGTTTAAAAACCAATGTTTTCTACGTCGGGATAATAACATTTATTAATTAATTATCCTGATGAAAAAACCATCGGTTTTGAAACATGTAGATATTATAATATATGATTGCAGTGGTTTACACAAAGTAATTTGTTTCATTTCATTAAATTATTCTTCGTAACGAAAACGAGGCTTTGTGTTGTTCTAATCTACGTAGTCAGAGAAACCAAAATTTACAAAAAAAATCACATAATATTACCCTTTCAACGGTATAAAGTACAAACTACCGACTAACTTCTACTAGGAAATACCAGGGGTGAAATTTTATTTAAAATCCCGATTACGACAATTAATTCCGCAAGATCGAATTGGTCGACCCTTGTACAAATGAGTCTCCCGGGGTATTAATTTGATTCCAGAGGTCGCCTTGCGATCGCTGACCTGTGCATAATATTGCAAATTGGTGTTTACTGCCGTAGCATTGGTACTAACACTTAGTAGATTCGTATTAGTGGGATATGCCGCTGCGGTATCGGGCATAGCTAATATCTTCGGGTTGGATAACTTGCAACTACCTACTAATAGTATCTGAACTAACTAACAAGTGGGTTATATGATATACAAGCTTCTGCCCGCGACTTATTAAAAGTTATGAAGTATTTAAAGTAATCTATTTTCTTTTCCTAGGTCCCGTCTACGTTCATACCAAAATTCTTAACCTATTTCTTTAAAATATGTATAATTCTTGATTCGATTCAAAGTATTAGGCGAGTACTTTAAATAAATTCACAAATTTTTTTTTTTTCAAAATAGAATTTTGGTTTAACAATCATTGTTTTGCAAAATGGCATCCTCAAATTTTGACGTTTTCTATTAAACAATAATTATTATTTTCAATATATTAAAAATAAATAGCTAGCTTTATAAATTATAGCCTATATGTTATTCTGATGTATGAGCTATATTATTGTAAAGTTTCATTAAAATCCATTCATTAAATTTTGATTAAAAGAGTAACAAACATACATACATCCATACAAACTTTCGCATTTATAATATTAGTAAGATAAGGTTTCTGAGGAGTATACGTCAAAAAACTATGTATGACCGTTGTTGTTTCGTTTTGAAATGAGAATACGCTTAGTTTCAATTTTTTAATTTCAATTCCTGCTTTTCCCTTTTTTTTTCATTAGGTCCACACAGGAGGCCCTGAGGAAAACAACCTCTCTCAGGGCCTATGTCATCTTTGGGGATGCTGTGTGGAGGGTATTTTTAAGGAAATAAAGGAGAGGAAGTTCTGGGAAGGAAAATGGTATGAGGGTTGGGTAGGAATCTGGGGTTCAGTGTGTCTAGATCATCCGCCGCCAAAACCTAGACAGATTACCCCATGAACCCGGGCACCCCTGCTAAGTCACCGAACCACTTGGGGTGACCTATGGCAGAGGTGTTGGTTATCCAATAAATGGTTCCTGGGGCGGCGGTACCCATTCCCGCCACCCTAAACATAACCCTGCCTGTGTATTTGAGTATTTGAAATTTGGAACATGAGCAAGAAGAATTCTGAGAATTCGAATGCATTTATTTTGAAAACAGAAGAAAATTTGGGACTACCGTGGAAGCAATTATTTTTGTTTTTCGTATGCAATCTCGTTTTTAAGTCTTTTGAAGAAATTTAACCATCTCGAATTATCGTTTTCTACTAATTCGTTTTATTGTGGTTCGAGGTATCGAGATGGAACTATAATGATGGTGTGCCATATGCTCCTTCGCAGAGATACTATGGTAAGTAAATGGTTATCCCTTTTCCTTGCAAAACTTGTTTTTCCTACACATATTATCACACTATTCCGGCAAACATTTCGTCAAGTGCATTTGAAACGTTAATTCTTAAGCAGTTTTGGATGCAGCAAACAACCTTTTAAAAATGTTGATATCCGCAAAGATTTTAGCGTTGTGGATAAGATTACGAAATAGACGCTCAGGTGGTTTAGCAATATAGAGCAGATAAATGATGAAAGGAGTGTAAAGAAATATGTGATGCAGAAACGAATGGCAGAAGAAGTCGGTGACGACCGAGAGACAAATAGGACGATAAAGAATGGCGATAGTTTTGGTAAACGGTGGGGTAGTTAGTTAGTTAGACGGGTTATATAATATATAACCTTCTCTTGGTCTGATTTAACCTTATATCATACTTCAATAATCCAAAACAGAGCAATTCGATAAATTTTGAATTGTTATAAAAAATGTAAATCAAAACAGAAAATGCTAAGGAATTAGAATGAATGTTAAACAAACAAAAAAATTACCACCTTTACAGTATTGTTTATTGTATGAAGGAATCCAAGTGTACAGATAAGTTACTAATGAAATTTAAAAAAATTTTTTTTAATAAAATTTAAAAAAATTAAAAATCATGCATGTAATGGTATTAGAAATGTAAGTTAAAATGTAAAAATGTACCTAAGATTAAATTAGACCACATAAAATGTATCTATTTAAAATTTTAGGTTTAATGAAGAAATGTCAAATATAATATAATCTAACAAATAAATTCTAGGGGATGGCGCAGGTATCTCCATCGGTAAGATTGCATAAGAATGCCGAAGGAAATATAACGATCGTTTGAACGTTCTACGAATCATCGCCCTGCAACACATGTATTATTATTTCTCCTACGAGAAATTCTTTAATCTTTTATAACTTTTTCTTTATTGTGAATACCGCCCAAGAATACCAACTGCTGAAGCCAATGGGACTATAACATCCCCAAGATGAATAATGTTGTGTAGCTGAATAATTTGAGAAAGGAATAGAAGATCTGGAAGAACTGGGCCGTTCAAATCTGATCAGTTAACACGGGTCAAGTCATGTTTGGGATCGTTTCGATTCCAATTGGTAGTCTTGCGCCAGGCCGAAACCGACAGAATCGACCACTTTGGTTTCCACGAAACATAGCCTGGACACCTACGGTTTGTCCCTGTTACATGATCCCACCTTCCGACCCGAATTAACTCTTATCTGCTCCTTTGGGATATTCTTTACTCTGTGGGATAATCATAACATGTAAAAGTTAGGTTTTCTGAAAAACCGTAATACGTACACGCGAGTATCTGGGTTCCGTAAGCCTTTCTGATTGGTGCTTTCACACTGTTAACAGTAAATCTTACCCCACAACCTCTGAACAAAATGTCATTGTTAATCGATTTGGGAACGTGTTAAACTATTGTCCCTCGTTTCAAACGTTCAGCCATAGTCACTAGTTGTCAAAAAATAGACCATAATAGGAAAAAAGCGACCCTTATTTTATTCTATGCTATACTAAAGCAAGTCATTTTATCGAATTCCGGATAAAAGTATTATTCCGCTGTAAAGAAAAAGTACCGAAGTTTGTGCACATTTTTTTAGTGACGAAATGAGGTGGTAATTTTGTTGATTTTCCATTTATAATCTATTTGTATCTGATAAATATTCTGTTAAAAGAGTATTTATCAAAAGCAGAGCCCTTGTTCTGACAGATTATTTAATGGAAAAATACAGTTGAGACGGAAGAATCAGTGGATACAATTAGTATTGAGTAGTACTTAGATTTTATTTCTCCTGGAAAGAGTGTAAATGTGAATTGCGAAGAAAATAAGTCTTTCCAACTAATTATAAGAATAAGCTACCGTGATAGTTTAATTGGTCAAACTGTCAGAAATATTATGTATTATATAAATAAAAATAATATCATATAAAAATACATCAGTTTTTCTATTTATTTAAGGTCTTACAAACTAAAATATCTCAGATTTTTTAAAAGTTTTGAATGAAATAAATCGATATTAAATTTTTAATTTAAAAAATTCGATAAGGGGAATGATCGATCTTTCTCATCGGAACCTCCCTGTACAGTTGCAAACATTTTAAAACTTTTATTCTGAGCCACTGGTCAATGGCTCTTAAAGGTCAAATTTGATGCCATAAATTGAGAAATGTATTCTCCACATTTTTTAGATAACAAAAATAGTCGAATTTTTGGATTGGCTGGACCAGACACCCCCGGAAGAAGAACGTAAAAATCCAAACCGTGTACCGTCTGTAAAATCGCAAAACATTGGTATTTTTGAAGATATTTTATCCCATCAAAGTTCAAATGTACCTACCTACTGTTAATGTATTTCGCACCTTCTTCGAAAATTCCAGTAAAGTAGAAAATAATAACATTCTGGTAATAGGGATGGCGTGGACCACGTCAGTAGGTCGCGATAGTGCCGGACCGCAAACTGCGCCCGAACTGTGTTCATATGATAAATCAGCGGCAGATTAGTTTGTCGAGCGACCCTCGTCCTTCGGAGGACTTCAGACAAATCCCTGAAAGAGGTCCCTCCCCTCGCAGCCTACCACCGGCCCTGAGCCGTCACTCCGCGCCCGTGATTCCTATCGTGGTTCCCACCGAACACCTTTCAGCTTAACACCAAAAAATAATATTGAGTTTTTTATTTGACTCTGAAAGAAGTTGACATTTACCACAGGACGGAGTAAATTTTCGTTAGGAAAAAAAATATGGTTCGACGGCCGGCGTGATCGAGGGGTAAAGCTCTCGACTCCCAATCCGAAGGTCACGGGTTCGAACCCGGCATGCGCAAATAAATTCTATTTGATTGATTTGTGTTATTTTACAATTAGTTGATTAAAAATAATATATAATATATTTGCTGCATCTTCCAGAGTGAAAGATACTCTCAGTATCGCCCTGGTGTAAGACTATCATTCAGAATCAAAACATACCTTGAAATGGCTTTAGCCGTGTTTGCTGGCCCAATCTGAATAGCCAGGTACTTCATCACTTTCCTCTTTCCAATTTCCTTTCCCTACCCACTACCTTCAGTCTCACAGTTAATGATTACTGTAATTAAAATGGTCACATGATGCCGGCCTTATAATTAATTCCAAAAAAACTAAATTAATGCATATACGATCGCCACATCCCAAATCACACCTATAATAAGGTCGCATACAATTGAGTGCATTCACATTTCTTTACAGTCCTGTAAATGTGGAACCATTGAACTGGTACAAACGTATGTATATCTAGAGATAACTGTAGATGCACAAATGAAATGAGATACTCACATAAGCAACATCTGCGAACGCCTACGAGCTATTGCGGGGCGAATTTACAAAATTAAATATTTTATTCATATAAGTACGTTAAAAATAATCTTCTTATCATTAGCGGAATCTACAATCAGATACGGAATAACGTCATGGGGAAACTCGTGAAGACAAATTTAGGTTACATTCAATCAATCCAAAACTCCATGACTAAGCTTTTGGTAAGCAATAGTATTTATGTTATTAAAGTTATTTTTCTGTATTTTTCCTATGCCTTTGTATTGTTATTACAAAATAAGTTATTCTTCTGTATCTATTTTGTATATTGTGGTTTCTTGTTGTATGTGTGCTTTAGCATTATATAATTATTGTTAAATTGATCTGCTGACAAACTGCTTTAACAGTTTAGCGGGTGTTTAAAATGAAGAATAATATTTTTTTTTAAAGACGAATATTTGCTGTATTGTGTATGTATTTCTGCTCCTACGCCGTTTACGAATATTTTAGAAATATATATATATTATATTACTCTCCAATCAGAAACTTTTTAGAGGATTACTTAACAAATACAATGGTATTAAATTATTATCTACCATGAAAGAATCACGATTTTCTAAGAAACTTTTAGACTTAAATTTGCAATAATTTTATTCGTTTGAAGTATTGTTTTTCCAAAAAACTTCTCTGCTAATTTTAAATCCAAACGCTTATCATTATTTTTATCAAACATGAAACTTCACAAGGCCAAATATATTTTTATATCTTCTATAACTTATAAGTATTTTTTTATTTGTAAAACTCAAATAATAGCATGAATATAATTGCGTAATAGGGTATAAATCTGTTTTGCCAATCAATTAAAATATTTCTTAAATCACTTTTGCAAATATTGCAAACTTAGTTTCTGTTATGGAGATTTATTTAGGTTTTAGTAAAATATTTTTTTATTCCTGCATCAAAACCTTTTAAATTTAATTTTTAGGGATAAGAATTTATTAATAATAATAATTGGATAATTTGAATAGCGCCGTTTTTTGTGAAAATAAATTCAACCCCAAGGGTGCAGTCTAAGAATATTGTTAAATTCCTCATCGGTGCTCGCTATCGTAAATTAAAGGTTAAACACAGAATCACAACCACTTCAACAAAATTATTTGATGAAAATAATTTGCCAAATGACCATTCGATTTCTGATGAATTGCGTTTGATTCGGCTTTGTAATACGCAAACAACCCCTCGATTCATTACAAGGATCGCCAAGGGTCAGATGCTAAATTGTGTTTATCTTTTAATGTCATCAGCTTCCCTTCTCCCTTCTACCCTATATGCTGCCACCTAACCTACCGTTGGACCGGCCTTTTGTATAGTGTTGTCAATCCCAATGGACCGACCTTTTAAGAACAGGGTGTTTATTGTTCGTCTAATATTGGGTAATAATTCTGAGTATTAACAATTTTAACCAATAAATGAATTTACTATTTCAGTTCTTTATCACAACTGATGATTAAAATTCGCTTGAATGAATATTGATGAAGGTGTCAAAAATGTTTAGGTTATAGTAGAATATTATAAAACCATGGAATAAAAAATCATCTATGATTATAGCTTACAAGAACTATAAAGCTGGAATACTTTTGTAATAAAAAATATTAATATCGTTTTTCTTAGTTATTACATATATAATCGTATGGTCCAATTAATTAGACCTTATGTTTAAAAGATAAATACATAAATTTAACTAGTCCCAAATTAAATCTTATAATAGGGTATTTTTACAAACGAGGGATTCTATTGAAAATGTATGGGATATTTAAAGATAATTTTACTGATTTTAATCATCGTATTAAAAATGTTTGTTTTTTACGTTTTCATTCAAATTTATTCATTTAAAAACGCTCAAAAACTTACAAAACTAAAACGGCTCGTGATTGCCAACGACGCTTCGTACGCACGTCATCAAACAAAGTAGAACTGTCGGAAAATTTTCAAGAACGAGCGCCCTTGTGACGTCACACGTCGATAATGCTGTTTTGGCGGGATTACAAAAATGGGCAACTTAGACTCGCTGTAGAAAATTTATTCGTTAACATAAAAATAAAATTAAAATGCCGTAATAATCGCAATTTTTAAAGCAATAAATAAAAAACGTAGAAATACCCTATTGTGGTCTTAATCTTGTATTCCTGTATTTTCAACATTCTTCAATAGATGTCATTAGTATAGTTAGTTATAGTTACATTATAGTATTTTGGTATCTCAACAGATGTCAGTTAAGTATTGTTTAAAAATAGTCGAATGTACGAAAGGTTATGGTGATAGCCGAGGGCTTCAGCTAGTCTAGAATACCTTAGAGTCACCTAGATTAAGAAAGTCTGGTCTGCAACTTTACGATAACGTAAATAAAGAAACTTGTAACCTCAATGAATGTCCATCTTATTTGGAAGTTACCCAATACATTTAAAGTAATCATTGAAATTTACAGACACTTAATAATATTTTACATATATGTTTGTTTGTCAATTAAATACTTTTTAAAATTAGAACGTCTGACCTGAGTGGAGTTTTGTTATTTGTGTTCTTTTGTTTTTATTTCACAGTGAGTGTTCAACGAGTGTAAAGACGTATTTGTAAACTTTGGATTCGAAATTTAATAAACGTTAACTAAGAAAAATCAACAATTCCTTATTCTTGATAAACGGATTTTACATAAATATGGACTCAATTCGTTGTTCCTTTTGCCAACAGAAATATCGTATGAACTAAAACCTACCTGAGCCAAGACGTGTTCTACACATTATAATTATTCAACAAAAGAAATTTGTAGCTCTGGCAAAGTTAGGTACTAAAGTTAATACGCCATAAACCAGGTGAAGATTTTATGTGAATGGACTTAGTTACAATTTTAGTTACTATGTGCTCGGTACACCCTGTTGGAATTAATTTAATCGAGAAGAAAATGTTGAAATGTTCAATGTTCTCTGTCTCAGACGTACAATTTGCACCGTGCGTGATGTATCATAAAACTCATAAAATGTACAAAAATTGTTGATTTATTTAATGCTCAACCTTTCCCCTGACCCTAGAACATTTAATACATGCACCACTTTCACCCCTGGAAGTGTAATTCCCCCATTGCAGGGAAAACAACGGTGTTCTCCTTCCCCGCGAGATAGTTATCAGGATCTATTGTTCAGTCTTTCATGTCCAGCTGTTAACCGTCAAAGAAACTTGTTAGGCATGTACTAAATACAATATTATAAGCTTTATGTTTCCTTAAATGTGTAATGCAAACAAAAAAAAATATTTATTTCTTCAATCTTCGCAACACATTTTGTGGCGTCATTTTTTAATAAAATGAAATAAATAACTGTGTGTACCACACCTATATACATAATTATACTAATAATATACTAGTGTACACAAAGTTTTTGTTTCATTTATTAAAAAAAATTATTTGTTTCAAATGTAGATTACACCTAAACTTTAACGTTTATACTCGATTAATCAATCACCCACGTTGGTTTGATTACTCGGATATAAAACATACGGGGTTACCCTTTATTTTATTTGAAACACATTTTTTGTAATGACACCTCCAATCATTCCACGTAAAAAGACGGGTTATCTTACTAATATTATAAACGTGAAAATTTGTATGGATGTACGTATGTTTGTTACTATTTCATGCAAAAACCACTAAATGGACTTTAATGGAACAATAATGGAGCTCATACATCAGAATAACATAAAAGGCTATAATTTATACCTAAAGCTTGATATTTCCCATGAATTACAAATTATAATTATTGTTTAATAGAAAATGTCAAAATTTGAACATGCCATTTTGAAAAACAATGATTGTAAACCCAAAATTCTATTTTAGAAAATGTTTAAATTAGTGAATTTATTTGAAGTACTCACTCTTGAATTGAATCAAGAATTATAGATATTTTAAATACATAGGTTAAGAATTCTGGTATAAACATAGATGAGACCTAGGAAAAGATAATAGGCTAATCGAATTACTAATCCTGCGCAGACAAAGTCGCGGGCAGAGGCTAGTTATAAAATATTTTTGACCAAAAAAAAACACCACACATTTTTTTTAGTATTTTTTCACCTCCCACAATATCAGTTGATTTAAAGAATGGAATAAAAATACTCTCAAAGCAAATATTATTACTGAGAATGGGTATTTTTTATCAGAACGGCCAGTAGCGAACGCGCGGACCGAAACGCTATTGGAACGGACACAAGAAAAGCTTTTCATCTTGTTAACCATCTGACAGTTCGTTGGCTATTTCCGATTGATTGATGTACGAAGCGATGTACTATGACAAAGGAAACCGAGGGGAAACATTTTTTTTGAGAGGATGATATTATGAATTTCAGGATTTTTCCAAGATTTAACGGAATGCTTACTTTTCAAAGTGTTATTAAAAAGGACAAAATTCCTGAAAGGATAATGCTGGTTTCTTTCTTTTAATAATATCGTTTCGGAATTAAAATAGGTGATAGATACTTCTAATAAAACTTTACTTATGGGTGGTTTTTTTCATTTTAGTACTAACAAAACCAGCAATAAAAACTCCAATATTATATTATATCACGGTGAACCATAAATAGTTTAGAAACAGAAAGAGAACAAAGAGATTTATGCGTTACCTTTTACATGAGTATGAGTATGAATATTCTACACCGAAAAACATTTTTAGGTTATATTCTGGAATTATATTTAATCCACCTATGTTTAAACATGTTAACTTATATGTGACTGAAACAAGAGATATTCCAGGCACTTTTTTATGCTCTGAAAACCAGGACTTCTTCGTATGAACAGAGCGACTCAACTGCTTGATGATTCTGAATTAACCATCGACATATTCAGCGATACTTAAAGTTAGTTCAGCAACTACCTTTTGACGCATGTCACAAAGTATTAAAACTGCCCCTATGAACTTTTTTTACTTACATAATACTATGCCTCAAATTTGTAATTTTTTCCGTAATATACATATTGTTATACAACAGTTTTATCGAGAACACGAAGAAATAAGTTAATTATAATACCTAAATATAAACATACTCGTACATAACTAAAAATCTTTAATAAGATTGGCGGATAACTTCGTGGCTTCAAAAACTACGTGCCTGTTACGAATACGTCCCGTTGAGTTGTTTCGGGATGGATCATAAATGTGAATATTATACTGATTATAGCCGACCTTCGATATAAAAGGGCACCTATGGATACTTGAAAATTTTAGTGGCATTTGCTCCCAACTCCCCTTTTCCCCATTTTAAAGTTATTTAGTATAATGTATTGGACTAGCAGGTTAAACAGGTTAGCCATAGATGGCAGGAGTTATTTAGCTTCGACTGGTTTCCGTCAGATGGCGGGATAATAGAGTTCTCGATAAGATCGCTTACAGGCGGGTTGCAGGCCAGAATTTACCTATCAGTCACCTTAGTACAGTCGCATAGCTCAGAGTTATTATTTGTAAATAAACAGTTTTTAACAAACCGAGTTATTATTGAAGAAACTCCCAACTGTGTTTGTGAATTAAACCAAACATAACATTTAGTGTTCCCTCTATCTGTACTGTTGGGCAGAGTCTAGAGATGTGATACCGTCTGAGTTACTCTTTCAGGAAGAAGATTACTTTTTTCAATGTTTTTGTAAAGTTAAGCGTGAGGCGCCGGATAAGAGGTCACACCGGTTTCGAAGGAAATGAAAAAGCTGACGAGCCCAACTGGCAGCCACTACGAAAAAACCTATCCCGGTGTTTACTTGCTTTCCCTGCGAACTGGTGCATTACAACACACTTTCGAGAAATAGGAAGATCCATTAAAAGCGGCCCCTCAGGTTGTTAAACCTATCTATTTTCTCAACTTTTACAGAACTGTTGCAGCCCAGCTGTTAAAAATAACAGATACTTAGATTTTATTGAACTAACCCAAATTATATTATGTAAATTACTTAAGACAATGAAATGCTTCCTTTTACAGGTGTAATGTGTTTATTTACATTTATGAATTGATGTATTTTGTGCGTTGATGTTTCTGGCAAAGTGAAAAAATAATACCAGCTGTGTTTTTGTGCCATTTTTTTGTGATTAGAAAGATTCAAACTAGATACATAATTAAAACATAATATGTTAGGCAGGGTAAGAAAGGCGATAAGAACTGGTTGCTTTTTTTGATAGTAAAAATACTGCTTATGCAATGATTTTTGATGGTAAAATATATGTATATATATTTTTTTGTTAATTTGGATGAGAAAAAACAGGTTAATGTAAATGGGCGTTTTCCAAAAAAGATGTCGGTGACGTAATAAGAATTCCACTTAAGTGAGATGCTGCATTTCGATTAAAAATATACGTAAATTTATTAAAGAAAGTATGAACTTCATGACAAAAGGTATTTAAATAGAAAATATCAATAAACTTCGAAAATAATTGCAATTTAAGTTTAATACTATTGGTAAGAAATTCTTTTACGTCACTTTTATCATAAAGTTTAAATAGAAAATTAAAAGAAATTCGTTATTTCAGATTTTTATTTACGAATTGAAAACACAATCTGTCTCCTAAAAAATATGAATAATCAAGCTTATTGAATTAAATATTAAGTTTTTAAATAAAAATATTCTTTTACGCTACTTTTGGATACTTTGTACTGTATATTATTCGTTCTAGAAAGACGAATATAAGTTTTTGTTTTACGAATGTTTAATTATAACAAATTTAAAATTAATCATGAACTATATCGATAAAAAATTTCGTTGAGATATAATAATTGATCTTAGAAAATAAATCACAGCAATAACAGGACAGTGATGTAAAGAGAAACATTTGGTAACGTTTAGGAATTCTAAGGCCTCGGCCAGACTGAGGAGCTTGCGCGGTAGCGACAGCGGGCGCGAAATATCAGTCGTATGTTTACGCCCGTTGTGGCTACACTGCACTGGTATGGGAAGAGTGGAAGATACTCTCAGTATCGCCCTGGTGTAAGACCACCATTCAGAATTGAAACGTTGCTTAATAATAGCTTTAACCGTGTTTAGTGACTAGATCTGAATAGCCAGGTACTTCCCCACCTTCCTCTTCCCCATCTCCTTCCCTTCCCCACTTACCTTCAGCCTCACAACATACCCCAATTGGGGGTGCCATCGTCTCACTGGCTCCAGACGGGAGCAGTTAAGACTCTTGTGAGGTATTCTCTATAAAAAAAGGGCGATTTTACGTACTAACGCCACCGTGCAAGGCCTCCCGTTTATTTTCGTTTCTGTTCTCTCCAACGTTTTCTTTTTTCTATTCGTCTTTGATTATCCCTGTACCTTTTAGATTTTTCTGCATCGTTTTTTAATTTTTCAGGATCCTTTTTAATTTTGTCTCCGTACCTTTTTGATTTTTCTGCATCGTTTTTAATATTTCAGGATCGTTTTTAATTTTGTCTTTGTACCTTTTTAATTTTTCTGCATCGTTTTTAATTTTAAAGGATCGTTTTTTTGATTTTTCTGCAGCTTTCAACGGCGTATCAACATAACATTAAAATAAATTATTTAGAAAAATGCACAAATAATTAGATAGGTAATAATGGGCTACACGTGCATACCGTATATAGCCTGAAATGGGGAAGTAAGCTGAAATGGTATTAAAGTACTTGTTAATATACACAACTTTAATCACAGGATCCACTAAAACACACAGGAACATAAATCATGTACAGTTTATACTAACTTAATCAAAATTGTATGAACCAGCTGATTTTATACTCAATTTCAGAGTTGCTTCTATAGTAATATTTGTTCATATTGCCGTCAATATTAGTACTTTCATACCATTTCGACTCTTTCAGAATTAATCTTAATTAATAAAAAAATAAAAAGAAAAAAAAATATTCACGTATGAAAGAAAAAATAATTTTTTCTTTTTATCTATGTTGTGCTTTTTTGTTCAATGCCTCATATATCACTCAACCCACATATCTACAGGTTATACGTTACATTTTGAAGATACATGCAAAATATAAATTTAATTAGAAAATTGTAACGCACTCAAATACACTAAAACACGGACAGAGTGAACCGACCTTTAGAATTCCATTACGTCACTTTTAAGTTCCATTCACACGACCGTAGCGTAAAAGAAGTAGCGTAATCGCGTCAATATTTTTTCAAAATGTATTTATCAATAAATTATGAAACTTCTGTTTGTTCTAACTAAACATTTCATAAAACAATAAATGAATCAATTTAATACAAAGTAGAGTCTAGTGCATGCTGTTAACTTACCTGGAGAAATACGGTATCGTTGGTGGAACACTTTTTTAGTACAGCCGAGAACGACCACTTTTGTTACGATTTCTTGTCAAATTGGCTGACAAAAACCAAGCATGGCCGCCCCTCATAGACTAAATAGGGTCGCTATTTTCGAAAATATTCATCGATTTGGTAATATTTTTATTGCAAGACGTCAATAATGTGGTAGCGTAGTCGGAAATTCCACCATACGCTATTTCGTAGGACAACTCAATATCTGGCATTTGAATTATTTTGCACGATAATTAATCTATATTACGGTTGCAAATCGAAAATACTATCATATAGTATTAGTAGAATTAGAAATAAATACTGGGATAACATTAAATAACATTAATTTTTGAACTCTAACTGGTAGTGGTAGGTGTAGGACATACCAGAAACAGTGACCTGTAGACTTACTTATTTTGAAATAATATCGAAATTTAAAAGATTTATTCATTATTTTTAGTCCATAAAGGTATTTATTTGGTATTATGTTGGTAAAATATATGGGTGGTCATTAAAATCGACACAACATAAGTTACTGGTCCTGAAAGTGATGGGACACTGACTTTTACCTACGTACACTTTTTTGAAAAACGCCCAAATAGATCTGCAAATAACTAATTGGGGAATGAATCCAATCCAATGAAACATTTAGGAGACTATTTCATTCCCCCTGAGTAAACTCTTAGTACTTAACTGCTCATCGATTACTTATAAATACGAAAATGGACATTGACTGGACGGGTGGCGTTACTCAGCAATGGTAAAACAGATAATATGCGCTACTCGACGAGTAGAGCTAATCAGCGATTTACCTAGACGTGGTGAAATACACTAGTTATATTTTGAATGTGAAAAAACATGTTAATCTTAATAATCCTACCTAACGATAGAATTAAAGGAAATATATTGAAAATTTCAGTTTTGGTTCGCTTAGGTATCAAAGATTCAATGTTAATTAAAAAATATAAATAAATAAGGCTTTTAGGTTAAGTATAAATTGCGAAAGTGAAAACAAATGAAATGACCATATAAGTAAGACTTGAATAAGGATTCAATAAGGCCCGCTAAAATCGTTGCACTGTACTGAAGCGTCGGTCGGTTGTAGCGACGCGCGGCGGGTTAGTACTGCGAGTGCATTAACACAACGATATTAGATTAATTACGGGGCTTTCTGGAATTTGCGGCGAGCGGGCGGCGAGCGGCGCGGCGTGTGACGCACCGGTTGGTTGCGGCACTTAAGCCTCGAGCCGCACCGGGACAGGCCAAGCGGCAGTAGGGGTGCCAGGGCAGAGCTTGGGGAAAGGTCAATAGATGGCACCTTATGTCAATTATTAAGAAATTTAAAAAAACTGATTTTCCATTAGTATCTCGTAAAACCAATAAATTTGTTAACAACATTTCTTATACAAATCATAACCTATTAAGGAATTGATTTCAAATGCGTTAACCATAAACTTAATGTAGTGTTGCCGGTAATAAAATACCTATACGAAAATCTACAGGTATTTTAGTTAATATCAAAGTTATTGATACGGTTCGACAAGACTGAGAGTTATTAGTTACTAGCTTCTGCCCGCGACTTATTCTGCATAGGATTAAAACTTCGAGTAATCTATTTTTTTTCCTAGGTCCCATCTACGTTTATACCAAAATTCTTAACCTATTTATTTAAAATATGTATAATTCTTGATTGGATTCAAAGTATTAAGCGAGTACTTCAAATAAATTCACTAATTTAAATATTTTCTAAAATAGAATTTGATTTAACAATCATTGTTTTGCAAAATGTCATTCACAAATTTTGACATTTTCTATTAAACAGTAATTATTATTTTCAATATATTTAAAATAAATAGCTAGCGCTATAAATTATACCCTATATCTTTTTCTGTTATATGAGCTATTTTATTGTAAAGTTTCATTAAAATCCATTGAGTATATTTGGCGTTGAAGAGTAACAAACATACATACATCCATACAAACTTTCGCATTTATAATATTATAGTAAGATGTTCGCTAGAAGCCTTTTTGGTCCAGTATTTGGGCATTTAATGAAATTTTGTTTTTAAAATAATTAAAATGGTTTTGTAGGAATAAATAATCATCAAATAAGAAAAGATTATAATCTAAAATGTGGGAATCTTAATTTGGTTTCACAATTTTCGATTTTCCTAAATCACTTTCACTGTTTGCATAAAACGCAAATAATTAAAGTTCCTACAAAATGGTAATATTATGTCCGCAATAACATTATTTCCAAGCAATAAATACCGTTAATGTAGACTTTCATACCCTCAAACATTCAGTGCCCAAGGCCTCGGATTTCCGGTATCAAATTATTTCACTGTTAAGATTATCATAATTTCCTTTTAGCACGCACCCTCCATTTGCCAACCCACATTAGCGTTGTGGGAGGCTCGGTATTTAGCGAATAAAGCGGTCGAATGTGCAGCCGCCTAATGCACCGTGAAATGTGCACGGAGGTAAAATGCTGTTTGGCGAAACAATGCCCTGGCGTTCAACGCGGAGAGGAATTGTGACGTTGTGCTTAATTCATAGGAAACACTCCACCGGCTTCATTCGCAACACCCACTGAAACACCACTCTAGTGGGTACCGTACGCTAAAAAGACTAAAAAGTGTGCGCGCGCACTCTAAAATAATCTAAAGTATTAGTCTGCGCATGCGCACTTGCCTCAAAATCAGTTGAAAGCTTTTAAGAGGGGTAGAGAATAAGGCTTTGGATTTCAGGCATTCCGCATCCTAAGGTTTTTACTTTAGTACAGGACGTAAAGCATGGGTGATAGTGGTCCGGATTAGCAGAGAGTTGTAATAGAGCCACGTTTGGGATCTAAAAAGATACCGGAGATATGACGAGTGTACAGAGGCGAGAAATGTGATATTTCGTTTACAGGCGTGAACACGAAATATTATTACGAAACACGTCACACGCGAGTATTTCTGTACCCGCACAAAGATGTTCATACTATAACATCATAGCGAGCTCATGTGCAATAAAATTTATCCTGGTTCAACATAAAGTCGTAAGGATTATCAAAGTAACAATAGTAATATATTCACATATTTTCTTTAATATTTTGATTAATTTCTTTGATATCATTTATTTAAAAGTAAAACAAATTTATTTTGAAACCAATGTACCTTAATGCATCATTTTATAAAATAAAATAAAATATTGAAGAAAGCTTTCAAGCGATGTTTTAGTACATAACTAAATAAAATATTTTTCGATAATGTCAATTTATTTTCAGATTTTTTTTTTTTTAAGATCGATGGCTTTCCGAGATTTGACGAGGGATGATCTTCACAATTGACGCTGATGCATTGAGATGTAATTTGTTGACCTAACAAAATTTATCTATAGCTCTTGTAAGAAATATAAATATAGGACGTAAATACTTTTTACCCGTTCAAATTTTACGGACATTTCGTTACCTACCAAAAAAGATTTTAATTTAATTATTTTTTATGAAACTCACGAAAAATTCATAGCAAGCCATTGGAGCAATTTTTATTTATTTGTTTCTTATCCTCAACAGTTGTAATGATACGCGTTCCGAGATTACGTTATTATCCGCTAACCCCATCACCTCCCCCCGCCCACCCAGTCTGCCACCCTCCGTCTGCAGCCCACATCAACTAACCCAATTCCCCGATATAATCATCGGCCCAGCACCCGCCAGTGCCGCCTAACAGGGCTCTTCTGTTCAGTGCTCGTGTACCGACTCCGTCTCTGGGACCGACTGGAACTATTGTATTCAAATGAACAACTGTCTTCTAGTTTGCAGATTTCGTTTAGTACGTTTGTTACTTTGTGATTGACACTGCAATGTTTGGGGGTGCGTAGATAACTGTTTTTGAGGCTTGAGAAACTGATTAACTTTTTGTTCACATTCAATCCACGCAGGAGGCCCCGAGGAAAACAATTTTCCCATCTTTGGAGATGCTTTGTGAAGGGTCTTTTTTGAGGAGAGGATGGAGTTAACACACGGAGAAAAATGTTATTCGAAAAAATGATCATTTTAGTAGTAAAAACGGTTAAAAACGGGACTGATGTTCTTACGAACAAATTAACAGGGTTTCAATGTTCCCGCCAATAAACATTGAAACCCTGTAAATTTGTTCGTAAGAACATCAGTCCAGTTTTTAACCGTTTTACTATTAAAATTATTGTTTTTTTCGAATAACATTTTTCTCCGTGCATGGGTCTTCAAAATACCTACGCCATGGGAGGGAAGTAACCCAAAGGTCGGCAAATCATATCGTAGTAAAAGTCGTAGAAAAGACCTGCTCTCTTGTGACGTATAAACTGTGTATAAATGTTAAGCGCGTTTGGCGTATTTCCCGACTATGCACCGTTAACTTACGCACTAAAAATTGCTGCAACACTTTTATTAAGGTAGGGAAATCTATCAAACGGTGTGTCCGTTTCTGCACAGTCAACGGTTTTTTAAGTATTTAGCTGCAAATTCAACTGTGAGGAGCCCTTTCGATTTGTAAAGGTATAGTGTAATTGGCGGGGTTCTACCACATTCCCAACGATTTGATACAATGTCAGATTTAACCGTTTTTATATGTTATTATAAATATGGCATAAGACAATCTTGTCAAAATAAAATAAATGAAAATCTCTGTTACATTAGTTCTACTTTTTTTTAAGTATTTAGACGTAAACATAGTAGAATATTTAAACGCCTGTATAAATTTTCTACAAGCATGTTAGTAATTTAAAATCGTGATAGTATTATTATTTCTATCCATGTTTTCGTGCCATTTTTGCATTCGAATAGAATTTCAATTCTTATTTTAATTTAACGCTAGCGGAGCCACGTGCAGGAGACAGGAAAATTACTGTTCTGTTAGAAAAAATAACACCATAAAGGACATAAAAAGTTAAGCAATATCCAAATAGAATTACTGAGCAAAAAAGGTTCTGAATTTTCCAGGGGTTTTCAGATTGAGTACATTTGAGTACAAATACATTGAATAGTTTTTCGTAAACAGTAATTATTATAACAACGACACAGCAAAACGATTACGTAAAAAAACAATATTGAAGAATATTTAATAACATTGAGGGAACGTGGTACTAGAAGAAGTTTTATAAAAGTTGCCAAAACTAGGCTTTTTACAACTGGTCACTATATATTATAATATATATCTGAAGCGTTTTCGTGCAACACAAAGTTTAAATTATTCTGAACCATTGGTGATAAAGTTATTATTTTACAGTAGCAAGTATTTGCGCCCCTTTCCAGAATACATAATTACTAATCAACTACATAATATATAAATTTATAGTTTTTATTTATTTTTTTAGAATTAAAGTAGATATATTTTTTTATGTTAGCTTCACACAGGAAGAATTTTTTGAAGTAAACTTCTTGACGCACGCTTGACTTGGGGGGTAAGCTGGCGAATGCGTGACGAGAGCGTTACGAAAAATGTAGCCGGGCGAGGCGAACGGGCTGTATCACACTGTAGGAACCAGCAAGAGCAGTGCGCACGCAACTTTCCTTTCTCTCTTACTCTCATAGCCAGTGCATGAAGAGTATTGGTAATTTCATTTCGTTCTTGAACAATTTTATAAATACTGTAGGAGCAAGGGAGAGCAGTGCAATTTTGTTTATTTTTTTTTATTTTTTTTATTTTATTACGTTAGCTTCTCACGGGAAGAAAAACATTCCCTTATGTCATATTTAAGGATGCTGTGTGGAGGGTCTATTTAAGGAAAGGAAGAAGAGGAAGTTCTGATGGTGTTGTTAAGAATATGAGGTCAATGTGTCTAAGAGTTTCGGACGTATGAATCCATCCCTATCTATGAAGTGCAAGGCATGAATCGATAGAAGTGTTGGTTATCAAATAAATCGATCCCGGGGCAGCTGTGAAATTGAAAATGAGTGTGAGATATCACTTGTGTATAGGACATTTTTTTTATAATCATTCAACCAGCTTACAACATGTATATTTGTATTGTAATTGATTTATTTGGGTAGTTTGAGTTTGTATATATCTACCTGTGAGTATGCAGTAGTATTAAATAATTATTGTAAAATTAATCAGCTGACAAACTGCCTTGGTTTTAATATGTCCAATATCATTCACATTTCCACTTCTAACAGGCAAACATCTTTATCAATATTCGGAAAGCCACATTCTTACAGGCTCCGGGAAATTTGTCTCACTTAAGTAACAACATAAAAAAATATACCATTATCGCAAAAGGTATCTGTTAGTTTAGGTTCCCATCGTGATATTTTAAATTACGAGCAAAATTTCTTTTTTTGTGTCAACACGGTACTTGCTGTGAATAAATCCTTAAAATTTCATTGAATCTGTAAATTACGCGTTGCTAAAACTTTTTGTTTCGAGAAAAGTTTGCTTGAAATTTTTGAGGTCAAGCAGAGGCCAAATGAGGCTCCCCTCACTCTTAAATGGCTGCTTACTTTAAAAAAAATTGTTTTGTTGTCACTTAATTCGAAATCTCATAAATAACACCAATTTATTAAACGGCCATGAAAACAGCTCTGCTTTATTTTTATGCTACGTCACATTTTACATTTTACACAACTGCAAAATAATATTTTTTTATAGTTTACAATTGTTAATCAGTTGTCTAAAATTTAAACAACTAGTAAGGACCATAGTAGAAAAAACAACTTAACTTAAGGCAACATCATCTGCATAAAGATGACGTTGCCAGCTGATAATAGTTACGTTGACCTATATGTATAGAAAAAAGCTACGCAAACTATATGACTACGGGTTTCACCGCTCATTTTTTGAACGACTTACCTAGTTGTTACATACAAAAATGAAGTGAAAGCAACTTAACCAATTACACAAATTTTAGTTCTATAACTATCTAAGTATAGTTGCCCAATTGATATATGAAAAACACTTGTGGTAAGTAGAATTACCTTATTATAGAATAATTAAAGTATACCGTTTTTTAAAGATACTTACAAAAACGTATATACATATACATATATGTACGAGTTTTGTAACTCATCGGGATTGCTCAAGCAAAAAATAAAAACAATAAAAAAATATATATATACATATATATATATATATATATAGTTACAAAACTCATTTTAGGACAGGAGGAACTTACAATTCATAGGTAGGAGGTAATAGTTACAATTTTACAAAGGTATTTTGATATCACAATATAAGTTTTACATTCAGTACAGCATAAAAATAAAAATAAAGACAGGTTAAGTAGAGCAAACAACAAGAGAAAACAAGTAAAGAGAGAAAAAAACGATAAGAGTATATAAGATAGAACAAAAAGTGACAAGATAATTACATATTTTCATTTTTAAATGTAGTTAAAAAATATTCTTTTAAAGCATTGCTTTGCAATTATTTATTATGCTGGATGTTTTTGTACATATCTGAAAGCGAATTATATAGTGTATAGGCAATATAGTTCAGAGATTTTATCCCATATTTTGTAGTGTGTGTTTGAGGAACGCGGATTTTATTGTTATTTTGAGTATCGTGGTTGTGGATGTCTTGATTGTACAGTGGCTTGATGTTAGTGTGAGTTGTTTGTAGGGTAATTTGTAGGATTAAGTTAATGTAAGGAATTTGTATTAAAATAATTTGGTGATTCCAATGCGTTATGACATGTCTATTTTTGGCATTCATAAACGAAGAAAAAAAAGTGTGTAACCCAAAAAAACTGATTTCGAGGTAACCTAATTGGAGATATTACCACACATATTTTCGGAGTTACCTATTTAGAGATTACCACACGAATTTATGCTAAAATAACCCTGTTTTACGCTTGCCTTGTCATCATGTCATGTGTCTACGAATGCCGTGAGTTATGTATTGGTTAGATTTTTGAATATATGCTCTTTGAGAACTTCCGAGTAAAATGCCAACATAAATTCATCTCGATAAAAATTCACTCCATTTCCTAAGAACTTACTTGGAGCGATTATTTGGTCTCTTTTCATTTTAGAGTTACTAATGGAATCCTGTAGCCGTTTTTACCTCCGCTGTCCCATATTCCCAGGCGAATGCGGACACGGCAAAAAATTCGATCGAATGCAGGCATATGTAAGTGCAACGAATTCAACATGAGAGTTGCATGAACTGCATATCAAATATTCACAATCTTTCAATCGAAGCAGGCCTAACATGTAGTAGAAAACGTCACAACTTTTAATGGTTGTGCTTGTATTTGGAAGACATTGTACATACTATTTGCCATGCAATAAGTTTCTTTGAGTACGGTAATTTTATTATCGTTATGTTATAATCTTGCAGTATAAACTAAACGTAAACAGTTTTCAATTTTATTGGAATAATTTGTAAATGTTATAACAACCAATTTAATATTAAATATTGAAGAGGAAGATAATATTAATCAATCCAAACAAAACATAAAACAGAGCAAGAGCCAGAAAAATAAAAAAAGGTAAAGATGGCAACTGAAAATCAAACCCAGGTTATCTTTCTTATAGGGAAAATGCCTTAATTTTTATTATTTAATAGTTTTTTATATGTTACAGTATTTTTTTATTACTGGGCTTGCCCCGTATTGGAAGCCATACATGAAATGAATTTATATAAGAACTAAAAAATATTAATTTGTAGAAACTAATAATAAAATATAGAAAAGAAAAAAAAAACATTTTTAAGGATAAATAAATAAAAATTTAAAACATATCTAGCAGTATTATTGTTGGGAACAGAAATCGGTCTCCCGCAAAGCGGAAGGAAAATGGATAAGACGGGATTGTCGACTCTCACTTCAAATTTAGCTCACTAGCACACGATTGATTTTTTCTTCTCATAAGTTTCCGACACGGTCGAATAATAGCTCCTTATTGAACACTAAGATGTTGACAGGAAGAGGTGATAATTTGAACTAACAATTACTGTAACATTTTTATTGCATTCAGTCGACAATAAGGGTAGGGAGATAAAAGGATTTTGTGGGTAGAATTTATTTTGGGAAAAGGTACATAAGGATGAATGCAAGTCAACAACGATTATGTTCATCTAATTTCTCCCACATATTGCTGCTGTATTATTATTTTTATTTTTTTTTTACTTAAGAATGGTACATGTCAATTGATACTGGTCTTCCCTTAAAAACCTTTGCTTGTAGATGGAAGAAGAGTTTACATGTTTCGTTAAGATTTATTGGTATTAATTTCTTCTGAATTGATTAGTTAATGTTTTAGTTAAACGCGATGAAAACAATAATTAAACTTTTTCTGTATTTAAATAATCAAAATGAAAAAAAAATATGATTCGGAAAATATACTTTTCGTATTTAAGTAACATTAATTGGTAAATCACACAGTGAGATGGTATTTTTCAAATATTATTCTACATATTGATTGTATGAGAAAACGTGTCGAAAATAGATCTCACTGTTTCTCGTTTTAGGTTGTTCTTATTATTAAATTGTTTCAAAAATAACATTTTTACTTGAATGTGTCAAACAACGGAAGCATCGGCAAGTTTAAACTATGAAGTTTACCGTTGCATCCCTTAAAGCGAGACGGACATATCCGCATTATCTTCCCCTAGACAAGGGTGAGAGGGATAACAGACTGGGTCAATAATTTCCCTCTGGGCGTTCGGTTGTTGGTAGAGTCCAACTTTTTTGGATGTCCGTGACATAATTGACAGAAGATACCTCAAATGCTTGTTCTTAGAACGCAGAAAGAAATGCCCTTTATAAAAATTATAATATAAGCTTATTGGCTTTTATCCGCTTAGAAGTATATCGAATTTTGATTGGAAAACACAAATTAATGGTAATATGTACGTGTAAATTAATCGAGATCACGCGTTTTTATGTTACTCCCTGCGCTCTTTTTTTACAATAACCCCCAAATAAGAGGCCCTGAGGAAAATATTTTCGTTTCAGGGCCTATGTCATTTTAAGAGTTCTACGTGGAAATACTTTTTAAGAAAATGAAGGAGAGGAAGTTCTGGGATGGAAAAAGAAATGAGGGGTGGGTAGAGATCTAGGTTTCCAGGTGTGTCCAGGAGTAGGAATCCATCCCTCCCGCTGCGGTGCAAGACGATAGATGGAGAGAGACATGCGTATCCACCGCCAAAACCCACCCACCTCACACCATAAACCCGGGCACCCCTGCTAAGTCACCAAACGTGACTTATAGCAGAAGTGTTGGTTATCCAATAAATGGTTCCCGGGGCGGCAGTACCCACACCCACATCCCAAAATTCTATACGGTCTACAGCAAAAATCTTACAAAAACGTGTGATAAGCATTTATTATAATGTACCCACCTTTTCAAACCATAGGTATAAATGATCCAGCGTCCAGCTTTGGTATAGCGTCCTTGAGGTGATTTCTCACAAAAATTACGGCCTACAAATTATTCAATTATTATTATTATTAAATCTTGAAAATGTAAACAAATATTGATAAAGTGACAATTATTCCAATATTTATTTGATATTATTTTGTAAAGCTGTAAAGTGTTTTATGTATTTAGGATTTTGCTTATCCGTGTCAGATAATTTTATCGACAGAATATCTACTGCATAGCCATCTATCGGTAAAGTTTCAGTTCACTGTCGGATTCAGATGGAAAAGTGGTTGTGAACTTTACTAACGTGTTATTTTTCTCCTTCAAGGGTTGTTGACTCTTGGAAAGTTTAAGCAAAATATACTTTACCTCGCCATTATGTTAAAGTATTAACAAACCGAAACTACAATGTACCTACACTACATACCACGTCAGCTCGAAGACACTTCATGTACCTAGCTCCAAAAATATTTAACCTTCTCCCCGACAACTTAAAAACTGAAACCCAACCCCATAACTTTAAAAAACAATTATCTCTATGGATCGTCACACTTAGGAACTATGATATATAATTTTTTTTTTTTACTTAAATTAATTTGTATAACTCTAATATCTATCAATATTATAATTAACCTATTAATATAAATTATTATTATCAAAATATTTAGAAACCTCGATGTATATTATTTGTAATTTAATTTAATTTAATTTGTATAATTTAGTAAATTATAATTCAATTTATCAACCATCATACTATGTAACTTATAAATAAATTATTATTTATCTGTAACCCACATTTCCATAAATTCATTGTCATATTATCCGTAAACTACACTATCATCAATTATTTTATTATCTGTAACTTCGTTAACATAAATTCAATGTTATATTATCTGTAAATTTCATCTATCAATTATTATTTTATCTGTAAATTTCATTGTCATAAATTCCTTGTTATATTTATTACCTGTAAACATCATTATCATCAATTACTATATTATATGTAAATTTCATTATCATAAATTCATTGCTGCATTAACTGTAAACCTCATTATCATAATTATTATATTATCAGTAAATGTACTTCATTACCCATATAATCTGCATACTTCACCCGCCATAACACAGGGACATCCCTAGCATGGCGGGCGAAAAAACACAATATGTACACTATGTATAAAATTCTTTAATAAATAAATAAATAAATAAATAAATTCTAACAACGAAATTTGTTAGAAGACTTTTGGTTATTTACAACACAACTAACTAGTTAAAATGAAGTCCGCGTGTATTTAATTTGAGTATCTACAAATTATATATGTACTGATTTCGATTGTGTATCTTTGTCTGTAGTCCGGTATTTTTGAAATAAGAAATCTTTCGAAAAAATTTATAAACCTAAATTAATATCAAATCACTTATTCAATTGATTTTAATGTCAGCATTTGAAATTTTTTTTTGCGGTTAAGATCTTTGGCTACGAATTCAGGGGTCGCGGGTTCAAATGCCAGCGTGCGCAGATAGATTTTATTTTATTAATTTGTATTTTTTCATAACATATTCCTTTAAAATATAAATATGCGGCACGTTCGAGAGTGGTAGATTCTGCCAGTATCGCCCTGGTAAAAGTCCACCATTCAGAATGGAAAAGTTTTTGAAATTTCTTTAATCGTGTATGGTGCCCAGTTCTAAATAGGCAGGTAGTTTCCAACCTTTTGTCTCTCCATCTTCTCTCCCCCACTTCTTCAGCCTCATAATATACCCCAATTATTAAGGATGCCATAGTCTTACTGGTTCCAGATATTAAGGAGCAGTTAGGACTCTGTGCGGTATTCACATAAAATAAATAATACCAAAACATTAGCTTTAAAAAGTCAGACAATACCTTCGATGACAGTATTTAAAAAAAGTGGAACATACGCCATTTCCTCGAAAATCAAAATGCCTTTATCATATCGTGCAAATAAATCTATAAAAGTAAGTGTAGAGTACTTGATTCAAGCACCATTATTAAATTACTTCCACATCATATGGTGGAATCAAAATGTGTGGAGTTAAGTGTAGAGTACTTGATACGATAAACTTTATTCAATATATTTCAAATCATATCTGAAAATCATGGTGTGGATTTAAGTGTAGAGTACATGATACGAGAAGCTTTATTCAATACATTTAAAATCGTATCTTGCGATCAAAAAGTGTGCAGGTAAGTGTAGAGTACTTGATACTAGAACGATTATTCAATCAATTTCGTTTCATATAGTGCAATCAAAATGTGTGGAGTTAAGTGTACGACACTTGATACATTTTATATCATGTCTTGCAATCAAAATGTGTGTAGTTAAGTGTAGGGCACTTGATATGGGAAGATTTATTCAATATATTTCATATCATATCTTGCAATCAAAATGTGTGGAGTTAAGTGTAGAGCACTTGATACGGGAAGGTTTATTCAATACATTTCATATATATCTTGCAATCAAAATGTAAGGTAAGTTTAAAGTACTTGATACGAGAAGCTTTTTTCAATAAATTTCAAATCGCATCTTGCGATCAAAAAGTGTAGAGGTAAGTGTAGAGTACTTGATACTAGAACCATTATTCAATTATTTCTGTATTTCAGTGTAGAGTACTTGATACGAGAAGCTTTATTCAATACATATTTCAAATCGTATCTTGCGATCAAAAAGTGTGGAGGTAAGTGTAGAGTACTTGATACAAGAAGTTTTACTCAATACATTTCAGTTGCACTTGTCTATTTAATTAAAATTCGGAATCTTAATAACTGCATAACGCGACAAACGACATCCCCTTGATTCCAGCGTATATATAGAATATTTCAGGATATGTAATTATTATTCCTTTCAGTCGCCAACAAAAACGGACAACTGCTAAATGGGTTAATTTTTTCCTCCAGCTAAGTACGGACGTGTTTTCCAGGCGGAAACTCCAAGTGATGGTCCTCCCTACCCTCTACTCTCTATACTTTTATACTTTCTCTCGTCATCCCCTTATGCAGGGGTTCATAACCTTTACAGAATGCAATATTAATTTGATCATTCCGATATATATTGCACAGATAATGTACATCTATTCTGACGAAGGCACAATTGTGATAAAGCCAGTTGACACATTCGTGTGTACAACAGTCACATGCCACTGAAGAGAGCCATATAAAATTAACAACAATTTAAACTTCCCCCCTCTCCCCTTCAATCCTGCTTCCACTACATATTTAAGTCTATATTTCTACATTCTTTTTAAAGTTAAACCTAGGCCAGGTGAGCATTGGTCACTCAACATGTCGGTTGTATCTAAACAATACAAGTGGTTAAAACTAAGTGGTTATTATTATAAAGTGGCTGATTGATATCGCGTTGGTATCCACCTAAGCGTCGTGTGTTTAATTTCTCGGCTGGCTAAGTCCTCCATCACGTCACAATTTTTCGATTAGTGTGGTGGTAATAGGATATTTCAAATGTTGTCAGGTTATTAGTTGAATAGGCTTATATGGATTGGCTACATTGTTTTCGTTTAAATCTTTATAGACACAAGTCTAGGAATTTTGGTTTAGTGATACACAAATAAAAGGCGTTTAAAAATGTTGTATAATTTAAAAAAAAAAAGTTCTCCGATCGCTTACCTATAATGGTTGTAGACCCCACGCCGAAGCCACTATCCTGAAACTTCCATTATTTGGCGATTTCTCCCCAGCCCCATTGATTGTCTCTGCGCCCATCTCCCCTTTAAAGATAGTCTTTCTTTCTTTAGGCTTTCATTACCTAATTACTTTACTTATCCCGTAACTGGGGATATTATACGGTTAATATAAAACGACCTGATAAAAGGGAATGTCAAGGGTTACCTCACACTTCATACTTTGAGCTCTAAAAGTCCATCAAAAACTCTTCATGCCTTGTTGGATCAACAAGATTAAAGAACCTAGGAAATCTGTTTACTATTTTCGTAATTTTACTTGGTGTTTAATTTTTTGTTTTTTTTAAGGGTTCTTGGTCGATTTTTATATCGTATATTGTGTCAAACCTGTGTGGTACATAGAATACGTCAGAGTATTTGGAAATGGGTGAGTCTTTTCAGACTTTTGAAAATGGCTTAATTCATCATCATAGATGGCGGTAACTTATTAATTTTGGAAAACTGCTGTAAAATATTAAGTTGAATGTGAATAAATAGTTTTGTTTGTCTCAAAACCAAATTATTTCAAGGAAGGTATAAAAATTCCATATTGAATCTGTGACTCAATCCAATATTGTATTTGCATGCCTTTCTTGGGATAATTGAGCGATAAACGAACAAAACTATTTATTCTTATTAATTTCACTGGCACAGACAAACAATTCATAAATATTGTACAACATAACTCGAAAAAATGGTTTTTATTCTAAAATAATTTTATTACTGCTATCTATGAAAAAGCAGATTACGATTTTTCAATAAATATTACATTTTGGGTTATTTGATAAAATATGTATATTTGTTAGTAAGATTTTACTCGGCTTTAAATTTCAATGAAGAAAATAATATATGAAAACACATTTTATAATTTAAGGTAATATTTAAAAGAATTCAAAACTATTCTTTCACAGATTTCGAGCTATGCTTTCAAATACCTACGATTACTTAATTATTTGTGCTAGCACGTATGCAATGAAAATATTTATAAATAGTGTTGTCCATAAACAAAAACAGATCTTTTAGGAAAGGCTTACAAATACAATATTTTATCGGTGATTCAATCCAATATAGTATTTTGAACGCTTTTCTTGAACCATTTGAGTTTGTTTATGGACAAAACGCTTTATTATAATTATAATTTGGTAGACGGGTACAGCTACCGCTGCCCCGGGAACCATTTATTGAATTACCAACACCTCTGTCATAGGTCACCCCAAGTAATACGCTACAATTGGTGACTTAGCAGGGGTGCCCGGGTTCATGGGGTGAGGTTTGTCCGGATCTTGGCGGCGGATGCGTCTGCCCACCAATTGCGTGGCAAGCCAGATCGGGAGAGACTGGTTGAGGGAGGTCTATCCTAGACCTCTCCAGCCGGCCTCTCGAACGATTGATTCGTTCGTCCGTCACTCCTAGACACACTGACCCCCAGATTCCTACCCACCCCCCATACATTTTTCCTTCCCAACACATCCTGTCCTTTCTTTCCTAAAAGGAACCCTTCACACAGCATCCCTTAAGATGATATCGGCCCTGAGGGGAATTATTTTCTTCAGGGCCTCTTGTGTGGATCTATTGTAAAAAAAATCATATTCATATTGCATACGAACGGGCGCAAACAATTAATTAATAACAAAACATAATCTGTAAAAAGTCTTTGTTCCTAAAATGATGAAACCAGTGGCATCTAAAAAAGAAGATTAAGAATTCTTCTAAGTATCACCTTAATGTACAGTTTGTACAGATGATACCGGTGAGACTGGATCGTGCATTTGAATAAATTTAAACGGTAGAGTTTAGCCGTCGCTCAATGTCCGAATGGTGAAAGCTGCTGCTGATTTTTTAAAATGTTAATGAACACCACCAAAACTCAATTTATTATGTTCCAGCATGAAGTAATAAAGGAAAAAAACTTTGAAGTGTGTACCTACCAACCATATACCTAAAAAAAGTTGTATTTATGATTTTAAAAAGAAGATTTTCTCTCTTTTAATGCCGTGATGGAAGTGAGGTTCGCTTTTATAAAAGCTAAGGTTTCAAAAAGAGCTTTATCTTACACCCGTCGGCGATTAGGGTTTTTAGACAAAGGTAGATTCAAGATAGTATTAAAAAAATATTGTCTTCGCGTAAAGTGGCTAAGTGTGTCCGACCGAAGTAATGGAGGCATTAATTTGGGGGCCATTATTTTGAAATTAATTCCCTCGCTTTAGATAAAAGTGCGCAGAAAGGTAGAAGTGTAATTGCTTAGGGAAATAAAAAATAAAAAAATACGAAGATAATTGTATAAAATTAGTTGTAAAATATGTAAACATTATCAAGTGACTTGAAGAAGAAAATCTGTTTGCTTATTATCTAAAGCTACTAAATGTGTGAAGGAGTGAACTCTGCTGTCATGCAAATGACATGTATTTTGGGTAGAATTTATTGATAAACGTAAACATTTTCAGCTCACAATATAATATATGCGTAAATAGCAAAGGAGCTTTATTATCTGTTGATAAAGAATTATGAAGAAAATAATAATTCACAATGGTAGGTAAGCTTTATTTACATGCAAGGCTGTTAAGTTAATACATTATGAGAACACGTGTAAGCAATTTAACTCACGTCACCATGGTATTTAAAAATATACCTACAACTAGGATCTTTATTCTATACAAAGAAAAACGTTGATCTTCGGTAACCGTGACTCGTGTTATGCCTAATTATGTAGTAATCTTTTTCCGGAAACGTAATCACGTGCGTTCGTCACAAGATTAAAAATCTATTCCCCAATATTCCATTCTTGGAAACAAGGGAGAGGAAATGTAGATAACATTTTCCCGGGGATCCTCATTTAATATTCCTTATGGTTCGGGGAAAAAAGGAACAGAAATTTTTGGGCGCGGTCATAATTCAAGCAGGATTACAAAATAAAATGTTCAAGTCTGTGATATTTAACAAAAGAATCGTAAGGAAGACGTAAACGCAAAGGAGAAGAGTTTTTATTTTTTCCAAAAATATAAAATATTATTTTTGGGTGGTATCAAGAAAATGGTTTCCGGCACTCCGTACCTTCGCCTTTTAATTTCTACCCTTTGTGAAATTCCTTTAAAAACATTAAATTATCATCAAAGTAATTATGATCTGCTTTTGAAAAAATCTCAAAAGAAACCTTCGGCTCTCAAAGAAAAAGCGGATTAATTTTAAGATATCGGATTTTGTTTTCATTCCCTTCGCGCTATTTTAGAGTGAAGGTGAATTATTTCTAAGAAATAATCTCTTGTTTTTGTTAGTCTTGTTCTCCAGAAGACTATTTCACCAATTTAATTGGAATATTATAAATACTCTCAGTGTCCAAATACTACAAAAACTAATATATCAAATAAAAACAAAACGAATTTCAATTAAAAAAATCGTTGTTTCACAAACCTTATAAGTGGGAACAACATTTTTTTTGCTAAATTTCATTAAACGATAAACAAAGTTTCGTTGTAAATAACGTTTAAAGTGATTTTAATTTGTAGGGTATAACCTCGTGGGATGTGAAAACACCCTATTTTAAGACTAGGTAGATATTAAGAAAGTTTTGTAGAGTAAATATGTCATATTGATATATGGTTTGGAGCATCTTTTTCGGATTTATGTTGTTAAATCAAACAAAAACTTGTTTACCAACGTGAATCAAGGTAAAGTTGGATGAAACTGAATCTGTTTATTTAGAATAACTTAAACGACTGTTAACTTCAATTTGTTTTGGGTTATTTACCTTCAGTTGTGGATTTTTTATAATGACGAGGGGGCATTAAAAACAAGCCCACAACGTATTTGAAGGTATTTTTCTATTTCTCGCCTGTCAGCCAGCATGGTTTAAAGTGTTTATTTCATATAATATTGCGCAATCTCCTGAATGAGATAGGTTTCATCAAAGCAATCTTCACCCTGTATACTACAATAACTTAATGAAACTGAACAGTCAAGTAAATCAAACAGTGAATCATTGAAGAATGTTTGGAAGCCACAAGACTTCTTCATCTGCCACGTCTTCAATCTTCTCCTAGGACGCTTCTTTTTTTCGTGTATGTGTCTTGTTCTATCAAGATGTGAACAAAAATATGCTGTAGATTTCTTTTTCAAATATTTTGTAAGATTTCACAATTTTGTCTATTCGATGAAGAACCTCTACAGAAATCACCAAATTGGCACAGGGTTTTTTTATCGATGAACCGGTCTGATATGCAGATTTCCACGTCGAACGCAAAAAATTGAATTATTGTAATAACGACATCAAGATGTGGCCAAGTAAACACAAAGATGAGGAAATCGTAAAAAAATAAGGTAACAATACCACTAACACACGAAGATGGAAAAAAACGAACATGGAGATAAGGAATCATGATCTAACTAGCAGTTAAAAACCCACTCCGCGGGTTTTTGCTGCTGGCGGACGGCGGACGACACGGCAGTAGGCTTGGTAACAAAGTTAACGTACGAGGATGATTTGGATAAGGTGGGGCGTTGGAGTTGTGCATAAAGTGGAGTTCTTAAATTTCAACCGTATAGTCGCTAGCGTAATAATAATATAGATACCAAATCAACTGCCTATAGTCCGCTGCGGATCAGGAATCACTAGCGAGGAGGACTGTTAATGAACTAAGTAGGACTTTACTATGAACATTTAAAAAAGGCATTAATAAAAATTAAAAAAATTAAAAGAACTGAATCATAATTTTAAAATACAAACATATTTCTTTAGCCGTTCGATGGAGAAACTATGAAATAGATTCATAAAAAACACACATTGATTAAGACTCCTCTAATATGGGCCTTCATATTCGATAGTGAAAATTTGATAATCTGAATTCAATATACCTAAATTATGGCAGAATATGAATAAAAAAGCATTTTATGATCAGTTTCCCTTTGACAGGTGATGTTTTGATATGCAGAAGCAGGAACGATGTAGCCCTGAAAGCTTTTTGATGCATCACCGTCGACGTAGGACCTTTGAAAGCGTCGGTGATTCAATATCACGTCGGGTGATTCAATGTGAACTTGCCTGACTCACTTTTATTTGTAAATTAAGTACGTGACTTCTAATTCATAAAAAAATTAATCACGTATTAACAACACAACTTGTCAAACTACCCACTAGAACATGATAAATCTATTAATATATAGCTATTATATTATTATCGACGATTATCGTGATAAACGAAGTATTTGCATTTATCCAGCTTTACCCTTTTATAAAAATCTTCCATGCTAAGTATGGAAAAATTGACTCCTGTCTTATAATATATTTTTAGATAACATGATTTATTTTTATATTATTTTATGTGGAAAACCAACAGTTATATTATTTTATAATACCCGATAAATTACCCATAGATTATTTAGCCAATAACAGGTTTTCACTGATGTATCTTAATTATTTAGTGCATACAAAGAAAAAAATATTACATTAGCCATTGGGGCTGGGATGGTGGGAGGGAGGTGAAAGGGAGGAGGTGAAAGGGATGGATCTATTCTGTGTAATTAGTAGCATGTATGTGTAAGTGTTATTTATTAAATTTCGGTTTGAAAGTTTTAGGTACTGTGTTAAATATGTCGAATTCACTGTGTGAAATGATAAACATGTGTGAAGCACTGTAAATGAATGAATGTATTTTGTTTTGAGTTAGAGTTGCATTGAGGAATGTTTAATGTATGTTTTTATCTGGTTTGTCTGATGGGCACTCTTAATTGATTTCTTTCGAGTAATTTCGATCCAATATTTCATAATGTACGTAGTTTATGACGGAAGTAACATTTTGATCCGAGAATAGTTGCATTGATTCGGATATTCTGAGCAGGACACAAATTACACGATGCGACGCAGTCTAGAGTTTTTGCAACTTCAGAAAATATTACATAAGTAATTTAAAGAAAAGTAAGTTGTTTATGCAGATCGCAGTGCTACTCAATAATAAATAATTATGCCAAATTGTTACGAGGGAAATTATAGACTGGATAAAGAGATATAAAGTTAGTGGTGGCTGTAGGCTTTATTTTTATTTTATTAAAGGGGCACCACTGGTCTCTGTGACCAGGCCGACAGCGCAGAGCGGAATTCTCTTTACAAGGCCGTGGGGAACTGAACACACTATGGGTAATTAAGGAAATAATTAAAAAACAGTATTAACGAACATCAATAGATAATGTATATTTTAATATTAAACAAATTATCAGAATTAAGTTTCAGTGTTTGATAAATTTAAACAGATAATTAGCTTACCCTTGGATCGACCATTTAATTACTAAAGTTTAGCTATGGTGAAGTTATTTACTGTGGAAAACGCACACCCTCTTGTATTGGTAGAGTCCCCAATGAAATGTTATGAATGAATAAAAAATAATAATAATAAAATTTATTGCGATCCACCGCGCTCTTTATATAGCGATATTTATTGAACGTGTAGGCTAGCGAATTGATGGATCACAATATGGAGCACAGGTTTTCTAGATATAAAAATATCGATTGATTTGATTTCGGAATACAGGATCGTGATAAATATTGAACGCATAGCCTACGAATCAATATTTATTACGATCCGTGGGATACGATACGGAACTCCGGAATCTATAAAGACATCTGAGATAAATATTGTGGTCCGTCGATAAATATCACGAGATTTTGTTTTAAAAAGTTTTATTTTTCTATGTACATTTGTGACTTCAATTTTAAATATCTGCTACTGGTTTCAACAAATTCGTGCCATTCACTAGCAAACTTAAAAGTAAACTCAAAATTTAAAAGTACAGAACTAAATAAACTTAAAAGTACAGAAATGAATTAGATGTTATTATGTGGGGTTAGTGGAAGGGGGTTTGGGAGAGGGGGAGAACAGTGGGAGGAGTAAATATCACATGGAAACATAGGCAAAAGGGAGATTTTCATGATGCCATTATTTTATCAACTAAATTAATTTTTTATTGAATTTTTTTTATTTATATCCAAAGTTTCTAAAGTGCACAAGTTAAAGTATGAATTTATGTTTAAATTTGGTTTTTCCTTGTTGAAGCTATGGCCTGTCTCTATTAAATGATTAATAAAATATGCGACTTTATAAAAAAACTGTGTAAATATTTCATTGTATAGAAAAAACTTTAATTAAAAAAACATTACACGCGCTTTATAACGAAGCGATAGTAAATGAGTTAGGTACCAGAGTAAATAAGGCTTACCACTTAGATAAAGCTGTTTTGATCCAGAGTGGTTAGAATACTCTCAGTATTGCCGTGGTAAAATTAAACGAAACCGGAAGCAGATATATAAAATTTTATTGTACATAGAAAAATAAAACTTTTCAAAACAAAATGTCTAGAAATTGTCACATAGTTTAATGCCGAAGAAATTATGGAGTACAAAATAAATTTATTAAAAATTGACAAAAATTATATAATAAAAGCATATTTTCATGTATTAAACTTTATTTTCGAGACCCTTCCATTTGAGTGACTCCACTTGAGTCTTGAGTCAGTACGAATAACCCCCGCACTGTATAAAAAGACGTGTCAACACTGTAAACCGCGTGATTGATGTGCGATTTTGCCTGCTGCTACCCTTTTTCATCAAAGAAATCGCCCAGCCCCGAGTACTCACCTACCCAGTCTACCCACCTATCGTGGAGTAGTCGTCACGTGACCAAACAAGGCTCTGAAGGATTTGACGATAAGGATTAGTAACCAAAGATTAACCAACATATTTATCTTGCAATTATATAAAGGGTTGATTATAATATTAATTCCGTAGATGGAAGTGTCGAAAACATGTTTTCGCACAGAAATAAGTGAAGGTATAGTTTAACATTAATTCTTTTCAAAAATAATATCATCAACTTTGGTGAATTCCTGGTGTGCAAAAGGTAAAATATGCGAGTTTATAAAAAATCGTGCAGTTACTTCATTTTATAGAAAAAACTGTTTATTAAAAAACCAGTGTGCTTTAGACCACATGACTGAAGTAAAAAATCTTTAGCTCCATCTATATGTGTGTATATATATATATATATATATATATATATGTACCTTTAATATATACATGTATATACATAAACATATATTAATTTTCTACAAATATTTAAATTTATTATCGTTCGCCTCTCCCGATCACACTTTTCGTAACGCTCTCGTCATGCATTCGCCAGCTTACTCCCCAAGTCAAGCGTGCATAAAGAAGTTTTACTTAAAAAATACGATTGTTTTTTTAGACCACACGACTGAAATAAAACTCCTTTAGCTTCATCTATATGTATGTATATATATGTATAATATATACATGTATTAATTTTCCACAAATATTTATTTAAATTTATTATCGTTCGCCTCGCCCGATTACACTTTTCGTAACGCTCTCGTCACGCATTTGCCAGCTTACTCCCAGAGTCAAGCGTGTGTAAAGAAGTTTTACTTCAAAAAACCATTACACACGTTATAACGAAGCAATAGTAAATGAGTTAGTTACTGGGGTAAATAAGGCATACCACTGATAAAACCATTTTAATCCAGAGTGGTTAGGGTACTTCCAGTATTGCCCTTGTGAAATATTACGATTGGTATTCTAAACGTTGCTTTAGCAGTGATCTTTAGGTACTTCCCAATCATCCTCTTTCTCATCTACTTCACTCCCCCATTACTTTAATCTTCACACTGACACAAGGAGAGGTAACAATGACAGCTCTCAGTGACACAATAGATACATATATCAAATTATTCCTACTTTTATGTGCTTATGTAAATAGTTTATGCGTTTTTATTGTTCACGCTTTTTTTAAATGTAAATCCCGATCAAAAATCCCCAACTGCCTGGAGCCAGGGAGACTATGACATCCCCAATAGGGGTATGTTATGAGGCTGAAGGTAGTAAGGAGAGAAAGAAGGTAGGGAGGAGGATGGCGGAAAAGTACCTGGCTATTCAGATCTAGTCACTAAACATGGTTTATGCCATTTCAAGCAAAGGTCAGGACCATACTGACAGTACATATCAAATATACCTTGTATTGTTTTTAAGTGATTGAATTGTGAAATAACACAAATCAGTCAAATAAAATTTACTGGCGCACGTCGGGCTTTGAACCCGCTACGTTATATCGCTAGCCATACAACACGGAGGCCGTCATATAAATAACTTATTATAGTGCTTATTATAAAAAATACTGTTATTATTATGAAAAAAACTTTTTTTTTTATAGAGACTACCTCACAAGAGTCTCAACTGCTCCCGTCTGGAGCCACTGAGACTATGGCATCCCCAATTGGGGTATGTTGTGAGGCTGAAGGAAAGTGGGGAAGGGAAGGAGATAGGGAAGAGGATGGTAGGAAAGTACCTGGCTATTCAGATCTAGTCACTAAACACGGCTAAAGCCATTTTAAAGCAACGTTTCAATTCTGAATGGTGGTCTTACACCAGGTCGATACTGACAGTATCTTCCACTCTGGAACGTGCCGCAAATATAGTATATATTATTTTTATTAATTAATTGTTAAATAACACAAATTAATCAAATAAAATTTTGCTGATTTTGCTGTTAAAATAATGTTAAATTAATTTTAATTTCATATTAATTGAACAAATAATTTATTCATCCGATAAATTTCATCCCTATGAAAAACTTAAAGCTGAAAATTGCTGCATTAAAATTCTGTTCCATTATGCATCATTGTGGTAATGTAAACTACGCGGTGAGTTCATTCGATAAATAATATGCAGCATACTGTATAAAAATAGGGGTTGCGGTATCATCCACCCTTTAATACTGTGCCTAGTCTAACCGACGAAGCGATATCTTTCAGTTGTGAAATCTTTATTCATGAAAGCCTCCCTCGTAGCCTTCGCCCTGAGACGGGATGCTTTACAATCACGGCTTTATATATCTGACCTCTAACCAGGTATATGCAACTCATGATTAATGTTGGTAAAATGAGAGCCAAGAAATGTCTACTAATAATAAATGTGAGGGTTCATGATTTAGTTTGAGGTACAACACTTTTTTTGCATTATCTGAACTGTACACCTCTCCCCTTAGTATTATGGTAAAGTGTAAACGATTTTTTAAAATATTTTTATAACAAAAACTCTCTTTTTAACTTTTGAAGGTTATTCCCATCAATGTAATATATCATTGAAGAAGAAGATAACAATAATAATCTAATAATAACAACAATAATAACAATAATTTTTTTTTTTTTAAATATGAAAATGAACAAAACACAGAAAAATAATAAAAGATAACGGTCGCAACTGTGATATCTATATAATGATATATTACATTGATGGGAATAACCTTCAAAAGTTAAAAAGATAGTTTTTCTTATAAAAATATGAATATTCATTTAGACTTTTATAAAAAGTCAATAGGTGTTCCATAAAAATAAAATCGGATATATTTATCCGAGACACTATCTAGGTAACAAATACATTCTTTGAATACTTGTTTCCAATAATAAAGGTAGCTGCCAATAATATGGAAATAAACATTAGTTGAAGATAATATTGTTAATTCTGAAATTTGAAATATGAAGTTGACAATTACGACAGTCTCATAATAGATCGCAGTAGCCCAATTGGTAGAGGTGTATGTCCCGGTAAGACGTAAGGTTCGTGTCCCAGTTGCGACCGTTATCTTGTATTATTTTTCTGTGTCTTGTTCATTTTCATATTAAAAAAAAAACAATCAGATTATTATTGTTATCTTCTTCTTCAATGATTTTTTTTAACATTAACCCCACACAGGAGGCCCTGAAGAAAATAATTTCCTTCACGGTTTTTATCATCTTTGGGTATGCTGAGTGTAGAGTCTTTTTAAGGAAAGAAAGGAGAGAAAATTCTGGGAGAGAAAATGGTACGAGGGTTGGGTATTTAGGAATTTAGAGGTCAGTGTGTCCAGGAGTGACGGACATGTGAATCCATCCCTCCGTTTGCGGTTGAAGACGATAGGTCGAGAGAGACTATCTGGAGAGGTCAAGGGGTCTAAAATGAATCATCAACATAAAAAAGTTTTTTTTTCAACATTGAGGATTAAAAAAAAGCGCAAATAGCGCCACAATACGAAGTAGGTCAAAAAAATAAAAATTAGTATATCTGTGTGTTGGGATATAATGGCCAACCTTATGATTCCAGAGATAGCCTCATTTTTAATGTCAGTGCCATACAATTTATTCTTAAAAAAATGATAACTCCTTCATTTGTACACGCAATTGCTTCATACGAAATTTTATAGCATAGTAATGATCAGCAGAATCCATTTCTAGCCAAAAAAAGAGCCTTGAAAATTCAAGTCTCTATGTCTATGAAAGGTGATTTTCAGCGCACTGTGCGTCGCGTCGTTCATGACACAAGCAACTTTTCCGCTTTCTGTGATGGTTATTTGTAACCATTTCAAGAAAATTAAAAAAAAAATTACAAAATTTGTTTACCTTTTGTTTGTTTTGTTTCACTAGTACCGATGTGTGGGTTCGTATACCATATTGATTCTGGTATCTCTATTAACAAGAACTAAATGTTTAAAACTTAGCAAAATACTATTAAAATAATAATCAGTTGGCGAGGCCCGCAAAATAGGCGGGCGGCCATTTGCATAGTTCATGAATACTAACCAGATTATCGCGGATCGTGTAGCCAGAGTGCTAAATGCCCATACTTGCCATGTGTAATTGGCGAGCATCCAGAGGGCGGTGGGTGCCGGGTGCCGGGTGCGGGTGGCGGGTGGCGGGTGCCCGGTACGGGTGCCCAGCGCCGGGGCGGGTGTCCCAACCAACTTCCCCGAGTACAAACACCGGAGAGATAATTAAAGGACCAGATAGAACAGGCTTGCGCCAAGTTGCGGACTTTTCAGTTTTATGCTTTTTTGGTTAAAGAGGTACCTTCGTAGTAGAAAGATGGAGTAAAGCAGCTATTTTCATTGTTACCTAGGTGATAAGGTATTATAATTTTATAAAATATTACAGTCTTTACTTCAACCTTATTATTTTATCTCGAATACATCATCTAATGAAGGTATCTAGTTAAAGGTTCAGCCAGTTTCTTGGTAATTCTCAAATCGGTGTCATGAAGCTCCCAAATGTTCCTTCCTACGTACATTTCTACTGGTATCATATTTTTTTTATTGTTTTTGTGTTTAAATCGTAGAACTTAATTTAACTTTTTTTTTAAATTTAATTAAAATTAAATTTAATAATGTTTATTATTAAGCCCCTCCAAGTGTTTTAGTTTTTATTATTGGAACAGCTGTTTCGGCTTACAAGGCCATTTTCAAACTGTGGTGTTCCACAATTAGACGATGATATTTATACAATTTAAAATGTCAATTTTTAAATTCAGTAAATTGATTTATTATCGGTTAAACCGATATCCTGGGAAAATAATGGATTCTCTCCCAGGGGTATTTTTAAATTTGTAAATGTGTTCTGAATTGCTTAATAATGACTTTACTGCTATCAATATTGTTTAGGTTTTGTGAATAAACTTAGAAGAGGTGAATAGATTATTGTCTTTACTTTATTAATTAATGTTAAATTAGTATCATTTGTGCGTTTATTGATTTCTAATTATTCCAGCAAATTTAATCGAAGACTTTTTCATTCTACAAAAAAAAATTAAAATGGTACCGTAATGATTGTAGTTATTGTACTCTTCTCAATGTACATGAATGTATATTTCTGAAGTTAAAACTTTCTTAATATTTTTTTCTCTGCTGATAATCTCCAACATAAGAGAGCACAAAAATAAGATAAAAGTTTTAATTATTTCTACTTGTGTGACCGATATTCACTGTCTTGAGCTATGTATATCTTTTTATGAATACTCATTTTTTTATCCTTATAAAACGTTTCTCGATCAACTATGCTTAGAATTAAAAGGGCAATAGAAACAAGGGAGCTTAGTACAATTCACCACAATACTATTCCTACATTATTTCATATATTTTTTTACAAAATATAGCAAAGACTCTAAAATCATCACAAAATTCTCAAAAATACACAAACCCAAAAAATGTTTGCAAATCTCGCGTTTCACTTTTCTCATTTTTCCCTAAAAATGATCTTCATTGCACTGTAAAGAATATTCAGTAAATTTCAATGTCTTTTTATTAATTAATACATCAGTTTGGTGTAAAAAAACGTACGAATTGGAAACCCTAGTCAGAAAACTATGTTTAAAAGCACAATTGCGTATTTGTGCAAGCACAACGTCAATTTTACACAAAGCATTACTTCCATTACAGATATACTGCCAAATAAAACTGTTTTACGTTTATTACATTTTAATCATACCTTCCACGCACCCAATACAAAATTTTCAATACAGGCATTGTTTCGTTTTCCCATTTTCCAAAATAAATGTTATGCTTTACTGGCGGTTTCGAGCGATAAAGGATCCAATTTGATACCAAAAGTAAACAAAATATGGCGTTGTTAATAAAATAAATACAGAACTGTAAGCTGTATTAATGTGAATAAACAATCGACATGCTGATGACTTCTGTTTCAACAACATTTCAACTGAATTCATCGGAATAAATTATTATGTATGTGTTTCCTTTATGATTGATAATTATCATTTCACTTAAGCTTTCGTTCATTAATTAATTCACTGTGATTAACCATGTGTTATATATTATATATTATGGATTATATATTATTGATATGGATTATATATTGTGGAGGAACAAAAGTTGAGATGGTATGGGCACATAAGACGGAGACCACCAGCACACACAGTAAAGCAGGCAATTTCTATGAAGCTTCATCGACAGTCATCCAGAGGAAGACCTAAGAACTCCCGGATGACTCAATGCTTCAAAATTCTACATAGAAACGGCCTGGATTAAAGTGATACCCAGAACCGAAGAAGCTACCACCTGGGAACGAGAAGAGCCGACCCCAACAGCCTATCTAGGCAATGAGTTGGGACAGTGCAAGGAAGAAGGAGATGTGTTATATATTATATGAAGAAAATGGTTACCATTCGAGGAGTTACATGAGGACCCTGCTAGGTATTTAGTTGCAAGATAGAAAGATACATGAGATGATTAGGAGCACAACACATCGTCCTTATGTTAATTCGGATATCATCGAACGGTTTCCTTGGAAGAGAAGGATAAAATATGGTGTTGCTCAAAGATAAGATAGGAAGAGAAACTAGCAAGATGACGGCCGGCGTAATACAGGGGCAAGGCTTTGGACTACTATCCTGAAGGTCGCGGGTTCGAACCCGTCGTGCGCAAATAAATTTTATGTGATTAATTTGTGCTATTTCACAAGTAATTAATTAAAATAATATATACTATATTTAGGGCACAATCCAGAGTGGAAGATACTCTCTGTATCGCTGGTGTAAGATCACCATTCAGAATTGAAACGTTGCTTGAAATGGCTTTGGCCGTGTTTAGTGACAAGATCTGAATAGCCAGGTTCTTTTGCACCTTCCTCTTCTACATCTCATCCCCTTTCCTACTTACCTTCAGCCTCACAACATTCCCCAATTGGAGATGCTATAGTCTCACTGGCTCCAGACGGGAGCAGATGGGAATCTTGTGAGGTATTCTCTATAACAAAAAAAAAGCGTCGGAGGGGTGATATTTCATAACAGTTGATAGGTCTGTGATTAGAGCAGTTATCCGGTTAGCAAATTATTGCGGCTTTCTAAAACCTTTAGTCATAGTCGTCGCCACGATCTGATCAAGATGCCACGTGGCAGAACAGATTTTCTAGCACAGCGTAGCGTGACGTCATTTTTTATTTTTTTTTTAAATTTAATATTTAAAGGTTTTTATTACAATAAATACACAATTTTTACATTTTATACAGTGGTAAGATAGTGGATAAGAATACATTCATATAATTCAGTAAAAAATCCACATTTACAAAAACAGGTATTGTAAAAATAAAAATAAATCACAAAATCTAAAACCTTTTTACTCTTGCACAATAAATAAAAAAGTAAAATAGTTTGGGGAGATAGGGCTAAAACGGCGAGATTTTAAATTTGCAGTATTTCTACTTGGGGGAGAGGGTAGGCGAGAAATAAAGGAAGGAATGTCACCTCAAAAGAATACGACGCAGTTGGCGGCAAAATTGAATTTGGAATACCTTTCCCAGAATCACTCTCTTTTTTAAAAGGGCACTTTTATCGTAAGGCAGTTAGACGTCTAGGTACCTACTCAAAAGCTTTTTTAAATGTGACGCTTTGATAACTACCCAACCTAACTAACTGAATCCTCCCAAGTGGGTTGATGTTTTTGGGCATTCGGATTAACAATCCGTACGGCTTATTCTGTGTATTTATTTATATTTTTATGAAATATTTTTTTATTACAGTGTTTTATAGTTTGAACATTTTATAATGGCAACATATTTTTTGTTGGTTGAGAATTCGCATTATCCAATGTTACGTACTGTATTCGAAATTCCTTGGACTTTATGCTTTTTAAATGTGAGTCCACGAGTATGCATCTATTTTGAAAATTAAAAACATATCTAAAGTCTAAATCGAATCGTTTTTCAAAGGAATAAACCACTTATGTGTGCATGAAGTCAAATGTTTTGGGTTCGATTACCATGTAGCCAGAATATATATTATTGTTTTTTTTTTTTTTATATCAGCAGCCAAATTTGACAATTTAGTAGTCGAATGTTGATATGTGTTGTTAATATTAGTCACAAGTACACGAACGTTATAGAAGAAAACACGATAAATTATTGATAAATCTTGCATTTTCTTAATTATTCCTTGTTTTTTGAGATATTGTATTAATTACTTTCACACATGATATTATATAATTGAACTAAAATTCCCTCACCAAACACAAGAGCCTTGAAGACGCAGAATCGAATAAACATCTTAAAAAAACCACTGTTCACGAAATATGTATATTTCTTTAAATATAAAAAATAATAAAAAAATTATTGTATTAAGAACGATTGATATATTATTGTGATTAATTTTTTTTTTCTTTTTTTTTTTTTTAAAGAAAGACAAACATTCCCGGGTTACGAATAATCCAACAACATTTGAAAATCTCCTACTACCACCACACTATGCGGAAGATATTGCTTGTGTTGTGATGGAGGACTTAGCCAGCCGAGGAATCGAACATGGAACGCCTGGGTGAGACCCAAACGCGATGCCCACTTAACCACTGACCAGTCTTTAATGATAAACAAACGTTTTGTAAATTGTAGTTGTCTAAAAAATCCTTCAATTTAAATGTAGATACCAATTTCTTCACCGTATATAAATGACATAATTTTCTATTGTTAGGATTAAAGATTTTCAGGGTGAAAATTATTATAGTGATTTATTTTTGGTACGACGATTTCTAAAATGATATCAGAACACTTTGCCGAACATTTAATTGAAACCGGAAATTACCTTGGATTTGTTTTGAAGACCCAAAACTTAATTAGGAAGGCAATTAAAATTCACAAAAATACATTATTATTAATAAAGACGACAGGGCTAAGCTCAATAGTTATAAGTTATAAGGTAATTATACATTGGCTACACCAAAACTAAACCCAGAAATCAAAACTTTGAAAGATGATTGGAGCTGGCAACATGTTATCGCACATATACTTAAGCACACCCTCAACCCCAATTTACGGTTACACATCTGCCTTGATGATAAACACCGTAATGCTGTCTGAAACGTTGGCTAAAGAAGAACATACAATATCCCATAAAACCCTAAAAATAAATCACAATAGTTAACTACTGCTCATTATTGTCTACATAATGAATACCTCGATTCTATTTCAGTTTTTTTTTAAATTTATTTTTGTTTAATTTTTCTTCTGTCAAATTTCTTATTTTTCAGAAATTAAGTATGTGTTGTACAAAAAAATTATAAAAAAAAAAAAATACTCCGCCATGACAGTGTTACCACTGCCGTGACCAGGAGTCGAACCTGGGTTACCACGGCCACAACGTGGGGTCCTAACCACTAGACGATCACGGCTACCGGAGCTGGTGTAATTGTCGAGATAAAATACGACAACATTCGAGATGTGTACCTGAGCTGTGACGTATAAATTAGAGCAAGATACTTTCACTTTATGGTGATAATTATTTATGAAGTAATTTCAAACGGTCGGCAAATGCAATAACGAGGTCACTTGCATCAGATCTGTGTTACTGCATAGTTCAGATTTTATACAATCTAAATTATTAACTAGCGCAGACCCGTGAATAATATAAATTCTTGAAAAATCAGTTCCAATTTCGAAAATTGACAATTAAAATATTGTGTGTTTAAATGTCATGTAATTTTTTTTACATTAGCTCCACACACTTTACTGAGGACCTATGTCATCATTGAAGATACTGTGTGGAGGGTTTTCTAAGGGAAAGGAAGGAGAGGAAGACCTGGGAAGGAAAAAGGTTTGAGGGATGGGTAGGAATCTGGGGATAAATATGTCCAGGAGTGATGGTTGTATGAAGCCATCCCTCCCACTTCGATGCAAGGCGATGAGCCGAGAGGGTCCGGCTGGAAAGATCAAAAGGTCTCCCTTAACCAGTCTCTCCCGATCCGGCTTGCCACGCAGATGGTCGGCAGACGCATCCGCCCTCAAGACCCGGACAAACCTAACCCCATGAACCCGGGCACCCCTGCTAAGTCACCAAACGTAGCGAACCACGTGGGGTGACCTGTGGCAGAGGTGTTGTTCGTCCAATAAATGGTTCCCGGGGCGGCGGTACCCGTACCCGCCTCCCAAATTAATTGATAGGTACTCTATGACTTGTCCGAATTCTAAACAAAATCAGTGCCATTTTTTTAAATGACCTTTAAATTCAAAGCAGATATTAATTCATTGACAGCTAAAATTAGTATTTAATGTATTGCTGATACTCCAAAACTCTAAGGACGGGTTGTTTAAAAAAATCAAGTTCTGTTATTATATCAGTATAGGCCAGTTGCTTCATAAACTCAAATAATCAGAGAATTAAAATTAACTTCAAATATTTGATGAACTGTTCAAATTTTTTTAAACAATCCATCATGAATGAAATCTTATGTGTCTACCAATGACTTAAACAAAATACTCAAGAGAGGACTTGGCATACCAATACAACATTCAGTCCAAAGGGTTATATCTAATGGCTGTGAAATATTATTTTCATCTTTTTATTTTATTTATTTAAAAAATGGAACCAATATTTATTACATGTCATATAATCTGATTAATAACCATGGAAACCGCCGCCATTTTTGAATAACCGGTTGGACATAATGATTGCTATGCATGTGGATCGGTATCTCCAGTCCTCCTTTAGGTATTTTGTTCAGTCATTGGTGCCTAATTATTCATTTTAAGAAAATAAGAGATGCAATCATAAAAAATGTTTTTGGATCAAAAAGTGGATAATACAAATAGACAAAAGGGGATTAGGATTAGAACATTTCGCTGACAAAATAAAACAATGGTAACATACATTAATAATATTATAAGATATGGAATTACAGCTTGGGGATTTTCCTGTAAAACAAATATAAATCATGTTCAATCAGTTCAAAATTCATTAGTTAAATTATCAGCTCATAAAAGTTTATATGAACAAAGGCCTAATATTCCATACCTTTATCAAAATCTTAAAATTCTCTCAGTGAGAACAATTCACTGGTATAAAATTATTTTTCAGCATATAAATAGCCCTTTGTACATTCTTACAATACGTAATACTCTTACAATACTCGTTTTAAGTTAAATGAAGGACTAATCGTACCTAAGCATTAAAACAAATATGGGCCAAGAACGCTGGACTACATGATAACCAAATTGCTTAAATATGTTATCTGCAGCAATTGAAAAATGTACAAACGCAAAAACCAATATCATGTTAAAAAATTGGCTCGCTGAAAGAAATTGTTGGTAATTAGATTCTAAGACAAAAAATTTCTAACTTCATACACTTTTTATATCATGTTACACCTCTTTATGACGAATGTATACAATATTTTCTTTATGGATGTAAACAATTATTTTTTAAAAGTTAATTTAATTTTTGTTAAAATCAATGAAAAATTATAACACTTTGTTTTTACCACGATAATCTTTATTTTAACAAATCGACATGAACGTACTTTTACTTAAAATGTACTTTTATAATATATATTTATACTGTTATTAAGTTAAAAGAACCCATTGACAAACTACTTAAAAGTAGTTTATTGGGACCTTTTCTCTGATTTTTTTGTATATATGTATTATTATTTGTTTCTTTAAAAAAGAAATTTAAAAAAAAATGTTTCACAAAATGTTATTGATTTTTTTTAAATATTTGTTTGTTTCAACACCAAGACAGTATACTAAGGATTAGTTCTTAGAAAATATTAAAATGAAGGTTTCAATTTGTCAAATTTGAACGTAGATGCTTTCGAAACTGACTGATTTTCGTTAAATTTCTTACGTCGCGTCTCGTCGGTAAGTTACATTGCGGTGAAAGCATTTTAACCGGAGCTTAACGAAGTTACTTTTCGGATCTTGAGACTGCGGTAGGCGGCAGGAGCCTAGTGGTACCACATACATCCGCATTCAATACAAAAGTAGAAACCTGACCAAAACTAATCATCTTACTTATAATTTTATCATGAGATAGGTATGCATGGAGTAAATTATTCAAAACTTTTATGGGTTTTCTGAAACGTCTACGGACTGACCTAGTATGAAAGAGACGGAATTAGAGAACGAGAAGAAATGACTATAATCGAGAAGAAGTGATCAGTTGTCCAATGTTACTTTTAATAATTTTTTTGTAGGTATTTCTTCGGCATTAACTATGCAACAACTTTTTTAACAAAATTACTTTTTATCACCTGTCAACTAACTGCCACTGGAGAATGCTTAATACTTTTTTAAAATTTAATTTTAGGGGCTGGTATAAGAACCGCTTCCCCGAGAACCATTTATTGGATAACCAACACCTCTGCTATAGGACGCGCGAAGTGGTTTACTACGTTTGTGCGACTTACTAGGTTCATTGGGTGAGGTTTGTCTGGGTCTTGGCGGCGGACGCAGCTATCCACAGACTGGGAGAGAATGGTTGAAGGACACCTTTTGACCTCTTCATCAGGACTCTTTTGGAACATCGCCTTGCACTGCCGTGTGAGGGACGGTTTCGTTCATCCGTCTCTCCTAGACACACTGAGCCCCAGATTCCTACCCATCCATATTTTTTTCCTGCCCAGAATTACCCATTAATTGTTTCCTAAAAAGACCCTTCACACAGCATCCCCAAAGAAGACATACGCATGAGGGGAATTATTTTACTGTGTGAAGCTAATGTAAAAAAATGTGGGTACCGCATAAGAGATCCAACTGCCTCCAACGGTCTGGAGCACGTTCTTACTTCACTTTAATTCAATTATTTTATTACTTTTACAACATTACAAAATTCACAATTTGAATGTTGGATAGACAACATTCTATCAAACATCATTCGAACCTCCAATTTATTGGGGTATTTTGTGAGGTTGAATGTAGTAGGAGCCGAAGGAGATGATGAAGAGGAAGGTGGGAAAGTAACTTGTCATTTAGATCTAGTCACCAAAGTAAAGCCATTTCAATTAATATTTCGTTCTGAATGGTGGTCACCCATTTCACCAGGCTGAGGCAGAGATTATTTTCCACTCCGCAAAGCACCGCCTAAGATAATAGGTATATAGTGTTTCGTATATCGTATTTCGGTATTCATTCATTCATTCATTCATTAATTCACTCACTCACTAACTCACTAACTCACTCATTCACTCACACACTCGCTCGCTCACTCACTCACTAACTCACTCACTCATTCACTCACACACTCGCTCGCTCACTCACTCACTAACTCACTCACTCACTCACTCACTCATTCACTCACACACTTGCTCGCTCACTCATCCACTGACTCACTCACGCACTCACTCATTAATTAATTCATTCACCGATGAATTAATAGTTAATTCATTCATTCACGAATGATTGAATGAATGAATTTGGTTGATTCAACTTTCAATCTACCAAATTCATTAATTCAATCATTCATTCATTAATTCATAAAATATCAGTTATAAAATATCTTTAATTGTTTAGTGACCGATAAAAATCATTTAGGCTTATATCAAAAGAATCAAGGTCTTGACTTGAATTGACCATTCTACACATTCTGTACGGTGGTGACTTATACATAGATATCCATAATTAGTCGAGTATTGTTTGAGGAAGAGCAGTTCATTATTTGAGAGTCTACGGGAAGGTACTTTGAATGGGATGAGTTCGAGTAATGTAGGTGAATCAATAATACAGAGATTGTTGAAAGTCATACCGTATTCATGCATTTCCTCGGGCACACAAATTGTTATTCCGCATTTGATTCTGACTACCCAAGTATTTGATTCACTCGATCAAATATGTTTAAGATGCCTCCACCACATCTTCTTAGGTGTTTTAGCTTACTTTCTTGATATTATCTAATAACCTACCTACCACAAATGATTTCGTGACAGTTGATCTCCCAACAGTTAGCTGCCAGGCAAACTTATATACAATATAGGTCGGTTTAGGGAAAACGCGGTATAACTTTTTTCATATAATGTAACTAAGAGTCCTCAAAAAGATGTGCAGAGAGGATGTACCGCCGAATAACAAAAGTATAAACATATTTTCATACGAATGCATAAATGATAAATCTAATTCTTATTAATATTATAAACGCGAAAGTTTGTATGGATGTATGTATGTTTGTTACTCTTTCACACAAAAACTACTGAATGTATTTTAATGAAACTTAACAATAATATAGCTCATACATCAGAATAACATATAGGATATAATTTATAAAGCTAGCTATTTATTTTTAATATATTGAAAATAATAATTATTACGTTTTTAGATTTTCACGGCCAAAAGCATTTTCGTTGTTTGTTTTTGGGGTGTTATGCCGTGTTGTGCTACCTCCTTCTTTAGCCGACGTTTCTGCCTTTTAGATCTGCCGGATCTGCCCTGATGATGGTCACTGCAACGCTGTCCGAAACGTCGGCTAAAGAAGGAGGTAGCACAACACGGCATAACACTCCAAAAACAAACAACGAAAATAATAATTATTGTTTAATAGAAAATGTTAAAATTTGAGAATGACATTTTGCAAAACAATGATTGTTAAATCAAAATTCTATTCTAGAAAATATTTAAATTAGTGCATTTATTTGAAGTACTCGCCTAATACTTTGAATCGAATTAAGAATTATAGATATTTTAAATAAATAGGTTAATAATTTTGGTATAAATGTAGATGGGACCCTAGGAAAAGAAATAGATTAGTCGAAGTACTAATCTTATGCAGACGAAATCATGGGCAGATGCTAGTAGTGTATAATACCAGCGTGTAAGTACAAAAACTTGACATTGTAAATAAATTCGTTTGATATCCATACCCACTTATTAAAGTTGTTTTATGTCGATTTTATGTTTGAAATTGGTAGATAGTGCAGAAAACACATAATAAATTTATATTTATTATAATTTCGGGGGCTAACTGTCGGGGGATCAAGTGTCGGGTCACCACCACAAATCATTAAGCTAGTGGGTACCGATCTACCGCAACTGATAAAGTTTTAGTCTAACAAAACATAATATGGAAAAAAAATTTAATCGCATTTTTTCTTATCTTACCACACATTTGCCTCAGCGGCTTAATTTTCTAATGCATTCATACTCATTTCGCCCCCCTCTCCTCTCTGACAATTCCAAAATTCCTTACGTTGAAAGTTTGGTATCAGAATTTTATTGTTTGTAAACGGTTGTCCTTCCTTCATTTCAAACTAAAAGAACTTAATATTTGATACGAATTTAATGATCATCTACCACATTAAGTTTACAGGTATTAATTACATTCTACATTTCATTATGTCGATATCGTAAAAGATATTATAATCACACCTTTGACAAACTATTTTGTTCAATATCTTATTGTAGAAGGAGACGGTTAAATAAATTTATTATTCCATCCATAAAAATTATCGAAGAAAAATTACTTTCGACTTTGAATAAAATAACCCCGTTATTACCATTAAAATTTATATTTTGTATATTTCCTCTGTCATTATTAGTTACTTATTAGTTTTGATTGCCGTTCTAACGTAGAATGTATCATTATGTCTTGAAACACTCGTACTTTCCCACGAAAACTTTCATTCGATATCAATTTGTATGGCAAAGTTTATATTATCATGTACCTACATTATCAATTTTATTTATTGGTAAATGTTCTTGTCTCTGTCCTTGTTTAAGTGGCATAATTATTTTTTTCATTAATTATTTAACTATTATGTTTTTGGGCCACATACCTAGTAAATAAAACAATTAAAAAAAATTAAACCACTAGATGATAGTTCTAAAACAATATTTTAATCGAATCATTCTAATAAATTATCAATCTTAACGATCAACCATATACATATGTACACAATCCCTTCCTACTAAAGTCGTATAATTTCTATTGAAACAATCCAATACAAATTTGCCAACAATTAATTTCGTGTCAGGAATTTCTGCGACATTAATTATATTTTTCATATACAATCAATGTCACTCTTATTGTATTGATCTCATTTTTTTAAAATAAAATTTTCCAATGGTTTGACTTCCCTGAATTAGTTTCGTTATTAAATTATCATATACCTAGAAGACCAACTCGACTCAAATCACCTTATTATTGCGACACACAATTTTTTAAGACATGTAAATTATAAAAAAATATTCCTAGAGAAAATATAAACTATTACAACTGAATAATAAAAACATCTATTGGTTCTTGGACGGAGAAATTTTTTTTCCAAAAAACGATCATTTTAATAGTATAAACGGTTAAAATTGCATTAGCTCAATGATTTTTTAAAAATTTTCTGTTTCTGATTTATTCAATGAGAGCCACTATTATTGTCTTTGGTGATTAAATATTACAATTTTAAAATAATAAGAGTAATTAAATATCGGTGTTTTTTTATGATAAAATGCAAGTCGCTTGTTTCAAGGTGACATATTATATTGATTTCTGACGCGTCTATGTACCGAAAAATTCTGGAATCACAATAACAGGTGGATGGTTTGATACGAGTCCATTTTATTTGAAGAAGTAAAACACAACGCCTTTCTTCCTGAGCCGCAAACATTCAATATGATAGCGTATATAAAATATATCAAAATTAAATGAAATAACTTGAGCTTGTTGCTTTGTATCGAATCATTGGAACACAATATTATTTATTGATACCATCGATTGAGAACCGTAAACGAAAAGGGAGAAAAATTGATGAGGAAAGTTGCCTCGTGAGAGAAAAGCGTTCCGGTATTCCCCCAGAGCGGCAGCCAATATTATGAAAAATGTATATTCTTACACCGTTACAACCTAAAAGCTTACTGGAGCTTAAAAGTTGAAACGGTGTTCTACTTGCACATAATATAATATTATTATATATTGATCACAGGGTCATCACATTAGACAATGCTTTTATATTAGCGGTTTAATTAGTTCTTGCAATAATACAAACAATCATTTCCATGATTTATGTTCTTAATTATGCTTGCTAAGCTCAAAAATTTGATGTTTAAAAAGGTAATGTAGATTATAATTTTATTAAAGAAAATCGGAGAACGAAAGACCCAAGCCACTAATGCAATCAATAAATTTAATTGTGGATGATTTGTTACGATTTTGCCTATATTGTATCACGTAGATGGGGTGATGAGAACCAGGTGGGATTAATGCGGACCACAAAGCATTGTTTTGCGAAGGCTGTAGCTTTGTCAACCGAAGTGATGAAGCATCTACCTTTTTTTCACATCGAAAGTATAAGGCTAGCCTGCGCAGTGGTCGGTGTGCCCGCGTGAGATATTTCAATTAAATTATGGTAAAATATCCTTTTTTTGTTGATTTTGTGAATATCCGGTTTAATATTAAAATATATATGTATATATATATATATTAAAATATGATTACTGCAGACACATTAGTCTAGGGATATTTATATTTAATATTTATTTTTTTTTATATTACCAACATGAATGTTCTATAAATATCCTGTTTGTGTCTCAAATAAATAAATAAAAAAATAAATAAAATAAAAATAAAAATAACTACTGCCCACAGAAAGTGAAAAAGATATTGTGTTCTAAACCCAATTATATTATTCAATTACATCTAACATAAATAAAATTTGGTTTTGCTTTTAGAAAAATATACGGTGCGTCATTTATAAAAAAAAAATTTGGGGTGAAATGTTTAAAATTTGAAAAATTTCACGGAAGTGAAGTGAAAGATTTGTTTTACAGCCGTTCGATGTGCAGAGATATTAGCTTTTAGTTCACAATTTAAACGCTTCCAGCAGTTGGGTTTTGAAGCCGGTGAGAGTTGGTCATGCCAGAGGTCGAGTGTCGAGCAGACGGACTTCAGTCTGTTCACGTAAGAAACGCTTCCGATATGAGATTGTAATTTGGATAAATTCTTAGGGATTTACTGTTTTAAATTTATAAATGTGTTCAGTATATATCTAACTGAGCTTTGGCCCTTATACAATATATTAGTTCTTCCAGATGTTTTCCTATATTATGGATTCAGTTCTCAGTTGAAAACCATAAAAATGGCGACTACCGTCGTCCTAGATTTAACATTTATAATGAGTCTCATGTTTTAAATAATTGATCATTATCACTCCATTGTGTGTCTTTTAAAAGTAAATATAATTATTTAAAGAATGGTTAATTAATTCTTTCATTTTAGTAATTTATTCTCATCTAAATTTTACCCGCACATGTTAATAATTTTTATAACCTAAAATGATGTGTTACACAATGTAATAAAATAAATAATTAATAGGGAAAAATAACTTTTAAAATACTTGCCGTTAAGAAAATCATTACGTAAACATTATTATTAATCTTAAATGTATATTTTCTTGAAGACCCTGCGCATTATTTTCCACTGTACCCCAGACTTGGGTAATAAATTACTTAGTGCATCATAGCCATGTTATATTGCTGGTCCGTTGCCAATAATGTGATTGCCGATAAATTACATAATAAGGCCCGTAATGGTCCAGGCTTTGCATGGTAAGTCCCGTGTGAAGCGGCTACAAGGGATCTGATGCGATCTTGGATATGGATTTTTAAAAGCCCTGCCATATCCGCGCTCGTTTACGATGTAGTTTTTCATTTTACGACGGAACTAAATATAGCAATAAAGTAGACCATTTGCATTTATGGGGATAGTTTAGACTTAAAAGACCTTTTTTATTATATTGTGATTAAACGGTCGTAAATTAAACGGTGGAGACCTGGTGCATAGTATCACGAAGTACTAAATTAATCAGGAAAGACATTCGTCAAATGCCAACCAGCAAAGATAACAAGGTAAAATTCGAGTTTGTCCTGTGTCTCCTGAGGCCCTAGCACACTCGCTCGATAACGATCGATAGGATAACTATCAGTAACTTCTCATCGTTCCCTAGGACAAACAATAATTGTTGTCGAATATGTTAAGAACACTTAGGGCCGGTATATCAGTTGGTCTAAAGCTCGGCTTAGCACACAATCCGTATATCTGTCGTAATCTTAGAGTTGGCCAATTATAAACTTTTAGTCTATGATAATTTTAGTCATGTCTATGCCGAACCAATCTATTTATGTAAGTATCTAGGGACTCTATGGTTATTATCAAACAATCAAACGTCAAACGATGTCTAAATCGTCATCACTCGAAGAAAGTTCGAAATTCCACGTTGATAGGTAAATTTATTCCTCCAATGTAATTTATTGCGTCCGTACGTAGCAGATCAAAACCGAAGCAATGTGAAATCTGACAGACGGCAGATGTGTTTTTGCCAATAGCGCTACAGCGTCTAGCAAAGGAACTATTCTGCGGCTTGCCATGGCTTAAGCGGCCGATTTCGGCGGTTTAAGTTGAGCGATGAATGTGCTCCTTAGCAAAGACTGATATACCGGCCCTTAGTCATTGTGAACTGTCACTTATTCGTTGACGGTAGTCATGCTAGGGAACGGTGAGAAGTTACCGATAGTTATCTTTGACCACTCCAGCTAATTTCTCTCTACCCACGAAGTTCTGGGAAGGATAAAGGCATGAGGGACGGATAGGAACATGATGTGAGTGTCTCTAGGAAAGATGGATGTATTTATCAATCTCTTCCACTGTGGTGCAAGGCGATGGGTCGAGAATGTCCGAATGTATAAATCAATAGGCCTCCCTCAATCTCTCCCGATTCGGCCAGCCACAGAGAATGTGGACAAACGCATTCGCCGCCAAGATCTAGGCAAACCTCACGTCATGAGCCTGGGATCCCTTGGTAGGTTACCAAACTTGGCAAACCACTTGCGATGACCTATGGCAGAGGTGTTGGTTATACAATAAATGGTTCCCGGGGCGGCGATACCCATTTCCGCCTACCAAATTGAAATAAATACACAAAATGCAACAAAGGACAGAATGTTTTTTTTTATGTGTTGCATATGATATGTATGTTGCGGGGTAGTAACTAATTACCATTTGTAAAAGTACTTTTCCAAATTAGTTTTCCAATAATATTATGGAAAACGTTAGCCGAATAAAGCTTTTTAAAAGTTTTGTTGAAAATTATCAAAAGTCCTACCTTGATTATAGAAGGTGCAGTTCCCCTGAGGCTCCAAGGTTCCCTGAGACACCATGGGGCCCCCGTTGCGGCGGAGAGAGGGTCCCCTTGGGGGCACCTCGGGGGGCGCAGGCTCGGGAGGAGACTCCTCCCCCGGATCTGTATAAGAATGATTTTATTATTGATAAGATAACTGCTACAGAGATTTATTGGTACAAAATAGAAAAATAAAGTTTTCATTTGACTATCAAATGATAATCTCTCTCGTGTAGTGAATAAAAAAGTAGATGACTTTAAAAAAGAAAGAAAAATTCTCGAAAGCAAGCTTGAGGACTGTTAAAAAGAGAATCTTATATTTCAACAAAAAATAAAATGTCTGCTAAAATCTATATCATCATCCTTACATAATAAATAAGGCGTAAGAAGTTTACAGCACATTCTGTCCCTATTATTAATTCTTAAGTGACGTCATGGGTCCACGTGTGTCCCAGATTGAAACTCTAACCCCTATGCCTATTTCGTCCTATTTACTAGGAAGCCCCGCAGTACATTCTGACAGATAGTGCAGGGGGATAGACAGCTCCTCCACATAAGCACAAAGTCTATTTACGAGAGTCATATGGGTCCAAGAGACCCACGACGTCAAGTACTTTTTAGTTTTTTTTTTTTTTAAATAAATGATGAGAAGTTACCGATAGTTATCCTACCGATCGTTATAGAGCAAGCGTGCTAGGGCCTCAGATATGGATGCTAAATGAACAAACGCGCTCTAGAGTCCAAGCTACCGAAATGAGGTACTTGAGAGGAGTGGCAGAAAGCAGAGAGTCATGAAATGGGTTCATATAAGAAACTCTACGATCCGAGATGATCTAAGCATTGAACCTCTGCTACTCTTCATAGAAAAATCGCAACTGAGGTGGCTTGGGCATGTACTAAGAATGTCTGATGACCGAATTCCGAGGAAAATACTGACTGCCATTCCAGAGGGTAGACGTCCAGTGGGCCGCCCCAGACGTAGTTGGGCAAGGCAATTCCAGAAACTGTGCGAGGAGAGGATGGACGGAGGCCGAAAAATCGGCGCAAGACAGGGATGTATGGAGGATCCTTGTCAATTCAGTGGGTCCCCGACCCAAATAGGACAAGGGGAAGAAGAAGAAGATATTTTGTTTTGTTGTGAAGATTTGTGATCGATAATATAAAAAAATAGTACACATGAATTTTGAAAAATGTGAGTCCCTGAGACCCACGACGTCACTTAAGGGTTAGTACAAATATGAAAAGTGAAACGCCAGCAATACGGTAAACTTAAGGGTGTCATTATTTATAACACGATAGATACCTAGTCGTCCAAAAGTATTGTTTCTCCGTGGGAATCATGCTAAACCTTATAATGCCAAGTAATTAAAGTGACAATTCGAGATTAGTCACAAAAATATGCAAAAGTGTACTTCACAAACAACCCATACTTTGCTTTCTATTCGACTGTTTGGTTGACCATGTGCTACGACAAAAAATCGTGTAGATGCTCATCAAAAAAATCCAACCCTTTTCATCATTGGTGCATAATATGATTGATGAGCTTTCAATGTATTATATTGCTCATACTCACATACTGGAGTATCTTCATCATCTTTATTCCCGGAAGCATCACAAAATTCAAGTAGGGGACAAAATAATCAACTTAGCTTCGTTTCTAGTGGTCAAACTATCGCATTTCTAACCCGATACTCTGTCAACAGGCTGGCCCCTTCCCGTCGCGAGTAATGCGTTCCCGGGAACAAGCGGTCGGACACGTTGGGGGCCACGTGTCCCCTGTCCGCCACTCGACTCGCACGTGTCGCGTAACACGTATCGTGCGGTCGCTGACCGGTGCCAGACACACGTGACCTGATCTTGTAAAGTCACCCGACCAATAAACCTTCTGGTCTGCCGTAACTGCCAAAACTGCCAATATCCCTTTTCTGTTTTTTTTTTTTTAATCAATTCTTCGTAAATTTTCAGCGTCATCACCAAATATGTAGATATGTGTTCAGCAACTTTGCAAATATGAACGGTGAAATAATTCGTGGACGGACGAATAGGACATGGCACGATCAAGTGAATCAAACATTTCAAAACTAGTGTCAGAATAACAGAAAATATTAATATATAATAAGGTGATGTTTGATTTTGGATGGAGCAAGGAGTACGCAAAACCGAGTTGTTTAGCTTTACAAAATATCTGCCTATCGCTGGAAAGAAACGGCATGCTAGTTTTTGTTGTTGTTGTTAATAGTTTATAATATAATTTTAAAAAGATGTTTTGTGAAATAAAAATATAAAAGTAGCCATTATATAAAATTTTCTTAGTCCATCTGAGTAGGAGATCCTGTACTGAGGTAATTAGGAATTAGAACAAGGTTTTGGATAAAAGGTTTTCTGAGGATCTGGGTAGGGTTTTTAAGTAACTTTTGACGATGTTTAAAAAAAATGGTTAGTTTTTTTTTAAATTAAGAGGCTAGACTTTGCACCACACGCGGAATGTGTAGGTATTTCATAGTCTGTCATTCTGTCCCAATCTAAATAAGCTAACACACACTTACGATACATGCGAATGCGAAACGTGGGAATGGGACAAATGCCGTAAACTCTCATATTTTCAGAAATTGCTCGAAAAAGGGTTTCGGGAGAAAACATTTTTCTACACCCAAACTTTCACAAAATTGTAATTTAAAAGATATATATATTTTCGAAAAAAGAAGCTATGTCGGTAAGTTTTTATAATTTTGTAATTTTTTATGAAAATTGAGTTAGCAGCACTTTTTCCTAAAATAATATTTTCCGATAAATTATACATGTTTGACAGTGAATTTTTAAGTTAATACGAAACGCATCGAAAATTTAAAATCATACCGACATAGCATTTACTTTCTTGAAGGCAATATAAGAATAAAATATTCATTTTGTGCAATTTATGATGTAGAAAAGTGTTTTTCCCGGGCGTCCTTTTTGTATTGGCCGAAAAGCGAAGTCTGTCGTCTTAATGTATTTATTTATGGTATTGGATGGGAGTTTGGCGGTAGTATAACTTTGTACCTATAAAATTAGAATTTTTTTCTCCAAGTAATTTGACGTCTTAGATTCCAAATAACATTGGAAACCATTCGATTTATCCTCCTTGACACATTTGAACTATATAATCTATCAGATTAAAAATAAATATATTATTCAAATATCAGCGCCGGCTTTAAAAAAAAACATTTCGTTATTGTGGCCTTTACTTTCTATTTTCACATATTATTGGTACATTTTTATAACTCCTAAGATATTTTCAATGTTGCACATCACAACTTGAAACTTTTTGAAATTAATTCAAATCAGATATTAAAATTCATCAATATCAAATCACTTAACACGAAAATTCGATTTAAAAAGAAAGCACGCGCAGTATATGTATATTACACCAATTTAAAAGCATGGACGCATTATTGTGTTATAACACGTAGCTGGTACTCTTATATTGAACTTTGGTACAAGTGGTAAGACGGAATAATATAGGCTTGAAATTATAAGTAAGGTAAGGAATAAACCCTCAAGTGAGGTAAAGCATAAACCATCTATTATTTAATTAGACTTATTTTGAATTAACGCCACAAGTGCCATTTACACAAAATGTAGTTATTGAGAGTCAAAGTACAAATTAGTAATATAAAACAGAAAAAGAAGCAAGAAAAGAAAAAAATATTGGATTGATTATATAAGTAAACTAAACCAAAGAAATAAAAATATAAATTAGCACAAAGAAATGAAAATCAATATAGAAGAAAAACAATAACAAAGTACAAAACCTGATAAAACCACTCGAGCGATTTAGGTCCAAATTTCGACGGCTTTTATTTTTCTACATTAACTTACTTATTAACCTACAAACATTACTTATTAACATACAAATACGGGATAAACGGCGAAATCTAGGTGGATTCATTAGCTTTAAACCGCATTAAATAGTTTATATGTTTCGATTTTAATATTTCGAGGAATGATATTAATTAAATCGAATGGCCAAATCAAAAACTGAACACCAATCGTTCCAGTGAGCAGTGATCTCGTTAAGATATATTAGGTTTAATAAGCTCACCTTTATACATCAGTATATTAATTTAGCCAATGGTTGGCATACAATTCATATTTATCGATATAATCTAGATCATTTTATCTTCAAATATTTCGTTCCAAAAATAAAAATATTGTGAAACAACCTGGCAAAAAAAAACCTTCATTCAAAATTAAGTACCTCGGGGTATTGACTCCAGCCTTCAAAACAAACAAAAAAAAACAAGACAGAAGAGGCCTCTTGTTTTCGTTTGAAATATTTTCTCCGATATTTCCCAACGGTATGCGCTCCTTGACCGCTCCATACATACCTGGGATAACTTCTAGCACATCGATTTTGTTCCCCCTTTTTTACCATTCCTCATCACTTTCATAACATCACCATCTTCTAGCGATGGAATCCAATAATACACATATCGCAAGGGAAAGTATTCTCTGCATTAATAAGATCTAAATAAAACTGACGCATTCACTCATGCCATTTGGTATTCGGAAGCTATCCGTGGTGGAGACTTTCAAAGGCTAAATTACAATCAAACCTGAGCTTCTCATTTAAATCACTTTTTTTTTATTTACGAGTTCTTTTCATATTGCCCTATAGCTTGAATCACTGTGAATGTAAACATATATAATTTTTTTGTTTCAGGTAATTTTCAAACGATAGTTGAACATGCGTTATGTAATATTACAAAGTTTAAATTTACCACTTACTTTAACCAGTGATTTCTGACATTATTTGGAGTAAAAAATGTTAATGAAATTTTGGTCTCCGGTGACTTTTTAGATGTCTTTTTTTTTTCAAAATCTTTTTCTTTACAATCAAAGAAGAAAAAAATTCTTCCACATGTTGTCACTGCGCTCAAAGCCAAGTAACCAACTAATCCCTCACCCCGCCCCTAACTTCCCTACTGGTTTTTATGTTTTTGTAGAAAAATAAAAAAAACTTCAAAAAATGTCATCGGAGACCCAAATTTTATTTAAATTTTTTACTTAAAATAATGTCAGGAATCACTGGTTAAAGTAAGTCAAGTACAATGCTTAACACCCGGTATTTATCTACATAATATAAGTTTAACGAAAAATGTCGCGGTGTAGATTTGTTTTTTAAACTACTCTATGGTTTCATACTAGTTTGAAATAATTCCGTGGAAACCTTAAATCTATCTAAATAGTTTTTTATAATTTAAGCGTATTTTCTGATTATCCTTATCCTTAAAGATGTTATAAAGGAATAGATTATAAACATTAATATGGTGACTTCAACAGACCTGACTGAGATTATTTGATTCGCTCTCTGCTAGGAGATGACTATATCAACACAATAGGAAGAGGATATTATGATTAAAATTATTTTAATGTTTTGAAAATTGATAGGTAACTTCAGAAAAACTGATATGTCGTGAAAATCGTTACAAGTGCCCTAAAACAGTTAACAGTTTTAGCGACTACCCTAATAAAACTTAGTTTTTAATCTTGTGCCTACATAAAATAAGTTTAAATTATCTTTTCCACTATGGGATTCCCATTTAGTTTATTTTTATAACCTCAAATATAATATTATTTGAGAGCAAAACAAATAACTCCCAAAACAACCTAATTTATATAATCTATGTATGTTTAAATTTATGTGAGTTCTGAGAAACTGCTTGGCATAAACTTATAAATGAAGGACCTTATTAATAAACGTTTTTAATTTTTTTTACAAATTATTAATGCACCTACTTTTAAAGTTTATTAGTAAGGGGAAAGTGTTTTCCAAATAGTTACAGAGTAGCAATTCAAACTTCCAATAAGTTTCACGAACTTCAGAAAAATAATTTGACGTCTACCTTGAGGTATATTATTGATAAACGAATTCCAAAAATTATATAAGGAAGCAATGTATGTATACACTGTTCCAAGATTTCGATAAAATGCGACCCACGTGACATTATTAGCATGCGTTATTTGGCATACTCATGCAGTTTCCGCAATTCAAAAAAGGAATGAAAATTCTAACCGGCTTTCCTACCTATCCCGGCGTGTAGAAAAGATTGGATTATTGGTGATAAAGCTCCCTGTGGGCGAAACATCATTACTTCGAATATTTTACATTCTACACTGCTTAAGAAGAACAAAGCATGGCCAGGTACGCTCAGCCTGTGTACTGTGAGAGCCTCGCATGCCGGGGAGGTAAAGTTTCAAATCGAATATGCAAACCGAATAAGGAAAACATACACAACTCTTCTGGGTAACTTTTCCAGTCATATATCGCAGACGAATAACTTCAGCTCCCGACATAAAGAACTAACTTTTTAAATAAAAAACTTTTGACGAAGGTAAAGTGAAGGGGACAAATATATATATATATATATATATATATATTTATATAATATTATATGGAAAATTAAAACATAAAAAAATAGTATCTAAGATGCTAATTGAATGAAATGATTTTCCATTTAAAAAATGTTTTTACGTGCATTCTATAATGCTGATAGGAGATTAATTTATTATTTATAGTGCATACCACATTTTTTAGTAACCCTTACTTCTAAGAGTTACTTTTAAAGTACATTGTACGGTACAATGTTAAAATTACAATCAGCTGATGAGAATATTATTTCTCTAAGGGGATACAGTGAAAGACACGCAACAGCCTGTAAAGTAACAATAGTGGCCCAAAAAATAGTGTAATTTATCTGCAGATCAACTTCATTATTATTACCATGTGACATTTCTCGATTATCCATTAAAACGAAAATCCATTACACGAACCATGATTTTTTTTCTTTTTTTATGTATCATTCTTTATCACACCGTCTTCCAGTCTGTCCTTATTCCTGATGTGCCTGCTCATGGAAATAGACATGTATAATAACTAAAATGATAAACAAAAGCTTAAAATCTACTCCTATACAATTTAAAAATAAATCATTTATATGTATATATTTTTTTTACATTAGGTCCACACAGGAGGCCCTGAGGAAAATAATTTCCCTCAGGGCCTATGTCATCCTTGGAGGTGCTGTGTGGAGGGTATTTTTAAGGAGAGGAAGTTCTGGGAAGGAAAAAGGTATGAGGGTTGGGTAGGAATCTGGGGTTCATTGTGTCTAGATCATCCGCCGCCAAGACCTAGACAATGAACCCCAAGAAACCGGGCACCCCTGCTAAGTCACCAAACGTAGCGAACCACTTGGGGTGACCTATGGCAGAGGTGTTGGTTATCCAATAAATGGTTACCGGGGCGGCGGTACCCATTCCCGCCTCCCAAATAGTAGTATTGCGTGCATTAGAAATTTAAAAAGCGGGAATTTTAGTGAATCTATTAAAATGCTGGTGTTTGTAGCAATATTTTGAAAGAGTTCCAGGCAAAATCACTCACCATGAGTCATGCACAGTGTCGCCAGCCTCTGATCCTCCAGCACATAGGCGTCGGCAGGCCTGTTCCCCTGAAGGCTGGCCTGGATACCCTCGAGTCCGCTAGAGGCGCTGCTGGAGGGGGTAAGCGCTCGGCTCCGGCGACCACCTCCGCCCCAGCCCTGGCGGCTCAGACTCGAGTTGGAGGGCAGTTTCTTGGGGTTGCTGGTGGCGTAGATTATTTCACCTGTTGAATGTTCTTTATTTTAGTTTCTACCTATCCAACTTTAGTCGGTCCCAGATTCAGCGCCCAATAGCTGATTTTCAGGAAAATGGCGCTATTTAAGTTAGCCAAATATTACACATGGTGGTGGCCTTTGATGGCTTTTATCTAGGAAGGTCTCTAAAATGTGTTTAGAATCTCATGGTACAAATGGGAAATAGGTGAAAATAACTTATTTTGTTTTACCCTGAAGATCGTTTTTTGCATTTTCCATTTTCTTCATTAAAAAAAGATATAGCACAAAATCGACTCCATATATGATGAAGATTCAACAGTTTCCCGTTTGCACTACGAGTTTCCGGACATTAGACTTCCTACAAAATTAGCCAACTTACTCTTTTAATATGTCCTCATTAACACAGATTTTGAGGAGGATACTCATATGTTCATAATGTTGAAGTTAAAATTCAAACATGCTATGATGAAGAAAGTAAAAAAAAATATTCATTTTCAATAGTTACATAATTATAAAGGATATTGTCTTTGAGTGGCTTCATTCAAATTCAAAAATAGATTTTTTCATTCCGTAGAATTCTAAAATCAAATCAACTACTGAGAGTCCGCATATTATTACCAGCCTGATTATAATAATTGTTTAACCAATTATGTTTGGAAAGGTTTTGGTTTATGTTTGGAAATTGATTAAAATTAGCCGAAAACACCTTGAAAGTTAAATTAATTTACAACGTATGTAACATCACACCACTTGCTCTGTGTTACCGCTGGGATAACAATATACCTGCTGAATTTAGAGTTGTTTGTTAAAACTTTCACTTGTAAGTAAATACTTATAAATTTAAATGGGTCATAAAGAAAATAAATTCCCTTCATCCGCGGACGGACGAAGAAAATCTATCCCTCCCACCGCGGTGCAAAGCGATAGGTCGAGGGAGTCTATCCCTCAACCAGTCTCTCCCGATCTGATCCACCACGCAGTAACCAAGCAGATGCATCGGCCGCCAAGATTTAAGCGTCAGCCACACTACTCGCGAAGTTGATCGAAGTAGATATTTTGTACACGAACTTCATTTCGCTTCGTGCAACTTCGCCTCGCTTCGTCCGACTTCCGTTTGTTGTCGGCTTTTGCGCCTGGTCAAAGGAATCTAAGCGTTCCGAAGTTCGAACACGAAGCGTCTGACTACACTACTCGGCTCACTTCGTTATTAACTTCGATCAACTTCGCGAGTAGTGTAGACAAACCTCACCCCATAAAACCGGGTATCACTTGTAAATGAACAAACTAGCGATCCACTTGGAGTGACGTATGGCAGATTGGTTATCAAATATATGGTTCCCATTCCCGCCTCCCAAATTGAAACCTCTAATTATTGTAATCTAAGATATCACAGGTACGATGCTTAGTAATGAACGAAGTAATGAATTATCAATAGTATTAACTTCGGTTAGGTCATAAGCATAGATATTGGCAAGGTTTTACTTACCATTGGGCCTCAGCCGATCCTGCGAGGCGGCATAGTGCATCCGTCTATTGGTGCTCTCAACTGGGAAAGGGGAGGATTGTCTCAGCTGCGGTGAGCGAGGGCTGCGTGGCGCGCATGGGGCACCGGCCTCATCACACTCGGGTCTGTAGGTGCGGAGATCACCTGAAGCAAAATATTGTCATAAGTATTGCACATAATAATTAAAAAAAAAATACAATTAAATAACAGACCATCACGCCATTTTATCACTGAGGTCTAAAGGAGGCAGGGTTTATGTAGAATGCCCTGATAATAGCCAAACTCCAATAGGAAAGCGCGAAAGAATTTATTTTTTTTGTAAGTAATTAGGAATAAATTTTCATAATGCTCAAAATCATACAAATAACTTGATGTTAATAATAATGTAGACGACAAAACCGTATTTTGTTATGACTTCTGAACTAGTCGATCGATAATTTTTCACGACCCAGGTCGACCACGACCTGCTAGCGAAGAGAACGTGTCCAAAGTAGCCGACCTGCGATCGGTTGCATTTAAACATAGAAAAAAGTGCCATTAATAGATTGATACGCAGTGTCTTTTTTTGGGTTGGAACTAACAGGCTCAAACTGAAATGACGATCTTTTTCAGATTTATAGTATCTTCAATCTCCACCTTTCTTCGCGAGAATGAGATTCGAGTGCTCCCGGTCCACAAAATGTACGCATCTATGTATGGTCGCTCGCCACACCCATCACGGATGCTCACGGCTCTGATCAAATTATAGAATCTTTTTTTTAATGCTAGAATTTTTTTTTTGTGAATTGTAATCGGATTAAAATGATCGGGTCGATCACGACTCGGACTATACTGCACTGATGATTCAAATAAATGTGATCTTAAACCGGATTAAAAACTGATGTTCCAAACTTGAGGGTTTTGGACTACTATGCCCCAATCAGATCAATAAAATTGACTAGGCATATACTAAAGAAAGATTTTTCGATTTCACCAGAAGTAAAGACAATTTAAGGTTTCCTAGGGAAAATAGACTCACGACATTTTTTTGTTAATCAGTGGCAATGACGATGATTCAGTACCTACGACTGACAAAAAGTCAATAATGTCGGTGGCAAATCTTATTAGGTAAGTATGAAAAAAAGTATGTACTTTGAGCCACTTCTATAGGATTGTCTCTCTAGTGGTTACGACAACGTCGCCCATATAATGCGCCATATAAAAATTCAGTGTCTGTTCGCGACACCGTCTCGGCAAATTTGCATAATTACCCCTTAAAAGGGGTTTAGAAATTTACGCGTATCTATTTTTCAACGAGAGCCGCTCAGCAATGCGACAATGGCCGCTTTGCTTAATGTTTTCATTACGGTGTGTTGGCAGGGACGGGTAAGACCCTCTACAAATACTGCGGCTGTATCCGGAAGCCGATAACTGTGAGGGTTGCTTCTCATTGCGTTCCATATTAAACTGGCCTACTCTGTAAGACTCACGCCTTTGTTTTAATTAAAATTTAACGTTTTCTTGAAGTGACTATTTGAAAATATGCTGTTGATTAGAACACAACAACTCATTTAATCGTGGACTAAATAATGAATGTATGTTGATAGAGGGTTTTATATGTTTGCTTGTTTAATATTGTGATTTTGATCCGACTGGAAAGGACAAATAAAATCAAATCCAATCTTGTTATTTTTCTTATTTTAAAAACAAAGACAAACATTCCCAGGTTACGAATAACCCAACAACATTTTAAAATCTCCTACTACCACCACACTATGCGGAAGATGTTGCTTGTGTTATGGTGGAGGACTTAGCCAGGCGAGAAATCGAACACGGAACGCCTGGGTGGAACCCAAACGCGATGCCCACTCAACCACTGACCGGTTAGGGATACAATCTTTTCTTATCAAATTTTAATTGCACGTTTTAAGCGGCGTCTCCTCCGACGAAAATGTGGAAAGTTAGATCGGGCCACAATGTTTTTGCTTTCCGTGGCCCATGGAAACAATAAAAGTTGGTGCCCTGCCCCATATTTATGGCAATGTTCGAGGTATTGTTTTTTAAATGGGTCGCAAGAGACCGGCCTTTAAATGTTAATGTATATTTTATCAATGCAGCATAAGGGGCAAAGATACATATTGAAAAAATAATAATTTATATCAAATTTAATAATGTTATATTCTGAAATAACTTTTTTTATGTTATTATTATGACAGCTGTTTCGGCTAAAAATGCCATTAAATGTAAGCCGAAACAGTTGTCAAGATAATAAAAAAAATTGAAATAATTCTATAAAAATGACTATTTTAATTTTGAATGAAATTTATATAATTAATAAATAATAAAAAAAAATAATATTAATCTTGAATATCATCATTGCAAATACATATTATGGACATTCTATCTATGTAGTAAACGTTAATTGCATGCATTTATTACAGCTTAACATCTTACTAATATTATAAATGCGAAAGTTTGTATGGATGTTTGTATGTTTGTTACTCTTTCACGCAAAAAGTGCTGAATGGATTTAATGAAACTTTACAATAATATACATCAGAATAAAATATAGAGTAAAATTTGTTAAGATATTATTATTATTATTATTATTAATTTATTAGAGTAATTTTTATTAATTTATTTAATTTATTATTTATTTTCAATCGTTAATTCAATTGTTAAATCAAAATTCTGTATTAGAAAATATTTAAACTAGTGAATTTATTTGAAGTACTTGCCTAATACTTTGAATCGAATCAAGAACTTTACATATTTTAAATAAATAGGTTAAGAATTTTGGTATAAACACTGATGGGACCTAGGAAAAGAAAATATATTACTCGAAGTACTTATCCTACGCAGACGAAGTCGCGGGCAGAAGCTAGTTTTATAAATGGTTAGCTACTTCTCACTAAGTATTACTGGTATTTAAAAGGCAAAAGTTGTACCGCTTTATTTTTGAAACTCAAGTCTTTTTCTATTTTATTTCAACTGTTATTAAATTATATTTTAAGAGATTCTTTTGCTCTGCATGGTAGGAGTACACAAATGATGTTTAATTTAATTTTTATTCTTCCAGCTTTCAGTCTATCGTCTTATCTACCAGGTATTTTCCAGCTCAAATAACGTATAATCGAATAAAAAAGATTTTTCTCCACTTTTAAACAATGACGATCTGATAATTGAATTGGAATATGAGAGAATAGGCCGGGAAAACATGAAGCCTGTAGGGGGAAATAAGGGAGGTTTCCTCAGCGAAGAAGTATTGACGGCAGAGTTGGGGCGGTCGCGTCTCAGGGGCAAACAACTCAAGATTGAATATGAAAATTTAATCAGGTAATTTCATGGGGGAATGATGCCGGCACGGCTTCACGATGCCTGGCCAGCGAGCCTCCTTTACCCCGAAAGCCTTTTATTACCCACCAAATTTAGGCTTTAACTTGTGCGAATGTAAGTAAAACCATGGAAAAACTAATTATTCTACTGCACGATCAATCTTAACCTCGTAAAATTTTGTATTGTTTTTAATTTGATCCTTTGCCTGGTTGCTTCTTTCATTTGATTAAATATTAACAAGTTCTATAAGTGAAGTGGTGACGGTCCATTATTAAATACTTCAAAGTAATTTAATAATGTAGTACTAAACTTTGAGTAAAGTTCACATTAGAAGGTACCTAACATGTATCCATACAATGTACTATGTTTAAGTTCAAATATTACGCTTTGGACTCAAAGTTTGGTATGGCTCCGACCTCCTACTCTCTAATCAAAGTAGCCGCTGAACTATGAATTTGCGGATGACCTATTTCCTACTTCCTACGTGCATGTTACGCCACCTCGATGTGTCTAACGGAGATACGAGTACGTGTACTATAGAAAACACCAGCAATCACAACAAGAAAGAAATCATCAATCGACTATCATTTGCGGGTTCATATAAATCATGTTACACGATGATTATCGTATCGTAATATATTTTTTTAATCGAAATATTATTAAGAGTAACAATTTTTATAAGCAATAATTATTAGCCTGAAATACTCATCCATATTGAAAAAATCTTCCGAGAAAAGATACATATCGCCGACGGGACTCGAACCCGCACCCCTTTGATTGCCGGTCAAGAGCTCTACCATTAAGCTATGGTGGGTTACCTCCTACCCGCCAAATGATACAATATATACCTAGTATTTCATTCAACAATTACCGCTTATTACATTTTTTCACCTTTAAACAACCAACTTTATTTGTATATGGGAAAGGCATGTAAGTGCTCACTAGATGGCGTCGAGACATATTATGCCTACATTTTTTGGTGAAATAATTTAACTCGTCAAATATTGTTTTTTTTTTTTAAATTGATAAACTAATATTTAAGTTAACACAAAGGGTAACAATTATTATAACATAACATGTAACCCGCCGTAGCTTAATGGTAGAGCTCTTGACCGGCAATCAAGGGGGTGCGGGTTCGAGTCCCGTCGGCGATATGTATCTTTTCTCGGAACATTTTTTTAATATGGATGAGTGTTTCAGGGTAATAATTATTGCTTATAATAATTGTTACCCTTTGTGCTATGCATAAAAAATCTTGTCTTAAACATTAGTTTATCAATAAAAAAAAAATAATCGAAATATTATTGTTTAATGGTTGTTGGCTGGGTAAACTGTAATTTTGTCCTAATATCTTTTAACCGTCAATTTTATTTGTTTTACCTACTTCTTAATTCAACATTGCTATAAGGTTTTAATTGTGTATGTATTATTCGTTGTTAGTTTAAGTTTATTCCTTATTTATTTATTACTATTTATAGGGTAACCAACACCTCTGCCAAAGATCACCCCATGTGGTTCGCTACGTTTGGTGACTTAGCAGGGGTGCCCGGGTTCATGGGGTGAGGTTTGTCCGGGTCTTGGCGGCGGATGCGTCTGCCCACCAATTGCGTGACAGGCCAGAATGGGAGAGACTGGTTGAGGGAGGCCTTTTAAAAACACTGGGAAACACTCATCCAACATGGCTCTCTTGGAACATACACCGTAGTGGTAGAAATGGAATCATTCGTCCGTCAATCCTGGACACACTGACCCCCAGATTCCTACCCACCCTCATACCTTTTACCGTCCCAGAACATCCTCTCCTTCCTTTCCTAAAAATAACCATCCACACAGAAATGGCAAATGAAGGGTTTATCTGAAATTGAAGTAAATTTTGTGTAAAAATTATTTAATATTGATATTGAATTAACGCCTTCTTCAACAGAATTATATTAATGTAAAGTGCAGTCTCTACGCAAAAGACCTAACAGAAGGGGCATTACACTACGTTAATAAGAAAACATGTAAGTACCAAGATAAATATTCAATTAAAGTCATTTGCCAGACGTTACGTCCTTTCTTAAGTTAAAATTTGGATTATGCACGGTCGTAATTAAAAAAAACTGTTACCTCTAACTTACTTGGTTTTTTTTATCATAATTACTTGACCAATAAATTCCAGTTAGAAATAATGCGCAAACTTGGTGTGGTTTAGCGCACAGATTTTCTACACTAGATTTAAGATTTTACAAAAAACGTCTTTATTCAGAAGATATTGCCATTCTCGTACCTATATGTAAAAATCTTAAGTACACACGAGCTTAACATATTGATTGAGAGCTCCGAGGATTCCACTTTCTTGTGGAAATTTCCTAGCCCTCGTGTCAGCGGGAGCATATTATTTGACCTTTAGAATGGGTCTCCCGGGAAGGCCCGCCCTTGAAAGGAACCCGCCAACTTTAAACTATTCCCGAAGAGAGGAAACTGAATATTGATGAGAAACTCGGGAAATGGCCGAGCCGGGGTTGTCCGCGCTCATAAAACGTGAAACTTATTCTCCAGATGTAAAAAGGAAGATTTTTATGTGATCCATTTTTGCACGTAGTTTTTTCTGCGATAAAAAAGGTACCTACCTTTCACCGAGCTGAATCTTGACTAAGTTAGATTTGAATTACACATGTTAAATTGTATACAAAAGTTTTTTTGGTAAAAAAAAGCTTTATACGAGTAAATAGTATATAATGTCGTAAATTAAGAAATTTAAAACCTTGCTCGTTTACATATTGTTTTAAGAACTCCTACTATTCAAGTTAAACATAGTTTTTTTTTTATTTATTTATTTATTTATTTATTGGCTCGCCAACAGAATACATCACATAATTTTTACAGTAATTTACATTTATACATGGTTGTAATGATGTTTCTAATTATAGGTGAGCACAACATTCATCTCAATATTCTTTATGTAATAATGATTGGTTAGTTACAAGAGTGATAAATTTAATTTCAAATATGTATATAAAAATAAGAAGGATCGAAATTAGTTATTAGGAAGCAAAATGCATACATACTTATAAATATAATATTCATATAGATACAGTTAGTAAAGTGTTATTTTTTTTTAATTATTACTAAATATATTCATAATTAATTGATTGAATGTCAATGATAACCTACTCAAAAAGAAAAATAAATATGCAAATAAAAGAAAATCGGAATTTTTTTCTCACTTTTCATAAAATCTTCTTCTTCCTACTATTATTCTATTTTGAGAATATTGCTGCAAAATTCATTTTAGATAAGTATATTTTTTGGTGCAAGTTATTGAAGTAATTATAAACGATTAATATCATTAATAAAATTACGGCTCTTCATTCAGTGAACGGTTTCAGACGCATTTTAAATTAGAAAGATCATTGTATTTGCTTTTATTGTAAGTCGGCGTGTACAACATCCATTATAAATTTAATCAAATAAATGGTCTTAGTTTACACAATATTAAACTTTATTGCTGTTTCTTCGCTGGAGGAGCAAATTGACATTAAAACAGGAATAAATCCCGTCGTTTAATGATCATCAAATCGACAAGACGCGGACGGAATATTATTATAATTACACGTCATATAATAAAACGCTTCGTTCGACGGTTTTTATTAAACTGTAGGTAAGTACTAAAAAATATATGTCATTGCATATAAAAATACTGCGAGTTGGATAAGAATATTCGTGGGTTGCTAGGTTTTATTGCTTTTCAATAAATGAGCATAAAATTTAATGACCCAGAACTGTTGTGATTTGTCATTTCATTCCCCTTTGTTTTATCCCCGTTTTGTTGTCGTGTATTGGAACGACATTACTTAAATTCTTTATGAGAACGCGGCTTACAGACGTTGTTTTTCATGTTACCTGTTCGACTGTTCGTCTTTAACTATCAGCTTTTATTGATACTCTCATAAGTGTTTTGATTTTATGCCTCGTGTGCTTGAGAAACCTGAATACGAACAAATAATCCGTTAAGGCTAATATTATTTCTTCGTTTTATGAGGCTTTCATAGGATTGTATTATTGGTAAAGTACCTTATAAAATTTGACTTGGAAATACTTAATGTGTGCTCAGTCTTACTGATTCGTATAGCCATAGTCAAAATAGGGTTAACAACCCTCAACATAAAACTTGTAATAGAGGGTTGAACTGAAACACTGCGGAAATTACAATAAAATTGTCGAAAATTGCCGATACGCTTATGTTTAATTAACCTTTCCCTTACTGTGCTGAAAAAATCCGCCCGCTCCGGTGCTGTGTAATCACTACACAAGCAGAAATGTTCGATTTAAAAGCTGAAAAAAAATGAATATTTATAGCAAATCGCTATATTTCATTATAGTTGAAGTCAAAAATGATAATATTTGATATTTAATTGCTGAAAACATGAAAAAAACATCGGTAGCTCAAAGAAACGATGCTCATACAACATGCGAGGAGACCACCCCGAATGAATGGGACCACCCTACTCCCGAAATACGAACTGGAAGTGATAAACGGCAAACGTCAAACGTGATAGTGAACTATTTTTCATATAAGTGATATTAAATATTATAAATATTATCGTGAACTATTATCATATAAGTATATTAAAATAAATAAAAAGTGAGCATTTAAAAATAACAAAAATACGGACACAAACACAAACATTTAGTTACAGGTGCAACAATACAATTGTTCATAAATTGTAATTGCAAAATCGGAAGTATATAAAAGTAAAATTCGCCACTTCGCATAAGAGAACAGTAGCAGCGTGGGTTAATGCGCGGTCTAGTTAATTCGCCGGACGCTATCAACCCGAGTTCGATCCTCACACCGGCGAAAACTAATATTTGAATTCTTTTTTATTAAATAATAAAAAACCTACACCATCTATTTATAGAAAGAAGAACTAAATATCGAGAAGAACACTTTTGGATAAAAATAAAATAAATAGATAAATAAATAAATAACTTCTCTACGCTAATAAACAACAGATGGCAGTAAATACTCAAATTTAATAAAAAAAAATATAACTTACCGCTATCGTCCAGCAGAGGGCAATAGGTGTATCAAAAACCAATCTCCAATACGAATCAGCATTTAAAAAAAAAAAAAAAAAAAACGTAAAACAAACACAAGTCCTCAAAATGAATTGCCAAACCTGTTCTGAGCCTACCCTTTCAGACGAGTCCATTTTTGTATGTACGCTGTGCAAGGGAACATATCATTTACTATGCGGTGGGGTAGCTGAGAGCTCCTACCGTCGCCTCAGCAAGGAGCGACGCACACAGTTAAAATGCACCCAATGCTTATGTGCTGTGCCCACTATCAAAGCAAGTGGTAGTGCCCTTGTGGACACTGAACTACTTTCTAAGTTGCTCGAACAAAATACTCAAATTCTCGCCACCTTGGCGTCTATGAGCAAACAGTATGAGGACATCTTACATCGAGTCCACGATCTAGAGGACACAAACAGTAAACTTGAAAAAAGGAACTCTGACCTTGAAATGAGAATTGACGTCCTAGAAAACCAAATGGAGCAAATTGACAGGCAAAACAAGTCAAAAAATGTAGAAATTAGGGGGATCCCCGAAATAAATGGGGAAAACTTAAATAACTACATTTTTAACATTAAAAAAATAACCAACTCGAATAACGAATCCAATAACATAGATGCAGCTTACCGTATTAACCAAAAGCCCAAAAAAGATCAACCCAGGCCAATCGTAGTAAAATTCAAAACCAGCATCGAACGTGATGATTTCCTGAGAGACATTAAAAACTACAACAAACAAGCCCCGAATCGTGAGGACAAACTTAACACCATCCTCATCGGAATAGCAGGACCAAGTTCCCAAATTTACATCTCGGAACACCTGACCTTTCGCGCAAAACATCTGTGGTTTCTCGCGAGAAAAGCTACACACGAAAACTGGTATAAATTCGCCTGGACAAAGGGAGGACAAGTATTTGTCCGCAAAGATAACGGGACACCTGCTATTATTATTAACGATACAAACAAAAACATTTTGTCTCCCTCAATCAATAATTAATAAACCAAGCTCGTTTGGGTATACTCATATAACTTACTTTCATATGTTTATATTTTATCACATAAATCTCTATGTTAATACTCCCTACTATATATTTACAGAATTTTCGTTTAGATATACTCGTATAACTAACTTTCATATGTTTATATTTTTTCACGTAAATCTCTATGTAAAACACAGAATCAAGGAGTATATGCTGTGTCTTAACATGCTCATGCTTAATGTACTTTATGTGCTCATATTATATATTCGCAGCAATTATATATATACTCTGTATACTTATGATTATGTTATATTTACTTTATATGCTTATGTAAAATGTTCGCAACAACCAAATCCTTATATCTCTTGTATACTTTATATGCTTATGTTTTCATTTCATATTCTTCATATGCTTGTGTTTTATAATCTTTATAAGCTCATGTTTTACTTTCTTTATATGCTTATATTTTATATTCTTTATATGCTTAGGTCTTGTATTCGTAACAACAATATGTACACTTTTTATACCTATTCTTATGCTACATATACTTTATATGCTTATGTTAAATATTCGCAGCAACTAAACCCTTATTTCACTTGTATACCTTATATGCTGATGCTTATGTTTTATATTCTTTATAAGCTAATGTTTTATTTTCTTTATGTGATTATGTCTTATATTATAACACCCACAAGCTGCCCTATCGAGAGACCTTCTACAATTAACTATGGCGTCTAAATACATAGATAATGACAGTGATGTTCTATTCAACATAGATACCCTTAACATTCTCGATGCTTCAAAAGTAATCACGCATTTCGAGGGCAATTTTTGGTTGAAAATACTCAACCAAAACATCAGAAGTGTCACCAAAAACTTCGACAACTTACTAGTAGCCTTAGAACAAATTAAAATAAATTTTGATATTATCATTCTCACCGAATGCTGGATTAATGACGATTTTATTGCGCCCAGCATACAAGGTTACGATGTTTTCACATCAAAGACACATAAAAACCGTAGTGATGGAGTGATAGTATATACAAAAAATTCTATTTTTGGATCAATGATTCCCGCTGCAATACTAGATGCAAACAGTGTGACCATACAATGTCGTGATTCTGTTGTCATAATTGCCATCTATCGGTCTCCATCACATACTAACATATCACAATTCCTAAACTCATTGAACGAAAATCTTCAGAGGCATAATACATTCACAAACTGTATCATAGCTGGAGACCTGAATATTAATATAATTGGAGATAGGCACCACCAAGCTGACGACTATGAATGTCTTCTTGTAAGTTACGGTCTCCGATCTGCTGTCAATTTACCTACAAGAGTCACGCCTACATCTCAGTCCTGTTTAGACCATATTTATGTCAGGACTAAATTAAGTATCTCTGCAGCTATAATAAATACGACAGTAACTGACCACTTCTCTACAATGATTACCCTTTCGAAGAAAAATAGTGACAAGAGAGACAATCAACAAAATACAGTGCAACTAAAATACACAGATTATGAAGCTATTAGATCATCTCTCGATTCCATATCCTGGGAAAATGTTTTAAATGAAACAGATGTGAACACCGCGATGATGAATTTTACTGAAAAAATAAATATGAGTGTTATAAAATACACAACCTTTAAAAAATTGGTTCATAAAAACAAAAAAATTAAACCCTGGATCAATGAAAACTTAGTTAAATGTTTGCATAAGCGAGATAAACTGCACAGACAGTCTTCAAACTCACCGAATAATATTAAGCTCCAAAATTATTACAAAAAATATAGGAATATCTGCCGATCAATTGTGAAACAAACAAAAGAAGAATATTACAGACGAAAAATTGAAAAAAACAAAGATGACCCGAAAGTATTATGGAACGCAGTAAAGGAAATTAACAATGTAAATAAGAAGCCAGCAGCCAAATTCCAACAAATAGAAGTTAAGGATACAGTAATAACTGATCAGACTGATATTGCCAACACATTAAATAATTACTTTGCAGACATTGGACAAACACTAGCCCAAACACTACTAAATAAAACGAACACTGACGAAGATACACTTGCTGATAAATATACTAATAATGCACACGATAACAATACATTTAGAGTAAAAACTTTCCAAACTAAAGACATAATACATCACATAAATAAACTGAGAAATGATTGTGCGACTGGACCCGACGAACTTGACACTAAACTAATAAAAGAAATAAAACACCAAATAGCCCTTCCCTTCACCTACATCTGTAATCTGAGTACTGCTAGAGGTATATTTCCCAGCCATTTTAAAAGTGCAAACATAGTACCTATTTACAAATCCGGAGATAAAAAGAATCCCTCTAACTATAGGCCTATATCACTTTTAAATGTTCTCACAAAAGTACTCGAAAATCTAATGAAAATCCAACTGGTAGACTACTTAGACAAACATAAAATTTTATCAGAAAATCAGTATGGTTTTCGAAAGAATATGGGAGTACAGGATGCAATATTAAAAGTGACCGAAACTATTATAAATAATGTTGACCAAAAAAAAAGCTGCATTGCGGTTTTTCTTGATCTAAGTAAAGCTTTTGATACAGTATCCCATAAAATCCTCCTTAAAAAATTAGATAACATAGGTATTAAAAATTCTGCATATAACTGGTTCAAATCATATATAACTGAACGCAGTCATGCACTAAAATTAGGCAACGTAACAAGCCAAAACAGATACATAACCTACGGAGTTCCCCAAGGAAGTACATTAGGACCCATCCTGTTTTTACTTTATATAAATTGCCTGTGTCAGTTAGACATTAGCGGTGAAGTTATTTGCTTTGCGGATGATACTGTTCTTGTTTTCACTTCTGACTCCTGGACAAATGTATATAAAAAAGCTGCTGAAGGAATCAACCGGATTAAAAATTGGCTAGACAATAACCTGCTAACACTAAACATAGACAAAACAAAGTACATGACATTTAGTATAGATCCCAGACGACAACCAAGACTCGATGAAAACTTAACCATACACGACTGCACATCTAAAAAAAACTGCCAATGCAACCCACTAGCGCGGACTCAGACAATCAAATACTTAGGCATTTACATTGACAACTATTTCAGGTGGACAGAACAAATAAATAAAACAGCGGGTAAAGTCAGAAAACTTATATATCTTTTTAAAAACATTCGAAACATAATGCCAATGAAGACTTTAAAAACTATATACTACGCGTTAGGCCAATCGGTTATCACCCACGGTATGATTGGTTGGGGTGGTGCTGCTAAGACTATCATGGACCCTCTCGTCAAAGCGCAAAAAGCCTTAATTAAAGTTATCACAAAAAAACCTTATAGATTCTCTACAATACAGTTATTTAAGGACTTCGCAGTACTGAACATACAGCAATTGTACATCAAAATTATATCTATACATTACCAAAAAGACAAGCTTAACCAACATACTGTACAACACAACTACTGTACAAGACATAGACATCAACACATGACTCCGAAGATAAATACCACCTATGGACAAAGACATTACCGTAATCTGGCTCCAAAACTTTCAAATTTAATTGAAAAAGACATTAAAGACATTCACCTGATAAAAAGCGTAAATCTAAAACACAAAATACATACATGGATTGTAAACAAGGGCATTATATACTGCGGACATATGATAACTTCTTCAATATAATAGCTACTTGTATTAAATTTTATCTCTCTTTTTTTTCAAATAATTTAAGTTCTTTATATCATCTCTTCTCCATTTTTTCTTTTCTTTTCTATTTCTCTTTTTAATTTTCATTTTATGTTTATTTTTCAAAGTTCTATTTATTAATTAATAATTTATTTTATTCTTTCTTTTGAAAATTATATAAAAAATATTAAATCACTGCCACCTCGGAACAGGCTCAGCCTAGTGAGGTGGCATATACCTAAAAGAATGTACATAACATGTATTTTTTGGTTAATAAATAATTAAAAAAAAAATAATTAAAAAAAAAAAGAATGCCGAGTGGCGACTGGCGGCGGGTCCGCGTCGTCCGCGGGGGAAACCGAAGGAACAAACACGATTGACGACTGACCAGTAACCACACGGTTCTCTTTCTCGCGCTTACTTATATCAAAGTAGGTGAGAGTGAGACGTGCATAGTGTCGCACTAGCCGCACGCTTCACGCATTTGTACGTCTTACCCGCATCGCTGATCGTATTGCCAGACGTTTGATTGTATTGGTGAATTTATTTTCGATTCTTACAAAATACCTCTGATGTGCCCGAAAGGTACTGATTATTATTTTTTTAAATTTTTTATTTAATGGTTAAATGTATTGCGGAGGATTACCTAAAATCTGAACCCAGAATTTTCCATATTTACGGAGATATTAAAGGTGCAAGAAGCAATGTGTAGTAGATACACATCGCAGGCAAGGGAGGGTTAATCATTATTTTCGAATACCTGACCAACATTTATTTAACCCATAAGTAACGTAAGACATTACATTTTGACCGTATTTTCAGAGCATTGCAGGCAGAAAGGTTGTGACAGCGCGGAAAGATAATTTCTGGAAACAATAAGAATTTCACTTTGAATCTCCTCTCCCAACTTGCGCAAAACATATTGATTTCGGCAGCCATTCTATTCAGCCTCAATATAATATATACCTTAGTATTTTACTTATTGTACATAAATTAAATACCTACGATCAATCTGCTTTTGAAGTTGACAACAAACAACCATCAATTTATTGGCAATCTATAATATAAAAATTAATGTCTGTTTGTTTGTTTGTTCGTACCTTATGCGCGGCCATACCGTTTATTCGATTGCGACGAAACTTTTGGAAAATAATGTGCGCATACCCGAGATGGTTATAGGATAGTGAGCTCTGGCGTTATGAAATTATTTCCTATATAATTCATACGATTGCGATTAAAATTTCATCCAAATGCTATTCATTTTTTTGAATTGTTGTGAACTTGCCCGTGAATACTTCTATATCTATACTGGTGAGCTCTGGCACGCGAGTTGTTGGAAAAATTTGTGTATTTTATGGAGTTAGGCGGCAGGGTAAAAAGGCTGGGGGGGGTATGCGGGAAGTTCCGTTGGGGAATTAAGGAGGGGGCTTCGCGGGAGGGAGGACGATGTAGAGGGAAGGCGAAGAAGGTGGAAGCGGAGTGCGTGAGGGGGGAAGGGGGGGTTCGCGAGAAAGGGGAGAGCCGGAGAGGGGAGAGAGAACGCGGGAAGGGGAAACGGAAACGCGGGAGGGGAAGGGGGCGCGGTAGGGGAAGAGAAAGAGGAGTCGGAAGGGGAACGTGGACGAATAGGAAATGACACGAAGGGAGAAATAAATTGATATTTAATTAGCATTTCAACGCATGCCGGGTATCAGCTATTCGCAAATAATAAACTAATATGAAAAAGACAGGTCAGTGGTTGAATGGGCATCACGTTTGGGTCTCACCCAGGCGTTTCATGTTCGATTCCTCGGCTGGCTAAGTCCTCCATCACAACACAAGCAACATCTTCCGCTTAGTGTGGTGGTAGTAGGATATTTTCAAATATTGTTGGGTTATTCGTAACCCGGAAATGTTTGTCTTTAAAAAAAAAAAAAAATTACAAAAAAAAATTCTTCACTGTGATTCACAAACCCATCAAATTAGCGTCTACTTAGATACTCAACACAAAACAACACCACTTCGCTTTCTTTATTTCCAGATCCCAGAAGAAAAATCATCAATGATTTGTGTGAAAGCTCTGTCTGGTGAGACGTGAGAATCGCCGCTTTTATTATACAGTGCTCAGGCTGATGAGGGCCTGAGCATTTCCGCCGTAAACAGGAAACGTGATGTCTCCACTGCCTTTTCCTCGCCTTTTCTCCTTATTCATGCCTTAAGCACAGAGGACGTCAGGCTTTTTTCCTGCTCTCTAGTCTTCCACTACCTCTTGCCTTGCAATTACCGAAAACTTTATAACTCAATGAATGAAATCGTTGAATTCGTGGATTTAAGCAGATTTGTGTAAACAGAACGAAAAGTAAATCAGCTGAGAGGACAAATAATTCAATAAGATTGTAAGAAGAAAGAACAAGTGTTTTAAGGAAATTTTTAAAATACGATAGATAAGTTATTTATTAGTCAAATTTTATTTATGAACATATTTTTAGAAATAATATTCATTTTATGTGAATAAATATTATTTTACGTGAATACCGCACAATAGAGTGTATTTATTATTTTATTTCATTTTAGTTACAATTTGTCACATTATAATTGCAATTGTCTGGACAAGGGGACTATGGAACCCCCGATTGGATTTAAATGTGAGGCCGAAGGGAGTGAAAGATGAAGGAATTGTGAGAGAAAGAGACAAATGTTTTGAAGTTCACACAATTCACATCTTATCACTAAACAAGAGCAAAATTATTTCAAGCAATTTTTGTTTTGTTTTTGAAGATTGCGCTTTCACCAGAGCGTTACTGAGAATAACTATCAGTCCGTACCATTATTTGCTAATGCTAGATTTGAACCTGTAACCTCTGACTGAAGTGGAGTGAAGGATCTTAACCACTCGCCCACGGAGATCTTCAAAATATGTTTTTTTTTATTTTTTCTCATAATTTAATCGAAATTTATATAATTAAATATAATACCATTGCATCGATAGTTGTTCTCTCGAAATTCATAGATTTATCCTTCTACTCTGTTAGGCAATTTTTATTTCCCCTCTCCCATAATGTAAAATAATATTAGTTTACTTCTTTGGAAGGGAATGATCCAACGACCTCATTATTGTAGAGAAAATTCTCTCTATTCGATATCCATGAATAGGGGGTTGTCCCCCATTCCACATAACTCATACTAACAAGTAAGGTCCTTATATTTTATTGTTTTCTGAAGATTCCTTCATAACGAGTGCCGGAATAAATAATAAAAGTGTCGTAATTGGGGTTTTATAATATATTTATTTATTTTGTAAATACTGGTACCACCTTCGGCGGTTCTTGCTCCTTTAGAATGGTTTATACATATCTTACTTAAAATCAAATTCCTACTTTTAGCACACCAGTGATTCCGTGCATGAGTCTCACCTGCCAGAAACTGTGGGATTATGTCATTACCACTGTTGGAGAATGTTCTGAAGATTATAGTAATTGGTCATTCAAAGTGGTAACTAATCACGGATAAATGCTATTTCAATGAGATTTTCCTACATAACCATTCAGAGAATCTACTACTTTGGACCTAAGTAAAAATGTACAACATTTGGATGCGTGTGAAAAAACCTGTTGAAGTTTTTGAATCCGATGGTATCTTTTGGCCCTAACTGGGATTCTTTTACCACTCTGCCACGGAAGTCTAGGTCGTAAAGATTGCTATATTCCAAAAGATAATGAATTGATGGAAGTGGAACGACATCATCAATGAGACTAAAGCTCTCAAACATTTATATATCTCTACCTATAAACATTTCAAATTCTGTCTGGATTTTGATCTGACTTTCTTTTATCTTTTGAAGAATAATAATACATCTGTGCTTTCGTTGTTCAAAATCAATATATGTACCAATTGGTATATATATTTATTTTGGTATACCAATAATATATCCATATAGTACTATAGTGAAAGTAGCAAATACTTTAATTGCCCTGGCGAAAGACCACCATTTGGAATCGAAATGTTGTTGCTTCAAATGCGATTAGCCGCGATTAGTGATCAGATCTGAATAAATTTTCCCAACATTTCCTCTTCCTACAATCTTCCCCTTGTCTTTCCTTCAGTATTACAATATCCACCAATTTGGAAAAAATTAAAGCGATCAGGGCTGTTAAGCCATCGCACGTCGCTATAAAGAATGAAGATTTCTCTTAGAGATAACATTTTATTGTATAGAGATTTATATGTATGTATTATATATACGACCAAGTATTATCATGTATCGATGTTATGTGCGAGTATGTATAAAATACTACATTTTTAGTAATTTGATGACCCACCTGCATATTGCTGATGCGCTGTAGCCTGGGCCAGTAGCGACGCGAACAGCTGCGGATCCATCCTCGGAGTCTCATCTTCAGAGCTGCTGCCTCTCCAGTCCCTCCGTCTCATGCTGCCCACGCTGCCTCCGCCCTGCGAGCCCGCCCTGGAGCGCCGCCCTGCGCCCCCGCCCCCGCCCCTAGCCGCCTCGGGGCCATCCATCGCGGCTAGTGGTCAATACTGGTGGCTCATGGAGCTAGAAGATGACTGGATATCTGGAACAAATAATATTTTTTTAATCATTGGAGACAATATTGAGACGACTGTTAAACGAAAGTGTGAAACATAAAAGACACAAAAAGATTCAGTCACATCTAGGAATTGCACCTAGGACCTTCCTTCCTTGCTGAGGGAAGTGCTCTGACCACTGAGCTAATTCGACCATATCAACTTACATATTTTTGAACTGTTTCGTACTTCAACTGAGAGCTACCAAAATTAACTTCATTTTCTTACCGCATGTTTATTTAGTTTGCTATTTTTTTTTTAAATATGCATACCGCACAAGAGTCCTAACTGCTCCCGTCTGGAGCCAGTGAGACTATTGCATCTCCAATTGGGGTATGTTGTGAGGCTCAAGATAGTGGGGAGGAGAAGGAGATGGGGAAGAGGAGGGTGAGCAAGAACCTGGCTATTCAGATCTGGTCACCACACACGGCTAAAGACATTTTAAGCAACGTTTTAATTCTGAATGTGGTCTTACACCAGGGCGATAATGAGAGTATCTTACACTCTGAAATGTGCCCTTATCATTGATTATCTTCACATGTGGTCAAAATTTAGATCTCTTTTCATTTATATAATCTACAGTGTGAATGATATTATATAAATAATGACTCTTGGCGTTGCATTAAAAAAAAGAGTTAATTTTCTCAGGTAGGTACATTTATTATAGAAACCACAACAAAACTCACACCGGTAAGCAAGACCAAGTGTCGTATAAGTGTGGTTCATTATTTGTTTACTTTTCCTGTGTTCGCCCTCTAAACGGGTTTCTTTGCGCTCTCAATGCGCAAACTTAGGACTAGAGGAGGGTAGAAATGAACGGCAGGGGAGAGTGGAGGGACTGTTTTAAATCCAGGACGAAAGACTTACGGAAACTATGCTTATATTTAAATTACGTTGTCGAATTTTAAGTTCACATGCATGAATGCGTTTATCAATTATGTTTATATTTTTTGTTTTCTGTGTCCCACATATGAATGCCAATTGTTCTCAACTGTCTGGAGCCAGAGAATCTATGGAGTCCCAGTTGGGGTAGGTACCTACATTGTGAGGCTGAATTATGTAGTAGTTAGAAAACGGAATATTAAAGTTTTTTAACTATCATAAATATGCATTTTTTTAATTATTTTTTTTTAACGGGAATTTTTAAAATAACGGAAAAAAATGGTTTCATAAATTCTTTCAAATATCCCTTAAGTTTCTCGATATGAGCGTAAAATACTGTATTTTGACACTTCAACACAATCCCCCTTACTTATAATCGTAGTATAACCAATACGCGTCTTATTACGTCGTAACAGTGAAAACTTGACTTATTATCACTGGGCATCTATGGTTACAACAGGTTTAAGGCCAACTTTACAAAACCAAAGATGACTCGGCGGATACAGCAATTATAAGTAAATGGGGGGGACTTTGTGGGACACAAAAATAAATTGTTAAATTAAATATCATTGAAATGGTAGGTGCACCATGAAAATTGATAAAAACTCCACTTTTTAACATGTTTTTACCTTATTCAGAGCGGAATAATTTATTATATTACAACAAAAAAACCTACAAAAATACATACAATTGAAGTAGGTACCCATTCGAAATTAACAAATAAAAACAAATAACACTGTTTAAACTGTTTAAACTATCAAATCTTGTGCCCCATGTTCATAAATGTACTGAATCTTTCATATTTAAATGATCTAATCGTGGGGTTGGGTACATTTGAGCAGTGGAGAGGGGAGAGCGGGGCGTATCGGGCACGCGGGGCAATTGCTAGGCCGCTATCCTCCAGATTAGTGTTCCGACACGTAGTTGCCCCGCAACGTCACTACAATGGAAATTGTCTCGGTGTACCGTGCCGATTGCACTACGAAATAGCTTTGCAAAATGGTACCCCGCCTGAAAAGGCTACCCTCTAGGTATATTATTATCTTCGATACCGTTTTCTTTCCTAATGTTACACTTTACAATGTCTGTTTACAAAAAATGTGGTTATTTTGACAGCAGGTTAATGTAAAGAATTCAAAATAAAACATGTTGAAAAAAAGACTCTTCACAAAGATTATTTACAAACGGCTATTGTTCCCAATCTTACTTATTAACTGTTGGGCTGAAATTTTGGTTAAACACTCCTCAATTGCATAAATACGCTCTTCCCAACGTCACTTAGCTGATCGTAGGCTCAGATTGATCGATCGAAAAATTGGAAACAACGGCCGTAAGAGTTGATCTTACTAACTCCAAACTACGGTTAAGTCAAATTTATTTTTTTACGATAAATTATTTAAAATGTATTATTTTGTTATAATAGTTTTTCGTTGTTGTAAGTAAACTGAAAAGAAGTGTTTTTTTTTTAATACGATCACGTTTTGTAAACAAACCCAGGACCTTTGCCTTACCAATGTCGGTTTTCTAGATGTGACCGTATCCATTCCTGATTTTTCTGTTTCAAATTTTCGATTGATTGTCGCCTATATTGATTTTTCTTATTTATTTATAAACTTTGCATATTTAGGAAGAGGTGCGCCTCTGGCTAATTGCGTTCTGTTTAGTAGGTGTGTAGTTACGTAAAGTAGTTCCGAAATGTAACCTAAGTTTTAAAATTCAAAATAAATGAAAAAAATGACAGTTCTGTTGTGGGTTACAAAAATGTATTTTGAAAACTTTTGATTATTGTGAAAAATTAGATTTCCGTTATAATCATTGTCAGTTTGATATGATATTTCATATCATAAATCTTCCCCACTCTACCCGCAATTCAAAATTCAGGTGTTCCATTCGAATTATGAATTCCGGATATTTAAAACTCCCCTTATCAAATAATAATATGGGAATTCCGCGTGCTTACAGGCCTTGATCTCCGAATTTACAACAAATTTACTGTGAAAGGCGATTTATGGATTTTATCACAGGTATCTTTAAACCAATCTTTTAGGGGAACGTTTTGCTTTGGAATTAGAATTTGCGATGATTGTGTGCAATGTAATGCAATTTATCTATAGCTCAGTAATGATATCCAAATACAAAACAAAATTAAACCACGAATAAATACAATTTTTTTTAAATACTCGTATTGGAAACAATTTATTTTTATTTTAGTATGACAGCCTGGTGAAAACATCCAGAATCGAAATATTGCGCATTGCTTTTGTCGAGTTTGGTGACCAGATCTGAATAGCCAGGTACTTCGCCGCCTCCCTCTTCCCATCTCAAATCCCACTCCAGTCAATACACTTCATAACCCTGATACCCATAATACCATTGATTTCAGGTGTAACAATACGTAATATTTATCTGCTTTTACCCAATTTAATAGGAGAGTAAACGTAAGTAGTAGTTCAATTTGGGAGGCGGGGATGGGTACAGCCGCCCCGGGAATCATTTAATAGCTAACCAACACCTCTGCCATAGGTCGCTCCAAGCAGTTCGCTACGTTTGGTGATTTAGCAAGAATGACCGGATTCATGTGATGTGGTTTGCCTTGGCGACTGATGCATTTGCCCACCTGCTGCGTTATATGCCGGATCGAAGAAGCTGGTTGAAGGAAAGATTTTCACATCTCCAGCCGGACTCTTGACCTATCGCCTTGCACCATATTGGGAGGGATGAATTCGTACGCCCGTCACCCATGGACGCATTGACCCCCAAATTCTTACCCACGCCACATACCCTTTTCCTTCCAAGAACATTTTCTCCTTCCTTAAAAAGTGACAAAGGTCCTGAGGAATTTTTGTTCTTAGGGTTTCCTATAATGAGCTAATGTTAAAAAAATATAAGGTATTTATTAAGTTATTCCAAGTGTGTTTTTTAACTAATGAATGTAGTATACGTTTGCAATCGCATAATAACATTATTAAATTAAATAAAAAAAAATATATAAAAATAAAAATAAATAAAAAACAACATTAAGAACCAAAGGTAAATGTAGATGTGTATATATACATACCTATATTTATATCTTTGAAGAGGTGTGACATTCACTTGTTTCTCTGCAGGTGTCAAAGATTATTTTTTAGAAAAAAACTTTCGACGAGATTTTGACAAGAATCGCATCTATTATATTTTGTTGTCGCATTGAGCGCTGCGTCGAAAGGTTTTTAAATTACGTATTTTATGACGAATATATTAAAAAATAATCAACGTTAAAATAATTAATCTATGCGCTCTATCACTGCACAGAAATCAAAACCTAACAATGAGTCAGGGATGATACATTATTATTTTTTTATAAATTATGAAAATAACGCAGAGAAGATAATATTGCATTCCTAATGAATGAATTCCTTGCGTAAATACAAAAAGAAATATGCGATATCCAGAAAAAAATATAAGAAGTATTTTTTAAAATGCTTGGCCATAAATCATCTCAATTAAATTTGCCTCTCGACAAATAGGCAATCTTCTCGTAGGAGTGTTTGGGTACCTATCTACACTGATGAATTACCATCAGGGCGGAAAGTATGTTGCGCGTTGAAAATTCATTTATACCTTTTTTATTCCGTGATTTATTGGCCTGATAATTCTCATTCAGATGGGCTCATGTTTGAAACCATGAATGCCAGAAGCTTTTTAGATGGATTAGAAGGTTTCATAGAATGTGAAAGAATGTAGAGATTGAGAACAATTATTAGAAGAGTGCTGGGCCCCTCAAAAAGAATACCAAATATGTGTTGGATATGGATTATTGTTTTTGACCATGCAAGAAAATGTTTTCTTGTAGACCAAATAGAAACAGGATAGCTGGGCTTCTCAAAAAGAATACCAAATATGTGTTGGGTTTGGATAAATGTTTTTGACCATGCAAGAAAATATTTTCTTGTGGACCAAATAGAAACAGAATTGCTGGGGCCCTCAAAAAGAATACCAAATATGTGTTGGATTTGGATAATTATTTTTGACCATGCAAGAAAATGTTTTCTTGTGGACCAAATAGAAACAGGATTGCTGGGCCCTTCAAAAAGAATACCAAATATGTGTTGGATTTGGATAAATGTTTTTGACCACGCAAGAAAATGTTTTCTTGTGGACCAAATAGAAACAGCATTGCTGGGTCCCCTCAAAATCAATAGCAAATATGTGTTGGATTTGGATAATTGTTTTTGACCATGCATAAAAATGTTTTCTTGTGAACCAAATAGAAACAGAATTGCTGGGCCTCTCAAAAAGAATTGCAAATATGTGTTAGATTTGGATTATTCTTTTTGACCATGCAAGAAAATGTTTTCTTGTGGACCAAATAGAAACAGAATTGCTGGGGCCCTCAAAAAGAATACCAAATATGTGTTGGATTTGGATAATTGTTTTTGACCATGCAAGAAAATGTTTTCTTGTGGACCAAATAGAAACAGGATTGCTGGGCCCTTCAAAAAGAATACCAAATATGTGTTGGATTTGGATAAATGTTTTTGACCACGCAAGAAAATGTTTTCTTGTGGACCAAATAGAAACAGCATTGCTGGGTCCCCTCAAAAAGAATACCAAACATGTGTTGGATTTGGATAATTGTTTTTGACCATGCATAAAAATGTTTTCTTGTGAACCAAATAGAAACAGAATTGCTGGGCCTCTCAAAAAGAATTGCAAATATGTGTTAGATTTGGATTATTGTTTTTGACCATGCAAGAAAATGTTTTCTTGTGGACCAAATAGAAACAGAATTGCTGGGGCCCTCAAAAAGAATACCAAATATGTGTTGGATTTGGATAATTGTTTTTGACCATGCAAGAAAATGTTTTCTTGTGGACCAAATAGAAACAGGATTGCTGGGCCCTTCAAAAAGAATACCAAATATGTGTTGGATTTGGATAAATGTTTTTGACCACGCAAGAAAATGTTTTCTTGTGGGCCAAATAGAAACAGCATTGCTGGGTCCCCTCAAAAAGAATACCAAACATGTGTTGGATTTGGATAATTGTTTTTGACCATGCATAAAAATGTTTTCTTGTGAACCAAATAGAAACAGAATTGCTGGGCCTCTCAAAAAGAATTGCAAATATGTGTTAGATTTGGATTATTGTTTTTGACCATGCAAGAAAATGTTTTCTTGTGGACCAAATAGAAACAGGATTGCTGGGCCCCTCAAAAAGAATACCAAACATGTCTTGGATTTGAATAATTGTTTTTGACCATGCAAGAAAATGTTTTCTTGTGAACCAAACAGAAACAGGATAGCTGGGCTTCTCAAAAAGAATACCAAATATGTGTTGGGTTTGGATAAATGTTTTTGACCATGCAAGAAAATATTTTCTTGTGGACCAAATAGAAACAGAATTGCTGGGGCCCTCAAAAAGAATACCAAATATGTGTTGGATTTGGATAATTGTTTTTGACCATGCAAGAAAATGTTTTCTTGTGGACCAAATAGAAACAGGATTGCTGGGCCCTTCAAAAAGAATACCAAATATGTGTTGGATTTGGATAAATGTTTTTGACCACGCAAGAAAATGTTTTCTTGTGGACCAAATAGAAACAGCATTGCTGGGTCCCCTCAAAATCAATAGCAAATATGTGTTGGATTTGGATAATTGTTTTTGACCATGCAAGAAAATGTTGTCTAGTGAACTACGTAGAACCACGAACTATTCTGATTATTTAGTAATTTATTTATTATTTATTTATCCCCTAGCGGATTTTTACATTAAAATTGTACAATAAATTATAGTATTTAAGTATATCATGGTAAATAATATAGTTGCACGGTGAAAAATTAAATCAATAATATTTTGATAATAAGACTTGACATAAAATAAAGTGTTATGTATAAAAAGTATAATGTATATATGGTATATGAATAAAATTATGTGTTTATGTTGAAAACAGTAAATATATGGTGTATTTGTAAGGTATTGAATATTAAAATAGAATTATTTTTAAAAATACAAAAAAAATTAACAAAAGTTAATATCATAAATATATCCTTATTGAGGTTCTCATTTAAAAGTATCTTTACTACGATTTTGCTTGGCAGGTACATTCGTGCAAATTAGTTTTAACAATTCAGGGCTGTCAATTAAAGATTTATTATTTTTCGATAAAAATAAAACATCAATTAACACTCTTCTATCAGATAATTAAAAAAGTTTTGTTTCGGTGCGTAAGTTTTCGCAAGATTCGTCAAAAAAATTGAAAAATCAAAACTAGAATGTCTCTGCCGAGCAGGAGATGTAGCAAGTTGGGAGGTAACTAGTCAACAAAACAAAGAGGCTTCTCTATAATAAGCCTGGTAGACTATGCGGAATTATGGAGCCTCACTGAAGTAACAGCAATGAATGACAGCGCTTCTCTGCGCATATGGAAGAATGGAAGGTACTCTTAACTCTTAATATCGTCCATCGTCGCGGTGATGGACCGGCAATCAGAATCGAAACGGCACCCCAAATTTCACACAACACCAAAATTCAACACCCTAAATTTAATCTTCCTCGTCTCCTTCCCCTCCACACTACCTTTGGCCACACAACGTACCCAAATTGAGAATTCCATAGTCACAATGATATCAGACAGTTGGGAGCAGTTGCAATTGTGCAATAAAATGTAGAACTCGAGGCGTTTCCCAATGACAACCAATTAGCGTTTATATTATAGTCGATGGTTATGATGATATTACATATATACTTAGATACAGATATCAGGAAGTAATAGTAACATCTTGTAGAAAAATATGTGTGCGCTGTCACGTAAATATCCATGGAAAAACTATATAAATACATCGGTTTTATATCCACATGCACGTTTACGTTTCAGAAATAAGTATTTTCACATGATTTTACTGTCCGCAGTAGCGCACGTGTTAAAAGCTATGAAAAGCATAATTCAACCGGTTCGTTTCCAAAAATGAAATCATATTTCAACATTTTATTAAATAGCCAGCACGATGAGCTTTGTTTTCCGCTTGTTTTAGCGAGTATCAAAAAAATAATTGAATCCCGTTCCTTCCTGCCTTCAGTTTTCAGCAGACTTCCCCGCCGCAAAAAACTCTCCCGGTCTGTCCGCTTAATTATTTTGTTACAGACCATATCCGTTTCCTGTCCTCCCCCCTTCCGCTGCACTTCAACCCCCAACCCTACTCCTGCCACAACCCCCAACCCCCCCAACCCTTGCCCCCTAGCGGCTGCCTCCAGAAGCGTAAGCTCTTTCACATCACGTGCTCGTAAACATTTCATTATCCATATTATTTACTCGCCTATCTCTCATTGGTGCATATTTTCCCGGAAGGTCGTGATATATGTACGAACTAATAAACCCTTAAAATTATGCGTGTGAGCCTATTTAGGGACGTGTGTGGATGCTTCCGTAAACAAGTGACAAAGACTCACATGAATAATTAAATAAGTAAGTGAGGTACACAATATTTTGAATGAATCATTTAGATTTTGTTACAATTCCGTACATAGACGTTGTTGGCAGCTCAGTTATCAACAAGAAATAGCTCATACAAAACGATGGTATCTACTTGTGAAAAAATGCTTGCAACTATCATCGCTAAAATGTGCCTGCCTACTGTTAACTTGTGTGTGCGTAAATGGGTACCTTTGTGCAAATAATAGGATGCCACAAACAACTACGTGAATGGAAAAAATAGAGAAAAGATTCATTTTCTATCTCCGTCTCCCATTTCCGCCCGACAGGAAGCGGAAATGTGTTAAATGTTGAAATTCTGTTCATAAAACGGTTGAATAATGCTTCCGTTTCGTGAAAACCGTTTTTTGAAAATGTCAGCATACTTTTTTTGCGGACCTTCATAGGTATTATTTTTGTTTGTTATGGTTAGTAGTAAAAATACTTTTCTCGTCAGTAGAAATACGTTTCTCTATAAAAGAAAGTAATATTAAAAGTATTTTTAAAATAAATAACGAGGGATATCCCTAAACTGTGTTTTGCATTAGCAGTTCCTAGAGTTTTTTTAGATTTAGAAAGAAATGCAATTAATAATTTATTTACCAAATAATTCATTTATCGGGAAAAAATAAGTGTAGGTACTTATATCTCTGCCAATATTGCCTTCTCAACGATTAAAAGGAAAACTATATGTGTGAATTTATATGCCTAAAGCTATAAGATTGTTTTGCTCATTTATGTACCTACGTAAGTTATTGAATATTTTTATATTAAGTCCTTTCTTAGTAAACACTACTCGTATTTTGTGTGCTTGCAATATATAGTCCAGAACACGAATTTTTACTTACTCATTTTCTGGAATTCTTCTCCGAATATTTTTTATTGTACATTTTAGAATAAATGCGTAAGACATATATTTCAATCAAGTATACCTACTAATCTCAATAATCAAACGAATACTTTCATTCTCCTAAGATCTTCTACAGGCACTTCAAATTAGTTCACGTCCCTTTGTTCTGAATAACATCGAGCTTTGTACTGCTTCGAGCTGTGACAAAATAAATTACAATTAGCTTATTTTTAAATAATGACAATCGCTTACATAAATCCCTGAAACACTTATGAAAAAGTAGAGCGCTGGGGATGATTGAGCAGTTTAATTCTGGAGATTCAGATCAAAGTTTAAATTCTAAATTGAACGCAGAGATCTCCAATTGTGCGTGCATTGGGATGAAATAAATTCTTCCAAGTCCAATCGAAGGATGAAATAGCTAAAAGGAGAACTTTGTAAATTTTTTTGTATTTCTTGGGCTTTTAAATTTGCTAGTGACTGACACGTCGTGTCGAAACCAGTAGCAGATAAATAAAAAAAATATTTAACAAATGTACGTACATATAAAATAAAACTCTTCAAAACAAAAAAACTATGTAATATTTTACATCCGTTATATTTATTTTACGCACCATATTTTCAGGTCCGGGTTTAGTTTTTCCCATAGGAAAAAAAATATATTTTATATTTATATTTATATTTATTTTCATTTTTCCTATAGTTTTATTAATTGGCAATACTAATTAATTATAATACATGCCTTCCATAGAACTAATACTTTGATCGATAAAATTATCAATATTCTGAAAGTGTCTCACATTTAAATGAGGGTTAATATAGAAGGTGAACAGACTGGTGGCATTTTTGATAAATAATTCGAGCTTTCAATATGTATGACCTCTTATTATTTTTTTTATATATAACAATTACCTGTCAAGTATTGAATGAAAAACTCATCGCGAATCCTATATTGAAAAAATATACTTACGGTTTTACAAATCGCTTGCTGAGGGTTGGTTTGTACTATGTCCGCAAAACTCGTATTGAGAAAACGAGGTTTGAAGTTTAAGAAAAATCTATTTTTGTTTCCTTTACTTCAAACTAATTGTTATAAATAATTATATAAATTAGAAGGGTTAATCTACCCTAACTAAAGGATAAAAATAATTGGATGAATTTTTATTTGAATAAAAGCATAATCAATAACGTAAAACGAGCATTTTTTAAACAAAATAGAAAAAAATGAATGTTGGTTTGTACCACGACAATATTTAATGTTAGTTTATACTATATCCATACTCGGGCGGATACAGACCAAACCAATAGTAATTTCATCTTATATCACATCAAATAATAATAATTTAACGTTCACATACATAAGGTTTTAATAAATAATAATAAAATAAAAAAAATTAAAATTCTTCAATAGAAATTATAAAATTTATTTTGGTCGTATGAATAAATAAAATGTATGTAGTAATCAAACATTAGTAATTTTTACATATACGTACATAAGGTTTTAATAAATAATAGTAAAAAATTAGTATTGACCAATGGACATAGTGGCCTCCAATCCTCCTTTTTTTGTTGTAATTACTATGTATATAGAACCAAAAGTGATGTTCAAAATGTAAGTTCCCGCTGAAATTTTGTTTTTTTTTTGTATGTGGATAAAGTAGATAAAAATGTGATTAATATTACTGCATTCACAGTATTAAAAAAATAAAAAAATATAAACCAACCCTCAGCGAGCGAAATATCGACAACTTTAGTATTTCATTAAAGTTCATTTGACAACTACTAACGACTTAAAACGCATTGTTATGGGGTAACAGTAAGTTTGATCTAATTCCGATGAAGAAGAAAATTAATTACTAAATTTAATGTTTTTTTAAATCCTTTCCACTACTAGGCCGTTGATACGACAATTAACTAAACTTCCTTCTGGAACCTTCTTATAGGTTCATCCCTTATTTTTTTTGAAATGATATTATGGTAAGTTAAAGATCACTATGAATAAAAAAGAGGACGCAAAATAAATGGTTTTAGTATTTAATGCGTTATAAATCTTTAATAAACATGAATCCGAAAAAGTATATGTACATTATACTTAACTTTATGATAAAATTATTGCAACATTTTGGATAATACGTTTTCACGTGGTTGTCCTCTACTGTTAAATAACCTAAAGAATAAAGCAGTAGCGAACTCAAACACTCCGAAATTGCAAACTAATGACCTGAAAAAATCGTAAGGCGACTCGGTTTTCCGATAATTGGAAAATGTCCCGAATGCCCCCCTTTATTCAAAACTCTATCTCAAACGTTTATAAGGCGACGGATTGGAATTGATCAATTAGACGCTCTTAGATAAGGGAGGCTTATTGATTTGCTGCTGTTCTCAGTTTCCGCTTTAGCTCCTGAGTGTTCGGCTAAGTCTTCATTTTTTTATATTTATCATACAGAAGAAACTCACTGACTGTAACCTAAAATTTTATTGCACTTCTAGATTATTTGGCTAATGATAAACGTACGAACAAATTGGCTCGGGAGAAAGAGGCTAGTTTTTCTCAGCACCTACCATATATTCTACCAGATGAATGTATGGCATACCTACAATAATTACGTTGTCGTATGTAATAATGATATACATATGATTCAAACATTTAATAATGCATGCCCTTACCTAACAATTCGAATATCTGAATTATAATGATATCTAGAGCTTTCGAAATTAAATCAACAACGAATAGTGCATCTTAAAAAATTGTTCATTACCTCAGTTGATTTCATAGTTTGAAGTATGACAGTTCGTTGCAGGATCGTGACACAAAAAAACTGACTTTATCGCAGAGGGTAGGTAACTTTAATAAAATAACACAATATTGGCTTAAGGCTAAGGAGGTTGTTTGCGTGGCTTAGAAAATAAGTTTAACTTGTATAATATAATAATAAAACAGGATGGCTTTACCTGACACCTCTGTTTATTAATATGATTGAAAGCGTTCTGGTTTCGCTTTGACTCAAGCTTTAACATGGCTTATTTCTAACTTTATGTAACTTATTTTAAAGTAGAATATAATAAGCTCTGATGAAGCTTTGTCAAAGCAAAATGCGGTGGGCAACAACGAAATTAATGAATATTAGTGTACAACAAAGTTACAGCTTTTCATTTCATTGGTAGTAATATTGCTTCACCTGGGTTCGTACGTTTGCATATACATAGTTGTGTCGCTACTCATTGCTCGCCGGTTGTTGCACAAATATCCGATGTTCCACTAACAATTTTCAAAGTTTCCAATTTAGGTACTGGCTCTTTCCTTTTTTGTGTAATTAACTATTAAATATAGTTAGTTAGTTGATAGAGATATTGAAAGAAGGGTAAATGCAGGTAACTACATTAACAAGTACATAAATGATTAGATGTAAATAGGTGGGGTATTGGGAGGGGTGATTTTGGGGGAGGGGGTGAACAGTGGGAGGAGTCAATCTCATATGGAAACATAGTCAAAAAGGGGAGATTTGCAGGGTGCTATTACTTTGTTAACTAAATTATTATTATTTTTTTTTTTGTTTATTTCTTAAGTTTCTAAAACGCACAAGTTTAAGTATGAATTTATGTTTAAATTTGTTTTTTCCGTATTGAAGATATGGCTACGTAAGTAAGTAAAATAGTACATAGGAAATAAAACTTTTCATAACAAAATGTCTAGACATTGTTACATAGTTAATGCCGAAGAAATACAAAAATTACAATTCTTTAATGATGGATTCAAAATAGGATTTGGAAGTTTAAATCATTCAGTTAAGCTATAACATATAAATAATAATGATAATAAAGCCAACTTTTTTTTGTTTTCCATGGAAGAGTATTGACATCAAAAACAAAAACAAAAACAGAAATGATTAGATTAGATTAGATTAGATTTAAATTGGGAGGGGTGATTTTGGGGGAGGGGGTGAACAGTGGGAGGAGTCAATCTCATATGGAAACATATCCGATGTTCCACTAACAATTTTCAAAGTTTCCAATTTAGGTACTGGCTCTTTCCTTTTTTGTGTAATTAACTATTAAATATAGTTAGTTAGTTGATAGAGATATTGAAAGAAGGGTAAATGCAGGTAACTACATTAATGGAGGACTGAATGCCGTTGGCGCTAACAAAAAGCTGTCCAAAGAAGCGAAGCTAGCAGTCCACAATGGAGTTCTTGTACCTACCTTGATGTATGGCAGTGAGGCATGGAATTGGCAGAGGAAGGATGAAAGTAGACTGAATGCTGTTGAAATAAGATCCCTGAGGCGTATGTGTGGTAAAACCATGTATGATTGTGTGAGAAATGTGGAGACTCGAAAAGAATGCAAGGCTGATGTAAGCGTAATGAGTAAAATTAAGAAAGGAACCCTCAGATGGTTTGGGCGTGTAGAGGGAATGAACGAAGAAAAGAGCGTAAGGAGAATATATGCTGCAAGTGTGAATGGTTTAAGAAGTAGGGGACGTCCGAGGAAGACATGTCAAGATCAAGTGAATCCGATACTTGAGTCGGGCCATGTCAAGAGTCAGAAAAATAGAAGAGTATGTATGAGACGATGTATGAAAGTGAATGAGGCAAAGAGTGTGTGCCAAGACCGAGGTGTTTGGCGGTCCGTCCTCTCTGCCTACCCCTGCGGGGAAACGGCGTGATGGTTAGTAAGTTAGTTAGTTAACTATTAAATATAGTAGGTACACACTATGCTGTACGGGCAGAAGTATCTAAGAAAGTCAATAGACTGTACACACTGTACAGTACTGTACACAACAGGTTAAGAAGAGACTATCGGCAACCGTTCAAACTATTTTATTGTCCTATCTTCTCACTCTTTTATGCCGTCTTTTCATACCAGACGTCGCGTCAGTTGCACGGTCGTTAAACGCCTTATCGCAGGGGGTAACGATGGTTATATGCTTATAGCTAAGGATGCGGAGTTCGTATAAGGATCCATTTGAATGAAGCACTTTATTATTTAAAAGATTAACCTTATTAAACTCCCACAAATTGTGAAAACGCGTGAGGTTAACATTAACTATAATATTTTCATAAATGCAAAACATTGATTCTATGAAAATTAAATATCAATACGAGAATTTTGATATTGACACTCCACTTCGTCCTCAGGAATGCATCGCCATTGATTCTGAAGGGAGGCTCGGTTGAACAATGAGCCGCCGGATATCCGATTTTTCTTTCCGCATATCCGCTCAGCCTCCCCGGGAGCCTCTGCGAACACGCACGACTTCCGTCACTGGCGGCGCGGTATGAAATGTTTCCAAATAATCCTCAATTTTTTAAGAAGACTCGATATTTTGTAGACATATATTGCAGCTTTGAGGGTTTAATAAAGCTCCTAGTTATGGTTTGTTATTTAAAACAACCACTTACCTATAAAGACGAACCCACTTAACAATTAATAATAATTGAATCTGACATTTCAATCATAAGATAAGGGGCTTAGAAAAGTCCATTCAGCTGACAAAATGTACAATCATAATATTCATCAACACAAAACATGCATCAATAATTATCCAATTATTTTATTTTCTATGTACTATGTTACTGTCGACTTACTTACCGGTGTCGACACGTAAGCGTTAAACAAGTACAGAAATGATTAGATGTAAGTAGGTGGGGATTTTGGGAGAGGGGGTGAACAGTAGGAGTCAATCTCATATGGAAACATGGTCAAAAGGGGGAGATTTGCAGGGTGCTATTATTTTGTTAACTAAATTATTAAATTATTATTTTTTGATTATTTCTTAATTTTCTAAAGCGCACAAGTTTAAGTATGAATTTATGTTTAAATTTTTTTTTTCCGTTTTGAAGCTATGGCTACGATAAATAAGTAAAATAGTACATAGAAAATAAACTTTTCATAACAAAATGTCTAGATGTTGTTACATAGTTAATGCCGAAGGAATACAAAAATTACAATTCTTTAATGATGGATTCAAAATAGTATTAGGAAGTTTATATCATTCAGTGAAGCTATAACATATAAATAATAATGATAATAAAGCCAACTTTTTTTACAATTTGCAGTATATATATAAGGAGTCTTAAATTGCGTATTTTTCATTGTATATACTCAAAAATAGCTAGGTACATATTTCCTAGGCACTTACAAAATATAAAAAAGTTTAAAGGCGTCAATAAAATCATTCATGTTTTGCATTTTCGAAACCCCATTGAATTAAAATTCCCTTTTGAAATTCCTACCCTTACTTATATGTACAGCCATGCCGGCCTCCGTGGTCGAAGGCTAAGCCTCCTGACTCGTAATCCGAAGGTCGCGGGATCGAATCCCGGCGTGCGTAAATAAATTTTATTTGATTAATTTGTGTTATTGCACAAATAATTAATTAAAAATAATATATAGTATATTTGAGGCAGGATCCAGTATGGTAGAGACTCTCAGTTTCGCCCTGGTGTAAGAGCTTGATTCAGAATTGATACGTTGCTTGAAATAGCTTTAGCTGTGTTTACCAGATCTTAATAGTCAGGTACTTCCCCACCTTCACCTTCCCTCTTTTTACCCTCCCCACGATTATTCAAGTACCTACTACCTTCAGCCTCACAACATACCTCTGTTAGGGACGCCATAGACTCACTGGCTCTAGACGAAAGCAGTTGGAACTCATGTGCGGTATTCAGAAAAATCATATAAAATGCTTCATGCAACACAGTGGTTTTACAAACATTTAATCAAATTTTAATTGAATGACTTCTGGAGTCTTCGATGCTCAACATTTAATAAACAATACATTATCTACCTAAGCTTCACAAAGTAAGTTTTCTTTTATCTGATTTAAGCTCTAAAATATGTTATCCGTCGAACGAGAAAATATTATTATATTATTGAAGAAGAAGATAACAATAATAATCTAAATTAAAATATGAAAATCAACAAGACACAGAAATATAATAAAACATAATGGTCGCAACTGGGACTCGAACCCAGATCTCACGTCTTACCGGAACGGCGCTCTATCGATTCAGCCATTTACCATTCGGTAAGACGTGAGATCTGGGTTCGAGTCCCAGTTGCGACCATCATGTTTTATTATTTTTTTGTGGCTTGTTCATTTTCATTTTTTAATTTAGATTATTATCGTTATCTTCTTCTTGAATGATATATTACATTGATGGGAATAACCTTCAAAAGTTAAAAATACAGTTTTTCTTATAAAAAAAATAATACTTATATTTACTTAGAAAATAAACTTCATTAAACGTATAGGTAACATCATTTTGTAATGTTTTGTTTTCCATTTAAAAAACCAAGAAAAATCTGTTTTGCGAACAAAACGGTCTTAAACGTGGTGAATGGACATAATTTTTGTTTTTGTTTTTGTTTTTGATGTCAATACTCTTACATGGAAAACAAAAAGAAAAAACTGCCCGAACACGAGTAAAATATAAATTCGGTTGCATTACGTTTTACAGAAACAACCAAACTCTCCTATGTAGGTGTATATATAAATGTTAGAGAGTGGAAAAAATAAAAGGAAAATAACTCTTGATTATAAATAGTATTATTTCTCAATGTTACCAGGTTATAACGAAACCTGATCAAAAAAACCTTAACAATTATTATCCCACGCCTTCTGATTTATCGTATTGTCATAAAATCAGAACACGAATCGCAAACACGCTAACATTTTAGCACGTCAAAAACCTTTAGTTTAAGTATAATAATAATTGAAGAATCGTGTTTCACATCATGTTTCGGATATTTTTCTTGTCCGTCACGAACGCAGCCCTTAGTAGAGCGTAGAACCTTAAGCCCAGTTTAGAAATGCCTGTAAAACTTGACAGTTGACCGTAGTCTTCGTAAAAAGATGTTTAATTAAAAATAAACTGTTTATTATATTAAATTGTCATTCAGTTTATTTACTTTAAATTATTATTTAAAGTTTTTAAAGCCATGCTTAACCATACAAACTTAAGGAGCAAGTTTAGTATTATAAATTATAATCTATTTTATTTAAAACTTTTTTTTAACGCAAACGGTGTGCACCACCAATTTTAAGGAAAACATAATTAAAAATGCAATGACGTCCTCCGTGGTCGATTGATAAGGCTCTAGACTCCCATTCCGAAGGCCGCGGGTTCAAACCCGGCGTGTGCAAATAAATTTTATTTGATTGATTTCTGATATTTGTCAATTATTTGCTTATTTGCAGCACGTTCACCATTGACTCACTGGCTCCAGATTTGAGAGCATTTGGGACTTGTGTGCGGTATTCACATAAAAAATTTAAACAAGGTAGTATTTGGTACCTTTTAATTTTTATTTTCTAAATATTATGAGAAAGAATTGATGAAATTGCATTTATGTATACACATTCGAAATGAAATTTCTTGCCTCAAGGAAAAAAAAACATGTACGTCAATCGAAATTAGGAGCAATAATCCGGCGCTAATAAATTGAGCTTTCAAGCATGGCGTGTTTCCATAAATACACTGCAAACTACCTAAACAACTTGAATGTTATTTCAAAGCCTTTATTTAAAAATGCCATTAGTTATTATTGATTGCAATTAGCTTTCAGCGACATTAATTACCTATATTTTTTTGTATAGGGCACCTCAAATTACGTCTACAATGTATTTGTGTATTTGTAAAATCAATTACAATGGTACCATACGCAAATTATATGTATACCCAATCAAAAAATATATTAAGGGGGTTTCTCACCAACCTCCCAATAGCTTATCTACCCTAATAATGAATATTTTCGATTTACGATTTACGGTTTATTTATTTATTAAGTTGGAGTTTATAATTCGGTACTCGAACCTACGAATTGTGGCTATATATTGGATAAGTTGGCCGAGTTTTCTAACCACTGCGAGTATTTTATTTATATTTTTAATAATATTCGTTATTAGGGTAGATAAGCTAACGGTAGGATGGTGAGAAACCCCCTAAGAAGCATGTTACCATTGTCTTCCTTATTTTTCATTTACTATTTAAAATGTAAAACCGAATTTCATAAATGTTAATAAGACACACATAAGAATTTCAAACACATCCAATGAAAAAACTGTACAGCAAACAAGAATCGTAATGTGTTCACGTGATGTTTATTCGAAAGCTCTGGTGTTTATTTCGCATTCACCCGAAACGTAAATCAGACTACCCCTGCCATCTAGCGACAAGAGTTAAAACTTTTTAGGGGATGTTCCGCGGTATCTTTGTTCCCGTACAGTTTACAGAATTCTGCGTCTTCGCTAGATAACAAGCTTTTTACTATGAAAATTATTTTACTTCAAATTTACTGACGCCGGGGATCGCATTATATTTTATAATAATAAAGTTAGTACCCACTGGAGAGACACAGAGAATTATAAAAAATCGCCTTCAGTTCTCTCCACTTTTGAAAATTAATTTTGAATATTTCCCGCCCACAAAATCATTACCCTACATTTTTGTATGGAAAAATATAAAAAAAATTATAGTGCTATATAGCCAATGAATTCATATATTTTAATAACTCTTCCATATTTTAAAAATTGATAGAAAAAAATGTTAAAAATCTTTAACTTTATAAATGCGCGAAATTTGTGCTTTAGTGGTCTAAAGATTTTTTAATATCTATATTGAATATTGTTCTACGTTTTTTTAATGTTTTCTATGGCCTGTTTGATAATCACAGATACAAATATGTACTAGAAAATCAATTTTGTATATGTGTTCAACAAATCAAAAGTTTGGTTCGTTTGTAGAACTGAAGCTTTCCAACTGAAGTTCATAAATAAACCAATAACTGAAGTTCATTCCAGAAGAATTCAAAGACAATCGATAGGCCATAGACGGTCTATTTGATAGAATAAATTGCTGGCCATGAAAATGTTTCAAATAAATGTATTACAAATGGTGCTAAAATCGGTCCATTTTTGGACCGAAAGCAATCCTAGAAAAATTAGAGTGGTCCAAATTTGGACCGAAATCGCTCCAGTAGTGAAGGTTTTTTATTATTATTGTAGAAAGTAATCACTTTGTGGTTTGACATATTTAATAAAAATAAAACACTTATTTTGTGTAAAACCACGAGTTTTCATTAATTTATTTTACCGACCGGTTTAGCTTTGCTCAAGCCTCATCAAGGTACAGAATTAATTTGTACCTACTGCCTACCCGTTTTAGGGGGTTTCTCATCATCCTCCCAATAGCTTATCTACCGTAATAGCGAATATTATTCAAAATAAAAATAAAATACTCGCGTGGTTAGAAAACTCGGCCAACTTATCCAGTATATAGCCACTATTCATCGGTTCAAGTACCGAATTATAAACTCCAACTTAATAAATAAATAAACCGTAAATCGTAAATCGAAAATATTCGTTATTAGTGTAGATAAGCTATTGGAAGGACGGTGAGAAACCCCCTTACATAATGAAACTCAGATGTTCTGAAAACTGAATTTGACAATAGTTATGACTCAAATACTTATTTAGAACGAAGTAAAAAAAGTGTTTTCGGTCGATAGGAAATAATAAATTATTGAAATAATAAAAATCATATTAGGTTCTTAAATATTTTTTTTAATGCGTAAATGACAATGTTCTTAGAGTGCATAATATTATACGGCGTGGATTTCTCACCATCCTTCTAATAGCTTATCCATAATTTAAAGTTTATTTTCGATTTACGATTTACGATTTATTTATCTATTGACTCAGAGTTTATTATTCGATACTCGAACCTATGAATAGTGCCTAAATATTTGATAATTTGGCCGAGTTTTCTAACTATTGCATGTATTTTATTTTTAATAATATTCGTAATAGTATGGATAAGCTATTGGGAGGATGGTGAGAAACCCCTGTAATAATGGGCAGTATGTTTGACCAAAAGGTGGATAAAAGATCATACCTTCGGTAAAACTCACATTCCAAACGATATAAATTTGTGATACAACAATCTTTTGATGCATAGGAAACCAATAATTTATTCAACCCCATAACGGTCAAAGTACCAAAGCCCACGTTCACATTCACACCCTAACTTCTAAAGCTAAAGCAATGTTGTTATTTATTCTACGGAGTTTATTCAAAATAAATATCAAAAATGGTAAAATCTTTTGCAATGGTCTAAGTCAGCTAACTAACGGCCTCGGTGGTCGAAGGTAAAGGCTCTCGACTAGCAATCCGAAAGTAGCCGGGTTCAAATCCCGGCGTGCGCAAGTAAATAAAGTTTATTTGATTGATTTGCGTTATTAGTTGTTACACAAACTAATAATTTTTTTTTTTTTTTAAAGAGAACCCTTACAAGAGTCCCAACTGCTCCCTTCTCCAGTGAGACTATGGCATCCCCAATTGGAGTATGTTGTGAGGGTGAAGGTAAGTAGGGAAGGGAAGGAGATGGGGAAGAGGAAGGTGGGAAAGTACCTGGCTATTCAGATCTAGTCACTAAACACGGCTAAAGCCATTATTAAGCAACGTTTCAATGCTGAATGGTAATCTTACACCAGGGCGATACTGAGAGTATCTTCCACTCTCAATCATAAATAATATAAGGTATATTTGCAGCACAATCCAGAGTAGAAGGTACTCTCAGTATCGCCCTGGTGTAAGACCATCATTCAGAATTAAAACGTTGCTAAAAATGGCTTAAGCCGGGTTTTGTAACCAGACCTGAAGAGCCAAATACTTCCCACCTTCATCTTCTCCATCTCCTTCCCCTCTTCAATACCTTCAGCCTCACAGCATACCCCAATTGAGGATGCCGTAGTCTCACTGGCTCCAGATGGTTGGAAGCAGTTGGGACTCTTGTGCGGTATTCAATTTTTTTTTAAATGCATACATAATTTCATTTAGGGGTTATTTCAACATCCTTTTAATGTGCAATACGTGGAAAAACTTGGCTAACTTATACGATATATAGACACTATTCATAGGTTTGAGTAGCGAACAGTAATCTCGGAATTTAAAAATAAATAAATCGGATATCTAAAATATAAGTTATCCGATGGATAAGGTATCAAGAGGAAGGTGAAATACCCTATATCTTACGTTTTTTCAAAAAAGAATCCAACCGTAAAAAAAATTTATGTTTCAAAAACATTTTGAAAGCCTAGATCTTAGCAGAACTTCCAAAGGCTTTAAGGGGGCATTTTACCTCCTCTTTAGATATAAATTAGCTATTATATTCCTGTTTTTTTTTTACATTTCCACTTTAGCTGTAAACTTTAAGGAAAGTTATTTTGGTCGTAGTACGCTGGATAATGTTAACTGCACCAATTTATTCAAGGACCAGTCAAAAATATCCTTTGACGTTGATTCGTCAAGAGTTCTTCAAGAAATTTGTTTAGTGTGTGGTACCTAAAAAAAAATAACGTATTTTTAAAACCTTTTGTAAAATATTCTAAAGCGCGGTTGGCGAACATGCTTTAAAAATATATTACTAAGCACACAATGCGGTTAGTTTATTCAAATTCAACATTCCAGTTACTTAAAGTAGGTTACTTAGGTACAGTTAAATAATTTTATAGATGCCCTTGTCTGAACAGTTGTGCACAAAAACTATTTAACTTATGTAGTGTTTGCCTTATCCACAGGTATTGGGGCTATTCAAGAATAATAGGTCCTCGTTTTTTTTTTTAGCATTCTTTTTTTACATATTTCAACATTAAGTCCCGTTAAACTGATTTATATCATAATATTTTAATTAATGAAGATAATATTAGCGAAAGTCAATCGAAAATCCGAAATAGAAAAATCAGAAAAAGATACGGATACATCTGAGACTTGAACCCAGGACCTCTGGCAATCCGGGCCAACGCGCTATCCACTGCGCCAACGTATCCCTATCCGATTCGGTCATTTTAACTGTATCATACTTCGACAGAGTACCACCAACATTATTTTTCATTTTTTCTTAATGCATATTTTTATTGGCTGCTATCTTTATGTATGATTGCAAGATTCGACTCGAACTAAATGCCCTCCAGATAGTGTCAGGATAAATTTTATCACTTTTATTAATATGCGACATCTATTGACTTTATCTGCAAGTCTAGGACGAAATATTTTTTATTTTTATTTTTAACATATTAACTTAAAGAGTTAAACCTCAAATTATAATATTTTAATTAATGAAGATAATATTAGCATTAATAATATTATTAGATGTATCCGTATCTTTTTCTGATTTTTCTGTTTCGGATTTTCGATTGACTTTCGTTAATATTATTAAAATATTATAATTTGAGGTTTAACTCTTTAAGTTAATATGTTAAAAATAAAAATAAAAAAATTGATTTATATCAGTTTGTCAACGGGTTCTTTTAACAATTACTTTTTAGAAAATTGTATTGGGGCTATTCAAGAATAATAGGTCCTCGTTTTTTTTTTTTAACATTTTTTTTTACATTTTTCAACATTAAGTCCCGTTAAACTGATTTATATCAGTTGGTCAACGGGTTATTTTAACAATTACTTTTTAGAAAATTTAAACAGGTACATAAAATATACACATTATATATACATACATCCACATATTTTTACATATATAAAATAAAGAGCAGAGGAAAAATGAAAGAAAGAAAAAGAAAAAAGATTGTAATAATGGAAAAAACATTAAAAGCGAAAATTAGAAAAACGGAGGTTAGGACAAAAAAATTCTTTCATATAACCATTTTTTAGCATACATTTCCTTCTGAAAGTCAATTCACAGCTTTTTATTGAATTGGGTAACGTGTTGTAAATTATGGGAACGAGGTATTCTAGAGTTCTTTGACCGTATTTATTTACTTTCTCATACATACTCTTTTTAACCCTTGAGGAATTAATGAAATTGATAAAAAAAAACGAAATTGATGAATGTCGCGTCGTTATGCACCCAATACCTATGGACATTTGTGAAGTAAGAGGGAAAAATGGACGGGTGTACCAAACTAGATTGAAAAACTTTTTTGTAACTTTCGATACTATCGGTGTGCAGAAATGAATTCAAACGTTTCCTCTTTAAAGTGATTTGCCTGTAACTCTCGGTTATCGACTACTAGAATCATTGAAATATACACAACCTTTGAATCCTTCCAGATATACTGCGGGGTAATGAAGAGACGTAGCGTGCACAGCTTTGAAATATTAATTCCCTGAAAATGATTTCACCCTGTTACAAAACGGGAATAGTACTTCGGGAGGTAATAGAACTAAAGAGAGAAAGTGTGGTCTCCGTTCTAACAAATTTACTTTTGCAGAATAATTTGTTAGTTTGTCATTAACTTTACTATGAGCGTAACATGTTCCCTTTACAGTTAAAATTAAATATTATGTTGGTTTCACAGTATCTCGACTAAAGAAAAATGCTTTCATTTTTATCATTGCATCTACGCTGGCATCATAATGATACAATATGGGTGACTTGTTGAGCTGTTTCGGGGAATATTCATAACGTGCCATTAATTTTTTTTATTTTTTATTGAAATCATAGTTATAATAAATAAATCAACAAACAAGCCCCGCTAAGCCAATTGAATTGGCTTGTCAGCAGGTGCTTATAATTTAGTAACATATACATAATTTACATCTTATATCAACAGATAACATTTTTTCTTACTTTTTTCATACACAATATAATTTTTTTTTCCGATAGCCAATTTTTCACCATATATTTAACCTTATTCATAGAATTACATTGTTTTATAGTGTCAGGTAATAAATTAAATATCTTCGGTATGTTGTATTCAAACGTTCTCTGTCCGTACTTATTATTAAATTTCGGAACTATTAACCTGTCGTTGAGCGTGAATCTAGTGCTGTATTTATGTTCTAATTTCTCTTTATGCTGCGGGGTAAATATATGCTGAATTATTACTTTGTGCCACAGTATAGCCTTTACAGGTAAAATTTTGGCACTCTGAAACAACAACGGTGTATAATGTCTCTGTTTGAAAATATTAGGGACAACTAATAATTTTACAATTGCATTTTGTACCACTTGGACTTGTTTCAGATTGGTTATAGTAGTATTTCCCCAATTGTTAATCCATATCTTATATATAACTGCTCCCGTCTGGAGCCAGTGAGACTATGGCATCCTTAATTGGGGTATGTTGTAAGGCAGAAGATAGTGGGAAGGGGGAGGAGATGGGGAAGAGGTAGAGAGAAGGTGGGAAAATACCTGGCTATTCAGATCTGGTCACCAAACACGGCTTAAGCCATTTCAAGCAATATTTCAATTCTGATTGGTGGTCTTACACCAGGGCGATACTGAGAGTATATTCCACTCCGGAACACGACGCAAATATACTATTTGTTATTTTTAATTAATTAATTGTGAAGTTACACAAATTATTCAATTAAAAATTATTGGCGCACGCTGGGTTCGAACCCGCGACCTTCGGGATGGGAGTCGAGACCCTTACCTCCCGACCATACTGGGCGCCGATACTGCATAGTATAAGATGAAATTCATTGTAAAGTAGTGCATTCATAGGTATTCGTGCCAATTGTGAAAGATTTATTATTAATCTTTTTGGGTTAATTGGCAATCAGGGCAGGTATTGCCAATTAGAACCCCTTCTTTTAATATTAAAAAATATTTTTTAATGTAAATTATGCAAAAAATATCAGAATATAATATTACGTTCTACGATACGAAAACTAACTTTGTAGTGATAAAGTTCTGAACCAGAGTACCTAGTTTTGTATTCAGAATATTTGATCACCCATTATTTTAAGATACAAAAATAATAGCTTATAAATTTCTTAGCGTCTTTTACCAACACTACTGTTAAATATAAAAAACTAAAATTATTAGTTTTTATAATATGCTTCTTGGGTATCGATGTATTTATATAACTGAAATCTGAGATATTTCAGCTGTAAATGGTGGCAGAATTTGGCCTATTCTCATCCTTTATATAACCTTAACCCAAGATCTTACCGGGAATGCGTGAATCCTCACAAAAGGGCAGGAATTCAATTATTGATGTTGTATTGAATGAATAATAAGTTTCAGAGTGTTCGATGCGTGTTCTAGATATTATGTATTTATAAACAGAGGTGGGTAGATTGTAGGAAACCCATCGTACCAATGGCGTGAAGTAATAATATATATTTCCAACAGGTTCAAGATTCATACTGAAAAAATACGCGAAATAACTTTTTAATTTATATTTCGCTACGTTTACTCCACACAAGGAGCTCGAGAAAAATAATTTCATTCATGGCCTATAGTCTTTGAGGATGCTTTGTAGAAGTTCATTTGATAAAAATATTTAGGGCGCGTTTGGCGTGTTTCCGACTATGCACAAAGGGATCAATGACGATAGTTCCTCGGAAGTTATTCCAACAAGGACTGCATTCCCACCGGAATCATTATATACAGTTTTTTTCCAAATCGCTAGATCATTTTTTTCACCAAAAATCCACCATCAAATCGAAATGTTTGTTGACACGAAGTTAGCGTTTAATGACAAGATCGGAACAGCTGGTTCTTCCCAACTTTCAATTTCTCTGCTCTCCTCTTTCAGCCTCACTACCTTCCTCTATTTGCTAATATAAGTCGCACCAGCCGAAGCAGTTTTGACTTATGTGCAAAATTACAAGTGTATAAGTGTAGAGAAAACTAATAAATGTCCTTGGACTCTCTCTGTGATTAATTTTCTAATCATTTGCAATTGGATAAGATAGTACTACTCCACCTTCCTCTTTTCCCATCTCCTCCCCACCCCACTACCTTCAGCCTCATAACATTCTACATTAGGGTATGCCATAGACTAGTTCCAGGCTATTGGGAGCAGTTGGGTCTCTTCTACGGTAATGACATAAAAAATGTTATTTTAATTTACTTTAATTTTTCTGATGTTTAAAAATGTTTTTTTATCGTATTATTTATTTAAATACATCCCACCCGACAAACCGTCATCATGTTGAATAGAAAAAAAAACTGCTTCACAAAAACTTAAATAGTAGATACTAAAAAAAAAATTTTTTATCACTAATTCGTGGAATAATTCAATTAAAAATGTATTATATTTATGAAATCAGTAGAGAGTTTTTTAATGTATTTTCTCTTCTTGGATATTATTTGTACCTTAAAATTTGCTCATGTACCTTTTAAATACTAGATCAGATGACTGTCCGCCTACCTAAGTAACAAGGACTAAAATAAAAATATATTGAATCAAAATCAAAATTTTACAAAAACGTATGATAAAAATTTAAGTCACGCAGGTATAATAGTTAGTAACCGTGATCAAATTTGGGAAGAAGAAGAGCGGTACTAGCATTAATTTGGTACTTAAAAATAATGAAAATGAAAAAATTTTTATGGATAGATATCAATAGTTCCTGATTACTCCGTGATTATTTGGAGGTAGCACCAGCTACAGCTATGCCTAGTTTTATTTTATACTAGCTTCTGCCCGCGACTTCGTCTGCGCAGGATTGGTACTTCGAGTAGCCTATTTTGTTTTCCTATGTCCCATCTATATTTAGTCCAAAATTCTTAACGTATTTAATTAAAACATCTATAATTTATTATTGATTCGATTTAAAGTATTAAGCGAGCACGTCAAATAAATTCAAAAAATTAATTATTTTCTAAAATATAATTGTTTTGCAAAATGTAATTCTTAAATTTTGACATTTTCTATGAAAGAATAAATATTAATTGTAATACATGGAAAATAGCTAACCTTATAAAATATAGCGTATTTCTTATTCTGATGGATAAGCTAATATTTTTGTAAAGTTTCATTAAAATCCATTCAGTAGTTTTTGCGTGAAAGAGCAACAAACACACAAACATCCATACAAACTTTCGCGTTTATAATATTAGTAAGATTATGCTCAAAGATTCTTCATTACTGCGCAATAATCCAGAATGGGTTTTAACTGCTCTCAAACGTGTGGAGCCAGCTTTGATGCTTTGGAGCCAGGAATACTATGGCATTCCCAATTATTGTGTTTTGTGAGAAACAATATAGTGGGGACGGGAAGGGACGGAGTGAGGAAGGTCAGAAAGTACTAAACTATTTAGATCTGGCCACCAAACACGATTGAAGCCATTGCAAGCAACATTTAAAGTCTTACATTTAAAGGGATACAGAGAGTATCGTGCACTTTAAAATGTGCTTCAAATAGACTTTTTTTATTATTTTAAATGACTAAATTATGAAATACCTCCAGATTGCTAGTCGAGGGTATTAACCCTGGATCACGAAGTACGGAGGCCGTCGAAATAACTGTTTTCAGCACTAATTCATTTATTTAACCCATGGTTTACTGATCAGTAGCAAAAACAACATAAAACCCCATTATCTTTTAAATGTAATTATAACTCATCAAAATAGCGTATTTCGCATCTCCCTCGTATCTTTCTCATTAAAGACAATTAAATTACGTCCGTTAACCATTTTTTATTGCAATTTTTATCAAATTTTTAGCGAAAGGATATTAAAAAAGAAGCTAGAAACGGTAATTATTAGTTACACGGGTTGCTTCACTAATTGTTATTTATTTCCTTTTAATAGGTAAACTAAAAAAATGTTTTATAAACGTTTTTTTAATCATAATATCCAACGGTCTACACAAAAAGAGATTCCAGAAGGTTGAAAATTTGAATCCCACCCCAGCGCAAACATTACAAAGGATTTCTCATTTACGTAGTTAAATTTACCTAGCAGGTATTTTACTTTTTCTGGACAAGTTTGTAACGCTTATTGATATTGCTATGAATCTAACGACTCATAAACATGTTTTTAAAGAGTACGCGGCGATGATTGAGATGAATTCATATGTCCCATGACTTTTTCGTACAGCCTAGACGTCTTCTACCATTCATTTCCACATTAATCATCACATATTATAATTTTACCGTACCCACATTAGTACATATTTGTTCATAATATTTTAATTGAAGAAGATAATATTAGCGAAAAAAAAGATACGGATACATCTGGGACTCGAATCCAGGACCTTCAGATTTTCGATTTAGTTTTGCTAATATTACCTTCATTAATTAAAATATTACAATGACTTAAGTCGTGTTTGGTGACCAGACCTAAAACGTTTGCTAATATTTTTAAAAAAATATACTGATTTAGGAAATGAGATTAAAAGAATTTGGCATTTTCAGACTATAAAAATATTATCATTTATTATTTCCGCTACTGGCATTATAAATAGCTCTCTCATTAAAAATGTAGGCGTATTAGATTTAAATTTAGATACGTAGGATTTATTAGGATTATTTTTTTTAATATTTATATTGGGGTATCAGTAGGATTTATCGGTCCAATTAGGAGTTCCACCGAGCCGAACCCTCTGATATGAAAATATATGGAGTTGGTGAATTATTTTCCCATTTGGTACTCTGGTAGGTTAACATATTGTTCTTGTTTTGTTTTGTATTAATTATACTTATATAATACACTTGCATAGCGTTGATTTACTAGATAATCATAATATGTGGAAAAGTGTGTGAAAGGGTTTAGTTTTTCCTGGGGGGGAAAATTTAACCCGGAAATAAAGTATGGTGAAAGAATAAAAAAAGGTGTAACTCATTAAGTTAAAAAAAAAAAAAAAAACTATACTTATATAGTTATATCTATATATTATACTATACTTATATATTATATATATCTTCCTAGAATTCAATATTGTATACCGCATTGTAACTGTTAAAAAGACTACAATAATATATCTATGTTAATTCGACTCCGTTTATCATTCCAGTGCAGAGATAATGCGTCAAGTCTTCCTCGAGCATCCCCGACTTTTCTATCATTCACTTCTGTATGTCTTATTGCTATCATTAAAAAACATTTTATCGATTTTAATTCGACTCGTACGTACTCGTAAGTTTAAGTGTGAGAAAATCTTAATCAAAAAATAATTTATATACGAGTACCTAGTGAAATATGAAATAGATCGTTCGAGTACCTAGTGAGATATGAAACAGATCGTTCCCTCCGGACTCCCACCGGACCTAGCTGCGTCACGAGCTTGCGAGTGGCCCGGTACGTTTTTTTTTACCGAAAAGTGTCTGTAAGAGCGAACATTGATTATATTCATTTCATACGAACCTTTTGGTTATTCCGTTGTTTTTCCAAAGGAAAACGCAAATGGAGCCAAACGTTAAATTAAAGGTCACTGTTTATTTTCGTCTTCTAATCCCAATGGATTTGTGAAAGAATAGGTTAAGACATACATATTTGATAAGGAGACCTTTGGAACAAAAGACCTTCTCGTATTTTTTTTAACCACAATGCATTTTTTATGATATAAAGACGGGCTCCGTGGGGTAATGATCGCCGAATTTGACTTTGAGTTGGGATGTTACGGGTTTGTTTCCCGCCGGTGCGCATATATATTATGTTGACATGGATGTTTTAATTTCATATATAGTCCTCCACGAAAGTGGAATGATTTAAAAAAATATATTACTATGGTAACACAAACTAACATCGATTTTAGAACAAATAACTGTGGTAGAATTACTGTGGTAGATTAAAATGTGAGGTTATGATTGCTTTCCCAATCTGACAGTTTTACATTGGACAGGAAAATTGACGTAAGTAAGTTTTTATAACGTTTCAACTTAAAAGATAAAAGTGCATGTTACATCGACACAGTTTATACTTCGATGACTTCCTGGATATATGAATGTAATTCGTTTTAAAGAGATTGTGCTTGTTTAGAAGTGTAACTACTCGTTGGATAAAATAGTAATGATTTTGTACCTTTTTATCGCTGGACGAACAAAGAAATTTGGGATTTAAGAGGCGGGAATGGATACCGCCGACCCGGGAACCATTTATTGGATAACCAACACCTCTGCTATAGGTCACCCCAAGTGGTTTGCTACGTTTGGTGACTTAGCAGGGGTGCCCGGGTTCATGGGGTGAGGTTTGTCTAGGTTTTGGCCGTGGATCATCTGCACACACTGAAGCCCAGAGCATTGTCACACTGAATTGCGAATGTACACAAACTGTTTACTTTTGAAAGTACTTCGTTACCGATTTTAGGTGAAAACGTTTTTTTAATCCAATTATTGCATAAATATAATAACTGACGTGCTTCGCCAGTATATTTGAGCGTCTGTAGAGTAAGAGGGGAATGTGGGCGGGGTTTCGATACTCAAAAAACATTTTCGAAACCTTTGATACATTCGCTCGTACATACTACTAAAATAAGTGTTACAAAATAACAACAAGTTCGAAAATAAAATTTCTTTAGAATATAATATAATTTTCTCTTATATTATGTAATATAAACTCTTCTCCTTTCAGTAAGTATTACTCATTCTGAACAGGACTTCAAGTTGATGTTAAAAATTTTCACGTGGACCATTGGTGCTTTATTGAAATTTAATTTTTTATTACTTTAAACCATTTTAGTGTCATTTAGGTATAAAAATTTTAACGACTGGAGCATCCTCCATTTTTACCTACACTTACAATTAATTGTCTTGTACATTGTATTGTTTCTTACAGCATAATAAATTACAGACGTCGAAAGAATCATTGCTTGACAAATAAAATCATTTAAAAAACTAGTTCTGAAAAACTAGACGCATACCTTTCGTGTTAGAAAACCATTAATAATTCTTGAGTAGGTACTAATTTTACAACAGGTCCAAATTTTCCTAATAAAATGCTCGTAATAAGCATATTAATTTTAGAGTTACATCTTTAAAACCAGCTTGATCATCGATTATAGATTTTTATGTTAAAAATGATATAGCCGACCTGCAGGTGGTTCAAAACCGAGCTCTCAGAAATATTTATGGACTTCCATGGGACACTCATGTCAGGGACATCTATACAGTTCCCGGTATCCAATCACAATCATTCCTAAACATGAAATAACAAGCACCATCCTACAAATTACCCAACAATCAACTCACACTAACATCAAGCCACTTTACAATCAAGACACCCACAACCACAATACTCGAAATAACAATAAATCCGCGTTCCTCAAACACACACTACAAAATATGGGATAAAATATCTGAACTATATTGGCTATACACTATAAAATTCGCTTCCAGATATGTACAAAAACATGCAGCATAATAAAAAATTGCAAAGCATATTGCAAGCTTTAAAAGAATATTTTTTAACTACATTTAAAAATGAAAATATGTAATTGTCTTGTCATTTTTTGTTCCATCTTATATACTCGTATCGTTTTTTTCTATCTTTACTTGTTCGTTCTACTTAACCTGTCTTTATTTTTATTTTTATTCTGTACTGAATGTAAAATTTATATTATGATTTCAAAATACCTTTGTAAAATTGTAACTATTACCTCCTACCTATGAATTGTAAGTTCCTCCTATCCTAAAATGAGTTTTGTAACTCATCAGGATTGCTCTAGCATGAAATAAAAACAATAAAATAAAAAAAATTCTTGGGAAAAGTTGTGTTTTTGAAATTGTTAACTCTTCAAAACTACATTTCAGTTCAGCATCAATATCGATAAATCGACGTTTTCTGAAATATTATTTTCATACCATAATTTGCCATATTAACATTAATTAATATAAAATTGCTGCCCACGTTATACTTATTAGATAGAATTTAGTTTGAGAGAAAATAATTATAGGTACTCAGCATACGGAGAACTTTTTACTTACGGAAAAACTTTATTACTTGAAGCAGGCTTAAATATGTTCGCTTCGTTGCCAACAATATGTTCTAATAATTGTTGCTTCTGCTGGTATGGGGAACAAGAAAATTGATTGCCTTTATTGGAAAGACGTGAGGTACATTTTAATATCCGTTCTTGGAATAAGAAGTGGTATTAGCACATACATTTTTGAGAAATATCTTCGACTTATAACGAAGGTAGCAAAGTTAACAATAGAAATAATACGAACGTGAAAGAAGTCGGGAGTAAAAAAAAAGATTTTCCGATGAAATTCAGATATCATAAAATTTGTTGGGTATTTCACCACAACTGAGAAAGCTTTCGATTGGAGATAGTCATCAAGTAAAAATTATTATATGTTTAGCCGCCACTAAGTAACCTTCAAGTTGTATTTTTTTTTTCTTGTTTATTCCAGATCTATTGTATTGATAATACAATCCTACGATTCTAATTAGGAGGTCCATGGCTTTTGAAAGCCAAGTTTTACTTATTTATTTTTCAGTTACATTTTTGCACTTATAAAATAATTGTGTGCATGGATTGTGTACACCCACTTCTTTTTTTTGTAAATTTGTTTTTTTTATAATAATATTAATATTTGGATAATTTGTAGAACGCCGTTTTTGTTTGTTTGTTTTGTTTTATTTGCGCCGTTTCACCTCAAGGGCGCTGAAATATACTTTATATTTATTTCTTCAAACTTCGCAAAATCACTTTGTGGCGTCATTTTGAATTAAATTAAAACAAATAACTTTGTTTAAACCACTAATAGAATCACAATTACCTACATGTTTTAAAACCGATGGTTTCTTCGTCAGGGTAGTAATGACATTATACTATCATTACTACCCTGACGAAGTAACCATCGGTTTTGAAACACGTAGGTAATTGTGATTATATTAGTGGTTTAAACAAAGTTATTTGTTTTAATTTATAAAATTTGGGAAAATTATATTTAACGGCTTCTTTATATTACGGAAAAGTATTTTTTTCTACTTAGACGACCTGCACCCAATTATTGTACACAAAAATGGACCTTACCAAGCATAATCACTGATTAGTTACGGATTATTTTGTACGAATGTTACGATAAAATCGTTTTTTGTAGATTGTGATTTTGCACAGGGGTTGTAGCATATTCTGCAAAATGAATTAGTACCTGTGCGAGTGTACATTACTTGCAAACATGTGTCATTTACAATTGAGAATTTAAAAGCCTGCTTCTATGAGACTAGTGTTTAGTAGAGTGATTTAGTAGCAAATAAATTATTTATAAACAAGGCACTCTCCGCGCGTGGAAATTCTCGTCTCCTTCCCTTCCCCACTTACCTTCAGCCTCATAACATACCCCAATTGGGGATGCCATAGTCTCACCGGCTCCAGACGGGAGCAGTTGGGACTCTTGTGAGGTATTCACTATAAAAAATAAAAAAGGAGCCCCTGATGAATATATTATCATCGTGTCATCTTTGGAGATATTTCAGGGAAAGGATCATAGGGGGTTATTTTAGGGAAAGGAAGGAGGGGAAGTTTATAACAAGTAAAAAACTTAAAAATTGCGTCCTAGGCAGCGTCCAAGGTTTCCTAAGCCTAAATACGGCATTGGCCACATGTTTCCACATGACTTGTTTATCTCGTCGACTCAGTGGGTTTTCGAGCGGCCTTGGTCCGTCTTAGTTCCTTTCCTGAGCGTCAGTGAAATACGAGATTAGGGCGATTACTTCTGTTTACCTCCTTTTAAGGTTCATATTTTCATTTCTTTCTTTGTGCGGTGTGTGGTATTTATTTTTCATCTCGGGTTTTATTCTTCAAGTATACGACAAGAAGCATAATAAAATACATACCTATGTTTTAGACATTGACAACGTCAATTTGTTCCCTTTTAGATTTGATGTTCTGATCATTCACAGAACACAGTTTCGACCCTTTAAGGTGTTAGTCAAAATAATTCATATTCTACTCTTATAGTAGAGATATTGAATCACCATACAATGGCCTTTCTTTAAAGATTTTAGTTTTTTAATCGAAAAAACTATTCATTCATATTCATATTGCTTTATTGTATTTCAAAGCATAACTTGTAAAAAGCGTTTATCCGTAAAATAGTTATACGGGCTACATCTATGAAAAGTAGAATATGAATTCTTTTAAGAATAACCTTAAAGGATCGAAACTGTGTTCTGTGAACGATTTGTGCATTATGAAATCTCGCATAAAAGTATTCATAAACTGTTCGTTCGTAGATGGCGCTAATTTAATTGCTTTATGAAAAAAATAATCTCGCAATTTAGACTTGTGCATAATGTGTATTACAAAATCTCTCGATCGTAATAAAACTTATTTTATTAAATAAAATTATTCAGAAACTGTTCGTGGATAGAAAGCTCTAATTTAATTATTTTACGAAAAAACTTCAAAAGGTTGACGTAATTTGTATTTGCGCCTGAACACACAGTTTTGCAATATTTATATATTTATTTATATTTTCATTTATGCATTCAGTCATTCATTTATTCCTTCATTCATGCATTTATTCATTCGTTCAGTATTTATTTATTTATTTCAAACTAGCTTCTGCCAGCGACTTTGTCTGCGCAGGATTAGTAAGTACTTCGATTAGCTTATTTTCTTTTCATAGGTCTCATCTATGTTTACACAAAAATTCTTAACCTATTTATTTAAAATATCTATAATTATTGATTCGATTCAAGGGTGAGTACTTCAAATAAATTCACTTATTTAAATATTTTCTAAAATAGAATGTTTTTGTTTTACAATCATTGTTTTTCAAAATGTCTTTCTCAAATTTTGACATTTTCTATGAAACAATAATTATTATTTGTAATAAATGAAAAATAGCAAGCTTTGGGTATAAATTATAGCCTATATGTTATTCTGATGTATGAGCTATATTATTGTAAAGTTTCATTAAAGTCCATTCAGTGGTTTTTGCGTGAAAGAGTAACAAACATACATACATCCATACAAACTTTCACGTTTATAATATTATAAGTAATAATAAGTAAAGTAACATGTAAGATTTTATGCTCAGCTGGATTTTACATTCTATTTTTAGTTTATGTCACAAAGAACATCTAAATGAGTATAACAAAATCAAAACATAATCAAAAAGAAAAACTAAACCAAATGACACAAGATGGAAAAACAGTAGAGAAAGAAAAGCACAATACTAGATGAAATAAGTCAAAGCAGAGCTATGTAGATTTAATTGTTGTTGTTCTTCTTTCCGATAAAAATTCTACAATGACTTTTTTTGCATTTAGTGAATGATGTGTTAAATATGTCAACAATATCTTTAGAGTCATTATCCAATTTTTTTATACGGAGAACGATAGTATACAATGACAATAAAATTGTGATTCTGTTTTGGAGTTGTCACAATAGAAAGGTAGATGATATTGCCTAGATGTTGGTTTACGAGATACATTATAAATCTGGAAAAAATCAAATATGTTCAGGGCTGTCAATTATTGAACTTATTCTACGTTCGGATAATTTCAATATATTAAGTTGACACTGTAGATAATCACAGTTGAAACATTCTCTTGTAATACCCATTCTGAATTTATCATCGATAATAGCATTTTTTTAACGCTTTTTTATAAAAGAATTATGTTTTTATGCGGAAAAAATTATTTATTCATGTCCATAATATACTTACCGTAGGCAGAGGCTCAAACAAATATTTTGATGCATAACTAACAAAAAGTATTTTTTTCCGAAAATAATTAAATTAGCACCATCTATGAGCGAGTTGAGTATGAATACAAAATTGGAGATTTAATGAGTTTTTTTTACTAACAGCTTTTTGAAACGGTGTGCAAAACAAGTAGGATTTTTCATTTTATTTTATTTATTTATTTATTTCCACATATAAGGCACAAAATGTGCCATTAACGTAATTGACATGACATATAAATAGTACAACAACATGAAGAATAACAGTATAAATTTAAGTTAAATATAAGAAAAAAATGGTAAAAAGAAGTACCTAGGTAAAATTAAAATATAAATATAATGTGAAAAATGTGATATTAAGTATAAGTATAAAGTGTAAAGTATAGATAAAGTACAAACTATAAATATAAAGTATTAAGCAAAAATAAAAAAGTTAAAAGTGAGAATGAATTAAAGAAAAGATAAAAAAGTTTAATGTAAAAATATAAGATATCGTTAAAAGGTACAAAGATTTAAATAAATTACAAAAGGTATGAAATCCTCATAGGAGCAAAGAAAAAAAAATTATATAGATATAAAAAAATAATAATAATTAATCGGTAGGTATTATGGATTGTAAATATAAACCGATACAATAAATTTTATAAGTACCTATGATTTCTAATGAGTTGATAATTTTAGAGTGCGAGTACTTTTCACGAAGATTTTATACAATGTGAGTACACACAAGATTTTTTAATTTTAATTTATTGCTAATAAGTGTGAGACTTGTAACTAAGGTGTATAATATTTCGATCGTTTTATTGGTTATATATCGCATAGTCTACTTTACTAAAAAGTTCAACACTAAAGTCATTAATAAATGTATATATATTTCAGCATGATAAAATTAACATTAAAAGATTACTTACAAATTTAACCGATAAAAATGAATGATAGGCCTAATGAATAAAGTTCCATGGAAAGAAAATTAGGCAAGTAAAACAAAACAAATTAATAAAAAAGTTTTCCGTCGTTTCTCCCTTCATTAAAATCTCCGTTCTCTTTCAACTGGTAACTTCAGTATAAATATATCCTCGCTAATAAAAGGAAAACAACAAGTTCCTAACGAACAACTCGATTGTACGAGATAGTCGTGTGTTTACGTTCGGGTGTTTGTTTTGAGAAATATGGATCGCTTGCTACACTTTATGGAGCTGAATTTTGTCTCATGGAGAGACGCGAAACTTTGTGATGTACGGCCGAACTATTTTTCAGTACCTGTCTGAAGAAAATTGAGTTTATTTTCTTACAAAATAAAACTCCGAAAAATAAAATATTAGGTTTATTTCCGTACTGTGAAACTAAGCGTAATTTTAGTTACAGGCATTATTCTACAAAGGAAAACCGTTTTTGGTGTAATGAAATATAATTGTACTATTGTTGTTATTTATTATACTTGTTAATAATCTTAAATTGCAAAGCCCAAAAAATCAAGCAACTGTACAGGGAGGTTCCAATGAGAAAAATCGATTATTTCCCGTATCAATTTTTTAAGAGGAAGGGCGTAAAACTCCAAAAATTAATCGAATAATAATTTTGGTTAAGAAAGATTCAAATCATATCCGTCTAAATTTAATTTAAGAGCGACTGACCAGCGGCTGAGAATAAATGTTTAAAAATACTTGCAACTGTACAGGGAGGTTCCAATGAGAAAAATCGATTATTCCCCGTATCAATTTTTCAAATTAAAAATTTAATATCGATTTATTTCAGTCAAAACTGTCTTTAATATATACCTACATTCAAGTAAGCAATAAAAATGTTCAAAACGCACGATGATACATGATTAAATATCGTGTACTTCTTGTAAGGATTTTTTGATCATAAGTATTTATGATTGTTCAATAATGTCTAAACAAAATAAGTGTGTAAAAAAAGTTGAAATATTTTAGTTTTAAGACCTTAAATAAATAGAAAAACTGAGATATTTTTGTCATAAAACACGTTCTCTATTTTATTTTTTAATGATTTTAATTTAACTAAAATTTAAATTTTTGAAACTGTGTTGACTAGATTATGTATTGATTTATTTGTTTGTATGATTATATAATTTGAAATTTGTGTTGTTTAATGGAATCGATCGTTTGAAAATTGAACAAATCTACCAACGACCAACGGTATAACCTTAGTATATTAAAAATACAGTTAGTTTTTCAAAATTTTAAAACTGCGTGTACCAGATAAAATAACAATCTTTCAAAATCAATTTATATTTTTTTGTAAAAAAGGGTCAATACTTCTGGAATTTGATTTAAAAATGACTAATTTCCGGTATTCTCTGGTAAATACCCTCATATGTATTAAATAAGAGAGATATTTAGATCTGTAAAAATGCCTTGTAAATAAGGCAAAGCCAGGTGGTGACTACTATTTAGGTTCATAAAATTGTTTACGAGTAGGCAGAAAAGATCTAAGAGTGTTCGTGTGTATATAATATAAATAAAATCAGATGACTGTTTTTTTTATTCTTGTTAGAACCATACAAGAGTCTTAACTACCCAGAGCTAGTGGGTCTGTGCTATGGGAGATAGAAAGTGAAAGGTGAAGTTGGAAAATATTTGGCTATTCAGATCATACCAAATAGACCTGGTAATAATAATAATAATAATTGGATAATTTGACGAGCGCCTTTTTTGTGAGAAATCAAGCAACATTTCCATTCTGAATGGTGATCTTTCAACGGGGCGTTACTTAGAGAATTAATAAAAATATTTAGCTAATTTATATAGCGCCGTTTTTTGTGAAAAATCACCTCAAGGGCATACCTTGACACGGTTGTAAAAACTAACTTAATGGGTTAGCTAGATTTATAGGCAAGTTTGTATTCGTGGACATCGGCAATTATTAGAGTATAATTTAACAGTAAAAAAAAAGAAAAATAGTAATATTTCAATAGAATGACAAATTTTTGGAAATGAGTGTCTGAAACAATGAGTTTTTAGTTTTGATCTGAATTAGTGTAAAATGAGACGACAAATAATAGACGAGCCTTCATACAGAGTAGCCCGATCTCACTCAGCCTTTTTGTATAGCAGACCATTACCCAAGATAGAGCTCAGTCCGCCATAATAGTATTCTTTAAACCGATGTATAAATACAATAAACTACATGAGAAGAACAGAGCATAATTATTAAGAACTCTTCATAAACCAAGTTACGTATTCACATAACATATTTACCCGCAATGAATAAAATTTTTGGACAAAGGGCACAGTACCTGCCACCTAAAGCCAAAATTAGATAATACTCATCCGGTAGTAATTGAAACACCAAATAAACTACCAAGCTTTTAAAAACAAAATTAAATTTTTATTTTTTTTTTCGTTGTTTGTTTTTAGGGTGTTATGCCGTGTTGCGCTACCTCCTTCTTTAGCCGACGTTTCGGACAGCGTTGCAGTGACCATCATCAGGGCAGATCCGGCAGATCCGACGATCCGACGACAACAAACAACGAAAATGCTTTTGGCCGTGAAAATCTAAAAACGTATCTTTAAAAAACTGGATCAAATCAACAGGGGGAGATTAAATTTCTTTTTTATTGAACTGAAGAATCATAAAGGACACAATTAACAGAAGTATTACAACAAGATCAACTTTTTGTTTATTTTATAAGGTTCAAATCATCTAGAATTCTAATTTAAAATAATGATATTTGTAAAATTTAGACCTCAGAACAGGTACGTAACATAACAAACTAAACAACGTGCAACTCTTCTAATTCAATAAATTAAAAAAAAAACATTTTTTATAAATTTAAAGCTTATTTATTAATTGCCTTTAATTTTTTTTTAAATATATTTAGTACAACTTACTTATCAAAAGATTAATTTTAAATAAGAAATGTATGTACCTACTCAAATTACTAATTATTATGTAATAATTTAAAAATAATCGGCTTCTGAAATCCAATATCAATAATTGAATGTACATTCTAGCCAGGCTTTAATAATAGTAAGTGGAAAAAATCAAGCCGTTTTGGCAAATTTTCATTCAATAAATGTCTAAAAGACCACTCTCAATCCCACTGGCTTATTTCAGATGGTAAATCTAGCCTTTGGGAGAGGATAACGGTCGAACCTCCAATTTCCGATCTACAGAATTACAATTGCAAATACGAACGTACGAATCTATCAACTTGGAGAAATTATATTTAAGTTTATTACGGTCTAACGAAAGATCGTTACATAAACGAAAACATTAAGGCTTTATCTGTAATAAGTAGGTTATAATATTATAAATTAAATAATTGTTAGTAACGGCAGAGTGAGATGGTGAATTTAATTGGTGAAAATATATCGACGCTGAAAAGGATGAGTGACTAAAACGCCACATCGGGTGAATATAAGTTATAATCCAAATTGATCATTTCTCATCCTTTATTTACACATGTTTTATTTCCAATTATAGAGATATATTTTTTCTTCTTATTGATTAATTATTCTTGATTAATACAACTTGTATTTTCATGTTTATTTTCTGACTATTTTCCTGTACACCTTTTATCTTTTTTAATGTTCTAATTATTACCCGTCTCAGAACAGATAACGTCTAGTTGGGCGGGTAACTTACATATTATAAAATACTATATTACCTTAATAAACACCCGGGTTGCCGGCAATGAAATTGAATTGAATTGATATGCAGTCCAACTTAGTTTTATTTTCTGCGTCGATTGGTCCTAGTTTCATTGCGATCCGAGCACTTTTATGGCGCTTTAGTAACCACAAATTAGCTACTTTTTTGGAATTGCAACGACTTATGTATGTATGGTGGAAGGTTACATCACTCTTTCTTTCCAGTATTTAATCCAAATTGGTTGTAAGCTTTTATTACCTATTTTAATTTCCTTTTTTTCCTTACCATCAAATGGCTATAGAAGTTACTTAAGCAAATGTTCCCTGCCATAATAAAGTATATAATTCACATAAGTATTTTTTCCCTACCCGTTTTAATAATATATTGCTTGTTAAGTCAAATATGTCATATTAAAAATTACTAACATTGTCGCTTTAGCTGTTTTTCCTTGCCAAAAAAATTTGATTTGTGGCTTTGGTTAATTATGCTTGCCACGATTACAGTTGATTTGGCGAATAATTTATATTGAACGTCATTTTGCTATCGATTTGATCGGAAGTACCAACCTATAAATATATCTCCGGATTCCACGGGCGCGTTAGTCCATTTTCCATTAGTCGTCCTAAAACAGTGCGGGTGAGTGCACGTCCATTGCTGCGCGGTTCATGCGTAATGATTTTTATAAAATAAATTATTATTAATTTCAAATTTATATTTATTGAAAAGCTTATTTCGGAGGCCTGCAGAGTGTAAACCATTATTTTTTTTTTAATTTTATTAACTTCATTCTTCAAGGGTTAATTATAATTTAATATATCGTTATTTGCTCATCGTAGCGTATTACACGATACTTCTTTTAATTTCAAATAATATTATTGAATAGTTAGAATTAAAGAAACTAACTTTGGTACAAATGTTTTGGCGATGGAAATATAATAAAATATGTGTTTTTTACTATTTTTTTTCTTTTTTTTAACCAATAAAAAAAACTACGTTTTCGTCCTGCCCTACGGATAAATTAGTATAACAAAAAATACAATACATTGTTTTGCATTGAAGTAATGTGATAGCATTCCAATACCTTACATAAAAAAAACTTATATTCATTTTATTAACACACAGCTGCTATTCACTCATTTTATTAAAAAATCAAAAACAAAATACCTAGTTTGATGGCGAATAGCGACCACACGTAAAAAAATAATCAGCGTAGGTACGTATTTTTATCAATTTCGTATCCTTCTTTAACAATGTATTTCAAAAGCATCCCAGATATAATGAAACGTAAGGATTGTGTTTAAATATTATTTCCTAAAGCGGTCATAACTACATTCGGGAATAAAGCGCATTGAATATTAACTGCATAAGGATACATTATTATAGAAATGTTACGGTTAAAATTAGTTTCTGCACTCTTGTTATGAATGATATATTATAAAAGCCAGATATGTGATGACTGCACCCCGCTTAACCCGCATGTAGAAAGATGCCATTCCCACACAATTCAAAAATTTATCCGAGCCGTGAAATAAATAAATATATCTTTCACCGTGGTAAGAGTATTATTTTTCAGTAGGTAAGTTAGCATTAATCGAATGGAATATCTGGCAACACACATCCTCCCTTTGCACCTCGCGATCCTCCCTTTGTCTCCCATAGCGACCATAAACCATCCGCCCTTTATCTTTGGGTCATAAACCTTCGAGTATCAGGCGGTATATTGGGATGAAGAAAACTGTAAACTGTTAAAAATTCTATAAATAATAATGCTTCTCCTGAACGACTCGCTCTTTATCAACCGTTGGAAAAATGCCTTAAAATATATAAAAAATAAAGCCATATAAAATAAAGAATAAAGAATATATAAATCCGTAAAAAAAATGTTTTATAACATGTTTCAAAATGTAATACGCATTCTTTACAATGACTTCACATGGGAGGTCCTGACGACGAGAATTTCTCTCAGAACCTATGTCATCTTTGAGGATGCTGCGTGAAGGTTATTTGGAAGACAGGAAAGAATGAACCTTGATCTTGAACATACTCTTTTTGTATGAGAGATGAAACAGAGTAGCTGATAATTTAATCCACAATAATGATTTTATTATGGGTATATTCTGTCTTTTGAGAGACTGTTATCGTGTAATGAATATTACAAAAAATATATTTATCTAAAAGTTCTTTCCATCCTTTCGCCCTTCTCCTTTACCTCCCTTCTGAATGTTAGCCTGTCAATATTTTCTGCTAATGAGTTCATTGGGATTTTCATAGTTCCACCGGCCACACTGAAATCCTCATATACGATACGCTAGACTTCGTCTGCGCAGGATTAGTACTTCGAGTAGCTTTTTTTTTTTCCTAGGTCCCATCTATGTTTATACCAAAATTCTTAACCTATTTATTTAAAATATCTATAATTCTTGATTAGATTCAAAGTATTAGACGAGTACTTCAAATAAATTCAATAATTTTTCAAAAATAGATTTTTTTTTAACAATCTTTGTTTTGCAAAATGTCATCCTTAAATTTTGACATTTTCTGTTAAAAAATTATTATTATTTATAATTTATTGAAAATTGCTGGCTTTAAAAAATTATAACCTATATTTTATTCTGATATATGAGCCATATTATTGTAAAGTTTTATTAAAATCAGTAGTTTTTACGTGAAAGAGTAACAAATACACATACATCCATACAAACTTTCGCGTTTATAATATATAGAAAGACTGAAAATTGCTAGCTTTAAAAAATTATAGCCTTTATGTTATTCTTATATATGAGCTATATTATTGAAAAGTTTCATTAAAATCCATTCAGTAGTTTTTACGTGAAAGAGTAACAAACACACATACATCCATACAAATTTTTACGTTTATAATATTAGTAAGATAAGATTTAAAATCACCATTTGTTCGATTCTGTTTTCTTTTGATGGCATGGGATACAAATCAGCAATACTTGTTTGGTATGTTTGGTATCTGCCTGTGTATGGTACCATGTACACACTAGGTAATGTCAACTATTAGATGTCATGTCGCAAAAAACCATCAGTAAACATTTCTGAAAAACATTTGTTTTTCCATTATCGCTCTTGTCTGGTCCCATGTTTATATTCCACTTATTTAAATATTCATGTATTATTCTGTTTGCTTTTCGTACTTATACTTATTCTTATCTTTCTTCGAATAAATAACATTAAGCCTAATCTATGCATAACAATCTGCCAAAAAATATGTCAACGTTTATTATTCTTGATGTTATCAAAAAATACATTTTTTATTCCTTTTATCCATCATTTACCTGTATAACTTCTTGTATACCAAATAAAACGCATTAATGTCAAACTCGCTTTACATTCCAATGAACTTGAGTGTAATAAAATTTCGCAGGATGGAGAAAAACACGTAATAAAGGGGTCTCGTTCTTCGTCCTTTCCTGGAAGAAGTGGGCCAGATCTCCATTCCAGGAATGTGATCAAAATGTAATTTGTATGGATCAAGTAGGAACGATTTTGTCGGAAGTCCTGGGAGGAGGGAGCGACTCTGTTTTATATCCCGACATAAAACAAGATATGGTTATGCGATTCAGGACACGGGCGCCAGGCCTACAACCTACAAGAAGGTTGGTCAGCATTTTTTCGCGCCGATTGCAGAGTCGACCTAAGTGGATAATTTTCTTATAAAAGTGTGTCGTAAGTCGTCGTGTAAGTATCTACCTACCTACATTGATGGGGGAATGTCGAATATTTTCCACGAGTTTTTTATGCTATCGTAATTTGTTAGTAATCAGAAGTCACCATCACCACCATCACCAGCGCTACATCATTTTGTACACATTTAAAATCTGCCTTCACTCCGACTTGTTTCCTGCTACATCAGTTATTATAATTATACATACATGCTTTATGGTAGCATTGATCTACACAAGAATTTCAATTTAATTTTTAATGTTCAATTCACCACACTAAATAGTACTACAATCTTATAAGAGAAGGTTTTTGGGTAGTCGCTAAATTTCCAACCCTTGCTTTATCTCCTGCTTAGCAGAGAAACCCCTATTTTTTAGAATGTTGTTATTGAAAGCTCTCCAAACAAATGATATGACTCGAATTTCAAGAAATGAAACTAATTCAACACACGTATTTATTCAGAACTCCGTGGCTAAATACAGTTTTATCAAAATGAGTTTTATTGCATTTGAGACCTTCTCTATCACTGCACGCTTCAACTTCTTCGACATCCTCTTTCTCCGTAGGCAGCAAAATTATATCCTATGTTGTCCAAAGAAGCAAGAAAAATATGCATACTTAGTATCCTGTCTTTGATTTTCTGTTCTCACATAATGTGTTTTTGCTACTTCATTATGTCAATTTAACCAAATTTAAAAGGGTTATTATAAGCTCGCTATACCTGCTCAAATATAGTTTTATTGCACACTTTCACAATTATCAGCATTCATTGATCCGAGATAGTTGAATTCGTTCAGCAGTTCTGAGTTCATCAACATGTTTTGGAAACGCTCAGTGTCGATCGATAATCATCAGGAGACCCAGTTTTTTGCGTTATATTAAAATCGTAGTCTGTTTAGTTTACCGATGTTTCTAAAATTGCTACTGGTGATACGATATCTACATAATAATAAATATAAGAAGAAAATAATTAAATTATTTCTAAATGAAACATGGAACAACACAAGATGCAGAAAACAAAAAAAGTAACGATCGGAACTGGGGATTGATCCACCATCTCTATCTCACGGGTGTTAATTATTGCAGAATTCGTTTATTATTTGTAGCGTTCAGGAACTGGATTGGGATACTGACTTCAATCTTATCCTCAGTATTACACACTGATTGTTTGTGTAAATAATACACTAGAGATTCGTTATACGAGATCGTCGAGGTTTATTGAATACAAATGGCTACAACGTAAACGTCCAGCCAAGCCGGCGGTAAGATCATTAATGAATGCACTAAGCATCGCTCGCTAAAGCGCTCCCTTGAAATGACCCACTTCGGGTAGCAACTCCGTCAACCTTCGGGAGGTTGCTCGGCGGTAAGGCCCGCCCACCTATCATAGAATAAGAAGCAGTGTTGCAAACACCAATTTGTCCAATGGTGTGTTCTGGTGTTTTGAAATTTGTGCATTTTTTCTGTTGTAATTTATACAGTATCATTGTTATTTCCAATATGTGCTATGAAACCCTGGAAAAATTTACTTTTTAAATTCACACAGTATTATTCATATCCACCAATCGTTAAAAAATACTGGAAAGGTCATGTTTTAAAACTAAACAAATAATTTCTGTAAAAAAACCTGCGATTTTTCACTTGAGAAAAACACCTGACGATTAGGTACCGATTCACCCTTTTTGATATTTATAGGTATAATCGCCTGGTTATAGTATATTTCCAGAGCCGGCTCTTTCTAACGGACTCTATTCGGAAAATAACATATATTTTGGGCTAAGGCAAACGGAAGAGGAATTCCGATGATAAGAGATATGTTTCCCAAAGGAAAAGGGAAATAAGAAATGATATGTTTTTTCGGCCCCATTTGCAAGTACTTGCGTCCGCTGGATATTTGAAAGATGTCGCCTTATAAAATTATGCATGAATATTTGGACGTGATATTGTGTTGTTTACAATATAACATACATAAAATGATGTAATTTAGAATGTGGGTGAACGATATGATGAATATCAAAGAAGAGCGCCTATAAAGAATGTTCATTCTTCAAAAATTTTTCGATATTAAGATTTATAAAACTGGAAGACGCAATTTTATAAGTATTTACTTACGAAGTGATGAAGGGTTGCTACATTTTTGTGAATATCGCGCAAGAGTCTGAACTACTCTCAACCTCAACTGATTGTCCGGAACCAGTGGGACTTGTGGTCTTCCAAATTAATAATGTTGTGATGGAGAGGAAAGGAGGTTTGGAGGCGAAGGAGATGGGAAGGAGGAAGGTGGGGATGTACCTGGCTATTCAGATCTGGTCGCCAAACATGGCTAAAGTCATTTCAGGCTAGTTTTTAATTCGGAATGGTGGTCTTACACCAGGGCAATACTGAGAGTATCTTCCACTCTGGAACGTGCAGCAAATATCCTAAAAAATATTTTTTAATTAATTAATTGTTAAATCTTAATATTCATTAATGACATAATAAACATATTTAAAGATGTACAAATCGTACTTTTTGCAGATGATCTAAAATTGTTAAAAAGAATACGAAATATATATTATGATTGCCTAATTTTACAAGCTAATTTAGATGAATTTGTTAAATGGTGCGAACAAAATACGTTATTTTTTAACATTGAGAAATGTCAAGTAATACAATTTTTAGAACTCATTATCATGTCTTACATGAATATAATTTAAATAATGTTAAATTAACACCAGTATCACAAATTCGCGACTTTGGAGTTATATTCGATTCAAACTTAACATTCACAGCACATATAGATGATATAACTAATGAGGCTTTAAAGATTCTTGGCTTCCTTTGTAGAACCCTAACTGATTTTAAGTCCTTGGATTGCATGAAAACACTCTACATTTCATTAGTTAGAAGTCAAGTGGAATATAATTCGTCTATTTGGTCCCCTTTCCATAGTACACTCCAACAAAATAGAACGGGTTCAACACAAATTTCTTAGGCACTTACATTTCAAGCTCAAAATTCCAATAGAAAATATTAATTATTTAAGTTTGATGAATCGACTTAATTTAATTACGCTGTCTGACAGGGGAATTATTTCAGACTTAGTTTTATTATACAGAGTCATGAACAACCTAATTGACAGCCCTGCCATTGTTGCTACTATTAAACTCCATGTACCGACAAGGAATACTAGACAAAATATAACATTCTTTTGCAACACATACACAACCCAATAGGATGCAAGATTTAGGCAACAAGTTTGGTGGTATTGTAGATATATTCGTTGATTCCCTTTCTAATCTAAAATGCAATCTAAACCAACGCTTTGTGGAATCCTACAAATTATTGTAACATGGGTATAACATATTTTACGATTGGATGTCTTATTGTCATGTGTTATTTTATATTTTGTTCTATATTTTTGTCAAATAATATATTCTTTAAAATATTTCACGGTTTTACACTATATTCTTCCAAAACCTCTTGTATATTCTTAAAATTTTTCACTTTTATAACTTTTGGTATAAATTCTATGTATGTGTAATCCTCGATAACTTAAATATTATTTTATAATCTATGTAAAAGCCCCTATGGACATATAACAACAACTACAATAAACAAAATAACACAAATTAATTATTATTTCTAATTGATAAACTAATGTTTAAGACAAGATTTTTTATGCATAGCACAAAGGATAACAATTATTATCAGCCTAAAACCGTCAACCATATTGAAAAAATCTCCCGAGAAAAGATACATGCCGCCGACGGGACTCAAACCCGTGTCCTGACGGCGGCATATTCAGACCCGCGACCTTAGGATTATCGAAAGTCTTGCCCCTCGACCACACCATCCGTCAATACTTTTAATATTGCTTTTTTGTTTTCTCGTCATTAAATAAGTACAAAGCAAACATTTTTTCATGAACCCAAATGCGATACGATTAATATCCTCCTTTTATGATTTACGAATATTTATCTCGGTTATAAATAGTACAGTCAGGTGTTTTTTGTAACCTTTAAACATTTGGCTTTTATTATGAATCGCAATTTTTTTCCATTTCTTACAGTTCTCAAAAAAAGTTCGGCAATCTTCTAAAAATTTTTTGAACATAAATGAGATACGAGAAATATACAAATAATACGTTTAACATTTCCAAATCATTTATTTTTTTATACGAAACCATTAAAATTACTAAGCACATCTATATGGCGCCATTTTAATGAAATTTCACAAAGGGGCCCTTCATAATTAACATTTTCACAATGTTTTACGATGAATTGAAAATTAATTTGTCGATAATATAATTACATATTCCTGGGATTAAAACTGTGGCGGACTAACTCACCGAATTTAAAATACAAATAGTAAATAGTTCTCCTCAGTACAAAAAAATAGGAAAGAAGACACAAAATTAACATTCGATAATATATTCATACTTTATGCCCTTTTTCTACACTAGGCAACGTGTGTTTGATCAATCAAATCAAATCAAATCTTTTAGAAGTTTGTAATTATGTTTGTAATTTTTTTTAATTAAATATTTCAAATAGATGCAATTTATACTGATTTTGATGAAGTTACCAACTCTATCTTACTTAAAAATGTTGATCAAATAGGAATTTACGGAGACCTATTTCGCTGGGGGAAATCATATTAAATAACGGAACAAAATCTAATTGCTTATTATTAATTATTACTACTGGCGTAATCCAGGGGCAAGGCGTTAGACTCCCATTCTGAAGGTCGCGGGTTCAAACCCGGCGTGCGCAAAATTTTTTTTTTAATAATTTATGAAATTTCACAATTAATTAATTAAAATAATATATACTATATTTGCGGCACGTTCCAGAGTGGAAGATACTCTCAGTTTCGCAACGTTGCTTGAAATGGTTTTAGCCGTGTTTAATGACTAGATATAAATAGCCAGGTATATATTCAAGTTCCTGTTCCCCATCTCCTTCCCTTCCTTACTTACCTTCAGCCTCACAACATACCCCAATTAGTATTAGTCTCACTGGCTCCAGACGGGAGCAGCTAGGACTCTTGTGAGGTATTCTCTATAAAAAAAAATTAAAAAATATATATATAGAGAGAGTGGAAGACACTCTCAGTATCGCCCTGGTCTAAGACCACCATTCAGAACTGAAACGTTGCTTGAAATGGCTTTAGCCGTATTTAGTGTCTAGATCTGAATAGCAAGGTAGTTCCCCACCTTCCCCTCCCCACTTACCTTCAGCCTCACAACATACCCCAACTGAGGATGCCAAACTCTCACTGGCTCCAGAGGGGAGCCTTTAGGACCCCAAAAGACACAACAACAAAAAAACACTCAATATCTGGAGCACCGTCAATGTTGAAAGTTCTTAAATGTTGAAAAATTTTATCCCTTAAAAATTACACTCGAAATACAAATAATTACTTCATATTCCTATGTTTATTAAATACTATTCCTAAAAAATGTTTTCCTAAAGCCAATATTATTTATTGGCCAAATATAAAATCAAAGGGCTGCAATCTAAATACGAAGCAACTATAGTTTTAAAAATGACGTTTTACTGTTTCATATAGCAAACCAATAACGTTGCGACTAACAAAATATAATAATAGATGTTACTGTAAAAAGTTAGAGGTTAGGTTTGGACTGTCAAGAAGAGAATTAAACAATAAATAATTACAGTAATTATAAATTGATTATAGTTTTTTTTTTACTAAGACTGTTTGTCAGTTAAGACTGTTTAAAAATGGCCTTGTAAGCCGAAACATTTGTCACAATAATAAAAAAATTAAAGACTTGCAGAACTTAATAATAATATTAATAAATTTATATATATAATTTTTTTTTTAATTTAATGGAGTTCTACGAATTAAAAAAAAAAAATAATAATAATTTTTAAAAATAATAATCATCAAGTGATCTGTAAATTAATTCTATAAATTAATTCTATAAATAGGTATATCTATATGTCATTGAGTCTAATATTTACTCAAATGAAACAAATTACTTTGTGTAAACCTTAATAATCACATGTTATATCTATCTACATGTCTCAAAACCGATGGTTTCTTCGTCAGGATAATAACATGAATAAAAATAACAAAGGGAACAAACAAGTACAGACAAAAAGAACAATAGACAAAACATTATTATAGAGAGAGGTGATTAATTATCTAAAGATATTATATCATAAAAAAACAATTATATAACATTAAATATAAAAATTATTTTAGAATACGTTTACATTACATTATAAATTAAAAACATATTTTAAAATTAACAAATTAAAATCAGTTTGTTTAAAACAAAAATTATTTATTATAAATATTATTATCTAATATCAAAATAAATTTAAGACATGGCTATTTTAAAAAAATATTTGGTTATTTATAATTTGTTTCATTTAATTGAAATGATGCCACAAAGTAATTTTGCAAAGATTGAAGAAATTATATTTACTCTTTTCAGACAAATTATAAATGATGTCCGTAGATTAATAATCTATTTGCGAATAAAAGAAAAATAGAGAGAAAATTAACCAAATTGTACCTAATCTTAAACAAAAGATTTATTACTATTATTAATATAGTTGGGAATGCTTATAAAATAAATTTATCAAAAAAAGTATTACACTTACGGTATCGTTTATATCTAAGAAAATGTAATGAATCACCTCACATATTTTGATTATCGCCGCAAACGCTATAAATTTTCCTTTGTTATGTATTACATAATAAATCGAGTCTTACTTTTATTTGTGTTCATTCAGTTGTACCATTAGGAGCGTGAAAATGAGAAAAACAGGCATTTATCCAGGCAAGACGTTTGGACAGCTGCCAAGATCACTGATTTCTTGTTAGACCCATTGTATTTCACTTAAATACTTCTCATGAGTTAATCCCGGAAAGCTGTTGATACACAATGCGATCTTTTCCTACACGAAAACACATTTTAGGTAATTCTGCGGTCCGTGACTTGCTAAAATGACAAGAATTATTCCTGGAGCTACAGTCCCCGGACAAATTTTTTAGACAACCCAACTTTTAAATAAAATAATTATATTTTTGGTATATATTTGAAATCCCACCTCCCAAATTTTATTTGCCTTACGGTGGAACACACTCCTCAAGTCCTCCTAAACTAATAGTTTTGGATTAAAAAAAGTTTTCCAATAAAAAGACTAAGGCCGGCTTGCACCAAAAGTTAAATTTGGTTTAAATATCAATTTAAACACATAATTTTATTTAAGTCAACTTGGCGTCTTGCACCACAAAATTTAAATCGTTAAATGCGTTTAAAGAACTGTCAAAGTTAAATACCCAAAATTGGCTGTTTAACTGAGTTAAATACGTTTATCAAAGATGTGCTGTCATTTTTTTAGGTTAGGATTTGCATTTTGACGATGACGAAGAAACTATAGATTTTATAAGTAGATATAAAAATAGTGATTACTAAGATATAACCAGAGAAGTAAAAACAAGAACAAATTTATTTGATACACTATTAGGTTTTCTGTAGTTCTATGAACATTTTCATTATTTGCGTAGAATATTTCGGCCCAAGATTCTTGCTTCACAACAGTTTTAACCTCATCAGTTTTCTAGCTTTCTATAACTGATTTTGATTGGTTTTGATATTGTTATTCTCATTTTGATGTTTTTAGAGAAATAAAAATGTTCCTACTTCGAAAAGTTAAGAGCTCTCGCTCGGGATTTATTTATTTGGGCACTCATTTTCGGGATCAAAAAATAATACAACCTCAAAATATGTTGACATTGTTGACATTCACAACGACCATAAATGAACCGATCAGCAACGACCATACCATTAATAAACCAATCACGCAACGACTTTAAGTATAATGAAACGCCGTAACTGTTTTACCGACGCATTAAAGACGTTTAACTAAATGGCCACTCCGATTGCGTGGTGCAAGACGCAACTAAACGCATTTAAGTTAAACGTATTTAGCGTTTTAAATTCATTAAGTTAAATATAATTTAAGATAAAATTAGCGATAGTTGGTGCAAGTCGCCCTAAATCAATACAGCCAAAAAGCAGCTGTTTTACGATTCACTTATTTACAACAATTTTTCATTGAGAAAAAGGGAAAAAAAGGTCAAAAGGAAAGGAGAAATGAGGAATCAACCATTTCGAGTCATGTCCTTTTTTGACATAAAATGAAGCTACATTGAAGACACCACATTGTAAAGGTACTAACTACCACATATATGCACCTATTCTTCGCTTTCACACATTATTGGAAACAAATTCACGTCAAATATCTTATGAGTTTGCCATTATTTTAAAAATACCTGAAAGATATTTTTATGTCGCATATTTTTACAATCTTGAAGGTGTTGCATAAATTTTTGTATTCCTTCTATTTATCTATAATGTAAAAACTTATTACTCTCTTTTCTTGTCCTGTATTGTGAACATTGTCATGTATTATTCACCTGTAAATTGTCATATTAACCTACACTATATTATTGTTTTTATCTGCAATTTAAAAACTGGATTCTGTTTAATCTATTTTTTTTTCTCTTTTCTTATAATATGTATATTTTTTTAAATGACCTAATAACTACCATTTTTATAAGTTGATCTTTCTTATTTAAACATTTTTTTTATATTATAACACTGTATTATACACTAATCATGTAAAAAGAGGCGTTCAAAATTAACAAAATAAATAAATTTCTTAAGATTCAATCACAAAATCAAATAGAGCATTTTTTTAAACCACATTTTTTTAAACTTTCTACAAATTTTATAATTTTTTAAACGAATTACTCTTCGTGAATTCAAAACGTAGTAAAAACAAGCGGTCATTAGATTACCAAACTGATTTCGTTAATGAAATTGGCCATACTAATATTTTCATTCAACCAAAATAAAACCTATTACTAGCTGGCGTAATCAAGATAAGAAATCACAAACGTAGCTTACTAAATAAGCTTCAATGGTTTTTGGTAGTAAAACTAGACCTGTAAAATACCATTTTAATTAATGAAGATAATATTAGCGAAAGTCAATCGAAAATCTGAAACAGAAAAATCAGAAAAAGATACGGATACATCTGGGACTCGAACCCAGGTCCTCCGGCAATCCGGGCCGACGCGCTAACCAACTGCGCCAACGTATCCCTATCCGACTCGGTCATTTTTAACTGTATCATACTTCGACTGAGAACCAACAACATTATTTTCATTTTTCTTATCGCATATTTTTATTGGCTGCTACCTTTATGTGTGATTGCAAGATTCAACTCGAACTAAATGCCCTCTAGATAGTGTCAGGATAAATTTTATCACTTTTTATTAATATGCGACATCTATTGACTTTATCTGCAAGTCTAGGATGAAATATTTTTATTTTTATTTTTAACTTTTTAACTTAAAGAGTTAAACCTCAAATTATAATATTTTAATTAATGAAGATAATATTAGCGAAAGTCAATCGAAAATCTGAAACAGAAAAATCAGAAAAAGATACGGATACATCTGGGACTCGAACCCAGGTCCTCCGGCAATCCGGGCCGACGCGCTAAAATACCTTTAAAGCCTTGTAGTATAGTTAACGCGGTGAAAGTTTAAAGCAATAATAAACATAGCAATGTCTTTATAGAGCGGTTTACGCTTTCGCTAGCGTAAGAGGGACATAGAGGGTATACGATGCAGGTAAAATAATATTGTTAAGAAGCTTACAGATTGTCCTATTTTGATCGGTTCGTGAACGCGAGTGTAATAATCTCAGTTTTCACTATTTTAAGTTAGCACCGTTATTTATTAGGTTTATTTGTTGAGTTTTCCTGCTGCAATTTGTTTATTTCACTTTTCATCTGATTTATTTATTAGACTGAGTATAATTTTGATAAATAATGGTTAAATACACTAGCTGGTGCTGATAGTATATGCACATTTCACACATCTGTCATTATTTTTAATTCAGACCTGAAGATTATCACATTTTGATAAACTATTTAAATAACCGTTTTTTTATAAGAAAAACTCTCTTTTTAACTTTTGAAGGTAAAAAAGGTAAATCAATGTAATATATCATTAAAGAAGAAGATACCTTTAATAATCTAAATTACAATATGAAAATGAACAAGACACAGAAAACCAATAAAACATAATGTTCGCAACTGGGACTCGAACCCAGATATCACGTCTTACGGGGTAAGTAAGACACTTAACGTTGTCTGACACATTTGCTGAATAAGGAGGTGGCGCAAAACAGCATATTACCTCAAAAATAAAGTACAATAATGCTTTTGGCCGTGAAAATCTAAAATAATATTCAAACATTCATGCCAAAATGCATTATAATCGACATGACACGCTTTGGCTTCGAACTTTGAACTATGAAATAATCAGTTATTGTTTTTTTGTTTTTATTGCAGTCTTAACGAAACATGCTGTACGTAATTACCTGTGTGAGTATACTGTAATAAAGTCAACTTAGGATGATAAACATATACCAATTTACCTGCACTATTCGTATGCAATGATTCACCGCATTATTTTTTTCAAACTATTTTTATTGTAGGAGCATTTTATTTACCGGAGGGATGATAAATCAAGATTTTCCCCAAAACTATAAAAATGAGATAACATGAATCTTGAACTAACTACCTGGAATATATTGTACTTATGCTGGTCACTCAATGTTCAATAAATTGAACAAAATCTTAAATTCATTTTGATACAATTTTCAGTTTAGGTTATAGAGGTGAATTTCCCAAAACTACACAATGGAGATAATCTGAATCTTTTAGTTGAATGCCTCAAAACAAAGAGGATTAGTGATAAAGGTTTCTAAGATTCATAGTCATCTTTTATCTCGTAATACAAACCTTCTAGGAAAATCAATGCTAATGCTTATGGAACATGATTTGTACCCACACACACTTTTCATCAAGCATTTTTTCAAAAAAGATAGTAAGTTAGTATCGGCTACGAGTTTCGGATTTATCAATTGATTTTCAATTCATCCAACTGCTTGCCTACCCATTGTCAACCATTCAATCTCTGATCGTAACGGTAGGTACCTACTGTTGAATTTGTACAAAAAAATTATTTTCATTGTACGAGTGGAGTAAGTCCGCTTATGCAATGTTTCATAAAAACATATGTATTTCTAAAATTTTATTTCACAAAGCGAAATATGATCCTGTACGAAAGTAAAAGGAAAGGAATAGTGATATACTCGTGTGTGCTATTTTATATTCGTATTTATAAAATAAGTATTTAATTCACGACCTATTTCGGCTTAATTATGCATTGCTTTGATACTTGTATTATTGCAGTTCTGTGGAATTGTTCTGAGCAGGGTGAAGATTCTTTGATGAAAACCAAACTCCTATGGGAGATAGTAATACCAGCAAAAGACGAACTGATCTGAAAATTCGAATACACCAACTACACCGGTAATAATTGATGCCCAATTTCAATAACGATAACAGTTGATTTCATTTTATGAATTAATGTCGTGTGATTTCGAATAAGTAATAAACCTGTACGTTTCTGTAATAAAATTATGTATACGCCAATAAATTTTAAACTGTTAATCATCGAACAATCGGAAATTATCAAAATAAATACAATTCAAAAAACATTACTTAGTTGCAGGTTCGCCCAAGAGCACAGTATCCACGATTTAATTAAACGCTGAATGAAATCTGCCAATTAAAACAGGATCGTTTTTTAACAAAGCCAACAATTTCAGCAAACTGTGGAAAACGAGGTTAAATGATGTTAATTACTCATCGTGGAAAAAACAACAAGAAAAAAAAGCACAACTGTAATCAAAGAAAACTCTTAAGCTAATAGATTGTGCGGTTGAAACCTACCTATTTACATTTATGAAATATATTACATACTCGTACATTATTAAACATATGAAGGATATGCTTTGAGATTCTCAGATGTGGCATCATATCTGAGAATCATACGGTCCAAGGATATCTGAAATATTGGATTATGTATATATTTATTTATTGTAAATGTACATTAACAGTTAACATAATATATTTATTTTTATTTAGTACATAAAACAGGCATGTTGCCCAAAAATTTACGTACATGGGTGATTTAATTTCAATGTATAATATAAAGCCTGACAAAATAACAAAAATAATTATCTAAATATGCAAAAGTAAGTGACAAACAAAAATGAGTAAAAAGGTAAACAATATTATCTGCTAATGATACACTGATTTAAAAGTAAATATTGCCTGTGTTTAAATAAAGGGACCTATCACAATATTATATTTAAATTATTGAAGATAAAACATATTTTTTAAAGTTTTTAAATGTATCATTAAAAATGTCTATTTCGTTATAAGTGAAGTGTATAGTATTATAATATTTTAATATTTTCGGTACAGGGGAGAAATATCCTGTGTTTGTGTGGTAGGCTTTAATATAAAAAATTTCTTGCCTCCTCCTGGTTGAATTTCTTGAGGGTGTGTTGATATTAATTTGGGATAAAATGTTTGATGTTGTTAATTGTTATTAATAATCAAAATTATACATGCATCAACTGATGCATGTATAGTTTTGTATAGAGGCAATAAATCGGAAAGTTTACGTCTGTCTGTCACGGAGTATAGTTTATAGTGCCAAATTCGGTCATTATACGTTATACGCAAATTGATCAGATAAACCTTCGCGGTAAGCATTTACACAGGTTAATTTTCTTTGTATGGATTCGATTCTATAATTGTGAATCTCAAAAATGGGAGACCAAATAGTGGATACGTAATCAAGAATACTTCGAACGATTGATTTATATGTTAAAGTTAATTCTGCACTTTTAAAAGAATTTGTGATTCTTAACGTTAATCCTAATATTTGCGATGCACTTTTTGAAATTGTATCAACATGTTTATTGAAGCTAAATGAGGAGTCATATGTCACGCCCAAGTTTTTAATAAAGCGACATCGTTAATGTGATATGTGTTTGAAATTTTATTTCTCTTCTTTGTGAAAGAAATTACAGCTCTTTTTATTTCATTAGAAAATAAATCATTTTGTTTGTAACATTCATGAAGTGATGTTAAGTCGTCGGCAAACAGGAGATGTTTTGAAAATTTTATTCTTAAAACTATGTCGTTGATAAATATTAAAAACAGCAGGGTCTAAGATGAGAGCCTTGCGGAATTCCCGATGTTACAGTAAAAAGGTCCGCGGAGTATCCTCCTACAACTAATTGTAGTTTTCTTTCAGCATGGAACTCTCAAACCATTTCAGAGTATTTCCACTTATGCCAAGTTCTTCAAGCTTCTTGATAAATAGTGACTGATTTAACTGGTCAAATGCTTTGCAAAAATCCATGTAGAGAGCATCCACTTGTAGAAGCTTTTCAATGCTATCGCGGATAAATTGGGAGTATACAAGAAGATTTGTTGTTGTGGAACGCCGGGGGAAAAATCCGTGTTGCTCAGTAATAATATATTTACTTACGTGAGCTAGTAGACAGTCATATATTATTGACTCAAATAGCTTTCCTATGCAGTCAAGATTAGACAGGGGTATATAATTTTTTTATCGCTCTTACAACCTTTCTTAAAGATGGGAGTTAAAAAAGCCGTTTTCCATTTAACTGGAAAAATTCCTTCGTGTAGTGATTTGTTGAAAAGTAGGCTGAGTGATCTGACAAGGACATCTCTGCATTTTTGATAAAGATAGGAGGAATACCTTCGGGACCTGATTCTTTGTTGGTTTTTAAATTCTTACATTTAATTAATACCGTTGAAGGCGAAATTAAAGATTTAGTTACAGAAATCTTCGGAGATGTGAGGTAAATAGCTTGCATTGTATGGTTTGTAAACAGATTCGAAGTACCTAGAAAATAGTTCGCAGATAACTTGACCTTGGGTCTTTATGTCTTTTAAAAAGATTTGGTAGAAAATTAAAAAGGAAATTTATTTCTAGAGCAGAGTTTTCACGGATCTTCTTTGCTTAGTGGAAATGAAGAATGGGTTGCAGATATATCTTGTTTATCCGATAAAATTACATCCAGTATTTTGGATTGGTGATTAATTATTCCGTGAAATTGTTTTAGATTACAATATGCTAGTGTATAAATGATGTCAGATGTGATTGTATTTGTGGTTGTGGTGAAAGGTAATATATTGTTTATTTCATCAGGAATCAAGGACTTATTGAAATCCCCAAATATTGAGATGTGTTTGTTAAGTGTTGTGAGATAGACATTGCGAAGATTATTTAAAAATGAGCTTACAATAAATTCTTCTTCAGATAATGGTAGATATACTGTGCAAATATTTAGTTTGACACTCAAACAACATAAACAAAGAACTTCTCTAAACTCTTTTTGCTAAAACGACCTTTGGACAAAGACATTTTAAATACATAGCTTGCAAACTATACAATACACTACCATCTACAATTAGACAAACAGAAACAATGAACAAATTTAAACATGAAATAGATTGCCAGTATAGGGCGTCCCACTATTGCAAACATAAAATGTAAAACAAATTGTACGTAGACAAGAATAGCAATTTACATAGGACCTAACCCAAGTAATATAAAATAAAATCATAGAATCATGTCAAATCTAACGTAGACAATAATTATTTTAATATCAATTGTACATCATATTTTCATATATTTTTATGATCACACTCTGAATAGTATTTACCCACACTTCCAATTACCATTATTTTTGATTGTTTAGAAATTAAAATATATGTAACCTTAATATTCATGTAACTATGCTTGTATATATGTATGTACCTCTATGTCTGTCTCGACACAGATCCTAGTAAGAAAGGCATAAAAAAATCGCATGTAATTAAACTTTATACGGATAAATAAATAAACACAAATTAAAAAAAAAAACAATAATAATCAAATATTCTAATTGGCTAAGTAATAATAACATTTTTAATTTTTTGCACAATTGGTTGAAAAATATCTGACAGAAAGAAACATTTTTTTGAGCGAAATTACCATTGGCAGGTAGTTCTGCATCTCGGAACAACAAAAGTCGTGTGCCTATGAGCTCTTGTGATGTTGTCGGGAACATAAAACTAATATTTTTTTATTTTTAACTTAATACCTCAAATTATAATATTTTAATTAATGAAGACAATATTAGCGAAACTCAGAAAAAGATAGGTCACATCTGGGACTCGAACTAAGGACCTTCGGATTTTCGGGCCGCGGCTCTACCAACTGAGCTAATGTCTTCCTATCTGATTCGGTCATATTTCACTTTATCATACTTCGATTGAGAACTACCTACCAACATTAATTAAATTAAATTAATTAATAAATGAAAGTGAATTCTTATATAAAAGACTAAATACCTTTTGAAGAACAGTAGAGATTATAATGATAATGTATTAATATTATAATTTAAAATAGGTGAGGCAAAAAATGACGACATTATGTGAGTCTGAAGCCTCGATAATAGATATAAAAATAAAGAAAAACTACCTACTATTTTCTTTCTTTTTAATGTTAAGAAAAAAGTACGAGACATTACATAGTTTGTTCTTTGTATCATAAAAATATTACATTGTAATATGATGAGAAAAATATTCTGGAAATATGTTGTTTTAACTCGGGCGATTCCGGGTAATTATATAACAGATCTCATGTTCAATTAGAGAATAGTTGTGATATCTGACTCTGGGTAAAAGAGACGACCTAAAAATTTCAAAAAGCAAAACCTACCATGTATTTTCAGCATGAAAAGTAACGCTCTAGTACATACATATTTGTCATGTATTTGTGATAATCACTTTTATATGTTTTGAAATCGGATTAAACTGTGGGTGGTCAATAACATCGCACTTTATCCTTCTTATTTATAAAATATCGAGCATTTCAAATATGAAGTCTAGACCATACACTATACACTATACAATGCTACATTCCTACATCATTGCTTGTAAGAGAAAAAATGCGATACATGTTGAAAATAATAACGTCATTTTTTCAGATAAGGTAATAATACAATTCTCCTTTACCTTATATTTTTGCATTTCAATAAATGCCCTAAGACATAATTATAGGCTTGTTTAATAATGTCTGCGAGTTAAAAAAAATAATATCTCCCCAAATCTGAGGTTTTATTCAAACCATTTCAATCATGGATGTAATCAAAAACCATTTGACATTTCTAAACTTTACAAACCATCGATGTTCCAAAAGTCATAACCGAAATAATTTGAAAAGTTTTTCACTTGAAATTGAATTAAATTAAATTTGTATACGATCGTCAGGGTTGTTCAATTATTGCGATACGATGAAAACAGAACAAGGCCTACAAACATTTAGAAAATGTAGAACAATAATCAAAACTTTGCGATATTTTGGCAGATTGGTGGCACAGCTGGGTACGTATACCTACAAATATGTGTTAGATACTCCCTTATTAGGCAATTATTCGGTAAATGAAAATATTACACTTATTCTCATTTAATTTATTGCTTACATTACACGTTTAGGCATCAAATATATGTTTACATCTATACTAAACTGTCTGCGCTCTTTTAATACGTAATATGTATAATATATTTAAATAACTCAGGTACGGGACATACGTCATTTCTATGTCTACCTACGTTAAATTATCGTGAAAACAAGCTTATGTGTCCAAGCGGTTAAACAATAATTTTGTTCTGAATAACAACTCTCAAGTGGAACGAAATCCCGTTGGAATTAGAATATCAACGTATAATGTACATGGTCTTTTGGGAATAGGGACAGAGAGTGCCCATGCATGATGAGGCCAATATAATCTGCTGACGTAGAAGCCACTTGTTCTCATGTGACGAATGTCAACCGTGTACTTCCTCGGAGAAAATTCCATTGAAATACCGGTAGAACAAGGATAGCATTCCCACTATCTTATTATTGGGCATGTACATTGAAATATCTTATAGATGTAATTCAAATAATCTAAAATTATTATGTGATCTATCCTAATGTTTCCTTAAAACTATATAATATGTATTAACAAATATTTCCTTATGTACAATATTAAGAGTGATAAATTGTAGAACCTACAGATAAGCTGCCATATGACAGCTTTGTGGGACTACCCTTATTTTGTACAAATGTATTTATAATAAATGAAAAATAATTTTTTTTAAAACTCGACACCTGCGCTCTAAAGAGTGTTACTTTGTTAACCGATTGCAATCCCAACCGTTTTACATTTTTCGTTCTCAGAACATCCTCTCCTTCCTTTCCTTAAAAAGACCCTCCACACAGCATGCCCTAAGATGAAATAGGCCCCGAGGGAAATTATTTTCTTTAGGGCCTGTGTATGGAGCTAATATGAAAAAAGTAAGTGATTGTACTAGTATTTATTTAAACATCGAAAAAAATGTGTTTTCATTTTTATCTTTATAGATTATTTACCAACTTGTGGTAAAATTGTAAATTTTGCATATTTAAATTTTTTTAATTTTTTACCTTTGCAACATAGTGTGCGTGTGTGCTTGTTTAAGTTGTGAATATAACAATATTAAATTATATTACATCAAGCTTAATCTCATTTACGATTCTTTGTTATAATGTGACGATCTGAATTTCAGGTTCAAACAATCCAATTAAATAAAATTACCAAAGTTTCATCATTATAAGTGAAATTAATTGATATAATTAATCATATGTTTGCAAACTTCCAGACTTTGTCAGTTTAATTCTGCGACTAGGTACCTTGGTTACAACATTTCTTTCAGCGGGCCAAATTAAGAAATATACCTATATCAATATATAATAATACTAGTAAATATACCTATATAATAATTCGTACCTACGCAAAATAAAAAAAATATAATATATATGTATATTAATAAAATTAAACAACTTTCATCGACGTATGATTTTTTTTGTTTGTTTTTGATGTGACAAGGTTGATGTAGGCCAGACAGAACGGATGATCTCAAAAACGGATATCAGAGAACTTTCAATCATGTAACTCGGCCACCCTGACAAATCGGTAATTGCCGATCATTTAAATGATACCGGCTATTACTTTGGATGTGTTCCTGAAGTCCTGGGTAGACCCAAAACATATAGAGCACGCCTAATTATTGGGGAAATTGAAATTCACTACAATCCCATTAATATTAATAGAGACGGCAGGGGCTACGCTCAACACTTACAAGTATTCGGTAATTGACGGCTACAACAAAAGTAAACGCAGAAAACCCGTCTAAATTATACTGTAATACCAGCTCGTAGAGGATTGTAGTTGGCAACACGGTATCACATCTACTTGCATAAGCATACACTTTGCCACTATCAATTACACATTACGATCAATACGATATCAAGGACACTAATGCTGTCTGAAAATTTGACTAAAGAAGGAGGCAGCGCAACACGACATAATAACCCAAAAATAAATCCCTTTAATTTGTATCTTTTCTTATCTAACTGTCTTATACCAAATAAGGTATGAAAACACTAGGATTCGTATTAAGAACAACTAAAAACTTCAATTCCTTACACGCCGTTAGAAGCCTAATTGAATATAACTCAGTAGTTTGGTCTCCATCTTACAAAATTCACATTAATATCATTGAGCGAATAAAAAAAACATATCCCAATAGAAGACTTAAATTATAATTTATTATTAAAGATAATGAAAATACATACATTGGAAAACAGACGTAAAAAAACGACTTAACCTTTTTTTTCCTTCATTTTTTCCCAATTTTTAACATTTGAAATAACAGTTAAAAAATAATAAGAAAGGGAACCCACATAGCGCAGCCTGTGCGTGGGTAATATAAATGTAGGTATATACGGTTTATTATTCATAAAACTTAACTCTAAATTCGATTGTTGCGAACTCTTGCAACTCATAGACTTACGAATACCCGCAGTAACAACACGACAGAATACACCATTCTACATCATTCTCCGATTTCACACTATGGGAAACGACGGATTTTGTGGATCATGTAAAATATTTATTCCAACACTATTCCTAAACTGTATTCACACTCCTAAACTGTATAAACATTATTCCTGTATTTTGGTTAACCTATCTAATTGCAGTATTTTTCAGTTTTTGTTCTTGTATTTTTATGACTTATGTGTAATTTTTACTAGCAACAAAATGTATCAGTTTTTTTTTTTTTTTTACTTCCAACAAAATGTAACAAGTGTACTGTATTGACATGAATAAGCCATCGTGGCGTTGAATAAATAAATACAATAAACATTTTATATCATCAGAAATAGACATGTTCATGGAATAAATGTTTTATTTATAATAATAAATGAAAATTATTATTTGTTGTTATTTTGAAGCAATAGCGGAAATCGTAATAAAAGCCCGATTCACATAAAATGAAGGGAGGATAAAAATAATATATTTATATCAATACGCCCAACGAATTCTTAAACACAATGGATTATTTTGTATTCAGCGTATTGCCAAAATATGATTTGCAAAGTGCTTAAAATACAGCTAATATTTCAGGCATTACTTTTGAATCCGAAATTATATAACTTGTATTTTGTTCCATGATTTATTTAGTTTTCTTAATTTTAATTTTTTTTTGTCTTGACTCCTAGTCTTTTCACAAACTTGTAATTCAACTGGTTTTATAAAAGATTTGGATAAAAAAAATTATGTCTTTTCTCACGGTCTTTTATTTATTTATTATTATTATTATTTTATGTGAATACCAAATAAGAGTCCCAACTGCTCCCTTATGGAGCCAGTGAGACTTCCTCACCACTGAAGGTAGTGCAGAGGGTAATGAATTGAGAAAGGGGAAGCACCTGGTTTTTTTAGATCTGGTTACTAAATATGGCAAAAGCCATTTCAAGCAACGTATCGATTCTGAACGGTGGTTTAACACCAGAGGCCCTAGCACGCTCGCTCTATAACGATCGATAGGATAACTATCGGAAACTTCTCATCGTTCCCTAGCATGACTACAGATTGCCAACGAATAAGTGACAGTTCACAATGACTAAGTGTCCTTAACATATTCGACATCAACTGTTGATTGTACGTTAGCGATGTACAGTTGTCCTAGGGAACGATGAGAAGTTACCGATAGTTATCCTATCGATCGTTATAGAGCGAGCGTGCTAGGGCCTCAGGGCGATGATACTGATAGTATCTTCCACTTCAGAACCTGCCGCAAATATACTATGTATTATTTTAAATTTATGAGTTATGAAATAACACAAATTAATCAAATTAAATAATTGCGGGATTTGTACCCTCTAGTAGAGAGCCTTACCTCGCGACCACGGAGGCCATCTGTTTACTATTGTAAAATATTAAATTTATATTTGCGAAGTAGGACTTAGACACCATGCATGTTCTGAACTGTGTAGCTAGGAATGTGCGGTTAGATTACAATTTGTGGTTGAATGAAGTAAGGAGAGGATGGGGATATGGAAGCAAATGCTGCCTTGCTAATGACTTTGTCACTAAATACACCTAAAAACTTTTCAAGTAACGTTTCTATTCTGAACATTTGTAAATTATCAGAGCCATACTAAAAGTAAGAAGTCACGATATCCCACATGCCCCTCGCCTTGAATTGGAAAGATTCAAAAACAAATATTACGATTTTATTTTTTTTTTATATAAGAAAAACTCTCTTTTTAACTTTTGAGGGATATTTCCATCAATGAAATATAATATCATTGAAGAAGAAGATAACAATAATAATCTAAATTAAAATATGAAAATGAACAAGACACAGAAAATGTATAAAAGATAATGGTCGCAACTGGGACTCGAACCCAGATCTCACGTCTTACCGTCTCACGATTCAGCCATTGCGTCCGATTATAAAATAGGCATAATTGTCAAAGTCATATTTCAAATTTCAGAATTAACAATATTATCTTCGACTAATGTTTTCTATTTTTCCATATTATCGGCAGCTACCTTTTTTATTGGAAACAAGTGTTCAAAGAACGTATTTGTTACCTAGATAGTGTCTCAGATAAATATATCCGATTTTATTTATATCGAACACCTATTGACTTTTTATGAAAGTCTCCTTATTTTCATTTTTTGAATATAAGAAAAACTGTCTTTTTAACTTTTGAAGGTTGTTCCCATCAATGTAATATATCGTTGAAGAAGAAGATAACGATAATAATCGAAATTAAAATATGAAAATGAACAAGACACGGAAAAATAATTAAATAATAATAATAATGAAAAAGGTAGCTGCCGATAATATAAAAAAATAAAAACATTAGTCGGAGATAATATTGTTAATTCTCAAATTTGAAATATGACATTATGGCGGTTTTATAATCGGACGCAATGATCTGGGTTCGAATCCCAGTTGCGACCATTATGTTTAATTATTTTTCTTTATCTTGTACATTTTCATATTTAAATTTAGATTATTATTGTTCTTCAATCTTCTTCTTCAATGAAATATTATCTCATAAAATAAATGTAATAAAAAACATTTACATTTGCAAGTAAACGTTTATTCAAAAACGATAATTATTTTTGAAAACATTCAAAAGTTTGACAAAGTTGGTCAGACGTGAACTAATTACGAGATAACATCGAGATGGCGAAACTTGGAGTTAAGTTTGTTCTGGCGCCCAACTGTCGGGACGATCATCGATCGCAGTGGCACCGCTCTCCCGTTACCCTCTTCTCCTCTCACCTTCTCGCAATTACCTACAAACATCTCATTCCTAGTAAACAGACTCCCTATAAAAAATACCACGAACCTTGCAGGTACCTGAACACCAGAAAAATGGTTGAAGCCTAATAAATATTATCGGCCTATCTGGTGCAGTTGTATCCTAAACCACTGGGTAGTCGTTGAACTCATTGACTATTATTTTTGTTGTACTTCAAAATTAATAGAATAGGTACTTAGTTTTAAGATGAAATCCGGTGTAGGAGAAATTTGAAAAATAGTTTTTCTAAATTGTTGCTGTCACTGTTGCTCTTATTCCACCGGATATTGAGCGAAAGTGACAATGCACCTCGGGCTACTAATACCTAACTAAAACCGAGGTTTTGTATTCCCCACTTTTCTCCTCCAAAAGTGGACTGATTTTAATTTTTTTTACCAATTACATAAGAAAAAACTATTCTATGTCTGTGCGTTTTGCTTTTTTAAAAAAAACATTGTCTAGTTTGTATACTTAACGTCTTTTGACGGCGTTTAAACCAGTCAATTTTATTGATTTTTGGAATGTCATAACTTCTATAAAAACTAACTTATCAAAAAAAAACAAAAATTACCGACACGCTAGTAGTTGATATCTATTTTATGTAAAAACAATATTTTCTCTAGGGTTAAAATCCAGAGAGATAAATAGGGAATACGTTGTATGGAAAAATCACCGCCGGGTATCCCTTTAACCACGTTTATTGTTTAAAAAACCAACATGTTTCTTAAGTAATGCTTGTTTCACGAGGGTTTACTTTTTTTAAAGCATAAACCCTGTTGAAGTATGTATTGCTTACGAAACATGTTGGTTTTTAAAAAATAAACGTGGTTAAATTTAAGGATGCGTTGTTTAAAAAAAAATTAAAAATTCCTCAAATATTTTAAGTTAATCTTTACGCTTTGTCAAAGTTCTATTCAATTTCGGTAATTATTTCAGTTTTATGAAGCAATTGGCCTACAATAATATAATAACACAATTTAATACAAAAATTACACGTAAAGTGAAAATTAACTTTAAAAATTTGTTGAATTATTCAATTTTTTTTTAGCAACCCGTCGTAAGTATCATATTAATTTTGATTTAAAATGGTGCCACAAAGGTTTGCTGTGTTGGAAGAAGTGATTTTTTTTTGTAATTGCATCCCTATCTAGATTTATTGATTAGATCTTAGATACTCGCATAATCGACATGGTGAATATTCAGGGGGATAACGGTCGAAAGATAAAATCCTATATCAATATGGACTAAATCCGTTATCTACGGTAAGTATTATTTGCGATATTTGCAAGAACGGTCAATAATCTGTCGTATACACTCGCTCCATGTACTAGATACAAACGGAAGTGCTGCCACCTATAATATTCAAATAAAACTATCGAAAGTTATCATATATTATAGTTTTCCCGCGAAATCGTGTTTTTACCTGCTAGTTTATAATAAATATTCCTAATTCCGATAGAAAATTTTCGCACGGTTAACTGTCAATATATATACACATCGTTCGTTATGCAAAATTACTTATTAATGAATGGAGGACTAACGAAGCTCTTAGAATTGAAATGAGTTATATACTTTCGTAATAGTTGAATGGAGGAGTTGGAAAATAAAATGGTTAAACAGTACTTGGAATCCTGCCTGAAATGGCTCTAACAGTGTTTAGGGATTTTCCAGCCTCCCTTTTCCCACATTCTTGTTCTCCTTACTTCCTCTAGCTCCGCAACATTTACAAATTTGGGAATATCATAGTCTCATGTAAAGTAATCACATAAAACATTTACAAAAGGAAGACTCAAACTGTTTGTGTTTTTCTCTTTGTTATTCACAATGTTGGTCTCCAGCTACCTTCCTTTTATTACCTCATTACGGTTACATCCTAACCAAAAACAAACTAGCAAGGAACACCTCATAATAAAATTCAATATTGAGTCATAACGAAATATCAGATCGATAGAAATGATTAACGCTTTCGGTGCAAGTGCGAGAATTCTTTCCTGCTTTTGTTAGGTGGGTCGATTGTTTTCTCGGTAGAGTTGTGACATCCTCGGAATTGAGTCAATCTATCGGAATGCGCCCGCTATGATTTGGTTCGGATGCTGCAGTACCCACTTGATACCAAGAACACTTGAAGTGGAAATTAAAGTTTTCTGGGGCGACGCGAATTGCGGTGGGCACACAGTGATGGAGGCTGCAACCGAATGCATCGGGCTTAGCAAAATGCTCATTATCTTCTCGCGTAGCTTGCAAATACGTGTCTCATTGGTAATTTAGATATATTTTCATTGATATTCAAATAATTACTACAACATTACTGATACAAACGTCTAACAAAATCTAACAGAGTCGTGACAGAACAAAAATCCGTTCAGCTTTAGTCCGTAAGTTCGCGTGTTCGAAAACGGATGTCACCAATATTTTTTTGTTTGTACATTAACTCCACATAGGAGGCCTGAAAGAAAATAATTTTCCTCGGGGCCTATGAATATGACGAGTGGATGATCTTTTTGGGGAGAGGAAGGGGTGAAAATGGGTCTTGAAGAGACCCACTATAAACTTGGTTCACCTATAAAAACAATGAACTTCATAAAAGAAATAAAAATAAATAAATTTTGTAAACAACCAATTAAAATTTATAACAATTATTTTATTTTTTAATTGAAAGACTTACGTATATTAAATTTTATTTTTTAAATTTTTAATGGTATTTCAGACAGCCATCATTTATTAAGTCTAATTTAATTACCTTCTATGCCAAAAAAACTGATTGATCGAAAATTCTGTTTATATCAGTACACAATAATTTATATATTAGCTTATGTCTAGATTGCATGCAGCTATACTTTCTTAGAAATTGTGGATATGTTCAATTGTACGGAATATAGTTATAAGAAGGCTATAATAACATGCCTCAATAATAGTAATCATCAATGTTAGCATAATACTAAGGCGTGTGTACTATAATATAATTTAAATAGCACATTTTACTTCATGATTAGGTAGGAACTATTCCACGAAGTTATTATGTACATCATATATTATGTACAAGCCCGTATAAGCATATAATGAAATAAATAAATAAAACTAGCTAATAATATTTTTAATTAAATTAAACAAATAATTTTGTGTCAACCACTACTATATAATCACAATTACCTGCATGTTTCGAAACCGATGGTTTCTTCGTCAGGGTAGTAATAACATTAAATTACAAAAGAAACAAAGAAGTATAAACTAAATAATAATATTTTTAACTTTTGTAATAGGTACATTGCAATTGGGCAAATTGTTCAGAATAACGTCGGCATAATGAAAGAGGAAAAAGTGGTAAATAATAAGTTATAAAGAAATTATATATTAATTCAAAGAAAACCAGAAAAAGACAGATAAAGAAATTCGTGAGAAAAAGTATTTTCGTTAAAATTGTAATATTTTTGCGAAATAATTGACTGAAAACCTGTCGAAAAAATAATAAGGGGTTCTTTTAAGTGACCAGAATTTTAAAAATGCAAATCATTGTGAGCTAAATACAACAAAAAACGATTTAACTAACTCTAAATACTAAAAACGGGACCATTGTTTGAGTTTCCGCAAATTAACTGATATCGCGTCGAGACACGCAACCCCTCGCGGGGAAATACAGAACAGGGTGCGGGGACGCGGAATACGTTAAGCCACTGGTTGGAAAACGGTCAATCACTTCCACTACTTGCTTACTGGCTTGACACATTTCTTACATTGATCAAAATTTATTATTTTATTCCGAAAATGTATCTTCTTTTATCCGGCAAAGAAGATAAAACAAAATGCCGATAAGCTTATGGATCTCAGGTTGGAGTAATTTCACAGAGAATCAAATAAGTACCTATACCTTTTTTTTAAATCGTTGGTTATTTTTACAAAGAAGTAAAAACATTCCCGAGTTACGAATAACTTGTCAACATTTGAAAATTTCCTACTTTTTGTAATGATGGAGGACTTACCCAGCCGAGGAATTAAACACACGACGCATAGGTGCTTAGCTCTGCCACTGACCGGCCAAAAATGGCATTTTTTTACATTAAAGGACCCCATCAAAATCACACTCAGTTTTCTATAACATAATAATCATCATAAGCAAAACAGCATGACGGTTGCGATTTCCTGCTGATCACAAAATGTGCAATAGCTGAGACTCACTAAGGGGGTTTCTCACCTTCCTCCCAATAGCTTATCTACCCTGATAACGAATATTATTAAAAATAAAAATAAAATACTCGCAGTGGTTAGAAAACTCGGCCAACTTATCCAATATATAGCCACTATTCATAGGTTCGAGTGCCGAATTATAAACTACAACTTAATAAATAAATTAACCGTAAATCGAAAATATTCGTTATTAGTGTAGATAAGCTATTGGGAGGATGGTGAGAAAACCCCTAAATCTATTATTAATTTATTTTGAAAGGTGAAATGAGTCGCTTTCTATTTAAAACCGCCCTAGGCCTACGAACGTACGTGATACGTCCATGTTGATTGTACCATTCTGCACTATCCCATATCAAGTACGCATTTATTTTAAAAATATATTTTTTTTTTTAATTAATTTTTTTTTTTTATTTTTTTTTTTTATGTTTTAAAAACTTTTATTTTTATAAACCTATTGTAAATGCATATATTTTGACAAAATCTTATCAGGTATGAGTATTTTGCGGAATTAACCCGAAGGTAGGGCGGTTAATCTTTGTTAATTTTCTTGTGTCTGTTTCCCAAGTAAAAAATGTACTTCGCAGTGTTTTAAGTAATATGATTGCCCTGAAACAAGAGTGCCATAAGTCACCCTAAGGGGTTCACTACATTTGGTGATTTAGCTGGGGAGCTTGTCCGGATCTTGGCAGCGGATGCGTCTGCTCACCAAATGCGTAACGGGATGGATGAGGAAAGACTGGTTGAGAGATACCCTTTGTCCTCTCAGTAGGAGGAATAAATGTCTTTGTCTTGTCAGTAGAAGGGATGAATTCATACGTCCGTCAGTCCTGGACTGACTCCTAGATTCCCATCCACCCCACATAATATTTTAGTTTTGTATGTTCCTACTTGCTTATGAAGAGCATTACCAAAAACAAATTTTGTAACGCCAACATCTGTCATCTGTAATGCCAGGAATTCAAATCACGAAAATTGGTACGAAAGACTTTTGGATACATGAATTTAAAAGAATATCCAATTTCTAGTATATCAACAAGAACCGTTTTTTTTGTTTCGCACACGAATCACATTACATTCTGCACAAAAATAAATACATCTTAATTCGTTTCTTTATCCTTTGACGTTTATATTCCGGTGAACATTGGTTTATGAAAGTGTATGAACCATTTTTGGAAGAGATATGATAATAAATAAATGAATATTGAGTTTCTGGAGTACGCCGTATCAAATAGAATATATAAGTCAAATGTTGGAAGTTATTCGTTATAAACTCAAATAAAAATTTATTGATCAGCTCAGGTACCGGGGGCTTCATCGAAGCCAAAATTAGGCTAGTCTCTCAAAACTGGGTGTACTGTACAGGGCCCGCAGATATTTTAATAGTATACAATTGGTAACCCTGTACAAATCGCAAGTGTGCCCCACAATTGATTTTGGCAACCATTTCTGGTCTGGAGACCCACAAAACTTGGAAAAACTCTCGACTCTGTGCAGAAACGGGCGATCCGTTTGATAGATTCTCCCGCCTTAACAAACGGATTGCAATTTTTAGAGCACAGGCGTCAGGTAGGAATGCTGTACTTGTTCTACAGGTATTTCAAACACGCCAAACGCGCGACCAACTTAATAGTACACGGTTGACCTTTGTCAAATGAGGACGGGTCGTTTCTACGACTCGTTCTTGAGTTCAACAGCTGAGCTGTGAAAGATTTGCCGGCCTCTGTGTTTCTTCCCTCCTATAACATGGGTCTCTTCAAGACCCATGTTCACTCATTCCTCTCCTCAAAAAGACCCTCAACACAGCATCTTCATAGATGGCATAGGCCCTGAGGGAAATTATTTTCCTCAGGGCCTCCTGTGTTAATGTAAAAAAAAAATTATCATTCACAAAGAAAGCTTGTCCTAATATTAGTTTATGTATCTGTCTCTTTGACTAAAATACAGTAATAATTTGATACTCGGTTGTAGTATGCTAAAAAGTTCGTCTGCAAAAATATTAAAGTCTCATTTATATCCAACAACATCTTTATCAGTGCGACTGGTTGATTCGAGTTCTGTACCCAGCAATCTAGTGACATTTATACTTTATACCGAGACAGGTGCATTAGCCTGAGGATCGTGTTTGTTATTTCTACGTCTTGCGCTAAGTACAAAATTTCATTTCAAAACAGTCACTTGTAAACAGGAAGAATGACTTGTAAAAATATAATGTTTTATTATGCTTTTGAAAACAGTCATCATGTTTTCAAATCATTCAAATGATAAAAACCGCCATTTTGGCATTTGCTTTTTTTTAAATTTAATTCAATAATGTTATTATTAACTTCTGCAAGTCTTTTAGATTTGTATTTTTGTTACAGCTGTTTCGGCTTAAACGGTCATTTTCAAACTGTGGCTGAAACCACGTTTAGACGACTTATAAACCATTTTAAATGTCTTTTTTGAACATGCATAAATTGATTTATTACCGGTTAAACCAATGCATGTTAATGTGTTCTTAATTGTTTAATAATGACGTAATTGCTATGAATTATTTGTATGCGTTAGATTGCTTAGGTTTTGTGAATACACTAAGAAGGTGAGAGTAAATTATTTTCCGTACTTTATTAATTCGTGTAAAATTAGGTTATAGTGTTAAATAGTTTAAGGTATGTTTATACCGTTGAAATTAAATAAATAAATTAGGGAATTGGTTTAACCGCTATTAAATCAATGTGTGCACGTTCAAAATTGACATTTAAAATCGTATATAAGTCGTCTAAAGGTGGTTTCAGCCACAGTTTGAAAATGGCATTGTAAGCCGAAACAGCTGCAACAAAAATACAAATCTAAAATACTTGCAGAACCTAATAATAAATTATATTTAAATTAATTTTTTTTAAATTAAATTCTACGAATTCAACACAAAAACAATAAATAATTTGAAATTTTTGCTATCGGCTAATAATAAATAATTACTTTTTTATTAAATTAAAACAAATAACTTTGTTTAAACCACTAATATAATCACAATTACCTACATGTTTCAAAACCGATGGTTTTGAAACATTTTGAGTTAATTGACGAATTAAAATCTTTGGATATCCCTAAAAATGCTTTATTAATATCTTTTGATGTTATTAACTTATTTCCAAGTGTTCCTATTATTGAAACAAAATCCATTGTAAAAAATTTGCTAGATTCTTCAAACATTTCTAAAAACTTGTCTCAAGATTTATATAAGCTTTTTAATGTTATTCTTAAACAAAATTATTTTCAATTTGATAACATTATTTATAAACAAAAAGATGGCTTAGCAATGGGTTCTAGTACTAGTCCTTTATTAGCAGATATATTTTTAAACAATTTAGAAGATAAAAATTTTAATAGTCGTGCCTTATTATTAAAATATGTATATTTTTGGAAACGATATGTGGATGACATTTTTTGTATATGGACTGGCACTATTAGACAATTAAATATTTTCTTAAATTTCATTAATAAACTTCACAAAAAAATAAAATTTACCTTAGAAATTGGAAAAAATTATAGCTTAAATTTTTTAGATTTAAGTATTTCTATTATCAATAATAAATTTGATTTTAATATTTATCGCAAAGACACATATACGGATATCGTTATACATAATACATCGAACCATCCAATTTCACAAAAATTAGCAGCTTTTCATACCTTACTTAGCAGATTAATTAATGTTCCATTATCTTTTGATAATTTTAACACAGAATTAAATATTATAAAACAAATTGCAATCAATAACGGTTATAATACTAAATTAATAGACAATATGTTAAACAAAAAATATAAGAAAAAGTTTATTAACTCTTATGTTTATCCACATGTGATTGACAATAATAATAATTGGAGAAAAATATTATTTTTAAATAATAATACTTCAAATTTATTAATTAAAAACATGCCAGATAATATTAACCCAGCCTTTTACACAAATCGCTGCCCTAGTGCTTGTATGTTCAATAGACCATTTGCAAATTTTACAGGGGACGTTTGTTTTTGTTTTTTTACAGGCAAATTCTAAATAATTCTCGACTTTAGTCATTTCGTTTTATACCGTATTCAATAGACATGTATAAAACGAAATGACTAAAGTCGAAAATTATTTAGAATTTGCCTGTAAAAAACAAAAACAAACGTCCCCTGTAAAATTTGCAAATGGTCTATTGAACATACAAGCACTAGGGCAGCGAAATAACAAATTAAAAAATTATATTTTAAATAACAAGGATAAGGGTGATTATTTGAACAAATCTGGAGTTTATAAATTAATGTGTAATGATTGTAACTTTTTTTATATTGGAAAGACTTCTAGAAATTTTAATATTAGAGTTAAAGAACATCTAAGGTGTTTGAATAATAATAATTATTCTGAATTTGCCAATCACATTTTAGAAACAAATCATTCTTTTGATATAAATAAAGGGTTAAAAATTTTACACACAAACTCAACAGATTTACAATTAGCAAACTTAGAAATTTTAGAAATTAGAAAAAGTGTTAATAGCAAATTAAATATTATTAATAACCAAATATTTTTTTAAAATAGCCATCTCTTAAATTTATTTTCTTATTAATAATTATATTTAAAATAATTTATTTTTGTTGTTTAAACATCTTTATTATGTTTTGATAATTTATGTAATGTAATTTTTCATATTTTTTAAATAATTTTTATATTTAATTTTAAATAATTGTTTTTTACGATATTTTTTATTAATTAATCACCTCTCTCTAAAATATTTTTGTCCATAGTTCTTTTTAGTCTATACTTGTTTGTTTATTTTGTTACTAATGTCATTACTACCCTGACGAAGAAACCATCGGTTTTGAAACATGTAGGTAATTGTGATTATATTAGTGGTTTAAACAAAGTTATTTGTTTTAATTTAATTCAAAATGATACCACAAAGTGATTTTGCGAAGTTTGAAGAAGAAATAATTACTTTTTTGTTTGAATTTCATCCATTGGAGATTTTATCATCAAAGGCTTTATTTTTTTAGTACCCACGGTAATGATTTGGGTTTTTTTTTCATGGTGTGGTATTTATTTTACCTGAAGGCTATTTCGATGTTGACATATTTTTATGGGATTAACATTACGTAGAAATGTGATTTTTAAATGTGAAAAGCGAATATATTTTTTTTGATTTATCACATTATGTTCGTTACTTCTTCTTAATAATAATATCATTTGGTGGAGGGTTTGAAATCCGTAGGCAGGAAGGATTATGAGTCTCCACAAACGTCTCAAGAAACCCTCCAGTGGTTGAGAGATCGGTCATCTCTTCGGCTCTTCGTAAAAATGATTACATTTAGTCGACACGACATGCGTGTTGTTATCCTAGCTGCTCGTGAGACTCGATTAATATTGTGAATTAGTTGGGTTTGTATTTTTGGTAAAGAAGAATTCTGTTTTTTGGACAGAAGAAACTCGGTCATGAAAATAATCCAGCATTTCCACAGTGCATTTTTTGGCCAACCAACTATTTTGAAAATCCATTGTAATGATTTATTTAAAAAAAAAATTACACACTTCTGCAGTTTTAACCCTCGCCGGTTTCAGCCAATTACGACCATTTTGTTTAGACCGGTAAAATGTTTCCATATATAATGGTATTCATGGTCAATTTTTTGAAGGAAGGGGGAGGTATCAATGGGTGAACAATGATTTTAAATTGTTTAGCCAGTCTTTTTACATCCTGAATTGCCATTAAAGTAAAAAGCTTGTATGGTTTCATCGTGCTTACATACAGACGAAGTATTGAATTCCGTAAGTCTAAACTTAAACTTTAGGTCCTTTTCCTGATTTTTATTTAGAATTTTTAAATATAACGGTAATTTTAACTTGTAATCCAACTTATCTTGTAACCTACAATAAGTAAAATCGTGATTCATTCTTGTTAAATATTTAATAAACTTAAATTAAATATTTTAAACTTTTTAACTTAATGAGTTAAACCTCAAATTATAATATTTTAATTAGTTAAGATAATATTAGCGAAAGTCAATCGAAAATCCGAAATAGAAAAATTAGAAAAAGATACGGATACATCTGGGACTCGAACGCAGGACCTTTGGCTCGGTCCGTATCTTTTTCTGATTTTTCTGTTTCGGATTTTCGATTGACTTTCGCTAATGTTGTCTTCATTAATTATTTACTTCTCTCAATTCACCCCCTTGACCAAATTATCTATATTTACAGAAAAATTGTACCTGTCGATGGCCGTGAAATGCCAAAGTAATGGTCAAAAGTGAAAAAGATGATAAAAGTTTTATATTGTTAATTAATTGGATCTTAATAACTACACCACAAAAAAACATAAACGAGACTTAATCTTACTTAATATCGGTTTTGAGATGATATTTCACAAAATCAGTAGAAAATCAAATGACTATTTAATTAAAACGCAAATACCACTTAGTTAGTTCCTAAACATTACCTTCTCAATTAACGTTCAAACTTTATCTTCCCAGAGAAGTAATGTGTTAAATTCTTGTGTTTTTCCTAATACCCGTAAACACACAGAATTGATAATTTGAAAATTCATGGCGACCCTCGCTCCGCCTTCTAATGAAGTGCCACAAATTAAGTGTTGAATATATTACCCGCAGGCTTATCTTTCCAAAGCCGAACAACGGAACAGTGGAAGCCTATTATTACCTTTTATTTAACCCAGTTATGAATTTACGATTTCCAGTCAATTTTCCCAGCAGGAAACTGTAAACGCTATTTCAAATTAGTGTCGGTATCTTAAGATTTTCAGTCGGAATTTCAAGCTTGGAAATTGCTGAATGAATTAATTAACTACTGTGGTATTTTTTGTGTTGGTAATTGGGGAGAGTAATTAAGTAATTGTTTCAAATAATTTCTACTGTTTAAGATAAATAACTAACCATCAAACCGTTTTACCGCAGGGGTAGGTAGAGAGGATAAACCGCTCCCTGGTAACTCCCTGGAAAACTGGTAACAATAATTCGGTTTTGGTAGACACTCCTTATTTCGTCTACCTTTATAATTTATCGAATCATAAGTACTCTTCTGTTAATCTGATTTTTGACATAGCCCGAATCAAGTATTTGGTTTATTTGACCGTGCCATGTCTTCCTCGGGCTTACCCGACTTATTTTAAAATAATATATAATTCTTGTAAGATTTTCAACTATAAAACTTATTAATTATTTTAAGTACGTTCTGCTTATAGTATGCATATTATATTTTTAATTAATAGAAAAGTAGCATTTTGTTATTCTTTTAGTATTTACCTTCTTAATCGTTTTCTTTTCCTTAATTTATCTATAAGTTTTATTTATAAGTTATTATCAAGTTGTAGAATATTATTTAATTTAAAAAAAAAAGTTTACTTTTAAAACAAGTTCTGCAAGACAGCTGTTTCGCCTTCTGAAGACATTATCAAACATTAAAAAAATAAATAAATGGAACGCATGGACGCAGTGGAAAAGCTTAAATGAATTAAGTAACCGTTTGTCCTTAATAGTCTGTTATTCTCATTTTTAGTCTTTCTTCTCAAAACTTAATCCCCTATTAAACTAAATTAAGAATAATTATAATGTTAAGTATAGTATGGTATATAGTAAAAAACATTTAAGTATGTAGAATGTACAACAAAATTGACATTGGGAATTTGGGAAAGCATCTCTCTATATTTTGTTTCGCCGTAGAAAATATATGTCAGTAATAATTATTTCAGACAGTTTTGTATTATGTATATCCTTGTTCATTTTCCTTTTGAAGCCGAAAACGTGTAGGGGGCAAACAAACTAATCGAAATGACAGTTCATATTCCGTAGATTGCCAAAGATATTCATGATAGGAGGACCGCCTGAAAACGACCCATTGGAATTAAATTGCGTATTTCGAAGAACGTACTGTCGTATTGCAGTATTCAATACTGCTGAGGATGATTATCAAAAAAATATCTAGCGTAATTAATATAGTGAAGCGAGTAGATACATACTAAAGTTTGAAAATATTTTGTATTGTTTAAAATGATGATTCTGAGAAAAATATTGTGTTTTATATGTTTTTAAAAAAAAATCACATTCTTTCCACGAAATTATGAAAAGCGTTACTGTATTCCCATTGCATTTATTCACAATTTTTTGTAGTATTTTATTATGAATATTCCGATAAAAAAAATCTCCCAAAGTGATTGAGCGTCACGAACATCCACGTAGCAGTTTAAAAATATTTCCATTTTTTGTCGTTTACCGTAATACGAAGGATCTGTCAAAGGGTTAGCAAATATTTTATTATTCAAATATTTTTTTATTATTTCTAAAAAGCGTTTGTGTGTGTTGACATGCGTCCAATGCGAATAAACATTTCCGTATCAACTCTGAAAATATACCCTGAAAGAGACTACGTAATGTGGACATAAAAAGGTTCGCAGTGCAATATTTTTCAGTCAACAACCCTATGATGTTCGTTACGGATTAAAGACGTAAAAAGGATACCTTTATGCCCGAAAATATTCGTATAATAACATCGGGTCTTGCAAAAACACTCATATTTGTAGTGTTTGTACATATATGTTTATTCATATTATGTAGTTTTAATGTCTCTCTATAGATGTCGTTAGAATATGTAAATTGTATGTATGTTTTAAGACGATAAACTTCGCTTTCCGGCCCATACAAAAAAGACGCTCGGGAAAATACATTTTTCTACGTCGAAAATTGTACGACATAAATATATATTTTTTAAATTGCCTTCTAGAAGGTAAACGCTATGTCGGTATCTTTTTTAATTTTTTTGCGTTTCTTAGTAACGTAAACATTCACTGTCAAACATGTATAATTTATCGGAAAATTCGCCTTAAGGAAAAAGTGTTGCTAAGATAATTCTCATAAGGAATTACAAAATTATAAAAACATACCAACATAGCTTCTTCTTTCGAGAACAGATTTTTGTTTTTAAATTAGAATTTCGTGAAAGTTTGGGTATAAAAAATGTTTTTCTCCCGAAACCCTTTTTCGAGCCATTTCTGTAGGTAAATATGAGCGTTGCCCATTCGCACATTTCGCATTCGCATGTATCGTAAGTTTGTGTGAGGTTATTGTGAGCGGAACAGAATGACAGACGCGTGTTTTTTCGTGTGGTGCAAAGTCTAGCCTCTTAAGGCGTCTCAACAGAGATCAGTAGTAGTACTACATGAGAGAAACAACTGTCACCCGTTCGGGTCTATAACCCGAACAGTTACGAAGATCTCCGAGCGAGCGGTCAGCGGTCAGATCTACATAGAACACAGTTTAGAACAGACGTTTAAGTCCAATTAGTTATTCATCGTAAAACGATAACGATAATAAGAACAGACGTTTGAGTCCAATTAGTTATTCATCGTAAAACGATAACGATAATAAATAAACTCGTACTTGACGATCCAAGTATTACTGAAAACTCCCGATCACCAAGTTGAATAGTATATCGCAAAAACCATTGACTTTTTTAACTCACCGACCCTTACATCATTATTTCCTCGCCATAGGCAGAACACTGAACGCCATCTATAAATTTGTTTCTAAGTTATTCCCGACTCCAAGATGCGGCGATTAAATTGCTGTGCTTTGTATATTTAGACCATCATCAACCTGTAATTCCACCCGCTTGCATGTCATATGACATGAGATTTGTTCGACTTATTCAAACCATTCATGGGTCCCTCTTTTTAAAGATGTTTACATAATATTTGAGACTGAGACCCAGTCACAACAACATAGATGGGCAGAAGAAAAAAACGATAATTTATTAATGTACACCAATCAAACAAATTATTACTTAAGCTGGTTTGGAAGGCAAAAACAAAAATCCTCTAAAAATAAATATAACAGGCAATCTACTAGATTCAACTAAAACAATTTCAAGCCAGAACACTCAATCATGTAGATCTCTAAAAAAAGTGTAAAAATTCTATTATAGAGTTTTGCGCCCTCTATCTCTCATAACGGTTTCATCTTTCCATAGGAGGATCTTTTATAGATAAGTGGACGACTTGATTTAGTGTCCTAGTCTGGAGTGAGGTGATGTTAACAATATCCATAATATAAAAATTAATGTTTGTTTGTTTGTTCGTACCTTTTTGGGAACATGATGTACGCGTACCCGGGATGGTTATAGGATGGAGCTCTGGCGTTATAAAATTATTTCCTATAGATACTATTCATACGATTGCAATTAAAATTTTACCCGATTGCTTTTTTTTTTTAATTGTTGTGAACATAGCCGTGAATATCTATACTGTTGGGCTCTGGCATTATGAAATTTGGATAAAAAATTAAATAGGTTAAGCGAGTTAATGGAAAAATTAGTATGTTTTATGGAGTTAGGCGGCAGGGAAAAAGGCTGGGGGGAGGGGTATGCTGGAGGGTCGGTTGGGGAATTAAGGAGAGGGGCTTCGCGGGAGGGGTGACGAGGGAGATGGGAAGGCGAAGAAGGTGGAATCGGCATGCGTGAGGGGGGGGGGGGGGGGTTCGCGGGAAGGGGAAAAGGGATCGCGGGAGGGGAAGAGGAAGAGGAGTCAGAAGAGGAACAATGATGACACGAAGGGAGAAACAATTTATTTATATAACTAGCATTGCAACGCATGACGGGTATCAGCTAGTTCATAATAAAAAATAAATTAAACGAAAATTGAAAAGTAAATTTATACTGGAATATAACACAATGGGGGTAGTTACGCAAAGAAGGTTAATAATACCAATAAGTAATTTTTCAAATTGTCTACGGCTACCTCCGAAGTAAAATATCTCCGAGGTCTTTTTGAAGTTACCGCCTTGTTTGTCTCTCTGCTCTGAAGTGATAGGAAGGCTGAATGTATAAATATATTTTTTGATTATTTTCAAATTGCTTTGTTCAATCTCACTACAGCTTTCATTTCGCAAAAGCTTTCCCGTTTTTACGAGGTGTTATCTAAAAATCGTCTTGGCAGGTACTTACATTCTTTTTCATTCTGTAAAATGGAATTAGATGATTGAATTAGAGTTTCTTACAAATTGTGAACATAGATTATTGTAGGGGGATTCGTTTAAAATCTATTAATGTAATAAAATATTTAAAGAGTAGCGTCTGTGCGTTCGTTTTTTATACAAATTTAAGGTTTGATGAAGAAACATGTAAAGGTCGCACCTTCAGCTTTGTAGGAGGAACCCTTTTTTTATTTTTTTTTATTGAAATTTTTTTGATACAATGGTACAATGGTATAATGCCTGAGCGTGAGTATAATATTGAATTTATTATAATTTTATGGTTAATAGGAGATTTAAGAATTAAGGGTAATTTTAGGTAATACCCTTATTAGTTTTCTAATACATAATAATAATATAAGAAAAAAATTATTTCGTATTATTAATTATATATACTTTATTTAATTTCATTTTTTATACAATCGATCCACAGAGAAGGCTCTGGAGAAAATAATCCCCCTCAGGGCCTATGTCATCTTTGAAGATGCTGTGTGGAGGGTTCTTTTTAGGAAAAGAAGGAAAGGCTGTTCTGGGTAGGAATAAAGGTATGAGAGGTGGGTAGGAATCTGAGGGTCACTGTGTCTAGGGGATTCTAACGATTCCATTCCTCCCACTTCGGTGCAAGGTGATGTTCCAAGAGAGCCCTGCTCGAGTGGTCAAAAGGTCTTCCTCAACCAGTCTCAACCTATGAACCCGGGTACCCCTGCTAAGTCACCAAACGTAGCGAACCATTTGGGGTGACCTATGGCAGAGGTGTTGGTTATCCAATAAATGTTTCCCAGGACGGCGGTATCCATACCCGCCTACCAAATTGAAACAATAATTAACATAATCGTATCATCAATAAAATACTATTATTATTATTAACAAAATAGACGGACAGAAAATTACGTGTTTTTAAATATTAAAATGAATTGGTTGAACCAGCTATCATATGACAAGTTTTGTAGGATAACCTAAATATTTAAAAAACACTACCACCTTTACAAATAAAATTTAAAAAAAAAACACTAAACGACCGTTAAGGTTAAGGTTCTTTGGCACCTTGTGTGAAGTCTGTACATATCTTACAACAAAACGTTACTAATAACGTAATTTAAAATAATCGAACATAATTGAATTTTTCTTTTAGCCACCCTGAAAATCACGTCTTATTTTTCTTTTCACTTGCGGGCGGCAAAAACCGTTTTGATTTGTTTTCGACACAATGGATTTTACATGCCGTTTATATAATGTTTTTATGCTAATTTCTATCCTAATGACCAATTCACTATTATAATAGAATTATTGTGTTATTTTGTCAGTTTTAGTCCAATAATGTTGTTAATTTAAATCTGTGAACATAAAACAAAAGGGTTATAAAATTTTATTTTTCCGCGTGAGTTATTAAAACTACCATTAAAGTAGTATTATTTAATAACATGAATGTAATGTGCATGTGTAAATAAAAACAAATTCGAGAAATCAACGTCTAAATTTTACAAAATTACTCAATTTTTAATTATATTAACGAGTTAAAATATGAAGTGATAGTTTTGTTGCAACTTCATTAAATAACAGCTTTAATATACTATTCAAATGTTTTTTGCAACCTTTTTCTTCGCGTTTAAAGTTTAAAATACTGCAATTTGTAAACGCTAAAATACATTTCAAATACAAAAATCTAAAAGGTCATTTTATCTAGTTTCCAAAATGGCATTTGGTTTTACGATATTTAAAAAATATATATATACAGGACACATACAATTCCTTGGAAAATTTAGAAATTCGTTGAAAAATTACAAAATATAATAAAATATGTACAATATATAAACTACCCTCTTTGGCCGTGTAAGCAATGTATCTGTAGCGATGCATACGCTACCTACTTAGGTAGCCACTCGCAACGTTTAGTACTGCGCGCCTACTGACCACCTTCTGGAAAGAGCTCGAACCAGCCACACATTACACACAGCGCTGCGTAGCCATATCGAGAATCTTCCAGCGTGTGCACGATTTCGCCTGCCGTTCTCGTACCAGGCTCGGACCTATATAAGGGCTCGAGTAGGCCAAATCCGGCAGGCCCACACATCTCCTCATCATAGGAAACACGCAATTTGCTCTAAATATCTTTCCATGAACAATTTTTTTGTCAGTTTTTAATTAGTAAAGTTTTTTCATACATGGTCGTTTAACAATTGTTAAAAATTTTCAGAAAGTTTTTTAATTTTTATGATTGTAATAACTATGTTTTTTCATAAAAAAAATAAACAAATATTATTTGTTTTAAAATTAAAAACATATTGATGAAATTTTGCACATTTTACCTTATAAATTATAGGATGTTGATTGTTTTTATAAAATATCGAAATACCACTCTGTTCCCCCTTTTCCAAATTCCTTTACCAAATCTTCACATATATTCCGAGATTGTTGATCGTTTGCATACTTGACCTTCAAAACAAGAGGAAGGTCACGAAAAATCACCCCTATCCCCCCTTGAAGCAGAATATAAATAGGCAACGCCGGGAATTTAGCTATTATTTTATATATGAGAGAGAAATAATACATTGTATTATCTAAACTTTTAAAATGTATGTAGACAAATAGAAAGAATATAAAAAACATTCACTTATGCGATGTTCCTAAATAATAACAATAATAAGCTACATCAAGAATTTTACCTACATGAAAACAAACAAAAATTCTAGGAACTTGATTGGATATCATATTATCTATTGTCATGTTATCAACCCCCGAGGTCTATATGATATTTTATGCAGTAATGATAATTAAATCTTAATTTTTATTTTTAACTTTAAAATAAGAAAATGAAGATGATGTTGGTAGTTCCCAGTCGAGATACGGTTAAATATGACCGAATCGGATGTGGGGACATTAGCTCAGTGGTCAGAGCAGCAGCCCGGAAAGTCGATCTTTTTCTGATTTTTCTGTTTATATTTTCGATTAAGTTTTGCTAATATTGTCATCATTAATTAAAATAGTACAATTTGAGTTTTAACTCATAAAGTTAAAAATAAAAATCAATATTAATCCCAGGCTTGCGGAAAAAGTCAATAGATGTCGCATATTAAAATTAAAATGGATAAATTCATCCAAGACACTATCTAGATGGCACTTAGTATGAGTTGAATCTTGCAATCATATAAAAAGATGGCAGCCGATAAAATATGTGTTAAGAAAATGAAGATAATATTGGTAGTTCTCGGTTAATACAGTTAAATCGGATAGGGACACATTAGCTCAGTGGTCAGAGCGGCAGCCCGGAAAGCCGAAGGTCCAGGATACGAGTCGCAGATGTGACACGATCTTTTCTGATTTTTCTGTTTCAGATTTTCAAATGAGTCTCGCTAATATTATCTTAACTAATTCAAATAATATAATCATCAAAAATTCTAATTCTAAAGTTTTATGTCTGTCAGAGTTGCTTGGCTCTAACCATATTTTGGTGACCTGGGGTGCTAGCATGGTCAATCGACATGAACTATCTTTCCCTTCCCCACTACCTTCAGCCTCACAACATACCCTAATTGGTGATGCCATAATATTACTGGTTCCAGAAGTTTGGGAACATTTCGGACTTTCGTGCGGTATTCACAATAAAAATATATTACACGGTGTAACAGGATGTACCCGAGAGATTTTACCCAGCGATTCCTGGGCATATTTGGAGTAATAAATGTATTTGTCATTTTGTTTTCCGATAATATTTTTTTTTTCTATTAAAAGCAAAAAATATTTTTTTCGATCACTCGTCGCTACTGATCCCATAGCTATTGGAAATACCACGTCACGATGGGTGTGAGTGAAATATGCGCGGTTTCGTGCATGCGGCGTGCCGCTAGATGAGACAACGCTTACGCGATTCTCTAGAAACAAACTCAGTTGCGACGCGTGGGGGAAAAATATTTTTAATGTTTTTATTAGAAAAAACTATCATCGGACAGCAAAATGACAAATACATTTATTAATCAAAATATGCTCAGGAATCGCTGGGTAAAATCTCTCGGGTATGTCCTGTTACACCCTGTATATACATTCAGTAAAACGAGTAGATCTATTTTGTGGACGGAGATTAAATTATTTCAGAAAAGGCATTATTTTTGCAATCTCATTTTATGTACTGTGAAATATTTTAATTTTATTTATTATGTATTATATTATGCTACTTCTTTGCCATAGGTCCATTGCAAGGTCAGTATATCCTAATCCCAGATTCCAAACGTGCCTAATTCCCCTTCTTCCAGTATTATCTTTGTACACAAAAATAAATTATCCGTAGAAAATAAGGTCTTTGATCCTTCCCGCAAATCTCTATCGAATATAATTTCTGTCTATTTAATTAAGTATTTCTCTCTGCGATCGAGCGGATGCCTGGGCCAGGGGAACGGAAACATATTTCTGAGAAATAAACAATTTTCAACAGAGATTAAGTTGTGGCGTGTGATTATTTTAGAAGTATAGAGAAATGGTTTCTAAAATGGGATAAATATTTTAGAATGCGGCTTTAACTGCAAAACACTTATTGGCAATTAGAACGCTTCACTGGATTTATGAAAATCTGCAAAGTGTTGAGTTATAATCAAATAATAAAATAAATATAATACTTATTTCCGCTTTAATTTATTTGACCGTAACCGGTTTCAGCTTGTTAAAGCCATCTTCAGACTGGTACAAAATATTCTTAACCTACGGTTTATATACACAACATATGAGGGAGGGGGTAGAGGGGTGGTCTACACAATATTACAACATTTGTTCAATTCCATTACATATTGCACAATGACATTTTCTTCAAACTCATTTAAGAATGAACGAAAAATCTTGGCATTATGCGTCATTTTGAGAGCAAGTATTTAAAGACTTAATTATGTGCAACTGTTTTTTTTTTGTTACATGAATACCGCACAAGAGTCCCAAATGCTGCCGTCTGGTACCAGTGTTACTATGGCATTCCCAATCGGGATATGTTGTGAGGATGAATGTAGTGGGGAGGGTAATGATATGGGGAAGAGGAAGGTGGGGAAGTACCTAGCTATTCAGATCTGGTCACCAATCACAAGCCATTTCAAGTAACGTCTTAATTCTGAATTGTGATCATATACCAGGGCGATACTGGGAGTATCTTCCACTCTGGAACGTGCCGCAAATATACTATATATTCTTTTTATTAATTAATTGTGAAATGACACAAATTGATCAAATAAAATTTATTTGCGCATGCCGAGTTTGAACACGCGACTTTCGGATTGGAAGTCGAGAGCCTTACCCCTCGACCACGCCGACCGGCTGTTGGTCGGATTTTTCTTTAACTTTTGGCTATTTAATTTCTATCTTAAATGTAATAAACACTATCGTTATCGTTTTATGCACATGTATAATTTTGAAATCTTATTCTTATTCTTAAATCATCATATCCATTTTGGCTAGTTTTTTGTTAGCTTTTAACTTAAATGTTATCATATTTTTTATAAGAAAAACTCTCTGTTTAACGTTTGAAGGTTATTCCCATCAATGTAATATATCATTGAAGAAGAAGATAACAATAATAATCAAATTTTTTAAAATATGAAAATGAACAAGACACAGAAAAATAATAAAAGATAAATCGCAATCGCAACTGGGACACGAACCCAGAACCGTACGTCTTACCGGGACATACACCTCTACCAATTGAGACTGTCGTAATTGTCAACTTCATATTTCAATTTTTAGAATTAAAAATATTATCTTCGACTGATGTTTTTTGTTTTTTCCATATTGGCAGCTACCTTTATTATTTTAAACAAGTATTCAAAGAATGTATTTGTTACCTAAATAGTGTCTCGGATAAATATATCCGATTTTGCGGCAGTCCTTTTTGTCCCAATTGCGACCATTATCTTTTATTATTTTTCTGTGTCTTGTTCATTTTCATATTTAAAAAAATTTGATTAGCATTGTTATCTTCTTCTTCAATGATATATTAAATGTTATCAGCTAAAATTGCTCCGATGTTCTCAAAAATTCCAAGCAAACAAAGAAGTACGCATTTCAAAACACCGATTCTCACAGTTTTCAATTGGACATTTCAAGACAATTTGATTATTGGCTGCGTTACGGTTTTGGTTACCAAATGTGCATCGTTGCATAGTTATCCAATAGCTGTATATTATTATGAATACACATAAGTAGGTGCTTACTTCTGTCAGTGACAGTTATAAGAAACAAACTGATCTAGTATATATGTCACGCCAACTCCTCGGAGCCTTTTCAACGAGAAGTCATATACATTTTAGTATGAGTTTCAAAGAGTATTGAAGCTCTTACCTTAGTACTACAAAAGAGTGCCGCTATTGGCAATAAAGAGTCACAATGTATAAAATGTAAATTAAATGTTGTTTGCGTTTGTTCGAAGTACATAAAAAGACCTTCGGGTCGTAAAGACGAGAAGTAATCGCAGTTCTATCGTCGACCTGGTTCGCCGGGACCCAAAGGGTTAACAGAAATACTGGTGTTAATAATTTATGGCGCACTTTCAATTAAATTATAATGAGATTAGAGATTTTCAGAAAGACTACGCAAGATATTTTAAATACGAGCATTTCTTTCTATTCTAGGTGTCCGCCGGCAGATTTTATACTTAAAATTTATTTTATTTTTAAATATGCATACAGTGAGAGTTATTTATTTAATTATCTCACATACGAATTATCCGGATTTTAGTTTTTAAAAATCATCCCGCTCAAATGGCGTCCTTTTAGCCGCAAACACTAAATATTTACTTCATGATAGTTGATCGAATAATCGCGAAATACGCCTCAAAAGAAATACGAAATGATCGCGAAATACGCCTCAACCGCAAAATAGCGGTGCGGCCCATTCACTGACTCATCGATGCTAAACAACCCGCAACACTCCCGCAAGAAGATTGCAAGAATGTGGCTAGAAGGACGCCATTTGAGTGGAATAATTTTTAAAAGATAAAATCCGCATTATTCTCATGTGAGGTAATAAATAAATAACTTTCATTGTATTCATATTTTTATTTTATTTTATTTTTTAAGTATAAAATCTGACGGCGGACATCCCGCAAGAAGATTGCAAGAATGTGCGGCCCATTCACTGACTCATCGATACTAAACAATCCGCAACACTCCCGCAAGAAGATTGCAAGAATTTTTGCGGCTAGAAGGACGGCATTTGAGTGGAATAATTTTTAAAAGATAAAATCCGCATTATTCTTTTGTGAGATAATAAATAAATACCTTTCATTGTATTCATATTTTTATTTTATTTTATTTTTGAAAGTATAAAACCTGCCGGCGGACATCCTGTACATCGTCTTTGAAAAAATATAATGTAATATTGATAGCATGACAAACAGCTATGTACTATGTGGTTTTACATCACTTTTAATGAACGTCTACTTTAACGATACATTTTGTCGCCTAGCTCATGTTAAATGAAGCTTTCCTTGGAAAAAACATTTATCAAATTTTGGTAATTTGTACCAAAAGTGTTTACATTCTATCCTGAGGAAGGCTAAGCTAATAAGCTGAAACTTTTAAGAATTAAATCGGCTTCATTACTTCACAATTAAATGGTACTTCGTAAAATTGATTATTGAAAACACAAAGTTGGGAAAATTACAAAACCTTGTTTTATATAGGTATGCGATTTAAACATTATCAAAGCCTTTTCGTTGTTTGTTTTTGGGGTGTTATGCCGTGTTGTGCTACCTCTTCTTTAGCCGACGTTTCGGACAGCGTTGCAGTGTCCATCATCAGGGCAGATCCGGCAGATCCGTCGATGTGAATTTGTTGTGTTAAGTGTGTGCTTATTTACTTGGAAGCGATACCGTGTCGTCATCTTCAATCCACTACGAGCTGGTAGGTATTTCAGAAGAAAGTGAACTACTTTGAAAGGAAAATTTCGTGAAAGCGCAGTATTTAAGTTAGCCTGGGGCTTGTCCACGGAGAAATGTAACGAAATGTCCAACGAAAGTAGCGTCATCTTGTAGCCAGTATCAAGGTATAAACAAAATGGTTTTATACTTTTGTATTGTATTATTATATGGTATTAAAGTATACTTAGAAATGGTTTTTTGCGGTTAGCTTTGGTGTAGCCGTTAATTACCGGATACCAAGAGCTGTTGAGCTTAGCTCCGTCGTCTCTATTAATATTAATAGGATTTTTGTAGATTTCCCTTTCAAAAGTAGTTCACTTTCTTCTGAAATACCTACCAGCTCGTAGTGGATTGAAGCTGATGACACGGTATCGCTTCCAAGTAAATAAGCACACACTTAACACAACAAATTCACATCGACGGATCTGCCCTGATGATGGTCACTGCAACGCTGTCCGAAATGTCGGCTAAAGAAGGAGGTAGCACAACACGGCATAACACCCCAAAAACAAACAACAAAAATGCTTTTGGCCGTGAAAATCTAAAAACGTATCATTAAAGCCCACTAAAGTTGAGTGAAAACTTGTTTTCATTGCCATAAACTCTCCTTTTCGCACATATACCACAGAAAGAAATAGGTAAGTATTTTTCATGGTAAATTTTTGGGTAAGGCGAAAGGTCCTTAGTTTTTGAATGTCAAACGCGTCGTATGTACATTATTTTACCGTGACATAGAAAGGAATAAATCGCATCATCTAATGGAGCTTAAATATCAAAGAGAAAAATGAAAATAATCTTTTATCCCGGTTCAAAAATGACATCATAGATTAGTTTGGTAAATAAAAATATAAGTTACTAAAAGGGTTTAGTTTTTCCTATGGGGAAAACTAAACCCGGACCTAAAAGTCTGATGCGTAAATTAAACTCTTTTTCAAAATATTTTTGTTTTGTGTTGTTACCGTGATGTATTTTTGGGGTATTATGCCATGTTGCGGTACCTCCTTCTATAGCCAATGTTTCGGACAGCGCCAGCGTTAAAATGTCCCAAACGTTGGCTAGAGAAGGAGGTAGCGCAACACAGCAAAATTCCCTAAAAATAAATCCAGATAATACTTAATAATAATTATTATTTGTTCATGAAAATCTCAAAATCATACCTTTTATGTAATATATTTCTAGATCAATATTGGGTTCTCCCATTTTCGTCAACACTTTCGGTGTCTATACACAATAAAATTGGAAATAGCTGCATTTTTATTTATTTAACCGCCACCACATGGTTGCTTGTCTGCAGATTCTACCTCTATATGCAATAATAATACAAACACAATAAGAATAAAAATACGAGGGTTTTTCTGTGAAATTCTACAAAATGAAAAAAACATTACATACACACACAGAATTCATTTAAAAGGCCACAAAACGTACCAAGTACACAGACATTTTACACAACACGATAATATACATATAAAAACACTATTTATACTCTACGGTAAGCAAACCATTGCCTTCCAGATGATAATAAAAATTATAAGGTGAGAAAAAAATACATACATTTATATTAAAAGTAAAGCTTATTTACGATAAATTTCCCTTTCTTCCCTGTTTACTCTGCCTTTTACAACTCTCATGCTTAAACTTTCATTTTCCTCAAAAGCAAATTTATTCTCGAGCTTATTAAAAATCACTCGTACACAGTACTCCAGCGTTCGTTATTTATCGATTGGTGTTATTAATTATTTATTTGTTTGTGTGTTATGCACCTTCTAGTACCTCACAAGAGCCAAAAAACAAAAACATTGACCAAAACAATGACAATGACCAAAGTGTCATAAAAATACGAAAAAGACTTACGACACTAAAAACTTGTTCCTGGAAGTTCAAAATCAAAGTCGTAAAATTATGTTTTGAATATGTCGTTTCAGCAATGATGTCGTTGTGGATAAATATTATATGAAGGGATATATTTTACGGCCTACTTAGCCCCTGGAATAAACTTAAAAAGTTGAACTCTAACGATCTTCATTTAACCCCAATCACCGCCGAAACAAAAACACTCATTAAATAGATTCCCGAAAAGTTGGCACATATAACGGCCGAAGAAGATGTTAGGGGGTGTAAGGTCGGCAGAGGGCAGGCGAGGGAGGGCACAGAGTTCGGGAACCCTACTAAATAAATTGGCAGTACTTTTTTATAATTTTGAAATGGCACAGTCTCGAAAACAAGCGAGAACGAAACGTGAACTCTAATATAAACCACATTCGAACAAAATAATTGGGTTGCAACAAATAAACATTAACCTAATAAAAATAATTCTAAGTGGTTAAGCACCACCTTGGACCTAGTGGTTTCGAAACTCATTGAGAGAAAATTCAATTAAAAAAATTATTGGAATAATTGTAGAAGATAGTATGATAAATAAAGTATGATACAGACAAATAAAAATGTACTTTGTACTTTGAACTCATCTTTGATTTTGAACTATTTAATTTACGGTTGCTTTCAGAATTGGCCTAGTGAGATTCCACATCAGAAAATCGAAGTGTTAAGTGAGGGTATTACCAGAGAATATCGGAAATTAGTCATTTTTAAATCAAATTCTAGATCTATTGACTCTTTTTTTACAAACAAACTTAAATTGTTTTTGAAAGATTGTTTTTTTTCTGGTAAACGCTTTTTAATAATTTTTGAAAAACTAAGTTTATTTTTAATATACTAAGGTTATACCGTTGGTCGTTGGCAGATTTGTTCAATTTTAAAACGACATACTGTATTATACTACACAAATTTCAAATTATATAATCATACAAGAAAATAAAAATCGATACATAATCTAGTAAACACATTTTTCAGAATTTTAACTTTAGTTAAATTAAAATAATTAAAAAATAAATCGTAGAACGTGTTTTGTGACGAAAATACCTCAGTTTTTCTATTTATTTGAGGTTTACAAACTAAAATATTTCAGATATTTTTTACTCACTTATTTTTTTTTGACATTATTGAAAAATCATAAATACTTATGATCAAAAAATACTTACAAGAAGTACACGATATTTAATAATTTTTTCATCGTGCGTTTTGAGCATTTTTATTGCTTACTTAAATGTAGGTATATACTAAAGCAAGTTTTGAATGAAATAAATCGATATCAATTTTTTAAATTTTAAATCTATCTCATTGGAACCTCCCTGTAGAGTTGCAAGTATTTTTAAACATTTGTTCTCAGCCGCTGGTCAATCGCTCTTAAATTTAGACGGATACGATTTGAATCTTTGACAACCAAAATTATTATTTGATTTATTTTTGGAGTTTTACCCCCTTCCTCTTTCTTTAACTAACGATTTAGTTATTCTGTAACACGGCATCCAAAACTTTTTTTAAAGAGCAACGTGTCATAATGCCACAAAATGTTGGCAGTATCTAAGATTATACGTTTGGCATAACGACCAAAAGAAAAAAAATGTACATATATATGCCAAGGGTTTTACACCATCTAGTTTTTTTTCGTATACAAACAAGTTCAGGATTTATTCCCGTGTCTAATTTAAAATTAAGGGCCACTAATAAAGTAAAAATCTTTCTTTATGCGAACACTTTATCTTAAAACAGAACCAATTATTTTTTTAGTAGAGGAGAGAGAACCCGATCCTCCCGCGGATTCAAGTCATAGATTTTTATGATACAATAAACATTATTTTATCCCGTTTCCCCAAATGACTCGTAGGCTTGTTTACGTCATTCCCGTTTTAAATTTAGATCTTCTTCCTTTAACCTTTGGTTTGTTACACTCGTGCGCGCAGAAAAAGGTAAACGGATATTTTACGGGGAGAAAATTAAAAGAAAAAGAATTAAAAAAAAAGATTACAAAAAATTGAGTTTTTTACACTTTAATTTTAGAAATTAACTTTAGATTGTCTCTTGATTACTAGATCTGAATAGTCAGGTACTTCCCCGCCTTTATTTGTCCCATATCCTTCCCTTCTTACTGATTCCAGACGGCTGGTAGCAGTTGAGTAACTTGTGCGTAATCACATAAAAAATCAAAATGAATCCGGTCCGGTCTTCGAATCCTAAGACTGATGATTATGACTACGACTACCACAACACGTGCATTAGCCTAGTATGGTAGTTAAAAAAAACTGTCAAAAACTGTAACATTTAAAAATTGATTAAATAAAAAAAATAAACTTCACCAAAATTTAGGATGGGTTGTTTCGCAGAATTTGAACAATCCATAAAATTCAAATTTAATTTTCATGTTCTGTGAAAGTTATATTCTAGTTCTATTATTATTTAAAATACCGGCTAGTAATGATGTAATCACAGAACCTGAAAAGAATCTTTCCAGAACTTGAAAATTAACTTTCAATTTTTATGAATTGTTAAAATCCTGTGAAACGATTCGTCCTTAAACATTTGTTTTGATTCTGATTAGTTTACGTTGCTTTATAAGAGTTTTCTTAATTCGAACCTTTAAAATAACAAGGTTCCATCTGTGGCGATAACATCATGCGATAATGTGATCTATAGTAAGCTACTTTCGTGTTTATATAGATAGAACGATAGTTGCCATAGATAGTTGTTATTCCAAAGAGTCAAATTATGCTAATCTGAATATTTTATACAAACCAAATAATATTTTCAAATACCTTTGTAGTCAACTATAAAAAAATAATCAAGAATTATGTAGGTATATAAAATATATATTTCAGAAATTTTATGCAATAACGCCATTAATATTGTCATGATATGCTGCGCTAGAACATTTGAATGAATTAGTCGTGGCCACGAATACGGTAATTTTTTTATAATACATGGAAGCACGGAGACACCGTGTAAATCGTTAGGAGTTTTAAATTAAACAAAGCAAGTCTTTAAGATGATAGACTTTTCTTTTCGGCCCATACAAAAAGAACGCCCGGGAAAAAACACTTTTCTACATTGAAAATTGGACAAAATGAATATATTTATACTGCCTTCTAGAGGGTGAAAACTATGTCGGTATGTTTTTGAATTTTCGATGCGTTTCGTATTAACGTAAACATTCAAACATGTACGATTTATCAAAAAATATTATTTAAGGAAAAAGTGCTGCTAACTCAACGCTCATAAAGAATTATAAAAAGCTACCGACGTAGCTTCTTCTTTCTAAAAAATATATATTTTTAAAAATTTCAATTTCGTGAAAGTTTCGGTGTACAAAAGTGTATTCTCCATAAACCCCTTTTCGAGCGATTTCTGTAGGTAAATTTGAGCGTTGTCTCATTCGCACATTTCGCATTCGCATGTATTGTAAGTGTGCGCGAGCTTATTGTGAGCGGGACAGAATGACAGACGCGGGTGTTCCGCGTGTGGTTCAAAGTATAGCCTCTTAAACTAAGCAACTGCAGTGTAAAACCGTGCCTAAAAAGTAACCTTTTAGAAGTAAAACTGCCCATTTGAACGCACCGTTGTACCAATGCCGTGATTGCTAACAGATAAACTTTTTCAACAATTTCCACCCCTTAAATATAACCGTCCGCTACCAGTCAGTTTACAGCATTACAAAGGCACATTCGGCAAAAGGGTGGTTGGGGGAGGGTTGTTTGGAAAAAGGGTCCAAGTTTGTCACGACCATCTCTCGTTCTGTCGCCACCCTTCTTATCGCCTTTGTTTCGTGTAATTCTTAAAGTTTATTTTTATTAGCCCATGAATGCGGGCTCAGCGTCTTGGATTATGTAACTATTGAGGTTTAGGCGTTATCATGAAACAGTGTTTTACAAGATGTCATAATTTCACACTTCAATGTGAGTATATTAGTAAAATGGTTACAAAATACAAGCTTCCAAAAAAAAAAATGTTAATTTTAATTTAATAGAGACAGGCCATAGCTTCAACAAGGAAAAAACCAAATTTAAACATATAAATATAAATTCATTCTTTAACTTGTGCGCTTTAGAAACTTTAGAAATAAACAAAAAAAAATTGATCGAAAATTAATTTAGTTAACAAAATAATAGCACCTTACAAATCTCCCCTTTTGAGTATGTTCCCATGTGATATTGACCCCGCCCACTGTTCTCCCCCTCCCTCAAAATCACCCCTCCCACTACCCCCCCCCCCCCCCCCTAATAACATGTAATTCATTTCTGTACGTGTTTTAAATTTTAAGTTTAGTTTTAAGTTTGATAGTTAATGGCACGGATGTGTCGAAACAGGTAGCAGAAAAATTAAAATTTAAGTAACGATAGTACATTGAAAATTAAAAGTCTTCAAAACAAAATGTTTAATTACGTCTTTAATACAAGGGAAGATTAAAGTGGGCATTTTTGAGACAGCTTTTTTGTACGGCCCGGTTTATCGATCGCCATTGCATTTGCCATTATGAATTTTGTGACATTTTAAGCAAGGTAAAATATTATAAAACATCAAGTACAAATTCTTTAATTCTGCCACGGCAGAAATAGAAAAAAAAAATATTTTAACCAAATTTACAATCACTACGTTTAATCTTCATATTTTTTAGGGGGTAAAAAGTTGATACAACATCCACTGCAATTCTTCCATCGGACCGTGCGTGCGCATTTGTGCTTTAACAGTTTATCAATGTTTAGCTGGCTTGTTTTGCCAAACAATCTTGCAATTAACCTTATCGATTGCTCTAAATATATAATGAGGGCGGACCAAACTCGCAAAGCCGGCCATGTTACCTTCGGAAGTTTTCACCGGTCCAATTTGCCGAATCTCCAAATGCCTCGCAACTTGTCGGAATGTTGTGGAAATTAGATGAGGGATTTTATCCTCACCTAACACAGGAACAGAGTTCGATTTTTTTCTTTGAATAGTAAAACTGCTCTACATTCCAATGGTTCCAATGGAGTATCTTTGCGTTTTATGTAGGTAATGTATTAAAATATTTGGTTATTTTTAGTTCTTCCGAATCCTTGACACTAAAACAAGAATTGTAATGGATTACATAAGCTTTTTAACCACTCAAGCGCTTTTTGCCACATTTTGGCACTATTTCCAAAACCTCGGATTGCCTTGTTGCCAAAATGTGGAATTTTTTTTTTTTTTTTTATTAAAACGACTACCTATATAATATATTGCACATTCAAAATATAACAAAATAAATATTCTCTAGATTCTTTAAAATGTTTTAAGGTTAAAGATTTAATTATATTTTTTTTATAAATCCTACAAATATGTGATAATAGATAAAAGATAGGGGCATTCATTGGCTACATTGAACTATAATCAGTTTGTATGTCTCCATATTCAAATTCGGAGATATGATTTTTTTAATATGGGCGGAAAAATTTCCTTTAGCAATCCGAGAAAAAATATTTTAATTGCTCTGTCGCTCCAGTGGTTAACTGACGAAATATAAACTTAACCTCAAAATAACCTGGCGAGATAAATTGACTAACGTATTTATAAAAGGTTCTCAAAAATGACAAACTGAACTATATAAAATTAATAAAACCCCAATATATTGGTCACATACTGGAGGGTGACAAATATGACACACCCCAAATATGACCGCATGTAGCTTCGAAACTTACATGACTAAGACTGGGCATTCTCTGAGTTGTTCCGAATTGCAGTCGGTATGGTGAGGATTGCCCTAATGATAGCCAACCTTCGTTCCGAAATGGTTGCAAAAGAAAAATATTAATTAAAACGCATTTGATTATCGCTTATACCCGAATTATTATTTCTCGAAGAAAACTGACTTGAACAGATTTGAAGATGATCTTTGCATAGGGAGCATTTATTAACAGTCAATTTAATATGTTACAGCACATAAAAATTATATTCAAAATATTATTGTAATCTCGCTTTCTGAAAAAATATAAATAATTTAAGAAATTGTGATGATCAAGTGGTCACAATGTTTGCACTCTGTTGCCCCAGTTTTCATATTATCGTAAACAAGAGCAGTGGCGCGACATTTTGGGAATTAGCAATGAGTTTATGCCCCGGCTCCCCCCACCTGGCCCTACGCAATAAAGTTAACTTTTTCCAAGAGCTACCGCTATTGTTTCCGAATCCCATGAGTGATCCCGGTACGCTCAAAAATTTATTATCCCGCACACGAGTCGCCCTTAACCGCTCAATTTATAGTATTTTTATTTCTGTTTGAAACATGCATAAAATGTCGAAATTCGTTATTCTCCCTGCGCGAAAGGATAGGAACTTTCACGCAAATTGAAATAATAAAGTTCCGGAAATTAGTTTTTCCAGGATATATATAGCCATACAATAAACCCTGCTTAAACCAAGTAGTAATGTAGGTCGGTGCTTTTCTGTAAATATTACAATTTAAAACCGCATCAACCGTGAACAGGTAGAGGGATGAAAATCATACATTTTATATACAAAATCAAACATAATAATGTTCATAACAATAAGTATTTTATTGCACCTTGGTTATAGAAAAATAAATGCCAATAATGAAAAAGAATATAATTAATTTTCAAATATCAACGAGTAAGGCCCTAAGTAAGGCTCCAAACTTAACTCGAAAACAAACTAAAACTATCATTGAAGAAGAAGATAACAATAATAATCAATTTGGAAACAATAATAAAGGTCTAAAAACATATCTGAATAATAAAGGTAGCTGCCAATAATATGGAAAAAAAACATTATTCGAAGATAATATTGTTAATTCTGAAATTTGAAATATGAAGTTTACAATTACGACAGTCTCATAATAGATCGCAGTAGCCCAATTGGTAGAGGTATATGTCCCGGTAAGACTGGTAAGGATCTGGGTTCGAGTCCCAGTTGCGACCATTTTCTTTTATTATTTTTCTGTGTCTTGTTTATTTTCATATAAATTTTTTTTTTGATTATTATTAATATTTTCTTCTTCAGTGATATATTTCATTGATGGGAATAACCTTCAAAAGTTAAAAAGAGAGTTTTTCTTATATAAAAAAAATTAACAAACTAAAACTGGTTGGCAACTGCGTCGCACATAAGGAGATCCGCTCACTGAGGCAACTGAAAACTGTCAACTGGCAACTGTCTTTGTATAACAATGTGATGGCTCGCACACTACACACTATCACTAAAAACCCGTTGTCAACGGTAACGCAAGTAGTGACTCGCGACTCGCACTGCTGATTTCCGTGGCCGGCCGTTGCTAGTTGCCAGCTGTCAGCTGATTGTTCTTCTTCTATGGTTCAACAAGTTTTTGACCAATCAAGACATAGAAACTAGCCGGTTTTAGTTTGGTTTCAGCGGCCTCGTCAGCGGAGCGCCTTAATATAGCAAATTACTCGAAAACTGACAGCTCTGCAACCATGGCAACTATGGTAACCAGGCACTCTGGCAACTGAAACGCGCCGGTGACTAGGACTAGCACGACGACTTGCGAGTGAATGTTGCGTTGCCGTTGAGTTGTTTTTTTGTTTTTTTCAAATGGGTTTTTTAAAAAATTGTGTAGTGTACGGACCATAACCGTATTTATTATACCTTATTTGTATTATAAAATTTGTATGTACTTGTATCTCTTGCTCATATCTCAGATGTCATTTCACAATCAAATGCCACAATCAATATTAGGAATATTAAAAATATTAGGAATAACAATTTTAATTGTTATTCCTAATATTTTCTTTTGGTGTTTAATGTGACATGTAAATATTGTTTATGGTATACCGTTGAAATTAAATAAATAAATAACATTGAAATACGCAGGATAGCGACTTGAATGCAAACTGTTTTTTTTTTCAGTTGCCCCGTGAGCGAATGCACTATATCCTGTGCAGGTAGATACAATTAATTTTTAAATGAAATTTTGCTGAACTATTATTTTTAGATAACGGTAACAAAGGCTCTATGAAAATAGATTCACATTGAGTGATAAAATAATTGGCTTGGGAAGGTACTAAAAATGGAAAAAAGATTTCCACCTATTTATAAAAAAGTCAATCCAAATTTGTTGGTGACCTTGACCGGAAAATGTTGTTTTTAAATTTAAGCAGACAATGCAATTGGGAACATTGTATACATTTTTAAAAAATGTTATCTTCATATTATGTAATGTTTAGAATTCCAGTTTTATAATTTAAAGTATTTTTTTTAATATTTAATGTTGTAATATTATTATTTAATATTTTAAAAACAGTTATTAACAGGTTGTGCTGTGTTATTTATTATTAATATTATTACGCGTGGCAGATGTTTCGCTTTCCGAAAAAAATTGTCGAAAACATTCTTGGAAATTTTAAAAACAGTTAGATATAATATTTTTTTGTTACATATATTTTTAATGTGAATACCGCACAAGCGTTTCTGAAGACAAAAAACAGGAAGGTGGGGAAGGACCAAGCTATTCAGATCCCGACACTAAACACGTCTAAAGCCATTTTAAGCAAAGTTTAAATTCTTAATAGTAGTCGTACACTAGGGCGATACTGAGAGTATCTCCCTTTCAGGAACATGCCTCAAATATAGTATAATATCGTATAATCCTCAAATATAGTATCGTTGTACATAGAATATGAACCATGTGATACTGAGTACATTCTGCGAAAATCGATAAAAACTGTTTAAAAAAATAACGAAACGGAAAGTAACAATTCTATTTATTGACAATGTAAGAAAAATATATTTGTTCATTATAAGAACAACATAACTATTTTATGCCAGAAAATTGAATTTTAACGCATTTTTCTCACATGCTTCATATTCTATACAGAGTTTTTCGTCATAATTTGAATACCATAATAATGTCAAAATATTTAAATTAAATTTATTAAAATTTGACAGCTGGGCATCACAAAATGATGTTAATATTATGTACATACGAAGGTAAATTGAATTGTGTAGTGGTATGCAGAGGATATGACTTTTTTATTTTTTATTATGTACTATTTTGATTTTCCTCACTTAATTTATTTTCTATTGCCTTAAAATTTGATATTTTTACATGGCTTATATTGTAGAAGATGGAGAAAAAAAATGAAAAATAGTTGTACATTGATCTCATTTTCGTCAAAATCGTCACATTGTTCATATTAAATATGCAATGACGATATATTGTTTTTAAATGAATACAATGGGAAATAACACAAATTAATCAAACAAAAATCTTTGAAACTGCGACATCCGGATTGCTCTTCGAGAGCCTTACCCTATTGCCAACGGAGGCCGTTTGAATCTTTTATTTTTTTTTCTAAGAACATAGTCTCTGAGAACAAGTTTGGTAATGCCACAATGCAACGTTCTTCCGGGTAACCAATATATGTACCTACACACTGAATTAACATTTTATCATAAACACTGGATAAAAACTGTAATCAGAATTATCATCAAGAATAAATTAAATATTTACCTGGCGTTGAATTGTTTTGGTGAAACTTCAGTCATCCATTTTCACTTTATCACAGCATTATGATCCACATTACTTCAGTATTCTGAAAAAAAAAATCTAATGTTAAAATACTAATTCAGTATTACAAAAATATTTTTGCTCGAATGGTAGCTATTTACATGACACAGAACCAATAATATACAGAGTGTAACAGGAAGAATTTTAAGTATATAATAGCGTGTACCGCTCTCCATAGAGAGAAAAAAATTGCCTTATTTTTAAACGCCCGGGGTCTCAAAAGTTGCGTATGATCTGTAGCTATTCGAAAATATAAAAATAAATTCAATTGATTTTCACTATTAGCTCGCTAAAATGACCTGAAGTTTTGAAAAAAAATAGATTTTGTGATTCGGGAAAAAATAAAACAAAGGGTCCATATTTTATATTTTGTAGCAAACTTAATTTTTATTTCATACCTGTAGTACAAACAACGCAAAAAATGGAACATATGTGATGTGTTTGTTAAAAATAAAAAAAAGGTAACATAACACTTTTTGTGAATGAACTCAAGATGCTAAACAATAATTACACCATTTTTTTTACACGATTAAAAATTAATGGATGCTCAAAATTGAATGATAACATGTAACGACAACAGTAATTATTGTAAAAAAAATATTGATTACCATCTTTTATAAATATTTGTTTTCGGTGTTTTTCTGATTTTCAATGCATTTTAGCGAGCTAGTAACCATTTAAAAATATATATATTATATACAGTTCTCATTTTCTTTGTAAGGCGCAACTTTTGAGATACACCCTAGTATATACTTGATGATATACTTGAAGGATAATCTGAGGGGTTTTTAACCAGCCTAGAGCATATATAGAGTACTAAAAGTAGACGACATTTTGCTGTCCGATGAGATTTTATCCATTAAACACAAAAAAAAATATTTTTAAATCACACGTCGCTACTGATAATATCACGACGGGATCAAGTAACAAGCGTGCTATTCTATGTGTTACCTTGATTTAAGTTCTCTGGTCCATACCCTGTTAAAAATATTAATTAAAAAGCTATATTTTTTGTTTGCTAAATTAAATTGCATATTCGTTAACCTATGTATACTACCTTCAATGGAGATGTATAAAATTATCGTAAAAATTTAGAGCATGAGAAACTACTTACACATTTATTTTGACATAAGCTGGTTTTGTAATCAAACAAAGCCAACATTGCCTAGGCTAGGGTGGATAGTAGGTTCCTACTCTGTCTGTCTTAATTAACGGCAGGGGTTGTAATGATAGATCAATATCCTAATGGTAAAACAACAAAAATTTGAGTGAGTGTATATAGATTAGATAATGATATGATAATATTAAAGGTAGTTAAGCACGCTTGAGGTAATTTTTCACAAAACATAGAACAATAAATTTTTTTAAATGAAACAAATTACTTTGTGTAAACCACTGTAATCACATGTTATAATATCTACATGTTTCAAAACCGATGGTTTCTTCGCCAGGATAATAAATATTGATAATAATACATATAATTACTAGCTGACCCCCCCACACGTTGCTGTGGCTAACGAAACACAACGCCATCTACTGGATGGTTTCCTCACCTAGATAACCAAGTGTTGTGTCAATAAATTGAATCACACCGCCATCTGTTAGAAACTTATGGAACTTACAAAGCATTGTCCTATAAAAAAACATTTAATTCGCTTTAAAAAATATATAAAGATCAATAATCGAGATAATAACTATTCTATCTTTTAAATTTGATCAAATTACACACAGTAAGTCAAATTCGAAATCGGTTTAGTTAAGTAGTGTCAGAGATTACCTCGTACGAACATTGTGACACGAGATTTTTATATATAAAGATTAATAATAATTATGAACGTTATTATCCTTTCGAAGAAAACATCGGTTTTGAAACATGTAGATATTATAATATGTGATTATAGTGGTTTACAAAAATTAATTTGTTTCATTTAATTAAAATGAAGCCACAAGTTTTGCAAAGATTGAAAAAATAAAAATTATCATTAATGTATTATGAAAGATATCCACTCCTGAAAGTTTTCTTAGAGATTTATTGACATTTTTTCTTTGCTAAATCATAAATGTTATGGAAAAAACGTATAATATGTTTTTGAACCCCCTGATGTTACGAGTATACCATTTTAAAGTGAACTTACCTAATAATCGAATCGAATCGAATGCAGTAGAGGTCTCCATAACTTGAGAGTACGACTTTCCGTTCACTGTGCAATATGCATTCCTTCTTTGTGACGTAACGAACAGTAGATAACGTAAGGCAGTCAAAGAAAGTAGTAGACAGATTGAACAGTTGGTTCTGGGAGGATGTATCTTTGAGAAGAGTTCCAATATTTATGATTTATGTCCCCACTACAAAGGTGTCACGTTATAATCTATTATTAGCGTCCTATTTTTCAAGAATATTGAAATGTTGAATGGAAAAATATATAGATAGTATACGTTATTTTTAATTTGTACGATTTGTCGTCGATATACAAAACATTCACCTGTTAAGTGAAAATTAATTAAAATTTAAGTGAAAATTGTGTCTTACTTATATATTTGATATGGTATATTTGTTCGACTTGATACAATTCACAATAGACAATAAACAACGAACTACGTAAATACCAACCATTTTCTACATTGGTTACAGCTTTCATATCTCTAGGTATAAACATATACCATTATTGTGGTTTTTGCAACACTACTTTTTACTCTATGATAGATGGGCAGGCTCTACTGCCGAGCAACGTCCCGAACGTTGACGGAGTTGCGACCCGAAGTGGGTCATTTCAAGGAAGCGCTTTAGCGAGCATTAATAATATTACCGCCAGCTAGGCTGGACGTTTACTTTATAACCATTAGTATTCAATAAACGACGTTCTCGTATAACGAACATCTATTGTATTAATTACATATACTCAGTGTGTAGTTCTGAGGATAAGATTGAAGACATTATCCCAATCCAGTTCCTGAACGCTACAATTATGAAATAGTACTGATTATGCGTTAAAATTTCTGGACACCCTATATAAATATCTCAGACAAATTTCCAAATTGATGTAGACTTGAATAAAGTACCGGGTCACCCAAGACTTCGTAAGTGGGTCACAAACTTGCAAGTTGCACATTTAGTTAAAAGTTTGTTGAGGTTTTGCAAATTTCAGTTAAATTTTAAAACATTTCATTTTTCAAGGCTGAAAATCTTTATAATTATCTAAATAACACTTTTTTAAAGTTCTTCACGGATCGTAGGTATTTATGTGAACCCAAAATAATAAGTCCAAAGTATTGAATTACATTAAAAATTAAAGCAATCAGTATCGTACCATTTTAAATACATACTTATAAATAGGTTTTAAGAAAATCGTTGATGGTTTGAACTCTTTTTTCTAAAGATCCAATACTTGATGTTAACATATCTATAATATAAAAATGAATGTTTGTTTGTATGTTCGTACCTTATGCGCGGTTATACCATTCATCCGATTGCAATGAAACTTTGGGAATATGCTGTGCGCATACCCGGGATGGTTGTAGGATAGTGATTTTTTTCCTATACTAGGCGTTATGAAATAATTTCCTATACTATTCATACGATTGCGATTAAAATATCATCCTATTGCTATTAATTTTTTTTAATTGCTGTGAACATGCCCGTGAATACTTCTATATATATTCCTATATATGTCCAAAGTCATAGTATCGAAAGGGATAAGTAAGGGATTATGCCTTTTGGTTCTACAAAGTACCGAGAGTAGTTTGGACATTCTGTATACTTATCATAAATAACTGAGTATTGTGCGTTGTACAGTGTATTTTATGATTCTTATGTTCAAGTACCTATTTTTTTTCATAAATGTTAAAAAATAATTGTGTGTCCGAAATTGTGCCACACAGCCTTAACTCCATGCAAAAGAGGAAGATGTACGTACCTGCAAAGTTTTTTTAGTTTCAATTACCTATTTCAATTTCATATTTGCCCGTAGCGAATAGCGTAGTATGTATTTCGCATTTGTAGCGCTTGGGAGAGGCAAAACGCTCGGGTACGGTTCTGACAACTTGAAGATCTAGTTAGTTCCAAGTCTTAATGTAACTTTATCATGTTTGTGGGTACATACTTTATGTTATTACAAACATGTTACATACTGGATATAAGTTTATAAGCTTTCTTCTTCTTGTGATATTGTTGAAAACAATATTTCTAAATCTAGAAATACCCAACTCCACAAATATCACTCTGCTTGAAATATCGTAAATATATTTGACTGCTCGGTTCGTAATTTTACAATCATTTGAAATAACTATTTAGGAGGTCAAACTTTGCATCGATATGTTGCACCATCGCAGAAGTAAAATCAAATACTAGTACACGTTAGTAGTTTCGAAAATGGGATGTGTTCTGTCCAATAATATAAAAAAACGGATTGAAAATAAAAATAAATCTTCTTCTTCCCCTTGTCCTATTCTGGTCGGGGACCCACTGTATTGACAAGGTTCCTCCAAACATCCCTGTCTTGCGCCGATTGTTCGGTCTCCATCCATGGCAGATCCATCCTCTCCTCGCACAGTTTCTGGAGTTGCCTCGCCCAACTGTGCCTGAGGCGGCCCACTGGACGTCTACCCTCTGGAATCGCACCCAGTATTTTTCTCGGAATTCGGTCATCAGACATTCTTAGTACATACCCAAGCCACTTACGATATTTCTATGAAGAGTAGCAGCGATTCAATGCTTAGATCATCTCGGATCGTAGAGTTTCTTATATGATCCCATTTCGTAACCCCTGCCACTTCTCTCAAGTACCTCATTTCGGCAGAAAAATCATCAAAAAATCCTCTGATTTTATTATGGAGACGTATAAACTGATTATAGTGATAGCCAATGTATCCACAATATATTGTACCCAAAAGGATTTTTTTCAGACCTGGTTGTAGTACATAGAGTCATTAACAACTTAATTGACAGCCCATAGTAATCACTTTTAAATTCACAAGCTGGTCAATAAGTTTGGGGGACTAATGATGTATTTACGGACTCCATTTATAGAATTAAGCATAATCCATACCAGCACTTTATTAAATCCTACAAATTTTAGCAACACCTACATAGTTACACGGAGAAAATTTTTATTCTAAAATACGATCATCTTATTCGTAAAAACAGTTAAAAACGGGACTGAAGTTCTTACGAACAAATTAACAGGGTTTCAATGTTTATTGGCGGGAACATGTAAGAATAATTTGTTGGTATACGTAATTTCGTACGTATACCAACAAATTATTCTTACATTTTCCCGCCAATAAACATTGAAACACTGTTAACTTCAGTCCCGTTTTTAACCGTTTTTACGAATAAAATGATCGTATTTTAGAATAACATTTTTCTCCGTGCAGTTTTGTTAATTTGCCTTATAGTATTGTTATTTCAAGTTACTGATACATCTTTATCAATATTGTTAAATAATTAGTTTATCAGCCTCACATTACTTAATGCTTGAAAAACCTTTTGTGTAATTTATGTAAAAACTAAATAAAATACAATATCAAACAATGAAAATGTTCTGTTATATCAATCAATCTAAATCTCCTAAAATACCTTCGACGTCGTACTATGGGATTCTTTGTGTAGCTATTTTGAGAAAACATTTCATCCTTTACGACTATGTAAACATAATACTCCTTCTCAACAAAATGAAACCAGTATAAAGTGCAGTTCAGTATTATTAAAGTAATGCGTTGTAGTATAAACCTCACAAAGTGTATTAGTTCCCATGTTGGCGACCACCGAGGGAAGGTAATGTTAATAATTTAACCTTATCTGAGGAAAATATGTATCAGATTTAATATCCACGCCGTGCTGGTGAATTTGGCTTGGGATTTAATTTAATAAGCAGTAGTTGCAAGAGAGATTATTACCCCCAAGCACCGGCAATAGAGGCAGGTAGCTTGTTTGTATGCAGTTATTAGAAGGTGCGAATTACCTTGCACTTTTGCGCGGGACTAAGCTTATTTTCATGTGTAATATTAACATTTTACTGTGATTCCGCTAGTACCAACTGCGCAATGGTAGTGGAATTATGGTATCCGTTGTTTGGTAATGTTGTGAGGCTGGATGAAGTTTGATAAGGGAAGAAGAAGATATAGCGAAACCTATTTCACGCACACGGAGAAAAATGTTATTTGTAAAAACGATAATTTTAATAGAAAAAACGATCGTTTTAATAGTAAAAACGGTTAAAAACGGGACTGAAGTTTTTACGACCAAATTAACAGGGTTTCAATGTTTATTGGCGGGAACATGTAAGAATAATTTGTTGGTATACGTAATTTCGTACGTATTTTACCGCCAATAAACATTGAAACACTGTTAATTTGTTCGTAAGAACTTCAGTCCCATTTTTAACCGTTTTTACTATTAAAATGATCGTTTTTTCAAATAATATTTTTCTCCGTGCAATATGATAATTCGGAATGGAAATCGGAAGTGAATGATTGTTTTTTTTACCTCCTTGTGATGGGTGGGAAATGACCATTTAGAATCCAAGTGTTACTTGAAACGTCTTTAGGTATGTTCGAAGACTCATTTTGAAAAGCCATTATTACTCTTACCCATCTCTGTTCCTTTAATTCCTTTCTTTTTGGTGATTTAGGATTCCTTATTGACGCTGCCTTTAGGAGATGAACATTTTGTGCGTTTTAACTGAACGTAATTGGTTCATATATTCGCAATATAATACTGGTCGGTACAATGCCTCTAGTAACACAGTGGCGATACTTTGCCTTATATACGAGTATGACATAGGTACTACGTATGTAATAAAGTCACAATGTATGAGGTTTACCGTGAATTCTCCATTACATTGTATGGCGATGCTATCGTCATGTTATGCGGCTCGGTCGATATGGAGCAGAGAAGCAATGATTACTTCCAAAGTGCTTCAAGAAACCACACAGTAAATGTTGTTAACCTGATTCAATATTGCTTAAAAATGCGTAAATTTAAACCCCGGCAAGCAACACAAACCTTTTTTAATGGCATTGTAGATAGGATCGAAGAGAATATCTAGATTTTTATAATATTAATAACGTAAAAGCTAATTATTTCAACACACCAAGGTTGGATTATAAGGATGTTACCTGTGCCACGCAGCCTTTCCACTATATACAACGCTGTTTTAAGACGTCAACCCTTTTAATTTTTGATTTTTTTTAATCTTTAAAAATATATTGTGTGAATGTTAAAATAAAGAAAATGAGACTTTATTATTATGGTATGTTTTGAATGTTAAACAAAAACCATTCATCTCTGTACGATTCAGAGAGTTTAGAATTTAGAATCTCGCCCTTACTGAAAAAGGACTGCAATCATTTCAACCCGCGAAGGAGGAAAAATCTTCATTGTCTCTGATACCTGAGGTGTGACGCGGAAGCACCATTGTCACACCAAACAAAGGCGGCCCCGACAGCGTGGACGTACTTCCACTATTTAACAGCAATCGACCCCCTACCCCACCCCAGGCACCCGTCACCCACTACCCCTGCACCCCCCTTACAAATAAAGAATGAAGAACAGTTTTGAGAGTGTTCATTTATTACCGTATGAAGAAAAGTGCATTACATTTTTATCCGTTTCTCAGATTTCATCAAACTGACTGTTTAACTGAGATGTTATGCTACCCACCTTTCTAAATTGGTAATTTAACCTATAGATTTTCGTGGAATTAACAGGAGGGTTTGAAAAATATCATTTATTTATTTATTTATACTGGGTTCTTACAGATATCCGCGCTTACGTGAGAACATCAAGTTATAAAAACTCAGTTATTGTACAAATAGAGACTATACAATTACAAAAAATCTACAATTACATACAGTTAAATACAGATACATACAATTAAATACAGATACATACAATTAGAAAAACAGAAAAATCACCAATAAAAAAAAAAAATTATAAAAATAAAATAAAAAATACAAAATTTTATACAAGGTCCTCAAGAGACATAAGAATCACGAGAGGCATGCAAAGAGAGACAGTTGACACAATATAATTAGTTAAACATATTTTTTAACAGCGCCAGAACTTTTTTTCTGAATCCGTACAAATTATCGACGAAAATATCTACTTCGGCACACTCTCTCTTGTTATATAGTCGACACATCTGGGTCAGAGGGCTAAAGTAGGCGATATTATTTTTAAATGTATTCATGTGAAAAGTGTTATGGCGTCTTAAACAATGGGAATTGAGGACATTTATTTCAATATTGCTAAGGCATAGTGATATACTAATCATCACAACTTAATTTGCTATTGCGTCGTATTGTTTATTATATTATGTAAGGTGCAGACATTCTGTATTCGAGGAAGTGGAAGAAGCGTAATACCCGATTTTCGTGTAACATTATAAAACATTCCAAGAGATATATTATATAAGAATTTCAGTTAACCCAAAATATAAAATTGATACATTTTAATATTGGAAATAACATTCATATCATATTCACACCGGAATATTCTGTGATAATAACAAAAACCAATTCAAATACAGTTTCGGTAAATATCTGACTCGAATAGAAAAAAACGAATTATTAGATACAACTTAAAAAGTCGAATAGCGAAAACAAATGCCACATGTTTTAAAAGTTTAATGGTAGATTCAGACTGGGTCGACGTACGTGCCCATCGCTACGCCTAACAATATCTGGACTGCTTAGCAACCATAGATTTTCAATGAAAATGTATGTTTTAGAATCACATTGGCCACACGCATCGCGACGTGCGATGTCTGTGGCCATTTTCATAGTAAATGTATGGGTTGCTAAGCATTGTTTGAGTAGCGATGCGTACGTACGTCGTCCAGTCTGAACCTACCAAACCGAGCATTATTTCGCCGTTCTTCCATGGAGCTACCTTAAAGCGACGCGATCGCCGCTCGTCTGTGTTTTCCATACTATTATTAGTGTTTGAAAACGCCGCTAGGTGCTACACTAGCAAATTTGTTTGACAGGTAGCGGTAGCGTCGCTTGTGAATAGCTACTAGGTGCTACACTAGCAAGTTTGAAAACGCCGCTAGGTGCTACACTAGCAAATTTGTTTGACAGGTAGCGGTAGCATCGCTTATGAATAGCTAGTGGAAGAACGGCGTTAATCATCAAATTTGACATGATAACTTCACCATCGTAAAAGTGTTTTCCCAGAGTTATTATAGTTTCAGTTCTGGTTGGAGAAATCACTCAAGGAACCTGCCAAAAATGTTAATATTTTATGATAACAATAATCATAATAAACTTCCAAATCTGTATGATGATCTCGCGTACATCATATTTTAAAAGGTTTGTTGGTCTAATGGATTTTTTTGCTTTCAATTCGAAAGCGTTTTCCTCCCTTGGTCATCCCCTGAAAACCACTTACCACTTTCATCCCTTCCTTCGGCCCCATTAACCCTAATCCTTCTAGATCTCCAGGCGAATATTACATCAAGATGGGTCCTTCCAGGAATGGGGCACTTTGAATACGAAGAGGCTCGTGTATAGTACTCCACCTGGATTGTAGAAACGTAGAGGAAAAAGAAACCCATACTTTAAAAGTTTTCTCAATAATTTTCAACAACCCAAATCGTCGGTGGTTTCCATAAAGTGTCTTCAGATCCTTGTCTATGTTTTGAATGATTAAAAAAAGTCATCTAATGTAATGTAATTTTAATGAAAACCAGTCGCTTTATACTGACTACTTATTAATTAATAATTTTTGGAGTGGTTTTTGTCTGTTAATGGTTATTTTTTATCTATTGTGATTTCTGTAAATTTTCGTTTTATTAATTATGATACTTATTTAAAAGCAGTATATTCAGAGTGATTTGTTCTCATTTAATTTAAATGGTGCCATAGAGCGATTTGCGATTATTGAAGAAGTGATTAATTAATTCGTTAATAAATTTGTTAGTAAATTGATTCATAAATTGACTAAAAAATTGATTAATAAATTGATTAGTGATGTGTAATCTTGAAATAATTTTAGAACTTAATTCCTTTTTCCCATGTTTCATCTAAAATCTTGTTCTCCTTTGTCTTCCTTCATCCCATAGAAGTTCCTACTCACTAAGCACAAAGAATAAGAAGATGATTAACACGTATTACCCACCGCACTGCACAAAATAACTATATTCGTACTAAACTACAGGTCGCCATTCGGTCGCGCTCCAAGCATCTCAATAAAATCTCGGAAACTCGCAAGAAGCATCATACGTTTCATAAAAATAATATTCCTCGTCGTTAACATAATAAAAACTATGCTGTGCAAGTGCCTTATCTTGAAAGTGGAGCTGGGATCCTCAACAAAAGGTAGGAACTTCGATTTCCGTGTTCCACTATTCCATTGTGATATTAAAACACAATCATTTGTACCTTCTCGTTTCGCAAGTTGATTAATTTACAGTCCACGGAGTGTCATCGGACATTCAACAAGTGAATTGAGTAATATTTTGAAAAGTTAAATTGATTAACAAAATTATCTATAAATTAATTGATTTTGACGCACATCATAAGTTTAGTAGGCATGGAACTTGAGGGGGAATTAACGTATACTAAATGCCGAAGAAATGGAACCCTTTATGCTTAAGTATGATATAACACCATCGTATCTCGAAACAAGGGTTTTCGAAAACAATGCAAGAGATTAGATAGATTAGATAGTTTACGAGGAAAGAGTGAAGCCAAGTGAAGTAAATACTTATGAAATCACTATGAAACACAAGCATATAACATAATGTAAGTAAGAAAAAATTAACATGGGCAAGATAATAATGACATGTACTTTACACATCTTTCATCGTTTAAGATCTTCGTTGGCAGGCTGTTTCTTGAATTGAGATTTAGTACAAACTTGCCTTGTTGTTTTTTTTTTCATTTTAAGATGAACTCTCTTTGTTCTTGCTTGAATACAATCTTGTTTATCTAACTTTATCCTGTCAAACTGTTCGATTTTAGTCCGCAGTGAAGATTTCCGTCATTATAATAATTGAAGTTAAGAAAATATTTAAATACAAATCTCTTGACGATCGCAACTCGATATGATTAGATTAAGAACTTTAAGAAAAAAAGACAATTAATTCAATGTTCGGGAAAACACAGGTGTATACATTTTTTGCATCTGCCAGTTGGAATAAAAATCTGGGCTAGAAGTCTTTGCAAAGGCGAAAAAATCATGTCTAGAAATTTTGTTCTCAAATAGTTATATTCGTTTTGTTTACCTGATTTTTTAAAATTTTATTTTAACACATATGAGCTGTAGTTGATCCAAGTTTATTAAGACACCCGGAGGATGATAGTTATGATGTGGTCGAGGGGCAAGATTCTCGACTTCCAATCCGAAGGTTGCGGGTTCCAACCCGGAGTGCGCAAATAAATTTTATTTGATTAATTTCTGTTATTTCACAATTAATTAATTAAAAATAATACAGAGCATATTTGCGGCACGTTCTAGAGTGGAAGATACTCTCAGTATCACCCTGGTGTAAGACCACCATTCAGAATTGAAACTTGCTTGAAATGGCTTTAGCCGTGTTTGGAGACCAGATCTGAATAGCCAGGTACGTCCCCGCCTTTCCCCGCCCCATCTTTTTCCCCTCCCCGCTACCTTCAGCCTTACAACACACCCCAATCGGGGATGCCATAGTCTCACTGGATCCAGACGGAAGCAGCAACCAGAAGAAAAATCCCAGAACACCCCTCATGTCGTAAAAAAATGAAAAGAATGTAGGTATTTTATTTAAATACTCTGTTTAAAGTCAGTCGCTATATTACCGATTGACTTATGCATTTGGAAGAAACAGTATTTATTCTGGTTTAGTAATGTATAATTTCTATATCTTAAGAATTTCAAAAAAATATAGTACTTTAGGATTCATAATATTATGTTTTATACTAGCTTATAAATGTGAAAATTCTAACTATGCAATTGTAAATGTTCTCCAAAATGCCCTGGAAAGTATCTCAGACTTGTTATCTCCCGAAAGATACCATTCATCTGTTCTGTATGAAATTACTAATGTTATCCAAAATGACCCTGGAAAAATAATTACATCTTGGCGATTCTTTCAAGGAAAAAGAAACAATCCCGTCACTACAAATGCAACTACTAATGTTCTCAAAATTTGTCTTGACAGAATCGCCATTCCTTTCCATTGTAAGAATATGTACTAAAACACAATTTGGCTGTCCTGAAACGGGAATCCTTCCCAGTTGGACAGACAAAGGATCATCTTGTATTGTATGTTTGTATTATATAAATAAATAAATAAATAAAAAAATAAAAGATGTCTTGCATGTATGTAAGTACAAAATTCGATACTTATTTATAAAATAATATTATAATAAGTAATTATATTGCTGGTAGTACCAATTAGTGTCGTTATATTATTTATGTATAGTTCAGCAATCTATCTGATATAAATATATCATTATTGTATTACAGATTCTGTAATATCATGATAATGGAATTGTTAACAGTTGGGTAAAAAGTGCCAAAAAAAAACTTTTTGGAGAAATAATTGATAAAAATGCCGACATTATAATACCGAATAAAAACAAATGTGCCTCGTTTTTGTGGTGTAAATCAACATTTTTTTCGAAAACTTGCTTCGAATATTGTCTGCAAAAATATTTATCAAGCATTGATTTTAAAACACACATTGGTAAGCAGTGTCTTATCATTTGGTTTGCGGCATTAAACGAGGGTTAAAAGGGTCGGTATTTTTTTAACTCGAGTGTTCTAGTGTTTGCCAGATTTACCGGCACCACCCCACACAGGGAGTTAATATCGTAGAATCGATAGTCTGTCAATAAACAGGAAATGTTTATTTGTTAAACGTAAATATCATTAGTATTTCTCGCGCTTTTCCACGTAAAATATAAATTCGTCCCTGTATTTACTCTGCTCGAGTTGCTCGGCACTCGATTGATTAATACCAAATCGGTTTTCCACATAGAGCCACGAATAATTTGGCTCTAATATGTTTTTTATCGGATCGAGTCGTCAATATCAACTAGGTTATTATACCCAAAAAATGTTTTTACCAAAATAACCGCCTTGACAGAATCAAGCATTACTTGTCAGCGGTATATATAAAAGGCCGATACTAATTTCGGCACAGGCTATAAAATAGAGATAAATATCCGAGGTTGTATTATCCATAAGTATTTAGTTCTAATTAATAGTTTAATTTTGTTCAATGAAATTCAAAGTAGGTACTTTAAATACAACAACTTTGGAATTCTTTCTAATGGCTTTATAACAAAATACAAAATTAAATAGTTTCATGAAGAAAATAGAGTTTTAGATATATAGTTTTAGTAAAAGATTGTATTATAGTTTTTTTAACATACGGTTCCATGAGTACTGACCGACAACTGATCGACAACTGACCGAGGACTGGCTGACGACTGACTGATGCGACTTGGCTGAGAGGCACAGGACACAGAGGTGCTGGACGAAAGCGATATTTTCTACGGCGTAAGTTATCTTTCTAGGGTTAAAAATAAAATGTACACACGGAGAAAATATAATACAATAACATATTAATTTCTTATTATGTTATTGAGTAGTTAATAATAATAAGATTATTATTAACTACTTAAGCTTATTATACACTCATTATAATTTTATACATTTAATTTTTCATACCTACGAATAAATAAAACTTGAGACTGTCGGTTGAAGAAGGTGAATAAATTAATGATGAAAACAGTGAAAACTCGGTTTGGTAAAATAAATAAATGTAGAAAAAAGCTGGATTCTTTTAATTAAGCCATTACGACAGAGTTTCGTTAAATTACTAGTTTTCAAAAGAAAATAAAAAGAACATTAAAGGGAATTATAGTGCCTACTTATGTTATTACAGCTGTTAATCGTTTGTATTATTATTATTTTTTTTTATTATTTATTAACCAAAAAATACATGTTATGTACATTCTTTTAGGTATATGCCACCTCACTAGGCTGAGCCTGTTCCGAGGTGGCAATAATTAATATCGTAAATCATTTTTTGTAATTAAAATGATAAATAAATAAACTATGACAAACTAATTTACTTCCATCTTCAAGAAATATAGCGTACTAAAATTACGCGTAAAGCTGTTGTGTGCATAATAAAAACAATATTTAAAATCATTTTTTACATTATTTATTTCATCAACTCTTACTTACTTATTTTCAGTTAGTTTTTTTAAATAGATAAATGTGTTCCGCATTACATCTACAAATTTAATTTGCAATTAAATTACACGCCATTTTTCCTTTAGGAAATTTTTCGCGAAGAAAAACTTACCCCGGGGGGAAAGATGGTGTAACTTCACGCAAAGAAAATTAATGTCGCGGTAGGTGCCATAAGTTTCCGATTTACGCTGATAAAAACCGAGCATAACTGAAAAATTAAATTTAACGAAAAATGAATAGTGCAAAGGATAGATACCGAACATAACGTTCGGTATCAACTGCAACTACTATTAATTTACTCGTACATCATTCTGACTCCTGAAATGATCTGAAATTTTACATAGGTAAATGAGTCTTTTGATCGGGCCAAATCTTCCTCGGACGTCCGCGACTTCTTGGACCATTCACTTCACACTGCTCCACATGTCCAAACCACCTAAGCGTCCCTTTGATATTCTTATTCATAAGATATGCTAATATCGACCTAGCATACTTTCTGGATTTCGTCGTATAGGTATAAAATTAACATAATAGAAAATGAATTCACGTTGCTCATATTGAAAAACACATATTTTCTGGAAGAACCTTTTCGTAAAATTAAATATTATATATGGTCAAAATCACATCAGCCCTGATGATGGATACTTTAATATTCCGAAATGTCCAAAACGTTGGTTAAGAAGGAGGTAGAGCAACACGATATAATACCCAAAAAATAAATCACGATAATTATTTTAAAGTTGTATAACGGTAATTCACTGTGGTATTGTGAAATTTGTCGTGATTAGAATTCTTATTCAGTTTAGTCAAAGCCGTAGTTCCCAAACTCTATTGGACCACGGACCCCTTTTCAAAGTCAAAATTTGCCCACGGACCCCAAAGATAGGAAGTTTTCCTGCCAATATCACTGACTTAGCAATAAGAATTTCCGGAATCATTCAGTTAACACATCATCTGTCAGAATTCCGTTCGACACCAGGTGTAAACCATCCATTCTATGGGGGAGGGGAGGTGGCTAGAGAATTTCAGGAATCATTAAGTTAACAAATCGTTGGTCAGAGGTCCGTCAGACACCCGGTGTATATATGTTATATATTTGTTGATAGCTATTATAACTTTCATATAATTAAAAATGTCTCATAATTTATTTTATTTTATATTTAACCTTGCGCGGACCCCCTGACGCTGTTCAGGGACCCTCAGACGTTGTTCAGGAACCCCATATCAATTTTAATTTTCCCCGAATGATCCCAGGGACCACCGGGGGTCCGTGCCGACAACTTTGGGAACCACTGAGTTAAAGGGAAGTACGATTTTTAATTATGTTTTGTTTATATTCTTCAGCAAACATTACTTCGTAACAATTGGGAACTCTACGTATATTGCTAGTGGAGAAACGATATTAATAAATAATTACGATTATTAGAAACTGCAAGAAAAACTTCGGTTTTTTAATATTAAATACCTGTTTTAAAGAAAATCTGCTATATTTCCTGTCATTATGAAACCATATGTTGAACACTTTTCATTTGCGTATTCCTGCTAATGTGTGGTTTCATTGTTTCATAGTGCTTTCACTCAAACGAAGTATTGAATTCCGTAAATCTAAACTTAAATTTTGATCGCACAGTTTATACCCGCGCTGTGCAAGCGGATTCCCCACAGAGTATCGGACCATCCCATTGCTGTTTGTTGGTGATGTAACAATGTATTGTTTACATAATTATGTATGTTGTATGTTGTATGTTGTGATCTCTGTGGTAGATTAGTTAGGGTAGGCACTGAGGATCTCGGTTTGGAAACCGACAAGGGTAAAAAATTATATGGGTTTCCGCACAGAGATAAAAAAAGTGTGACGTGTTTATTTTGAATGTAAGTAAATTGAGATACTATAAAAAAGGGAATTGCATCTTAAACGGGATGTTAAGGGACGTACTTTACTTATTTTAACCAGAGATTCCTGACATTATTTTGAGTAAAAAATGTAAATGAAATCATGGTCTCCGGTGACATTATTAGCTTTTTTTAAGATTCATTCATAAAAAAAGTTCCTATATTTTTAAAAAATATACAGGTTTATTGTTTTACTTGTCATTTTACATCTTATAAAACTTACTCTATTTTTCTACCTAATCGCCGTTTCTGTCTAAACACTTTTGCAGACGATGCTCCAACTTTTGTATCCCCAAGTCATAAAATTCTGCCGCCATTCCTCTAAGAAAAATCGAATAACCTTTTCCTTGACTTCGTCATCAGTATGGAAGCGCATTTCACCCAAGTGTTCCTTTAATTTTGGGAATAAGTGGTAATCAATAATATCTAATTTGGTAGGCGGGTATGGGTACCGCCGCCCTGGGAACCATTTATTGGATAACCAACACCTCTGCCATAGGTCACCCCAAGTGGTTCGCTACGTTTGGTGACTTAGCAGGGGTGCCCGGGTTCATGGGGTAAGGTTTATCCGGGTCTTGGTGGCGGATGCGTCGACTCACCTGCGTGGCGGGCGGGAGATGCCGGTTGAGGGAGACCCTTTACAACTGGTTAACGCTGTCCGGGCCGCTCGGTAGTACAGGGGCCGACCCTCAGGCTCACGACTGGGGGTGGGCTGCCCCATCAACGAGTGAAAAAACCCCGCCGCTGCTGTTGTGCCGGTTCGTGACCGGAGGGGACCCAGCAGCAGCGTTTGGGGCGCATTGGGCGACCTCTCCAGCCGGACTCTCCCGGCCCATCGCCTTGCACCGCAGTGGGTGGGATGGATTCATACGCCTATCACTCCTGGACACTCTGGTCCCCAGCTTCCTACCCATCCCTCATACCTTTTCCATTCCCAGACCTCCCTCTCCCATCATAACCTTTACATAAAAATACTTAAAATCATGAATATTACAACCACAACTACTAACATCCTTACAGCGGCGGGTAGCAGGCGTCCCCGGTGCAGGCCAAGACTGTTGGTGAATTTTGCCAACATTCGCGGCCTGCACACAAATATAAACTCCGTCCATCACCACCTCCATTCTCAACGTCCCAACCTTCTTTTCCTCTCTGAAACACAGATAGCTCAGCCTCTAGATGCCTCCTATCTGGACTGCCCGGGCTACGCCCTCGTCGGCAAGTTCAGACCCAAAGGAGGTATCTGTCTCTATAGCCGATCTGACGTCAACTGTGTGCGACTGTTGAATCTGGAAAACTCCAGATTTGACGTAATGTGGGTGCGCGTCAATCTTGCCAGTACGGTAAGGTTCTATGCGTGTCTATACCGCTCACCGAACCTTAGCGAATCAGACACGTCCGAGCTCTTCAAACATTTGAGCGAAACTATTGATGATCTCTTGCCCCGCTACCCCTCGGCCGAGTTTGTGGTTCTGGGGGACTTCAATGTTCATAACGAACCATGGTTGAAGTTCTCGGGATCAACAGACTCGGCTGGCCGACAGGCGGAATCCTTTGCCCTTTGCCACGGATTGGAGCAAATGGTTCAGGAGCCTACAAGGGTTCCTGATGTCCAGACTCACCGCTCCAATCTGTTAGACCTATTTCTAACCACTGTGCCACACGGTTACAAGATTGAGGTCACAGCGCCTTTAGGATCGTCCGACCACTGCCTGGTGACGACCTCAATCCCCGTCAACTTCAGACCACCAAACGAGAGGCTGAAGAGAAAAGTATGGCACTATAGGTCAGCAGATTGGTTCGGTCTGCGGGCACATTTCAATGCTTTCCCGTGGTCAGCTGTCTGTTTTCGGACTTCGGATCCCTCAAGATGTGCCCAGGAAATTGGTGAAGTCATCACATCCGCAATGGATGGCTTCATTCAATCCACTGTCAAGGAAACTGGTGTGGGCTCAAAGCCGTGGTTCAGTCGACAATGCTCCGAAGCAGTTCGGCGAAAAAACGCGGCTTACCGAGCCTACAACACATCTAGAACCTCCGAAAACAGAGCAGCATATAACAAATTGGCAAAGGAATGCAAGAGGATCATAAATAGATCAAAGTTCGAGCACGACCTGCAGATCAGCAAAAAGCTGGCTGCATGCCCGCATGGCAGCAGAGCCTTCTGGTCACTTGCGGGCTCAATAGGTCGCAATTTCTGCAAATCCAGTCTGCCACCTCTTACCAGACCTGACGGCTCACTAGCAAACACCGCCACCGAAAAGGCAAACCTATTAGGTAAAATGTTTGCGGATAACTCAACCCTCGATGATCGAGGTGCAGTCCCGACGTCGGTTCCTCACTGCGGTTTCTATATGAAAAAGCTGAGGATCCGGCATCGGGATGTGCTCCAGGTTTTACGAGGGCTTGATGTTAATAAAGCTAGTGGGCCTGACGGAATCCCCGCCCTGGTATTGCGGAGGTGCGCTGCAGAAATAGCTCCGATTTTGACGAAGCTTTTCAAAATGTCCCTGAATTCTGGCTCTGTACCCTCTGGTTGGAAAAAAGCGGTTATCCATCCTATCCCAAAGAAGGGTGACCGCTCCAACCCGGCCAACTACCGCCCCATAGCGATCACATCAGTTCTATCCAAGGTGATGGAACGGGTGATCAACGACAAACTGCTCACATACCTCGAGAAGAACAAAATTATTAACGACCGTCAATACGGATTCCGGCGGAACCGCTCGTGTGGTGATCTTCTCGCGTATGTGACGCATGTTTGGGGGCGGTGCCTGGAACGTTTCGGTGAGACCCAAACGGTCGCACTGGATATTTCCAAGGCTTTTGACCGGGTCTGGCACCGAGGACTTGTCAACAAACTGCCTTCTTACGGACTTCCCGCATCCTTGTGTACGTGGATTGCCGACTTTTTGAGGGAGAGGTCGATTCAGACGGTTGCTGATGGCTTCACCTCTTCCTCGCACTCGATAAATGCTGGCGTCCCACAGGGATCGGTTCTGTCTCCGACTTTGTTTTTGTTGCACATCAATGACCTTTTGACATGTGCACCAATTCATTGCTACGCGGATGACAGTACAGTCCATGATAGCTTTTTGTTTGACAAGCCCCCAAAGGGTGCACAAATTTCAACGGCTCGGAGGGCTTTGAAGCAAAGAATGGACGGTTACCTCGAGAGTGTTTTCTCTTGGGGTAAGAATAATCTCGTCGAATTCAATGTTTCAAAGACCCAATCATGTCTGATTACGTCTAAAAGGGATCGAAATGACAATCTAGTCTCCTTCAACGGTAGCATTCTTCCAAACAGGTCCTCCATTGATATGCTCGGTGTAACTCTAAGTGACCAGCTCAGGTACGGGGGCTCCATCGAGGCCAGAGTTAAGTTGGCCTCTCAGAAACTGGGCGTACTGTACAGGGCCCGCAGATACTTTAATTGTACACAACTGCTAACCCTGTACAAATCGCAAGTGCGCCCCACTGTTGAATTTGGCAGCCATCTCTGGTCTGGAGCCCCGATGTACCTGAAAAACACCCTCGACTCTGTGCAGAAACGGGCGGTCCGCTTGATAGATTCTCCTGTCTTAACAAACGGATTGCAATCTTTAGAGCACAGGCGTCGGGTGGGAATGCTATCCTTGTTCTACCGGTATTTCAATGGAAGATGCTCCGAGGAGCTAGCGTCATTGATCCCCTCGGCACCGGTGCATAGTCGGGAAACACGCCAAACGCGCGCCCAACATATGTACACAGTTGACATTTGTCACATGAGAACGGGACGCTTCTACGACTCGTTTTTGTGTTCAACAGCTCGGCTGTGGAACGATTTGCCGGCCTCTGTGTTTCCTCCTTCCTATAACATGGGTCTCTTCAAGACCCACGTTCACTCCTTCCTCTCCTCAAAAAGACCCTCCTCACAGCATCTTCAAAGATGACATAGGCCCTGAGGGAAATTATTTTCCTCAGGGCCTCCTGTGTGGAGTTAATATTAAAAAAAAAAAAAAAAAAAAAATCACTAGGGGCTAGGTCCGGATTGTAGGGTAGGTGGGGCAAAACAGTCCAGCAAAAATCTGTCAGCAGTTCTTGAGTTTGATTTGAGTCATGAAGTCGAGCGTTGTCATGAAGAAGACTCACACCACTGTACATCTTCCTCTCCGGCGGTTCTGGATCGCACATCTCAGTTTTCTTAATGTGTTGCAATATCTCTCTCTCTCTCTCCGATGGCGCTACAGCCCATATCGAGCTTTGGCCTCATGCAACTTTCGCCTCCAACTCCTCCTGTCTTCAGGGGCTGACTTCCAGTTTGTTATCTGGAGAAGCTGTGCTGCATCTCCCATTATCTCGTCTTCCCATCTCAGTCTGGGTCTTCCCACTTTTCTGCTTCCACCAAATGTCCAGTCATAATTATTTTTGGGACGCGTGTGTTCGGCATTCTCTGTACATGCCCAGCCCATCTCAACCTGAGGAGTCTCATATGTAGCAATATCTATCGAAGTTTATTGTTGTTCCATGAGGCAAAAAGTCGACCAACAGTAGGCTTTTTCTGTCCCAAAAGACAGTTGCCATGACTTTCCCAGCAGACTGCATTTGTTTAAACTTCTTCGGCTTTGGTGACGTTGAAAGACGCCATTCACGTGATTTCTGGGGTGAAGTGAAACACCCATGTTTCGTCGATTTCTCCCAGCATGCAGTTATCTTTATTGACATCTTAGGGAACCTCACTTTACGAATTATCCTTGTATGATCTAAAACCGTAAAAAAACAGTGGTTGTTGGACAGGTAGAGTTGGGGGGAGGGGTTGGGCAACTTATCTGCTGAGTAACCAGTGATGACATGTAGAATTTTATTTTTTTAGGTTCAGAAAAAAAATACACCAAAATAGTCACCATAGATCAAAATTTCATTAACATTTTTTCTCTTCAAATAATGTCAGGAATCACAGGTTAAAGTCAGTCAAGTACGTCTCTTAACACCGTGTGTATAAAAAAATAGTATGTTAGAGATCGTACATTTTACAGATCTATTCAATCACACTCAAGCCTTACAGCGTTGAACTTATAACACTGAACTTATGAATATTCACGTAAATTTCGTGTTCTCGGTTTTGTACCCGTCTAAGCCTGAAAGAAGAAAATTAACCTTTAATTTTCAGACACGAAATTTGAAACTGCTTTCCGCCATCAAGGAGGTAATAAATATGTTATGACACCATCATCACGCAGTGCCGAGATTTAATAGTGAGCACTTAGTGTGCGAATCCCGAATGCCGCGCAACAAAATTTCCACCACTTTGTAAAACGGTCGGGGGATGGGAAAATTATTCATTTTGTCGTTTTATATTACACCCGTTTTTCCGTTGTCACATATATCCATACAGCTTTCCAGCGTGCGGTGTCATTTTCTTAAATCACTTCTACTTAATAATGCTTTTGTAATGAAAACAATGAATAAAATAATATTAAAATTACAATGTTTAGTTAAGATTAGTAGCGTTTTCATTAGATTTCACGGCGCTTTTTCGAAATCAGTTTATGGTTGGGCATTTACACAGCTACACTTACATACATACATCTATACAAACCTATACACATAAATGAACTGCTGTACTTATAGCTAGTATTGTCACATTTCCTTCCTACCTTTCCCTACAAACCTGTCACTTTTTTCCATTACCCACAATCAGTCAATAATCGAAGCTCTTACCGCAAACCTCTCTGCATTTAATTTTCGCATCCGCATCCGCTCTTTAGTTAGCCACCGCTCTAAGAAGAAATATTATTGAAATATTAACACAGTGTAAAGTTAAAACCGGCCAAATGAAGAAAGTGCTACAAGTCCTGCAGTGAGTAATTCTCTCCTTTCCTTATGTGCTTACTTCTACTTGTGCAGTGCTCAAAACATACACATTTCAAGGTCCTTCGAATTACAAAATAACACAAAACACGCATCAGTTTATTTCTTTTTACCAAGAGTATGAAATAAATGAAATGGCGATATAACCTGTTTTTATAAAGTTTAATGAATACCTACTTCAAAGGTCAACCTCACTGAAACCGGCATCGTTTGTGAAAATTTGAAAGCGTACATATCAGTGATATACCGGGTATGTTGAGAGTCGCTCATATTGTCGTCAATTATTAAAAATAGTTGCAATGGAAATATCAAAGAGTAAAATTGTGCATTTGATGCCACAAATAATAACCGTTTTACAATTTTTTTCTTATTCGGGCAGTCATATTTCTACTTCATAGCTCATAATCTTCGAGTCTTTACTGGGAAGTTTTTATTATACTTATTTTTGGATTAACTAAAAGTCATTAAATAACTGGTTTCAACAAAATTAAAGAATGTTGTCAATATTTTAAACTTTCCGTTTATGCAACCAGGTTTACTAAACCACTGGGCCGGCTGAATTACAAGAATTCAACACAATTTGATCAAAGGCTAAATCTTGCAGGATGAAGCGAGAAGATGCAAGACGAGACTCTGAGAAGTCAAAAAGAAGCACAAAGAAGAATGAAGAACCCACGAGAAGCAAGAAGAACCAAAATACGCAAAAAAGATAAGAAAAGTCAATAAGAGTCAAGTAGAAACAGGAAGAGTCAATGATTTATTTATTTATTTATTGACGCCCTATTGGGCTTTTACATATTGTTACATTTTACAAATTTCATTTAAAACAACAGCATAACATAGATAAAAAAGATTACAAATTACATAAATAAAGCAAACACAATATAGTCAATAAGAATATATGTAATGCTAAATACAGTTGGATGACTTTAGAGAACTCGTAGGTACAATTCATATACCCACGGGCAAAAAAAGAAGAAAAAAAAAACAAAACACATTAATTTTAACAAAAGAAAATTAAAATAAAATGAAATGATTTCTCATTCATTATTTACATTTAGAAAGTGGTGGATTAATTTGACTTTAAATGTGTCAAAGTTTAAATTAAATATGTCAGCAACCTCAGTTAGTTCATTGGCTAACCTATGTATTCTTTCTAACACAGAATTCACAGCGAAGTTATTGTGTAGAATAAAATATTCCGTCTGGTATATTTTGGAGGTATATGTATAGATAGCAAATTTATAGCGTCAGATAAAGAAGAGAAAAAAAAACAACGCTCAACCAATTATTTTATTCCTGCCAATCCAAAATTTTCAATAATGGTATTCCTAAAAAAACAGTGCCTCTATAAGTAGCGGTCACACAGGAACATAATTATAATAATAATATATAATTATATATCATAATTATTCTATTATCAGTAAATGTACTTCATTACCCATATAATCTGCATACTTCACCCGCCATAACACAGGGACATCCCTAGCATGGCGGGCGAAATAACGCAATATGTACACTATGTATAAAATTCTTTAATAAATAAATAAATAAATAACAGGAGTGCTACTGGCTGGGTGGCATATATCGTATCGTATGAAACAAACACCTTTGTGTGGAACCTTCATAGCTATTATGATGGATCCATGCGAACGACAAGTAGAAATTACCGACTTTAATGGGTGATTGAAATTGGTTTAGGCAGCATTGGTACAAAATGTTGCCATGGGGAGGGAGCGAGAGTCGATAAGCCGCTATTGGTCCGTGATGCAATGTTAAAACCATGTAGGTGTTGGGTCATTGTCAATGTAAATTAATTTAAGTTGGATGTATGCTTTGTGAGTTACCGTGGCATGTTATAATTATTATTCAAATACATAATATATACATGTTCGTAATAAGCATTAACTTTGTGGCTCGCCATAATTTACAATACAATATATAAATTTGTTTTAGACCACTTTAATTTTAATTAGACTCTACCGGTTTCAGAAGAACCCTTCCTTCGTCAGGAGAATATTAAAAGTAACCTATGATACAAAATATTGATTGATATATACCAAACATTTAAGTGCTGGAGTGGGAGGTCAAATGAGGAGGGGGGGGGGGGTAATTGCGGGAAATCCAGCAATAACAGAGTGGTTTAATGGAAATCTTATATATATCCAATTTTTCTTCACTTAGTATAAAAAAAAATGCCTCTTTGTATTAAACCCGCGTTCTATACTGACAACAACTTGGGTAAATTATTAAAAAATACTAAAGATAGAGATCATAAATTAAGCCACTCAGGCATTTACCAACTATGTTGCAATGATTGTCCATCATTCTACATAGGTAAGACAACCAGAAATGTAAATATTAGAATCACGGAACATTTAAGATGTTTAAATAATAATATTTTTTCGGAGTTTGCCAATCATCTTATTTCCACCAATCATACTTTTAATAAGGACACAGGGGTTAAAATTCTTCACCGTAAAAATAAATGCAAAAAATTAGATAACTTGGAAGCACTAGAAGTTAAAAAATCCCTAAATAATAACGCTAATATATTGAATAACCAAATTAATTTATCGTTTAGTCCCATTCTAGATATGTTTCCAATAAACCGGTCTGTTATTGCTGGATTTCCCGCAATTACCCCCCCTCCCCCTTTGACCTCCCACTCCAGCACCTAAATGTTTGGTATATATCTATCAATATTTTGTATCATAGGTTAGTTTTAATATTCTCCTGACGAAGGAAGGGTTCTTCCGAAAACGGTAAAGTGTAATTAAAATTAAAGTGGTCTAAAATAAATTTATATATTTTATTGTACATAATATATTATATACATTATGCATATGGTACACTAGATTCTGGGAAAATATGTTCGTTGTATGCAGTTGTCGGATTTAAGAATATTGTTTGGTTTAAAATAAAACAATAACTTAGTAAACAACACTATCATTTTTTTATATACTATGCCGACCAAGGTTTGTTACAACATTAGCTTCTTCTGGGCATTACATAAATCTGAAATCTGCAACATTAGTGACATGTGTTATAAATATATTATGCTTTCACAGTGGGTGGCGAAAAATGGGCTAAGCTCTAATGGACAAGGTGGGGTAGGGGGTAGGTGAAGGATTACGGAGGCTACGCGGCAGTAGGTTGAACCTACTCTGTTTCTACGGAGTACGACTATTTTGATTTTTTAGTAGGTCGAATTTGCATTTGACGGTCTATCTTGTGTTTGCACATTATTAATATAGTGTGACGTGGTTTGTACATGGAGAAAAATGTTATTCTAAAATACGATCATTTTATTCGTAAAAGCGGGACTGAAGTTCTTACGAACAAATTAACAGTGTTTCAATGTTTATTGGCGGGAAAATGTACGAATAATTTGTTTGTATGCGTACGAAATTACGTATATACCAACAAATTATTCTTACATGTTCCCGCCAATAAACATTGAAACCCTGTTAATTTGTTCACTTCAGTCCCGAGAAAAATGTTATTTATGTTATTTCACAATTAATTACTTAAAAAATAATATAAATTATATTTGCGGCACGTTCCAGAGTGGAATATATTCTCAGTATCGCCCTGGCATAAGACCACAATTCAGAATTGAAACTTGGTTGAAATGGCTTTAGCCGTGTTCGGTGATCAGATCTAAATAGCCAGGTACCTCCCCACCTTCCCTCTTTTTCGTCTCCTTCCCAACCACACTACTTTCAGCCTCACAACATACCCCGATTGGGGATGCCATAGTCTCACCTGTCTCCAGACGGGAACATTTGGGACTCTTGTGCGGTATTCATATAAAAAAAGGTATGTGTAGGTATACGTAATTTTTGTGCCTCCCCACTTTTCAACCCCTTGAACCACCACATGTCCTTTTAAGTTCATTTCATAACACGCGAGTACTACAGATGGGCAACCTTTTTTTTTGCAATGGCGCGAAACTATAGTGAACTAATTAATGTATGCGGCTTGAAATTTTACAACCTATGTTCTTTGTGTTGAAAATAATTCATTAAATTATTTACCTTATGTTAAAATATTATTTTTCCCTGTGTGATTATCAAATGCTAATAATGATATGAGACCGGAAGCTATCGCTCGTATTCTACTAAACTTTATAACACCGACTTTAAAGACAAATAATTTAAATTCGAGAGAAAAACACTTAACCGTCAAATGAAAAATAAATGTTGACCCCTTTTACAACGTCACTGTTACCAAACGAGGGGCGCTAGATCCAGCTGAGTGCTCGCGAAAGATCTCACGTACATATTTGCCATCTAAAAAGAAAAAGCCCCACCGTAAACTTTACCGTAGCCTTTAAGCCTTACAGGTAAATAGGCGTAAACTTAGCCTTTACAAAGAATGTGATTTGGAGTTAATAGTGGACTCTCACTTTTGATTACTTTCGTCTATGAGAAGCCATGATTCAGAGAGGTATAACTTTAATAGGTAACAAACCTACATAATATAATCTACTCTCTCACTTAAAGGCACCTATGTGGTTTCTTCAGCTTTTGAGAGAATTTCACTAATCATTTTTGAAATTGATCCCCCGAATATATTTTGGAAACCTGTCATAATATTTTGTTAGAATTCAATCTGCTGTGAATGTTTATGACTTCCTCTTGTGGGTTTTGTTGTTTTTAATAGCACGAGCAAACAAACAATAATGGTGGCTTGGTGGGACATAGTCACAAAGGGTGCGTGATGAAGAAAACGATTTAAGTATGTATATAATATTTTCTTCACTTTTAAAATAGTTAAATGAGAATTATACCAAAGCTGCAATATTTGTTTGAAAACTGAACTCCGGTTATATTAGATCTTAAATTTACAGTTTAAAACAAATTAATTCAGTCTCCCGCTATAAACTGACTATATTTATATTTTAAAATATCCTTGGGCTTAATGTCAAATTAAAATCCCCTCGCAACATTTTTGCATTCGTTTTGCTGAGCATCGCTAATGTCATTATGTTAATATTATAATATGCCAGTAGGTCGTCGAGCCTTGACGATCATGGCAAGGAAATTAAGCCAAAAAAAATCATTTTTATTTACTTCTGTTTTTTTGAAAGCCAAGAAAATTCTTGAACCTGCTATACCTGACTATATTTATATTTTAAAATATCCTTGGGCTTAATGTCAAATTAAAATCCCCTCGCAACATTTTTGCATTCGTTTTGCTGAGCATCGCTAATGTCATTATGTTAATATTATAATATGCCAGTAGGTCGTCGAGCCTTGACGATCATGGCAAGGAAATTAAGCCAAAAAAAATCATTTTTATTTACTTCTGTTTTTTTGAAAGCCAAGAAAATTCTTGAACCTTTTGAAAAAAAATCTGCTCTCTTCAGGGGAATGACATAATTTACGTTTAATGAAAATTATAAAAGAATTGTTGACGGAAACCTTTTTACTTGTATTCATCGCTCGCTGTGTTTCTTATTTCATCCAGTATGGGTCCTTTGTGTCCCATGAAATTCTTGCGAAGATCTCAGTTGTGCGCTTTGCATTTTAAATGTGAAACTCTTATCATCCTTCTGTAGCAAGGAATGATCATCCCCTAGCACCAAATTCTCTCAGGCTCTAGGAAATTGTGTTTTTAAAATATCCAGTAACTTCTTAAATACTGACAAGCGAAATTGGTAGCTGCTATATCTTAGAAATTAAATTTTTATGTTATTTACATAGTATTTAAAAAAAAAACTTTTATTGTGTGAGGATTTTAAACGAGAGAATTAACAACATTTTTTTTTTCAAAAAATATTTGTATTTAATATCATTAAAAACACATTTAGTCATACGGACGGGGATACAAACTTTAGAAGTCCACTCAAAAATGCTGGTGATTGAACCTTTAATAGCCATCATAATCTTCGTCATCAGTGCAGAGAGAAATGTATTGGAAGAAATCGCAACCTAGTTTTGCTCTCAAGTGCCAAACAACGTTGGGGATAAAAACATTGAAAATAAACTAATAAAAAAAACGTTAACAACTAAATAAATTTCAAAGAGGTAAATTAGATTAAAGATCGGAAAAGATAAGTGACATTCTCGTTGTTCAATGGTAAGATAGTGCTGTTGTTACAGTAGCATCTAATTTTGATAAAGTGGAACAAATTAAAATATATCTACATAAGTATTCAAATATAAAAAGTAATAATTGAAATGTCACTCAAACCAGCGCTCTTACTCAGTATAATCGTATAATAGGCGAATTAGTTGATAATTTTGAGTTCATTGTAAAAAGTGTTGGTGAGCCATATTATCCAACCTCCGTGATGTGGTACTTGAATGTGGTAATGAATATAAATGTATCCAAATGGTTCATCCAGAAGAAAATACGTGCCTTTTGAAATTTATAAGAAGTGTTGCCACCGCTAAAATGAAGTCTTCAAAGGTGTACTTACCTTCATCTATTGAATCAATCAATAGTTATTAGCAGTTCCAGTAGATCTGCGATATCATCAATATCAAGTATAGGAAGTAAGTAGTCATCTTTTTAAATACATGTAAAATAGAATAAAGATGTTGTATGTCAATCACAAACTTATTACATGCGTATTCTATTTCTATTTTAAAAAACAAGAAGACAAACATTCCTGGGTTACGAATAACCCGACAATGTTTGAAAATCTCCTACCACAGAAAGCGGATGATGTGGCTACTATGTGACTACCACGGAAGATGTTGCTTGTGTTGTGATGGAGGACTTAGCCAGCCGAGAAATAGAACACGCGGCACCCGTGTGGGACCCAAAAGCGATGCTTACTTAGCCACTGACCGTATACATTGTAATGTAGCATCGCATAATAAATTCAACTTAATATACTGTTCTGGAAGATAATTTTTTATTTTTTTATTTTCTTTATTCATTTTCTTTGTTACAGGTTTATTTTACATGGCTTTTTGACTACCAAGCTAGGCAAATGCCCGTATTATGGTAGTCGAGATTCATAAGATGTTATATTAAGTATAAAATATTAGGTATTATATTATGTAGATGAAAGTAAAAACATATAGCATAAAAACATTAGGGAAAATATTCATACTTATATTGGGTACATGATGACATACATGAAAGGAGTTAAAGTAGGTGAATCTTGTATAAATAAAAATAAAATATGATGTACAATAAAAATGTATTATATTATATCCATTTTTATTTGCAAATCATTAATTTAAGTGAAGATATTTATGAAATTAGGAGTACCTACCCACTTCTATACACATATTTAAGGTTACTTAATATCATTTATAATTTTGTAAAGAAGTGTAGTTATCAAAAGTGACTGTACAATACATAAATAAGAATAAATTTTTCCAGTAAACTTGTGTTTAAACAATTATTTTTTACCGCGCTATTTCGCTGACGTTGCGAAAACGCAAAATTTAATAGTACTGTAAGTATATGCTTATATTATTTTTGTTTTCTTAATGGTATAATTTTATATCACACATGCAAATTTTACAAACAAGCGTCGACGGGAACTTGTAGCGGCGAAATATGGGTTAAGGTGCTTGTATATTCTCTAGTAAATAAAATGTCTTCGAAATCTTACCTTACCTTTAAGTAGTCTAATTTCTACGTTATGCTTGACCTTTGGCGTAAGCCTTACTTTGAAGCCCCATAAATTTTTAAGAAGATCCCGTCGCTAAGTCGTAAATACACTGATATTGATTATAGTTCGGTCGCTCGAAAACATTACCTTTGAACTCGAATATTTTTTTACAAACTTGCTTTTTTAATAAGGAATAATATCAAAGATTTGTACATAATATTTCGTTTTGCTTTTTCAGAAGTTCCAACTCTCCTGTTTATTATAATTATGATATATAATATTTTCATTTAATATATTATTGGTTTTCTACCTGGCTTCTCATGAGATTTGAAAGATAAATTATGGTTAAATCTATCGCAAAATATTTACATCTAGAAAGCGTTATTATATCATATTATATTAAGAATACAAAGATATTATATATTGTCCTCCATGCTAGGAATTCTCCTATGCTATGGAGAATATTTTATTGGGCAATTTACTTATATTCCCTATGTTTGTTTCTTTGGGAAAAAATAATCTTTGGAGCTCTACATTCGGTTTTGAGTTTTCATAACGTTATGCACGCGCTTTGAAACCTTCATAATTATTTCTTCAAACTTCGCAAAATCACTAGGCAAAAACCTTCTACAAAAAATAGTATTTACATGGACGAAGCCAAATACTTAGTGATTGTACCTATGTCAGATCCACAACGAAATGAGAGAATGAAAATATTTTTTTGGTAAAGTCTTCGAACATTCATAGGTAACAAATCATTTTGTAATTAGACAAAATTATAATTTTTAAAAAAATAATAAGATCACTACTTTCAGAAATCTTCTGGTATAGATATACTTCATAGAACTTATAAAACAACTAAATAATCTAAGATATGATTTTAGATTTCCACGGCCAAAAGTATTTTTGTTAATTATTTTCGGGGTGTTATGCCGTGTTACGCTATCTCCTTCTTTAGCCAACGTTTCGGGCAACGTTACGGTGTCCGTCAACAGTACAGATGTGTTGAAAACACATCTGCCCTGATGATGGACACTGTAACGTTGTCCGAAACGTTGGCTAAAGAAGGATTTAGCGTAACGCCTCATAACACCCAAAAAATAAATAACATAAATAATCTAAGTCTAGAAACAAAAAAAAAATCTCCCCCTGCCTTCCCGCGCCCACGCTTATCCCTTCTCTTTTACCTACCCCCGCCCACCAATGTTGATATTCTATGTCCCCTCTGCATTTTTCCAAATTTACCATGTACTATAAGTATGTATTAATTTTAGTATGCATAATTTATACAGCTCTGAGAAAGGCTGAACCGAAACCAGTTAGTGTTTTATATTTGTTTTTATACTCAATGCATCGGTTTTCTTATAGTCCCAATATTCTTCTGAAGGTAGCGAGCTTAATAATTCCCGCTTAAATCTTCTAAGACAATCTAATCCGTGGCATTTCCGGCATGTGGCTGTTGTTGGTGATAAATATACTTAAGTAATCTCCAACTATAAAGACTTTGTAAGACTTTTCTATATGGAAAGGAGAATTTAAATAAAATATAAAAAACAGCAAAAATATCTCTGGAAGTTGGTTATTTTATGGTAGGAATTAAAACTTTACACAATAGTTGTTGTTGGCGTCAGATTCCAGTAAGAAAAAAAATCCTGAAAGGAAAGCAATTTTGCTTGGCTTTTGTTTTAAAATACTTCTGAGGTATTATAAAAGGCCTTTGTTCGGAATCGCATTGTTTTCAGCGGAGTTTTATTACATCTACAAAACACTATGATATGTACGTACCTAGATGTAATTGAAGCAGTTTATTGTATTATTGTTAACTAAGTTTATCAGTGTTTTAAAACACATTTTAGTAACTGAAATGTGTTCTTGATAACAGTGCAACGAATAACACGCTTCGTAAGATACAAAAATGTGTTAATAGAACTCCTTATTCTTTCCAAGAAATTAAAAGAAAGATCAATTAATAAAGTAGGAAATAAAGTATTTATTTCTTCAATATTTGCAAAATTACTTTGTGGCATCATTTTAATTAAATGAAACAAATTACTTTGTGTAAACCACTAATCATATGTTATAATATCTACATGCTTGAAAATCGATGGTTTCTTCGTCATGATAATAACATGAATAAATGTAACAAAAGAAACAAACAAGTATAGACAAAAAGAACAATAGACAAAATATTATTAAAGAGAGAGGTGATTAATTACCTAAAAATATCGTAAAACAAACAAAATGAAATATGAAAATTATTTTAGAATAAATTTACACAACATTATAAATTAAAAAGATATTTTAAAAATGAACAAAGTATTATCAGTTTGTTTAAAAACCAAAATAACTTATTATAAATATAATTATTAATGTGAAAATAAATTTAAGATGGCTATTTAAAAAAAAATATAGTTATTTATAACATTTAATTTACTATGGACACTTTTTCTAATTTCTAAATTTTCTAAGATTGATAATTGTAAATCTGCTGTGTTAGTGTGTAAAAATTTTAACCCTTCATTTATATCAAAAGAATGATTTGTTTCTAAAATGTGGTTGGCAAATTCAGAATAATTATTATTATTCAAGCACCTTATATGTTCCTTAAAATAAAGTAAACTATTTACTATCAAAATCATTACGAATATCATGCCATTTCCTTTTAAAGGTGGGCAGAAATAATGAAGCGTCACATATCTCTGTCTTATTTTTCTTAGATTTCGATAAAATCTGCTGTTATACCGACTCATAAGGCTGGGTATACATTTGCGAACCGAAACGTTAACTGTGCCACGAATTATGGGAAAGGAACGAAGCACCCGCAAACAACGCAAAACACCAGTTGCGGTTTCTACGTTTTTTTTCCATAATTCTTGGTTCGGTAACCTATTTACACGCAGCATAACATTGCTAGAATCAAGTGATAGATTCACTTTATGGATCGTTATTTTCTTGATTAACTTACTTTTTCAAGAAGTTTATTTTTATTTTTTTTATAGTGAATACCTCACAAGAGTCCCAGCTGCTACCGTCTGGAGCCAGGGAGACTATGGCATCCCCAATCGGGGTATGTCGTAAGACTGAAGGTAAGTGGGAAAGAGAAGGAGATGGGGGAGAGGAAGATGGGGAAGTACCTGGCTATTCAGATATAGTCACTAAACACAGCTAAAGCCGTTTCAAGCAACGTTTCAATTCTGAATGGTGATCTTACACCAGGGCGATACTAAGGGTATCTTCCACTCTGGTGACAAAGGGGATTAAAAATGACAATATGGACAATTTTTTCAACAAAATAATATTATGTTATAGTTTGTGTTTAGATGATACTTTGCAAAATCTGTATGTAATCAGTGGTATCTTCCATATTCCAACACATTAGGACAAAAAACAAATTGTTCTATTAACTTTAGTTTATATGTAAATAAAGCCGTTTTTAACAAGTTAATCGTACCTACTACTCTTATAAACCGGTATCAATTTCTGACGATTATCGAGATCGTTAACGCTTAATAATCCAGAACTTTAGGTTAACTACAAAAAGTGTAGTATAGAAAGACTTCGGATCCAGTACAATTTTTTTATTTTTTTTTTAATAAAGAAAGAAAAACATTCTCGGGTTACGAATAACCCAACAACATTTGAAAATCTTCTACTACCACCACACTAAGCGGAAGATGTTGCTTAATAGCAATAATTGAACTTGATAATTTTTCGGACTCTCCAGATATTGCAGCGCTTCCGAAGAGCGAGTTCCGAAGATCCAGGGTAGCAGAAATGAGGGAAAGGATAAGCAGCCAAATATCCTCACCATGTAAGCCCGCCTTAGTCCATCCTCCAGCATTGACGCACACTGGAGAATAATACAAACTCCCAAAGTAATCACAGTACCCTAATGGTTTAATATTATTATTATTATCATTTTTCATGTACTTGCTTTTTTTTCAAATATTCTATCTGGAATTTGTGGGACTGCACTCACCTCCCCACATACCGGAATAAATGTTTATTATTATTATTTAAAGGCTGTGCGACAGACTTGGCCTTCATTGGACTAAAGTTACAGAAGTAACTTTAGTCCAATTAAGTAAGTAAGTAGCCCGACTAAAAAAACGGAATGAAAAAAAAAATAATGACACTGGTAGGATTTTGTTTAGCGCCGTTTTGTAAAAAACCTCTTCAACGGCCCTGTTGATTTTGTGGTTTGTCGTGTTTTCTTGTGTTCTGTAGGTATGAAACTTGAAATTATTTTTGCTGTTTTGTAGAACATTTTTGTTGGAGTAATCAACATTTTGCGAAGTTTGTTCATTTTGCCGAAACATTGATGGATTACGAAATATTCAGCACTTACTAAATCAGTTTAAGAAAATATTCAAGACAATGGATATGAAGCAATTGGGGAGTAAGTTCGACGTAATACTGATGGAACCCCCACTGGGCGGGGACTGGAGCTGGAAGGACGTGCTGGCCCTCGCCATCCCTCAGGTGGCGCAGTCCAGGAGCTTCGTCTTCCTGTGGTGTGGCAGCTCGAAAGGTTTGGACATGGGGCGAGACTGTCTGAAGAAGTGGGGTTTCAGAAGGTGTGAAGATATATGCTGGATTCGCACAAATATCAATAATTCCGGTCACTCCAAGAACTTGGAGCATAATGCCGTTTTCCAGAGGACCAAAGAGCATTGCTTGATGGGGATTAAGGGGACAGTGAGACGCTCAACGGACGGAGACTTCATCCATGCTAATGTGGATATAGATTTAATCATATCAGAAGACCCAGAATACGAAAGTCCAGAAAAACCCATTGAAATATTTCACATTATGGAACATTTCTGCCTAGGAAGAAAAAGTCTACATATCTGCGGTAGAGACTCCACCATACGACCGGGATGGGTGACTGTTGGCCACGATCTGACCAACTCTAATTTCAACGCCGACACCTACGCCTCGTACTTATGTGAGGGCCGCGAGACCACAGGCTGCACCGAGCGCATCGAGGCCCTGCGGCCCAAGAGCCCTCCCAACACTAGCAAGAGGGGCTGTCGACTGCGGGCAGGGGGGGATTTAGGGGAAGGGGGCGCGCACGAGGGGCTCCACTCTAATCACAATCCTAACATTTCAATATTTCCCGTTTCACTCTTATTTGTGACTGGTATTTTGTACTGTATTAGAGATTAAGATGATGCTATATTAAACAAGAACACACTCATGAGACGGTATACTTTACTGTTTTTTTTATATTTAAAATGCAATATTCAACCATCCAAAAACTTTGCCAAGCCTAGACTATAAGAACTATGAAGCGTTTATATTTTGAAATTCAATTACTAAGAACAAATATAACTTACTGGTACATAACTTTTCGTTTTTTGAGGCACGTGAATAAATTTATTATTTTAATGACCCGTGAAGAATTACAGGACATTATATTGTAAGAATTAACTAAATAAAATTAAGTTAAAATAATTTTCAAACAAAAAAAATAAATTTATGTACCTACTAAATATACCTACATAATTTATCATTTTTGAATCTGAATTCTTGACACTTCAGTTCCAATTTTGAAAATGACAAATTTATTCAAAATAAATCCGAGTTCGTTAAAGCAGAGTCCAAATCATGGATATAAAACAGAAATTAGTATTTATGATTTTATTCAGTGCGTTTTGTAATTAAAGCAGAATTGAAATGGCTGTAGCTGTGTTTTGTGACTAGACCTGAAAAGTCCAGAACTTCCCTAACTTCCTCTTCCTTATCTTCTTCTTCTCATCACCATCTTCAGCCTAACAATAGACCCCAATTGGTGATGCCATAGTCTCACTGGTTTCAGACGGTTGATAGCGGTTGGGACTATTGTTCGGTATTGACATACAAAATATTTAAAAAAATATACGCTCTTGTTGTACTTGCATCAGCTTATGGCAGTGCCAAATAATAATTAAAAACTGTCTTTGCTTTCTGCCCCGAAGCGAATGAAATTCAATCTAGGCTCTTTTATATGAGGAATTGTTTTAGAAAAAAATATGCAACACCGCACTATATCGTGTGCTTATCTCCTTTTGCAGAATGCTCAAATACATACCTACTGGGCTGAACAGCAATAATATCTGGGGGTATAGCTCTGTGAAATCGATTACTTTTTTAGAATACTCTATTGATAGGCGTAACTTCCCACGATTTTATATCGATATACCAAGCATGGTTGCACTGTTGACTGCCGAACTTGTATTGACAGGGATTAAATAATAAATCGATATACCATGGTAATATTGGCCGATCTGTCTATAGATTTACATTCCCAAACGTGAAACGTATTTTTCAATATTAAACGGGTGTTAATTAGTTAATTAAGCATATTTTAATCACTTTCGTTTCTCCAAGATCGCACGGAATTATATTGATCGCGTGTTAGATGAATTAATTAAGTATATGGATCGCATGTACGATTTATTTCAATTCTAAGAGCTTCGTTAGTTCAGCTCTATTCAGTAATGTGACGACTTCAACATTACTTTCGAAAGAGAAAAAAAAAGCATTTTCTTCATCGGAAAAGCTCATACAATTTTTTTCCCACCCAAACGAAGTTCAAATCGGACACTATAGCGTGTGATGGCTTCAACACCACGTTCGAAAGGAAAAAAAAAGCATCTTCTTTATCGGAAGAGCTCATACAAATTTTTCCCACCTAAACGAAATTTCAAATCGACTACACTAGCGACCGCTATTGAAAAGGACAGAAAAATCACAATCTGAGAAGGGCTGAGGTAAATAAAGGTGATGACATAATGAAGGGCTCGAAGTTTTCAAATCGATACCACGTTTAAAATTTATCAATATTGAATGTAAGCCGACACTTCAGACCGTCCATAAATTTAAAATCCTAGAGCGTGTCGAAGAGAGTTTGTTTAGTAACAAAAAAAACTTACATGGTTTTGAGGAATAAATGGGGTAATTAAGCCCAAATTACCACTACAGAATACAGACGGAGTATTGATAAAACCAATTAAAATTAACGACGTATACAATCTATGAATTAGTGCTATAGATCGAGATTTTTCGAAAGGTAAACAAAACACTCAGATTAAAAGTAAATAAGATTTTTACTTTTGGATACACAAAAAAAAATGAAGCCAAACAGGTACGTACTAGACCATAGAGCTATTTGGAACGCATTAAGAAAATGAATTCTGAATTAATAAGGTGATATTAGTTATTACCAGACAAAGTTTTACGAATATTATATCTGATCATGAAAAGGGACGAAGGATAAAAAAATAGTTGTAAACATCTGCAAGGAATGTGGTGAATCAAGTAAATGACAGAAGCAATTTCATGCTACCATGAGAATTAAGCCGGAATACTACTGAATTCAATTTTACCTGCCGCAAATTTTAAACAAAAATAAATGGGAGAGTGCGAGAGTGATAATTATTTCAGATGTAAAGTCACAATTAGCCGAGGAAATTTACCGATTATTAAGGAAAGACCGATTGCAGAATTCTAGAAAAAGTTTAAAGCAAAATTGCATCAAAAGGGTGAGTTACACTTATCGGCGGCCAGATAATGAAATAATTAAAACGGACATATTAAATTTTGGAGAGAGAGAGTCATGAAAAATAACATATCAATGAAAGTTGAAATAGTCTGAACTCTCAATTATAAAACGCCCTAACGAAAGACGAGATGTACGTCCTGAGTCCACACCTGGCGTTTTTTTTAAGAAGATATTCGAAGGGCTGAATACCATGTGGCAGTAAGAGTCGAGGGTCGAGGATCGAAGGAAGACGAGGCGATAGAGTGCTAGCAGTGATAAGATCGTTCGTATTTAACAAAACAATTGATCAAATATTATAAAAACGAGTGATAAGACATAATCCACCGAAGAATTAAAAAAGTCGTGATAAACAGTGACAAGTGTTTGTTAATGTTGGGAGAAAATATCCATCGTAATATTAAAGAATTTTTAAGGTTGTGACTTCGTGAGAAGCAATAGTTCGTGTACATAAATTAATTATTCGGCTTGTTAAAATACTCTATTGAAAATTAGCTGCAGTGAATGACAGTGCGCCGCGGGTGAATTAATTAAGTAATAAAATTAATTTGAATTATCAAAACCAAAATAATAATCAAAGTGAATGAAATACTTAACTTCAGTGAGTTAATAATAACATAACTTTGTGTTTTAAAAATAGAAGGGAGTGCATCGCGTGAATTTTGATTTGAAATATAAAATTAGTCTAGTCAATAATAACGTACAAATGTCATCTTCAATCTTGTACACACAAAATAATAATATCAAAACAACATCAAAATAAATAACCTACATACAAATGTCACCTTCGATCTTCCGCGAGCATAATAATAATATAAAATAAACTATTGCTTGTTTTGAATCCCCCAATTTGAAATTGTTCAACGATAATAAACAATACCTACGCGCTTGTAGTTTCTTCAATATATCATATAATCAAGATAATACAAATATTCAAAATAATATCAACAAATACCTACGTATAAATGTCATCTTCGATAATATTGTTAACAAATAATAATAATTAATAACCTACGTATTTTCTTAAACTCAAATAAAAGTGTGACATAGAGTCATGGGTGTTACTACTTCTGAGGACTAAATTACCGAATCATAGTGACAGGAAGGTTCTTTCCTTATTATTTTTCCTCCACAGGTATTTAGTGCACTTAATCAGGCTTCGTTCAGGTGAGTGAAAAAACATTTTAATTAATTACAGGTCGTACATGGTCCCGATACCTGAGAGGATCTGCCCATCTACAAAACCAATGATAAAAGAAGTTATGTTCCAGGATATAATTGTGTTTTAAATATTATTCTCAATGTGTAATTACGAGATTTGTCCCAAATTAAATCTATTATCAATGTGGGTTCAACGAACTTATATTTTTTGCGTGCTAGAAAGGACGAGACGAATGCGTATAAAAAAGGATCCCGGCCATAAATCGTAGCCACGTTGAACATCGTACGGTCATCCAAATTAGTAGGGGTTTTTTTGTTCTAAGGTATGCCAAACCAAAGTGAGAATGACGGCAACATCCATGCCATACTGGATATTAGTTCAAAAATGAAATTTGGAGAATTGAATTTAAACATTATAATTGTTTACTAACAACAATATTATCATGTCAAATTTCTTTCAGGCTTCCTTACAAAATATGAAATCAACATTATTTCGGTAATGTTTTCTCAATCAGACCCTTCCAAAATCCCGCTTGACCTGCGAAATATAGACTTCACGATTGGGGAATGCAATAGCGTTCACTGAAATTATATCCCCACAAGATATGAGACAAAGAGGGCTTTTTTTCTTACGCTATCATGCGATAGGGGATGTCAACGTAAACTTAGCATTCACGCGGGGTACTGAAAGTTAATCCCTTTCGCGGGGTCATGCAGAGTGAAAAGGCATGAAAGACAGAATAAAAAGAAAATGCCACTTGGAATGGTAGGGTATGATTCGCTGACGGAGGCGTTTCGACCGAAGGTATCCCAAGTTTTGCGAAGTTATGTGGAGGGGACGTCGGCGTGGTATTCCGTGAGAATAAGTCTGTAGCACTATTGCATACTACCAGTAGTGTCGACCTGAAAGCAAACATAGTTTTTACAAGGTAGAAGTTATGTCAGCTCTTGGAGGCGAGGAACGCAAGCCAATGATTATCCTCGTAGGAGACGAAAGGATCATCTCAAACGGCTCCGTACGCACTCAACGCGAGTAGAGTCATGATAAGGGAAGAAATGGACATACCCCTTCTAGAATCAGTCGAGTTAAAATCAAATCTGGAGGATAGGAAGTCGGGATAATACTGGAAGTGACATGAGGACTCTGCGCGCTTTCATCTGGCGTGAAGGGACCCTTTCGTAGCAATGAAGTTCATGCAAGAGAACAAAATCAGGACTTAAGGACCATCCTAGCAAACGTAATGATTGAGTCTTTGTCCGGAATGTTGGTCACCAGTATCTATTTGGTTAGAGGAGGAGCCGACTTATTCAGGAAACAACATTCCCCAGATCCTCCTATCACCCCTCCTCACCTTCCCCTTCCCCAGTATATGTAGTGTATACTAATAACAATAATAACTTGACCATTTAGGTGCAGTACGACGACATTGAGAGCTTCGCAAGGAATCCTGGTATGTATGTCATAATTCACACTGTCCATGTCATGTTAATATAATACAATGTAAACCCATAGACAGGAAAAAATCGGGTAAGAAAACTACGACTTTGAATTTTATAAACCGGGTGACAATTCACTGTAGGATTAGCGTCAATGACACTCCGTTCAAGTTGAGAAAAGGCGGGTAATACGAGTATAGGTTTGAAAATAAAATAAAACAATCTAAAAAACGGGGTCAGTTTATCAAACGAGATTCTTTCACACTTTACTCCAAAAGAATTTGAGGTTACCACACACACTACATTATTTCCTCTACATGTGTATGTGTATTAATTTACACATTCAAATGTAATTACCGAATCAAAAATCACACAACGTGGTGAATAGGAATAATGTACAATAAAATCTTAAATCTTATTTACTGTGAGAAAATCGCAGGGGTTTAAGGAAAAGTTAGGTGTAGCTAGATACAAGGGTATATTGATCGAAGGCCAAAAGATAAGGGTAGCGTAGCCAGTAGATCCCGACAGCTAATGTTAAAGGGAAAGAATAGAAAAACCAAGGATAGACGACTACGGATCAGTACAACGGGTGCCGGGTAGCCCCACAGGTACATTACAGGAGGTCCCGAGACCCATAGAAGTTAGTAAGGCCAGGGGTAGGTTCACTACAACTGGTGCCGGGTAGCCCAGGAGGGTGGATCGTCACAAATTAGTATCCGCGGCGGGTAGGGTGTCGAGACGGATCACCACAACTGTTGCCGTGACCAAAGGAGAAAGTTTTACAAGTGGAAGATTTTCGAAATTAATAATAAATTGGAAATAATAAGCTTTTCGAAATTAAAAATAAATTGAAAAAACAAATAATAATTTTAACTAAAATTGAATAACCGAACCTTAAATGAATAAAATTAATTGCTTAATAAATTGGAAAAAATAAATAATCTAAACTAAAATTGAAAAACTGAACCTAAAATAGAAGAATTTATCCCGCATGTTCCGAGCGTATATTAAACATAAACAGTAAGTTTAAATAAACATCGAATACGGGTCGACTCAATGCACAAAAAATGAGCTAACAAACGATAAGATCGTAGATTTATGGCTCTTGCGTTTAGGGTAGGTCGGAGACAAAAAAATATGGATCCTTGCCTTTAAAATTATTTGAACAGATGTTTAGAAAGAAAATAAATTATCAAATAGTCACTCAGAATAATAATAATGATAAAATTAATACATAAAAAATAAAAATAAAATAAAAACATAACTAATTAACCATCGCGCGTTTCCTCGCAGGGGTGGGCAGAGACGACAGATCTTGGCACACACTCTTTGCCTCATTCACATTCACACATATTCTAATACACACATATTATTCCGACAAAATAAAAATAGATAAACAAAAAAAAATCAAAACCATAATAATAAATAAGCTAAACTGATTTGGGCGATTTGTATAGCGTCGGGTTTTGCAAAAAAAAAATCAATACGGTACGAATTAAAAAAAAAAAAAAAACATATCTGAAATCTGACTTTTAACTACAGTCTAGACATAACATTATAAACGAGTTAGTCAAATAAAAATAAATGAGTAGAGACATTGTGCTATCCAACTTCCGATAAGATTGAAGAATAAAAATAAAAATGAAGGAGAACATTTTAGAAATCATCGTACGCGATAAATCTTATAAATTTAAACATTGCTAAATGTTAAAAAACGTAAATAATAAAAATATAAAACTAGGAAAAAATGAATTAGTAATTAAAGACAATTAAATCTAAAATCATACATGAAGTAATTACGCGTAAAATGTATTGCGTTCTCAAGTACACACCTACAAATCAAAAATAGAGCATCCGGGGTAACCATCCATCATTGACGTTCAGTCTTGTTTAGAAACAGGTACCTAGTCAAGTAGATGAATGAATCCAACAAAAAATGTAGGAGGACAGGGGCGAATTGGATATAAATAAAAAAAAAAAAAAACAAAAAAATAAATAAATAAAAAAAACCGACATACAAGAGAAGAGGGAGTAAAATCTTAGGGGGGGGAATATAATCTTAGGGGGGGGGGAATACAATCTTAGGGGGGGGGAGTAGGACAGCAAGGGAGAGAGAAAGATTTGTACAAGTAGGAACGTACGAATAGTTCGCCGACGGAAAATGGAACTAGTTTCAACAAATAACACATGAAGTAAATGGGACGGAACCCTGCAAGATTTAATAGCAAGGATCAGGGGTACAGAACATTAGTAGAAAATAGAAGGAATTAAATGACCTATGGTGAGTTCTAATCCCATCGACTAACACTAGGAGGCGTGTTTACCGCTGGATTTAAAACTCTAGGGGGGCTGTGATGGCTTCAACACCACGTTCGAAAGGAAAAAAAAAGCATCTTCTTTATCGGAAGAGCTCATACAAATTTTTCCCACCTAAACGAAATTTCAAATCGACTACACTAGCGACCGCTATTGAAAAGGACAGAAAAATCACAATCTGAGAAGGGCTGAGGTAAATAAAGGTGATGACATAATGAAGGGCTCGAAGTTTTCAAATCGATACCACGTTTAAAATTTATCAATATTGAATGTAAGCCGACACTTCAGACCGTCCATAAATTTAAAATCCTAGAGCGTGTCGAAGAGAGTTTGTTTAGTAACAAAAAAAACTTACATGGTTTTGAGGAATAAATGGGGTAATTAAGCCCAAATTACCACTACAGAATACAGACGGAGTATTGATAAAACCAATTAAAATTAACGACGTATACAATCTATGAATTAGTGCTATAGATCGAGATTTTTCGAAAGGTAAACAAAACACTCAGATTAAAAGTAAATAAGATTTTTACTTTTGGATACACAAAAAAAAATGAAGCCAAACAGGTACGTACTAGACCATAGAGCTATTTGGAACGCATTAAGAAAATGAATTCTGAATTAATAAGGTGATATTAGTTATTACCAGACAAAGTTTTACGAATATTATATCTGATCATGAAAAGGGACGAAGGATAAAAAAATAGTTGTAAACATCTGCAAGGAATGTGGTGAATCAAGTAAATGACAGAAGCAATTTCATGCTACCATGAGAATTAAGCCGGAATACTACTGAATTCAATTTTACCTGCCGCAAATTTTAAACAAAAATAAATGGGAGAGTGCGAGAGTGATAATTATTTCAGATGTAAAGTCACAATTAGCCGAGGAAATTTACCGATTATTAAGGAAAGACCGATTGCAGAATTCTAGAAAAAGTTTAAAGCAAAATTGCATCAAAAGGGTGAGTTACACTTATCGGCGGCCAGATAATGAAATAATTAAAACGGACATATTAAATTTTGGAGAGAGAGAGTCATGAAAAATAACATATCAATGAAAGTTGAAATAGTCTGAACTCTCAATTATAAAACGCCCTAACGAAAGACGAGATGTACGTCCTGAGTCCACACCTGGCGTTTTTTTTAAGAAGATATTCGAAGGGCTGAATACCATGTGGCAGTAAGAGTCGAGGGTCGAGGATCGAAGGAAGACGAGGCGATAGAGTGCTAGCAGTGATAAGATCGTTCGTATTTAACAAAACAATTGATCAAATATTATAAAAACGAGTGATAAGACATAATCCACCGAAGAATTAAAAAAGTCGTGATAAACAGTGACAAGTGTTTGTTAATGTTGGGAGAAAATATCCATCGTAATATTAAAGAATTTTTAAGGTTGTGACTTCGTGAGAAGCAATAGTTCGTGTACATAAATTAATTATTCGGCTTGTTAAAATACTCTATTGAAAATTAGCTGCAGTGAATGACAGTGCGCCGCGGGTGAATTAATTAAGTAATAAAATTAATTTGAATTATCAAAACCAAAATAATAATCAAAGTGAATGAAATACTTAACTTCAGTGAGTTAATAATAACATAACTTTGTGTTTTAAAAATAGAAGGGAGTGCATCGCGTGAATTTTGATTTGAAATATAAAATTAGTCTAGTCAATAATAACGTACAAATGTCATCTTCAATCTTGTACACACAAAATAATAATATCAAAACAACATCAAAATAAATAACCTACATACAAATGTCACCTTCGATCTTCCGCGAGCATAATAATAATATAAAATAAACTATTGCTTGTTTTGAATCCCCCAATTTGAAATTGTTCAACGATAATAAACAATACCTACGCGCTTGTAGTTTCTTCAATATATCATATAATCAAGATAATACAAATATTCAAAATAATATCAACAAATACCTACGTATAAATGTCATCTTCGATAATATTGTTAACAAATAATAATAATTAATAACCTACGTATTTTCTTAAACTCAAATAAAAGTGTGACATAGAGTCATGGGTGTTACTACTTCTGAGGACTAAATTACCGAATCATAGTGACAGGAAGGTTCTTTCCTTATTATTTTTCCTCCACAGGTATTTAGTGCACTTAATCAGGCTTCGTTCAGGTGAGTGAAAAAACATTTTAATTAATTACAGGTCGTACATGGTCCCGATACCTGAGAGGATCTGCCCATCTACAAAACCAATGATAAAAGAAGTTATGTTCCAGGATATAATTGTGTTTTAAATATTATTCTCAATGTGTAATTACGAGATTTGTCCCAAATTAAATCTATTATCAATGTGGGTTCAACGAACTTATATTTTTTGCGTGCTAGAAAGGACGAGACGAATGCGTATAAAAAAGGATCCCGGCCATAAATCGTAGCCACGTTGAACATCGTACGGTCATCCAAATTAGTAGGGGTTTTTTTGTTCTAAGGTATGCCAAACCAAAGTGAGAATGACGGCAACATCCATGCCATACTGGATATTAGTTCAAAAATGAAATTTGGAGAATTGAATTTAAACATTATAATTGTTTACTAACAACAATATTATCATGTCAAATTTCTTTCAGGCTTCCTTACAAAATATGAAATCAACATTATTTCGGTAATGTTTTCTCAATCAGACCCTTCCAAAATCCCGCTTGACCTGCGAAATATAGACTTCACGATTGGGGAATGCAATAGCGTTCACTGAAATTATATCCCCACAAGATATGAGACAAAGAGGGCTTTTTTTCTTACGCTATCATGCGATAGGGGATGTCAACGTAAACTTAGCATTCACGCGGGGTACTGAAAGTTAATCCCTTTCGCGGGGTCATGCAGAGTGAAAAGGCATGAAAGACAGAATAAAAAGAAAATGCCACTTGGAATGGTAGGGTATGATTCGCTGACGGAGGCGTTTCGACCGAAGGTATCCCAAGTTTTGCGAAGTTATGTGGAGGGGACGTCGGCGTGGTATTCCGTGAGAATAAGTCTGTAGCACTATTGCATACTACCAGTAGTGTCGACCTGAAAGCAAACATAGTTTTTACAAGGTAGAAGTTATGTCAGCTCTTGGAGGCGAGGAACGCAAGCCAATGATTATCCTCGTAGGAGACGAAAGGATCATCTCAAACGGCTCCGTACGCACTCAACGCGAGTAGAGTCATGATAAGGGAAGAAATGGACATACCCCTTCTAGAATCAGTCGAGTTAAAATCAAATCTGGAGGATAGGAAGTCGGGATAATACTGGAAGTGACATGAGGACTCTGCGCGCTTTCATCTGGCGTGAAGGGACCCTTTCGTAGCAATGAAGTTCATGCAAGAGAACAAAATCAGGACTTAAGGACCATCCTAGCAAACGTAATGATTGAGTCTTTGTCCGGAATGTTGGTCACCAGTATCTATTTGGTTAGAGGAGGAGCCGACTTATTCAGGAAACAACATTCCCCAGATCCTCCTATCACCCCTCCTCACCTTCCCCTTCCCCAGTATATGTAGTGTATACTAATAACAATAATAACTTGACCATTTAGGTGCAGTACGACGACATTGAGAGCTTCGCAAGGAATCCTGGTATGTATGTCATAATTCACACTGTCCATGTCATGTTAATATAATACAATGTAAACCCATAGACAGGAAAAAATCGGGTAAGAAAACTACGACTTTGAATTTTATAAACCGGGTGACAATTCACTGTAGGATTAGCGTCAATGACACTCCGTTCAAGTTGAGAAAAGGCGGGTAATACGAGTATAGGTTTGAAAATAAAATAAAACAATCTAAAAAACGGGGTCAGTTTATCAAACGAGATTCTTTCACACTTTACTCCAAAAGAATTTGAGGTTACCACACACACTACATTATTTCCTCTACATGTGTATGTGTATTAATTTACACATTCAAATGTAATTACCGAATCAAAAATCACACAACGTGGTGAATAGGAATAATGTACAATAAAATCTTAAATCTTATTTACTGTGAGAAAATCGCAGGGGTTTAAGGAAAAGTTAGGTGTAGCTAGATACAAGGGTATATTGATCGAAGGCCAAAAGATAAGGGTAGCGTAGCCAGTAGATCCCGACAGCTAATGTTAAAGGGAAAGAATAGAAAAACCAAGGATAGACGACTACGGATCAGTACAACGGGTGCCGGGTAGCCCCACAGGTACATTACAGGAGGTCCCGAGACCCATAGAAGTTAGTAAGGCCAGGGGTAGGTTCACTACAACTGGTGCCGGGTAGCCCAGGAGGGTGGATCGTCACAAATTAGTATCCGCGGCGGGTAGGGTGTCGAGACGGATCACCACAAGCGACACCTGCGATAAATCAACAAACTATTAGAGAGATCTGTAAAACAACAAAATTATGGTGATTTCTCCTTCCATCGAAAGATGTCGATAAATAAAAACGTGATATTTAAAATTTTAAGGGAGGGGTCTCACAGAAAGGTTTTATCCAATCAAGAAACAGGAGGCGTGACAATATATGAAAGACCACTTTGAACTTTGGACTTGAGACATAATTCAAGAAACTAATGGATCCAACCTTGAGATTTATTAAAATCGAATAAGGGTTCATGCCCGGAGAAATAAACAAAGTCTCACGATCGGTGCATTCGGAACGATGACCCTAGCAAATGTTTACAATACGAGTGCAGTAGAGGGATAATTAACCATTGAAGTACGGGAAGAAACTGCCTCCGAGATGACAAAAAAAGTTCACGTAAAATGATTATGAAAATCAGATGTATAAAATGCGTCAGTACGATAAAGGAAAAGTTACACACAATGATTGAGGTATTAAAAAACTTACGAACATTGATGAAAATTGACGTAAAAGGCGAGACAGAACGAGAATTCCGAACTAAGATTTGTATAAATCAGAAAACGGGAAATATACAATTATGAGAGTTGATATGGTATAGTGAGTCGAGAGGAACGGCAAATCGAAAAGAAAATCAAGGAAAATTCGTACTTTATCGACAGATGACGGATAGCTTAAAACACTGAAAACAGCTTTAATCTTAATGCGAGGGTTATAATATTATTGAAAACCGACAGCCAATTTTGTTGGAAAATAGAAGGAAATGGTTGGACGTACGGAACCATGAAATTTAAAGGAAAAACCAGAGTATAGACATATGTGATTTAACAAGGGAGAAACTCGGATATGAAAGGTTATCGGCCGCCGACGAATTCAAAACATAAACACATCAAAATTTGAACATGATTTCTAGCAATTAAGGACCCTTTTATAGCTTTAGAGGTCGTAAAAAAATACATTGGTCTTATGAGATAATCTAAACAGAGGAAACACATTAAAATAATACGTAACGTAAACAGAAACAGCGGAGTCTTGGGATATAAACAAATCGAATGATAAACATAGATATTTAATGGATATTAATGCTTTTCCCCAGAGTGAGTGAAACAAAATACTTACGTACTTTGAATAAAACAATTAAAGATGACATTTAAACGGGGTCGAATTGGTGATACGTTTGTAGTGGAGGTGCAAGAAAAGGGAAGAAAAAATGCTTTGACAAAATTAAGTTCCCCTTAAATTATTGGAAAGCGTTTGAATACATGGCAAATCACTTTGGAAAGAGGGAAAAATGTTTTATAGAACGGAAACCCTTTTTAAAATCAGAAAATGGTGCCAAAAAATTAAATCACATCGAAATTAGCACGATTCGAGGGTGAATAGAATGCACATAATGACGAATATAGGTATTCTACCGGTTTCAGAAAGAAATTTAATACATACATAGATGGGCATGGCGAAAGCCATTTTTGCAGTAAAATTCAGCGAAAAACGAAGGAAAAATGTGCAACTAAATGATCGATTATAAAGTTGAAAGAGTTTGGAGGTATTTCGGTTAAAATTTGGATCAAAAAATTTGAAAGTGAAGAGAGATGTACTCAATCAACGGGAAAATAGCGTATTTGCACCCAGTGACAGGCTCGCATTGTGTCCGCGATCATGGACATATTCGTTTACAAAATAAATTTTATATGTATAAATAAAATATCCACTTGATCTGTATTCTCAGAAAGGTTGGGCGAATAGTTGATTATATTTACCAGTCCGGACACGAATTCCCGTGTGAGTAAGATAGCTTAGGGGGGTTGCAACTAAAAAATATTTCTTCACGAAACAAAATGACTTAAGTCAAGACAGTCGATAATAATGTGTCCATTTCAAAAAATTACGAGTTGATAGGAATCATTATTTTATGCCAGGACAAGTGGAGTTAAGATGTTCTGGAGAGGAGGGAGGTATAAATGCTGATGACGAGCTCAGAATGACAGTTGATTCGACAACGGAAGGATTATCTACAATAACGCGACATACGTACGGCTAACTTTCAAAGTGAAATTTACAGATCAAAAGTTCTAAGTCCAGTTACATAATTGAAGAGTGTTGTTATAAATTCGTTCAAAATAATTTTCAACACTTAGAGTTTTCTTTAGAATTTGGTTTTATTCTTATCAAGTGAAAGTAAAAGAGATGAATTAAATAATAATTATTAGTGTTAACAATTAAAGTGACTTGCATTTAAACGGAAAAGTTTTAGTGGAAATAATTACCTTATTAATTTAGTTATAAAAATGGTGATAAATAAAAATAAAGGGTGTTGTGAGTGTAAACAAATTGATTATCGTGGCCCAAAATGATCAACACTTCAGTGAAGTTTATAAAATATATAAAAATTAAAAATTAAATAACAAAAGTGATTAGTTTTATAAATATTTAACAGTGCCTAAAAATAAAGTTTAAAATAAATCCGAGTGCTTAAATTAAAGTGTGTGTACATCTAAGTGTAGAAAAAGTTTATTTTAAAGTTTAAATAAAATAATAATCAAAGTATTGATAGACAGAGTTCGGTTATTATTGTGAAATAGGAAGGCGTTCGGGAAAATAATAATTATCTAATTTGATAAATTTATGTGAAAATTAAAAATTATTCGCGGTTATTATTTAAATGTGATTGAAAAGAGAAAAATCTCAAATAATTAAAATAAATCAACAGTAAACATCGTGCATTATTATAACACAAGGTGATATAAAAATAAAGGAAAGAGGATTAAGTTCACGAATTAAATTAATTTAAATAAATAAACTACAACGGACTTGAGAGGAAAACGGACTCCATTTTTTTTTTGTTCGAAAATTAAATAAACCCTTCACGTTAGATAACTTTAAATAATGTCATAAAAAGTACGGAAAGAGATATTGCACAATTTAGAAAACTTTAGAATTTGAACATTAAGTACAATGTAATCAAAGGAGATAGTCACTTAGATTTAGTTATATTTTACTTAGATCAGGGAGAAATATTGAGAAATTAAATTCACAAATTTTGTAATTTTAAGGTAAGATAAACACAGTGAAATATTGCCAAGCTGTTGTATTCCCAGTGGAAAATTGGTAATTTGGAGAGATCTCGGTAAGTGCTAAATATTATACATTTTCCAGACCCCGGAGAGATTTGCAGCAGTTGTACGTGTCTACGATTTTTTTTGCGAAATAGCATGATTGACACTAACAAAATGTAACATTTTATAGATCGTTTTTCCACAGGTTAGCGTGATGTATGTTCAGCCGCATCACAAAGTACCTAACTAGAAATTGGGTCAACAAAAATACCTAACTGAGAATATAGGTCATCCACCAAAATGCCTATACAGGAAGTAGGTCATTCTGAAATACCTAACCATAGATTTCACCTATCAACGGTACTTACCATCCGGCACTAGGTCATCCCAAATATACCTAGTACTAAAATCATTTCGTCAATTATGACCTTCACCTTCCAATAAAATGAAAATGCCTAACTGAGAATATAGGTTATCCATCCAAGTACCTATACAGGAAGTAGGTCATTTTGAAATACCTAACCATAGATTTTACCTATCAACGGTACTTAACAGCCAGAACTAGGTCATCTCAAATACCTAGCACTAACGTCATTTCGTCACCTGTGACCTTCACCTCAATAAATACAATGCAAATATATACGAGTTTCCCTAAAACGGCGCTCTGTAAATCATCTTATTATTGATATTATCACTATCGAGATCCAACATGAATATATTAGAGGTACCTCACCTTGAAATCAGAATCCTCCGATCTAGGGCAGTAGGCCAAACCAAATGTTTTATAAACAAACAATTAAATGGGCCTTATATAAACATTTCTCGGGTATCACATTCCGCCAGAGGTTAACGAACCAGCATAATGTATTCAACTTCGGTTTAGTATTATGATTCCAACAGACATATACTTACCCTCAATCGATTACGCTATTAATATTATAGAGATTTAAATTTCAATTTTAAAGGATTCCATTGGACCCACAATCATAAGACAGATAGTCTTCAACCTTCAGATTACGCAATTCAACCCTTTTTCCCATTTCATACCTTTCTGAACAGATGGGTAACCTTACCTAATTCCTTACACGAGGGGTCAGTACCTTCAATAAAAAACCACTGCAAACAACAAGATCAGACAGTCCACCAATCCATATTTGCCCTGCGAAATTACACTTCCTCGGTGAGGTACGCAAACATTTTCTGAATTAAACAGCCCACAACTGTTTTTTTGAGGAGTGATTTTGATTCCTTCGACGGTGTCAAAGATACGAATTGCACGTGAGGAGGAAGGTGTAGTTTGTATTGACTTGACACGCTGGCGCGGCATTCAAACAATCGACCATTTGCGTATTTGTCATCGATGTCGACCTGAAAGCAAACATAGTTTTTACGAGGTAGAAGTTATGTCAGCTCTCAGAGGCGAGGAACGCAAGCCAATGATTATCCTACGAAGGAGACGAAAGGATCATCTCAAACGGCTCCGTACGCACTCAACGCGAGTAGAGTCATGATAAGGGAAGAAATGGACATACCCCTTCTAGAATCAGTCGAGTTAAAATCAAATCTGGAGGAAAGGAAGTCGGGATAATACTGGAAGTAACATGAGGACTCTGCGCTCTTTCATCTGGCGTGAAGGGACCCTTTCGTAGCAATGAAGTTCATGCAAGAGAACAAAATCAGGACTTAAGGACCATCCTAGCAAACGTAATGATTGAGTCTTTGTCTGGAATGTTGGTCACCAGTATCTATTTGGTTAGAGGAGGAGCCGACTTATTCAGGAAACAACATTCCCCAGATCCTCCTATCACCCCTCCTCACCTTCCTCTTCCCCAGTACATGTAGTGTATACTAATAACAATAATAACTTGACCATTTAGGTGCAGTACGACGACATTGAGAGCTTCGCAAGGATCCCGACATGTATGTCATAATACACACTGTACACGTAATGTAAAAATAACCCAATGTAAACCTATAGACAGGAAAAAATCGGGTAAGAAAACTACGACTTTGAATTTTATAAACCGGGTGACAATTTACTGTAGAATTAGCGTCAATGACATACTTACCCAAGTTGAGAGAAGGCGGGTAATACGGATAGGTTTGAAAAAAAAAACAAAACAATCTAAAAACGGGATTAGTTTACCAAACGGGAGTCTTTCACACTTTCCTCTAAAGAATCTGAGGTTACCACACACTACATTATTTCCTCTACATGTGTATGTGTATTAATTTACACATACAAATGTAAATACTGAAACAACAAATTACACAACGTAGTATATAGGAATAATGTGCAAAAAATCTTAAATCTTATTTACTGTGAGAAAATCGCAGGGGTTTAAGGAAAAGTTAGGTGTAGCTAGATACAAGGGTATATTGATCGAAGGCCAAAAGATAAGGGTAGCGTAGCCAGTAGATCCCGACAGCTAGTGTTAAAGGGAAAGAATAGGAAAACCAAGGGTAGACGACTACGGATCATTACAACGGGTGCCGGGTAGCCCCACAGGTACATTACAGGAGGTCCCGAGACCCATAGAAGTTAGTAAGGCCAGGGGTAGGTTCACCACAGCTGTTGCCGTGACCAAAGGAGAAAGTTTTACAAGTGGAAGATTTTCGAAACTAATAATAAATTGGAAATAATAAGCTTTTCGAAATTAAAATTAAATTGAAATAAATAAATAATAATTTAAAACTAAAATTGAAAAACCGAACCTTAAATGAACACGTATACATAAATACTCGAATGATAACGTTAAATAAACAAACAAATAACCCCATCTTTGAAATAATAAAATATCGTATCTCGGTCGTGTTATTAAATAAACATCGAATACGGAACGATTAAAAAAAATAAATAAACAAATGATGGCTCCTCAAATGTTTTGTAAACATTAGACATGACAGTGCGGATATATGTAAACAATTGCATTACTACTGCGGTTGAAACGTAAACAATGTAAATGATAATAATTTCATAACATCGTGTTACTACGTCGACGTAAAACGAAAAAAAAATAATAAAAAAATCGTTTAATTAGCAGAAGTTTTAATTGATTAATTTGATTAATTGATTGATCTAATTAATTAATTGATTGATTTAAATTGATTTTTGTTTAATTACAAAAAAAAAATAATAAATAAATTTTTGATTAAATAAACAATAAAATAAATCATTTTTAGAAATCATTTGAAAATAAAATAAAAATCAAGCTTCACCTTCCGTTCAAAATTGTTCATAGAATTTATAGTTAAATTTGTTTGATCATCGTTTTCGAAAACATTTGATTGCACTTAGAAAGGGTTGTTCCTTGTGGGAAAAGAAAATAATATGTATATGTGTGTGTATGTATATATATATGTATATATATGTATATATATATATGTATATATGTATGTGTATGTATATGTTATACATACATATAACAAAGCGAAATATTCAAGGGCTTGCTAATTTGACAACTTAGTACTATAAAGAAGTATGAAATGCAATAAATCCCAATACGTAAGCAAATGCACGGCTGAATGTTTATCAACAAGACCCATTGGTATTTTGATAAATGACTCGGTACTTTAAACATCAAAAATAGGTCAGGAATTTTAATGTTGTTGAATTAAATGTTTATATAACAAATGCAAGGCCGAGGGTGTTTGAAACATTCTTTTCCGCATCCACGAAAAAAAAATATAAACAGAAAACATTGTTAAGGTTGGAAAAAAAAAATAGATAAACCACAGATAAAAGATCAAACATTAGATAAAAATTAAAGATAAACAAATCGCTTCAATTCTCGAGAAGAGTGGATACGTCAAGTATAAACAATTGATTGTTTATTTAAAAGAAGCATTAACGTTTTGAGAAAAAAATAAACAAAAGAATTGTATTACTGAATATGGTACACAACTATTTACACAAAATAAAATAACGTGTTACGTGTGTATATTTAGAGGACAACGTGCGTTTTGTGACCTTTTATTGACAGAATAAAAATAAAAAAAAAAAAATTTATTGAGAATGGATGAACAACGAAAAACGGAAGGAGAAACATTAAAAAATAGTGAGGTGACTATATAGGAAAAGATTTGCGAGATATTTTTCAAAATTCTCGTAAGTCCGAGTTACGCGTTGAAGATATGATAGAAGAGGAAGGATGCAGCTCGTTAAGTACAGGAAAAAGTCAATGCGAGATTTTACTTGAAGAAGGAGCCGAAATAACTCGAAAAGAAATTTCGTTACAGGGAAAATCAATAAAAATTAAGAAGAAGAAAAATAAGAAAAAAAAGAAAACACTAAAGAAATAAAAAACCGAATAAAGAAAAAAAATATAAAGCGGGAAAAAAAAAAGAGAGAGATGAAATTTTATATGATTTAAGCCATTTTACAGAGGAAACGTAGAGTTAAAATAGCTTTAAAAGTAGATTAAAAATAATATTATAACAAAAAAAAAAATTTTCAAAAAAAAAAAAAAAAAAACCCAAAAACAAGTGAGTGTGGAAAAGAGAAAAAAACGGGAAGACGCAGAGAAAAGGGTTCATTCACTGTCATCGAGTTTAACGGAGAGAAATAGAAAGATGCCTAGAAATACCAGACAGGACAGGGAGAGAATAGAGTTTGTGGCCGCTGTCGAAAGCACAGCAAGTGGAAGCTCTCAAATGGATGTAGGGCAGATTACCCTCATTATACAGCAGGCTCTAAGTCCTCTAGTCAGCAGGATACAAGAGATGGAAAAACAAAAAGAAGCGGTTGTGACGACGGAGACTACGGCAACGAATACGGCGCGAAACGTACTTCAGCTTGTTGAAATGTTACCCACACAAGAAAAACCAACATTTAGCGGGGGAACTCAGAACCCAATCGCATTTTTGGAAGACTTAAAAGATTATACAAGACGTACCAATCGCACTGATATTATGATGGTTGTTAAAGAGAGCTTAAAGGCTGGTGCTAAAAGCTGGATGAAGCTTTATTCTAAACGCTGGAGTAAAATAGAAGATTTTGAAAGAGATTTTATCGCCAACTATTGGGGAGACATATGTCAGAAAAACATGAGGAGGAGATTATCAGACGCGGTATGGGAACCGAAAAAGGATATAACTATGTTGGCGCATTTTGCAAAATACTGGGAGCTCGCCAAGGCATTGAAAATTACTGACACACCTTTAGGGGTGATAAACGAGATAATGAGACATTTTCCGAAAGAAACTCAAGCTTTGTGGTTCTCTCGCGAACAAGGGGATGAATTGGATGCTGCAGAGTTTTTGCGAAAACTAGATAACATGGTTTGCGCCCCGCAGGACAAGAACATAGACAAGAGAATTAGAGAAGAGAGGAGTGGCCATGAAAATTTTAGAGATCGACGACATGCAGTACGACCGAAGGTGGCAGCCATCGGAGGGGCACCGGAAACGACAGGATGCAGGGCATGCAGTGGATCGGGTGTACCGGTAATCATCAGTGGCGCTACAACCTCGGACCATGGGAAGGAGTTATGCATGATTGAAGGATCGGGAAACGAGAGCGAGTCGGTCCAAACGCTCTGAGGATTACGACTCCAGAAGAACTAAGGGCAGCGACGCCAAAGCATAACGTAGCTTTAAAAATAATGTTGAAGTATAATTGGGATATAACGAAAGGTTTGGGAAAAAACGGGCAGGGAATAACGACTCCAATCAAGGCATGTAAGGCGGTACGTAGAAAAGAGAGTGAATTTGAGAGTGAATCGATTGCAAAAGAGGAAGTGAATGCGTTTGTAAACTCACTACAACAGGTTAGCGATGTATGGAACGAGGTAGAGGTGCGGGAACACGAGGGGGGGAGAGATATAGTGGGATTTAATACGATATTCGAGGACAATGATTACGATGAGGTAGGAAAGGGGAATACGTTATCGCAATTACCCGAGGCCAAAGCGTATATAGATGGGATACAAGTAAGTTGTTTAATAGATACAGGCAGTCAAATAACTTGTATTGCACAGGAGTTCTGGGAGTGTCACTTGAGTGATCAGATGAAATACCCAATTCTACCTGTGAATACTATGCAATTAAAAGGGGCAATGGGACAGAAAAGCTTAAAAATATCGAGGTTAGTTTTAATACCTTTGCGTTTCGGAGATTTCCAAATAAATACGTCATGTTTAATAGTGCCAAAATTAATAAGATCTATAATTTTAGGGGTAAACTGGTTGGATAATTATTCTGCGGAGGTAAAATGTGGAGAAAAGCGGGAATTAATAATTTTTACAGAGCAGGGAAGGAGGGAGATTGAACTCATAAATTCCGGAGTAATTTCGAAAGGTAAATCAGCAGAACAGTCGTGCGCGAAAACCATAGATTGCGCAAGTAAGGTAATACATGTAATTGAGCATAGCCACTTGTCAAACCTAGAGGGAGAGGCGGAACAAAGGATAGCGACAATGGTAGCCGGACTAGGACTAGATGACGTCAAGAAAAGTAAATTGAAAATAGTTTTGGATAAACACAGTAGCGTATTCATAGATCGACCGGGTTTAACAGATAAATATGTACACGAGATTAAGATGGTAGATGAAGCGCTTTTCGTCAAGCGATCTTATCCAGTACCATATGCTTACAGGGACAAGGTTGACAACAAAATAAAAGAATTAGAAGACCTAGGTATAATCAGTCGAATGGCGACTCCTTTCGCGAGTCCTTTGACCTATACTTTGAAGAAGGACGGAGGGGTGCGTATTTTACTCGATGCTAGGTCATTAAACTCTCACATGTCCGGAGACGTCGAACGTCCTCCTCTTACGTCAGAAATATTGCAGCAGTTTCACGGTGTAAAACACGTAACAACTCTGGATTTAAATTCGGCATACTTTCAGATCCCTTTAAGTGAGGAAAGTCGAAAATATACAGGCTTCATTTATAATGGGAAATCTTTCGTTTACAACGTACTACCACAAGGGCTGAAGACGTCGGTAGGAAGTTTTTCACGCGCGATGGATAAAATTCTGGGGGGCGAGATGAAGGATTATTGCACGAACTATTTGGATGATTTAGTCGTATTCACGTGAGGGGACTTTGACGAACATTTAAAACATTTAGACGCAGTTTTAGGAAGATTGCAGGCGGCAAATATGACTTGCAAATTGGAAAAATGTCAATTTTTATTCACGGATGTAAAGATGTTGGGTCACATAATCACACCATATGGCATACGTATGGACCCTGAGAAAGTTTCAGCTATTAAGAATTTCCCGGCACCAAAAAGGGTGAAGCAAGTAAGAGGTTTTCTGGGATTGTGCAATTACTATCGAAGGTTTGCGGATAAATACGGGGGGTCAACAAAAATATTATGCGACTTATTACAAAAGAATAGACCTTGGAGATGGACCGCCGTAGAGCAGGAGACATTTGACAACGTAAAATCTTTGTTCTTGGAAAGTGTAATGCTAACACACTACGACCCACACAAAACTTATTACTTACAAACTGACAGTTCCGGGTTCGCCATTGGGTCAGAATTATATCAATTAGATGATGACGGAAATCATCATGTGATCGGATTTGTTAGCAAATCACTCACCGGCGCTGAGTTGAAATGGACCGTATCTGAACAGGAGTTATATGCGATAATCTACTCATTACATAAATTTGAAACTTATTTGCGAGGCGCGAGGTTAATAATACGAACAGATCATCAAGCATTATCATTTTTAAAAAACTTGGAAGCTATACAGTGCAAGAGTAACACGATGGATATTATACCTAAATCAGTTTAATTTCAAAGTCGAGTACGTGAAAGGCAAAGAAAACATTGGACCCGATATTTTATCACGTTATTCTCAGGATGCGATAAATGTGCAGGAGGAAAAGGTACAATGTCCCGAGGTAGCAGTTTTTGCGGTGGATGGGAAGCGACAGATAAAATCACATTTAGAAAATTTAGATCAACTACAACTTCTAGACGAGTTTCTGGGAGAGCTAATAGCGCACTTAAAAGGGGAACCTAGCAAGACTATCACAAAAAAGGCGTCTAGGTATTTGAAAAATTACGAATTAAAAGGCAGGACATTATATTACAAAACGGTGAAAAATGGGACTGTATTAGCCATACCTAGCGATTTAACTAAAGACCTAATCAAATTTGTACATCAGGAAATCGGTCATGCAGGCGGATTGAAAACGGGTCAAGCTTTGAAGAGTAGATATTTCTGGCCGGGAATGAGTAAACAAATTAAATGGATGGTTAAAACTTGCCGACTTTGTCAATTGGCGAAGCGCGAAATACGTCCGACAGTAGGGCCTGGCAGGTCAATTATAACACAAAAAGTGGGAGAGTTAGCAATGGCGGACCTATATGGACCGCTTCCGAAGAGTATAGGGGGAGTGAGATTTATTTTTGTGATTCAGGACTCTTTCAGTAGATTCATCCAGTTAAATAAATTAAAGGTAGCTAACACTGGTACAGTATTAAAGTGCGTAGAACTATTTGTTAAAAAGGTGAGGGTTGAGGCGATGTTAACGGACAACGGGTCCCAATTTTCTTCGAAGAGGTGGAACCAGGGTTTGGAGAGGCTAGGTATTAAAGTTATGCACACCTCTGTGCGAAATCCTGGGCCAAACATCACGGAAAGGGTTAACAAAGAGCTAGGACGAAATTTTAGAATATATTGCCATGAAAAACATACCAGGTGGCCTATGTTTCTAAAAGACATTGAGGAAACGTATAATAACACCGTACATTGTACAACTGGCTTTTCACCGAATGAAGTCGTGTTTGGGAAACAACCGAAGTACAGCTTAGACAAATTTATGCGTCAAAGTAACATACCTAAATTAACAGAAGAAGAGGTTAGGAATGCGGTACAAAAAAATTTGGTAAGGAGCGCCGGAAAAAGACAGCAATTTTACAATATAAAGAATAGGTTAGTCACTTATGAAGTAGGGACTTTTGTGAAACTTAAGAGGCACACTCAGTCTAGTTTATTGAAAAAGGAAATAAAGAAATTTGCTTTATTGTATGAGGGTCCTTATGTAGTCGCGGCTATACCATATTGTAACACGTACACACTAGTGGATCCGAAAACAAAAGAAATACGGGGCGATTATAGTGCTATACATCTAGCTAGATATTATTTCGATGAAACTGAAAAACAACAGAAGAGGATATAGGTGATAGAAATTGATTGAGGAAAAAAAAGGGGAACAGGAGAAAGTTAAATTTAGGGGATAGTTTATCGCGAAAACTTAGAGTTCTATATAATTATGTAGACAAGAGATATAGGCATATTTAAAAATAGGAAAATAAAGGGTATAAGGAATTTCAAATAGATATAGTTCGTAAATTAACATGTTATGCTGTAAGAATGATAAGATAAAGGGGAGTTTAGCCGTTAAAAAGAAATATTTTTGCTTAGGGGGGGGGGAGAAATAGAGGTAGATATAGTGGTTATTGGATTTAGATATGTTAGAGTTTAGGTTGCTTATGGAAAAAAAATAAATTTTTACGTGTCTTTAACGAAATGGAACAAATATAGTGTAGAATTAGGAGGAATGGGAAAAAAATGTAACTTAGGGTTAGGCAGATTACAAGAAACAAAAAAAAAAAACGAAACGTAGGGTTAGAAAATTATTAGATTAAACATGTAACGTAGAATTAGGAAAACAAAAAAAGATTTCATAACGTAGGTTTAGGCCAAGAAGAAAAAAAATCAAATGTTAAAGTTAGACAAATACAAAATTAAGACTGCGTCATTTGTTCACGAAATTTGGAGTACAACAAAAAAGGGAGCAACATTCGAATGAAGACGTGTGTAAGGGAAAGAGCGATAAATGAATAAATCAAGGGAATAAAAAAAAAATTAAAAAAAATAAAAAAGAAAAAAAAAAAAAAAAAAAAAAACCGCGAGATTGAGGAACAATCTTTTGAACTGAACCATTGTACAGGAGTTCCGGGTCAAAATGGATTGAGGAACACTTCTATTGCGCGGGCGCGGGGCGCATTAGTATCTTATAAAAAAAAATATTAATTTTGATTGAATTCACAAAAAAAAAATATATATATATATATATATATTGTATGACTACATTGTCTTATAATTACACATAGAGGTAAAATCAACGCGGAAAAGAAAACAATTGAAAATTATACAAACTTGGTTCAGATTCAGAGGCTGTTAAACAATCAAAGAAGAAAAAACAGAGAGAGAGAAGAGGGAGTGAGAACATGGAAGAAAAAAAAAAGAGGAGAATGAGAGAAAAGGATACAAAGGAAGGAGGGAGTAGAGTCTTAGGGGGGAAGTAGGACAGCAAGGGGGAGAGAAAGATTTGTACAAGTAGGGACGTACGAATAGATCGCCGACGGAAAATGGAACTAGCTTCAATGAATAACACATGAAGAAAATGGAACGGAACCATGCAAGATTTAATAGCGAGGATCAGGGGTACGGAACATCAATAGAAAATTGAAGGAATTAAATGACCTATGGTGAGTTCCAATTCCACCGACTAACACTAGGAGGCGTATTTACCGCTGGATTTAAAACTCTAGGGGGGCTGTGACGACTTCAACATTACTTTCGAAAGAGAAAAAAAAAACATTTTCTTCATCGGAAAAGCTCATACAATTTTTTTCCCACCCAAACGAAGTTCAAATCGGACACTATAGCGACACCTGCGATAAATCAACAAACTATTAGAGAGATCTGTAAAACAACAAAATTATGGTGATTTCTCCTTCCATCGAAAGATGTCGATAAATAAAAACGTGATATTTAAAATTTTAAGGGAGGGGTCTCACAGAAAGGTTTTATCCAATCAAGAAACAGGAGGCGTGACAATATATGAAAGACCACTTTGAACTTTGGACTTGAGACATAATTCAAGAAACTAATGGATCCAACCTTGAGATTTATTAAAATCGAATAAGGGTTCATGCCCGGAGAAATAAACAAAGTCTCACGATCGGTGCATTCGGAACGATGACCCTAGCAAATGTTTACAATACGAGTGCAGTAGAGGGATAATTAACCATTGAAGTACGGGAAGAAACTGCCTCCGAGATGACAAAAAAAGTTCACGTAAAATGATTATGAAAATCAGATGTATAAAATGCGTCAGTACGATAAAGGAAAAGTTACACACAATGATTGAGGTATTAAAAAACTTACGAACATTGATGAAAATTGACGTAAAAGGCGAGACAGAACGAGAATTCCGAACTAAGATTTGTATAAATCAGAAAACGGGAAATATACAATTATGAGAGTTGATATGGTATAGTGAGTCGAGAGGAACGGCAAATCGAAAAGAAAATCAAGGAAAATTCGTACTTTATCGACAGATGACGGATAGCTTAAAACACTGAAAACAGCTTTAATCTTAATGCGAGGGTTATAATATTATTGAAAACCGACAGCCAATTTTGTTGGAAAATAGAAGGAAATGGTTGGACGTACGGAACCATGAAATTTAAAGGAAAAACCAGAGTATAGACATATGTGATTTAACAAGGGAGAAACTCGGATATGAAAGGTTATCGGCCGCCGACGAATTCAAAACATAAACACATCAAAATTTGAACATGATTTCTAGCAATTAAGGACCCTTTTATAGCTTTAGAGGTCGTAAAAAAATACATTGGTCTTATGAGATAATCTAAACAGAGGAAACACATTAAAATAATACGTAACGTAAACAGAAACAGCGGAGTCTTGGGATATAAACAAATCGAATGATAAACATAGATATTTAATGGATATTAATGCTTTTCCCCAGAGTGAGTGAAACAAAATACTTACGTACTTTGAATAAAACAATTAAAGATGACATTTAAACGGGGTCGAATTGGTGATACGTTTGTAGTGGAGGTGCAAGAAAAGGGAAGAAAAAATGCTTTGACAAAATTAAGTTCCCCTTAAATTATTGGAAAGCGTTTGAATACATGGCAAATCACTTTGGAAAGAGGGAAAAATGTTTTATAGAACGGAAACCCTTTTTAAAATCAGAAAATGGTGCCAAAAAATTAAATCACATCGAAATTAGCACGATTCGAGGGTGAATAGAATGCACATAATGACGAATATAGGTATTCTACCGGTTTCAGAAAGAAATTTAATACATACATAGATGGGCATGGCGAAAGCCATTTTTGCAGTAAAATTCAGCGAAAAACGAAGGAAAAATGTGCAACTAAATGATCGATTATAAAGTTGAAAGAGTTTGGAGGTATTTCGGTTAAAATTTGGATCAAAAAATTTGAAAGTGAAGAGAGATGTACTCAATCAACGGGAAAATAGCGTATTTGCACCCAGTGACAGGCTCGCATTGTGTCCGCGATCATGGACATATTCGTTTACAAAATAAATTTTATATGTATAAATAAAATATCCACTTGATCTGTATTCTCAGAAAGGTTGGGCGAATAGTTGATTATATTTACCAGTCCGGACACGAATTCCCGTGTGAGTAAGATAGCTTAGGGGGGTTGCAACTAAAAAATATTTCTTCACGAAACAAAATGACTTAAGTCAAGACAGTCGATAATAATGTGTCCATTTCAAAAAATTACGAGTTGATAGGAATCATTATTTTATGCCAGGACAAGTGGAGTTAAGATGTTCTGGAGAGGAGGGAGGTATAAATGCTGATGACGAGCTCAGAATGACAGTTGATTCGACAACGGAAGGATTATCTACAATAACGCGACATACGTACGGCTAACTTTCAAAGTGAAATTTACAGATCAAAAGTTCTAAGTCCAGTTACATAATTGAAGAGTGTTGTTATAAATTCGTTCAAAATAATTTTCAACACTTAGAGTTTTCTTTAGAATTTGGTTTTATTCTTATCAAGTGAAAGTAAAAGAGATGAATTAAATAATAATTATTAGTGTTAACAATTAAAGTGACTTGCATTTAAACGGAAAAGTTTTAGTGGAAATAATTACCTTATTAATTTAGTTATAAAAATGGTGATAAATAAAAATAAAGGGTGTTGTGAGTGTAAACAAATTGATTATCGTGGCCCAAAATGATCAACACTTCAGTGAAGTTTATAAAATATATAAAAATTAAAAATTAAATAACAAAAGTGATTAGTTTTATAAATATTTAACAGTGCCTAAAAATAAAGTTTAAAATAAATCCGAGTGCTTAAATTAAAGTGTGTGTACATCTAAGTGTAGAAAAAGTTTATTTTAAAGTTTAAATAAAATAATAATCAAAGTATTGATAGACAGAGTTCGGTTATTATTGTGAAATAGGAAGGCGTTCGGGAAAATAATAATTATCTAATTTGATAAATTTATGTGAAAATTAAAAATTATTCGCGGTTATTATTTAAATGTGATTGAAAAGAGAAAAATCTCAAATAATTAAAATAAATCAACAGTAAACATCGTGCATTATTATAACACAAGGTGATATAAAAATAAAGGAAAGAGGATTAAGTTCACGAATTAAATTAATTTAAATAAATAAACTACAACGGACTTGAGAGGAAAACGGACTCCATTTTTTTTTTGTTCGAAAATTAAATAAACCCTTCACGTTAGATAACTTTAAATAATGTCATAAAAAAGTACGGAAAGAGATATTGCACAATTTAGAAAACTTTAGAATTTGAACATTAAGTACAATGTAATCAAAGGAGATAGTCACTTAGATTTAGTTATATTTTACTTAGATCAGGGAGAAATATTGAGAAATTAAATTCACAAATTTTGTAATTTTAAGGTAAGATAAACACAGTGAAATATTGCCAAGCTGTTGTATTCCCAGTGGAAAATTGGTAATTTGGAGAGATCTCGGTAAGTGCTAAATATTATACATTTTCCAGACCCCGGAGAGATTTGCAGCAGTTGTACGTGTCTACGATTTTTTTTGCGAAATAGCATGATTGACACTAACAAAATGTAACATTTTATAGATCGTTTTTCCACAGGTTAGCGTGATGTATGTTCAGCCGCATCACAAAGTACCTAACTAGAAATTGGGTCAACAAAAATACCTAACTGAGAATATAGGTCATCCACCAAAATGCCTATACAGGAAGTAGGTCATTCTGAAATACCTAACCATAGATTTCACCTATCAACGGTACTTACCATCCGGCACTAGGTCATCCCAAATATACCTAGTACTAAAATCATTTCGTCAATTATGACCTTCACCTTCCAATAAAATGAAAATGCCTAACTGAGAATATAGGTTATCCATCCAAGTACCTATACAGGAAGTAGGTCATTTTGAAATACCTAACCATAGATTTTACCTATCAACGGTACTTAACAGCCAGAACTAGGTCATCTCAAATACCTAGCACTAACGTCATTTCGTCACCTGTGACCTTCACCTCAATAAATACAATGCAAATATATACGAGTTTCCCTAAAACGGCGCTCTGTAAATCATCTTATTATTGATATTATCACTATCGAGATCCAACATGAATATATTAGAGGTACCTCACCTTGAAATCAGAATCCTCCGATCTAGGGCAGTAGGCCAAACCAAATGTTTTATAAACAAACAATTAAATGGGCCTTATATAAACATTTCTCGGGTATCACATTCCGCCAGAGGTTAACGAACCAGCATAATGTATTCAACTTCGGTTTAGTATTATGATTCCAACAGACATATACTTACCCTCAATCGATTACGCTATTAATATTATAGAGATTTAAATTTCAATTTTAAAGGATTCCATTGGACCCACAATCATAAGACAGATAGTCTTCAACCTTCAGATTACGCAATTCAACCCTTTTTCCCATTTCATACCTTTCTGAACAGATGGGTAACCTTACCTAATTCCTTACACGAGGGGTCAGTACCTTCAATAAAAAACCACTGCAAACAACAAGATCAGACAGTCCACCAATCCATATTTGCCCTGCGAAATTACACTTCCTCGGTGAGGTACGCAAACATTTTCTGAATTAAACAGCCCACAACTGTTTTTTTGAGGAGTGATTTTGATTCCTTCGACGGTGTCAAAGATACGAATTGCACGTGAGGAGGAAGGTGTAGTTTGTATTGACTTGACACGCTGGCGCGGCATTCAAACAATCGACCATTTGCGTATTTGTCATCGATGTCGACCTGAAAGCAAACATAGTTTTTACGAGGTAGAAGTTATGTCAGCTCTCAGAGGCGAGGAACGCAAGCCAATGATTATCCTACGAAGGAGACGAAAGGATCATCTCAAACGGCTCCGTACGCACTCAACGCGAGTAGAGTCATGATAAGGGAAGAAATGGACATACCCCTTCTAGAATCAGTCGAGTTAAAATCAAATCTGGAGGAAAGGAAGTCGGGATAATACTGGAAGTAACATGAGGACTCTGCGCTCTTTCATCTGGCGTGAAGGGACCCTTTCGTAGCAATGAAGTTCATGCAAGAGAACAAAATCAGGACTTAAGGACCATCCTAGCAAACGTAATGATTGAGTCTTTGTCTGGAATGTTGGTCACCAGTATCTATTTGGTTAGAGGAGGAGCCGACTTATTCAGGAAACAACATTCCCCAGATCCTCCTATCACCCCTCCTCACCTTCCTCTTCCCCAGTACATGTAGTGTATACTAATAACAATAATAACTTGACCATTTAGGTGCAGTACGACGACATTGAGAGCTTCGCAAGGATCCCGACATGTATGTCATAATACACACTGTACACGTAATGTAAAAATAACCCAATGTAAACCTATAGACAGGAAAAAATCGGGTAAGAAAACTACGACTTTGAATTTTATAAACCGGGTGACAATTTACTGTAGAATTAGCGTCAATGACATACTTACCCAAGTTGAGAGAAGGCGGGTAATACGGATAGGTTTGAAAAAAAAAACAAAACAATCTAAAAACGGGATTAGTTTACCAAACGGGAGTCTTTCACACTTTCCTCTAAAGAATCTGAGGTTACCACACACTACATTATTTCCTCTACATGTGTATGTGTATTAATTTACACATACAAATGTAAATACTGAAACAACAAATTACACAACGTAGTATATAGGAATAATGTGCAAAAAATCTTAAATCTTATTTACTGTGAGAAAATCGCAGGGGTTTAAGGAAAAGTTAGGTGTAGCTAGATACAAGGGTATATTGATCGAAGGCCAAAAGATAAGGGTAGCGTAGCCAGTAGATCCCGACAGCTAGTGTTAAAGGGAAAGAATAGGAAAACCAAGGGTAGACGACTACGGATCATTACAACGGGTGCCGGGTAGCCCCACAGGTACATTACAGGAGGTCCCGAGACCCATAGAAGTTAGTAAGGCCAGGGGTAGGTTCACCACAGTAATAAGCCGGTTATTTTGCATAACGAATGGCAATATTCAAAAAATTGTACATATTTATTGACAACTTATCTGACACTCAGGAGACCGCGCTAAAAATGGCAACTTCTGTCAACCGACTTTTGAATCATATTTTGACGGTACACGCAAATAACTGAATATAGAATTTAGTGAATATCGTATTGACGTAGGGCTTTATCGAACGACCGTGCTAGACCTCCAGGGCATCTTAAAATCACCGTTTTACCCTAATTATTGGCATGTGATTAATTGGTATGTTATACTTAAACTTTTCAACGGCTCTTTATTTCTTCATCTTTACAAAATTACGTGGCATCATTTTAATTAAATGACACAAATTACTTTTTGTAAACCACAATAATAATTTTTTTATTAAATTAAATTAACCAAATAACTTTGTATTAAACCACTATTATATAATCACAATTACTTACATGTTTCGAAACCGATGGTTTTTTCGTCAGGGTAGTAATGACATTGTAATAATAATAACATAGTAATGACATGTCATTACTACCCTGACGAAGAAACAATCGGTTTCGAAACATGTAGGTAATTGTGATTATATAATAGTGATTTAATACAAAGTTATTTGTTTAATTTAATTCAAAATGACGCCATAAAGTGATTTTGCGAAGTTTGAAGAAATTTTTTTTTTATTAAAATCTCTGTATATTGTTGAATAAAAAATAAACTGCTTCAAAACTTTACGATTTTATACCAGCGTATACAAACATTCAACTAAGTCTTGCTCGATTTAAAAATAAATCAAGAATTTTGAAAGTCATTACATAACTCAAATATCAGCGCTAAACTTGAATAACTCCTGAACATAAAACATGGTTCACCATGACTCGACGTTTCCCATTGAATAGATCTAGTCACTCCTGGGCGGAGAGAGATTTGCCGAGAAACAGATGTCTAGCAGAGGATCGGGAGAACCGCTGATCACTCGGAGAAGGCAGCTGTTAATAGAGTCTTGGGTGGAAAAAACACCCCAAATTGAATTCTCGAGTTGGGAAAACTAGGATCAACTTGTTCAATCGAAGTGAAGTATTTCACAGTTAATATTATCTTTATTTTTTTCTGTGGGTAAACTGGCGTGTTTTTATGCGCAGTTAAATTTAGACTACCACTAACCAAAATCATTTTTTTAATATGAATAAACTAAAAAATATTATCTTTGACTAATGTTTTTTTTTCATATTATCTATCAATTATTCTTATGTGTTCCAAATAATGAAAATCGGATATATTTATCCGAGACACTATCTAACATCTTTGAACACTTGTTTTCAATTAAAAAGGTAGCTGCCGATAATATGGAAAAAAATAGTCGAAGATGATATTGTTAATTCTGAAATTTGAAATATGACTTTGACAAATATGACGGTTTTATAATAGGTTCCAATGACTAAATTGGCAGAACGCATATTCCGGTAAGACGTGAGATCTGGGTTCGAGTCCCAGTTGCGACCATTATCTTTTATGATTTTTTCTGTGTCTTGTTCATTTTCATATTTTAATTTAGATTATTATAGTTATCTTCTTCTAAAATGATACATTACATTGATGGGAATAACCTTTAAAAGTTAAAAATAGAGTTTTTCTTATAAAAATTAAAGAATATTATTTTGTTTAAATATTATATATATCAAAATGCCGACCGGTTGTGGAACAACCGTTCCTTCCTCAGGACTTTTATAGTGCATTTATATTGGAAAAACAACTCAAATAACATACAATTGCAAATAATCGTAATTTTGAAGTAATACGGGGTTTAATATTCTTCTTACTTAAAATTTAATGTGTATATTATCAATAAACAAAAAAATATTATCTTCATATACAATCCCATCGCAGACATGTTCCCTTTCGCCATCCGCTCCATATCCTTCTCCACTATTAACCAATCACTAGTCACGGCCCACCCCCACTTTAACACTTAGTACGAGTACTTTACCAGTACAATATTCCTCCATTGTTTTGTAATGTTAAGTTAGTATATTTTGCCCTGGGGAATAAACGGTTATTACAAAACCGGTCTGCCTATATCAAAAAAGGTATTTTTTTGGAGGGAAAGAGGTCGAAACGTGTGAATTGAAAAGATCCATGATGTGATCCAAGAACGGATCAATAAAACGACCCGTTCTTATGTATGGCAAATAACGTCGTATTATGTATACATAATAGTTGAGGACGCTTTTAGCTTTTAGATTCATACTTATTCAATAGTGCCAAATAGAACTACAATAACCTTCCGGTAGAACAAACACAGCATTTCTACTAGACAAGTCTAAACTAGTCCAAGATCGTTCACAGAAAAATATATCAATGCAAGATGTCGCAATATACATAAAAAAAAACTTAAGTTTTACAGGCATCTAAACCTTTTTTAGAATATAAACATGTATGACACCCTACGCATGTAAGACGATTTTTTCTAATGTATATAAAGTCGTCGTGGATATAAAATTCCAACTTCTAGGTCATAAAACTGCGTGATAAAAATATTGATCTCACCCTTAAAAAGCGTCCTTAATTTTCAACTCTGTTTCTATTTTACTTTTAAAACAAATAAGATTTTTTAAGTTCTAAATATTAAAAAATATAGATATCTATTTGAGCGAAATGATAATTCGGTAGCCGATGAAAAAATTAAGCGTTTTGTCAGATTCTACTATGATTTCATAGGCATGTATGTTAAAAAATTTATCAAAGTTGTCTTCGTGAATTTTTATCTTTCGTAGGTTTTGCTTTTTACCGTATTTTGGCGTCGCAACGAAGTGATGGAATGATTCAAAATCAATGACACTAATCAGAGGCTTAGATGAAACCTGTCGTGTATTCGGGTGAAGTGTTAAATTTATTTAAAATTCATTCAGAGTGGAAGATACTCTTAGTATCGCCCAGGTGTAAGACCATCATTCAGAATTGAAACGTTGCTTGAAATGGCTTTAGTCGTGTTTAGTGACTAGACCTGAATAACCTTCAGCCTCATAACATACCCCAATTGGGGATGCCATAGTCTCATAGGCTCCAGACGGGAGCAGTTGGGCCTCTTGTGAGATATTAACTATAAAAAAATATATAAAAAAATATTTAAAAATAGAATAAAAAATAAAATAAAATTATGTATTAAATCTTTTATCATTTAAAAAATGTGTATTTTGAAAATAAAAGATTTTTTTTAATTGATCGAGGATGCTTGATATACAGAATGATACATTTACTTATAATAAAATCAAACTAAGAATTCTCAAAACATTATTCATTTTATTTTTCTATTTTGTTAGAGGGCTATCCGGTTAAAAAAGGGACATTGACTTTATAATTTAATACTGACTTTAAATATATTCAGAGAGTTCTAATTTAAAATGATCCAATGTTATGTAGATACATCCATCATAAAGTGGCCTAATTAGTAAAACGCCAAAGTCAGACGTTGTGACCACGTAACCTTATGACCGTTTTTGTAGTAGAAAAATGAATTCTGAAGGGTTGTATGGGAACGGTCGTAAGGTGTATAATATTATACATTTTACATAATGTACGAAATAAATTAACTTTTAGGCCTTTTGTATGTATTTGGTATAAGTAATTTGTGTCAAATTTAACAGACAGTTCAATGCAGGATTCATAAGAAAGACAGGGGTGAATTTAATTCCTCACTCTCCTGTAAATATTTTTCAACCTAGATTTGACGCTTTTTACAAAATTCTTCAGAAAAAAAATTACGTTGAGATATTATAGCTTACGCACGCCCATAAAATATGTCAACACAAACAAGTGATATATTTTCAAATTATGTCAAGTAATGTGTTTGGTTTCTTTTGTTATCATACTTCTAAGGTTTCAAAATACAACCACTACCTACTGTCATATTTGAGTGATAAAAGGAAATCGTTTTGTTTGCCAACCTAATAAGGTACAAAAATACACAAAAACAAGCTTGTTTACTTTGTTCATCCGTCAAACAAAATCTATATAAAAATGACATTTTTTTTATTATGAATTCGTTGAAGGTTCCCTTGAACTCTACGAAGGGGAGGATTCTAACGGTATTAATACCAGGAATACTTTATTAATTTTTGTATTTTATTTTGTTTTCTGCAAATAATTTCAAACCTGTCTTCACTGGAAGTAGGTACATATTTTTTTATTATGAGCTTCCAATCTTATATTTAAATGTAAACCCTTTTCATAATGCTAAAAATAGTGAGAATTTCTTTATAAGATCCTCGGGTACGGAATGCTTTAAAATCGATTAAAATATGTTTTCCGTATTCAAATTCATTATCATATTTCACGAACGACAAATTATTGAGTGCAAAGAAATTATATTACAGGGTTGCTGAAGTGGTCAATTTATTTTCAAAGTAATATTATATAATATATTTTTCAATCATTTCTGTGATCGGATAAGTAATTTCAGACATATCTGGGAATTTGTAACGAGTATATTTCAGCCTTCAAGATTCTTGTTATGAAAATTCCTAATTTAATAAGAGTTGATGGCTAAGAGAAATACTTAGGTAGACTAAAAAGCCTTACATGAACATATATTATTTCATCTTGAAAGGAGCTTTATTTTAGAACAGTTAAATTATTCAGTAATACAATATTACTTCTTCAATAATTGCAAATTCACTTTGTTGCATCGTTTTACTAAATTAACATAACGCACTGCGTTTTCACCACCATTTAATAAAAAATGTCAACTGTTCAAAACCAATAGTATTTATATTTTTTATAAGAAAAACTCTCTTTTTAACTTTTGAAGGTTATTATTTAAGTTTTGAAGGTAATATATCATTGAAGAAGAAGATAACAATAATAATCTAATTTTTTTAAAGTATGAAAATGAAAAAGACACAGAAAAATAATAAAAGATAACGGTCGCAACTGGGACTCGAACCCAGAACCTTACGTCTTACCGGGACATACACCTCTACCAATTGGGCTACTGCGATCTTATATGAGACTGTCGTAATTGTCAACTTCATATTTAAAATTTTCAGAATTAACAATATTATCTTCGACTAATGTTTTTTTTTTTTTTTCTGGGTTCGAGTCATTTTCATACTTTAAAAAAAATTAGATTATTATTGTTATCTTCTTCTTCAATGATATATTACACCAATAGTATTTTTTTAAATTAAATATTGGTGTAAAAAAACATTGTTATTTTTATTAAATTAAAAAATATTAATTTAGAATATGTGACCAGTGTAAAAAGAAAGAACGATATGAATAGTAAAAATTTTTGTTTGAACAATATTATGTGCCTTCCAAATTGTGTTGGTGAAAATGATAAGAAAATATCGGAATAGGCATTATTAACTTTTATAAAAAGTTCTGTTTTGCGTGAAAAATCGACAATAAAAATTACATAACATATGGATTGTGTTACTACCTGAGCGCCAAGATTTTTATAAATTCTGGCTTACTAAAAATCGAAGATCATTATTCGTTTTCAATTGGAAAAATATACATACCTAACAAATTTTAATTAGTTTTGATATTTGATTAATATTTTATATACAGCCCCAGGCCTCATATAAACCAAATCACATAAATAATATAATTATTCCCGTGCGATGATACAGAAAATACTATTTATATGAAAAATTAAATCGAGAGAAATCTGATATGTGCTTGATAACCTTTTAAAAAATTACATGAGATCTTTTAATACCATTGTTAATTACATAAATGGTTGGAAATACTTCTTTCCCGTGGGTATTATATTTTACAATTCATAAAATAATGTATCATATAAATAAATGTGAATTTATTTCGGGGAGACTTAATTTTTTATTTTTTCTAAACATGATAAGGGCGATTTTTTTAGCGCAAGATGCTTCATAATGATATTACGACGTAGTCCTGTACAATTTTTATTCATTCAATTCTACAAAGCGAGAAGAAATTCCCTGACACTAATTGTCTAAGTGACAATTTAGTGATTTAACTACCTCTATTGCATTAAGTAAAAAATTAGCCTCTGGTAAATAAAAAAAATTTGAAACGATGTAAACGTTTTTCCAAAACATTTGTGGGATAAATACAAAATGTTTGTGGGATAAATACAAAATGTTTGTGGGATAAATACAAAATGTTTGTGGGATAAATACAAAATGTTTGTGGGATAAATACAAAATGTTTGTGGGATAAATACAAAATGTTTGTGGGATAAATACAAAATGTTTGTGGGATAAATACAAAATGTTTGTGGGATAAATACAAAATGTTTGTGGGATAAATACAAAATGTTTGTGGGATAAATACAAAATGTTTGTGGGATAAATACAAAATGTTTGTGGGATAAATACAAAATGTTTGTGGGATAAATACAAAATGTTTGTGGGATAAATACAAAATGTTTGTGGGATAAATACAAAATGTTTGTGGGATAAATACAAAATGTTTGTGGGATAAATACAAAATGTTTGTGGGATAAATACAAAATGTTTGTGGGATAAATACAAAACATTTGTGGGATAAATACAAAATGTTTGTGGGATAAATACAAAATGTTTGTGGGATAAATACAAAATGTTTGTGGGATAAATACAAAATGTTTGTGGGATAAATACAAAATGTTTGTGGGATAAATACAAAATGTTTGTGGGATAAATACAAAACATTTGTGGGATAAATACAAAATGTTTGTGGGATAAATACAAAATGTTTGTGGGATATTATTTAAAACTTTCACGGCCAAAAGTATTTTTGTTATTTGTTTTTGGGGTGTTATGTCGTGTTACGCTACCTCTTTCTTTAGTCAAAGTTTCGGACAACGTTACAGTGTCCATCATCTTCTGCCCTGATGATGGACACTGTAACGTTGGCTAATCAATGAGGTAGCACACGGCATAACACCTCAAAAACAAATACCTAACAAAAAAACATGTTTGTGAATAAACGCGGGAGTCCTGAAGGTTGATGCAAAAGTTCAGTTGGTAAATCAGGCGTCCGAATAGCTTATTCTTCTTCTTTTCTTGCACTCTCATATGGGAGGTAGCCTGTCACTAGGGAATCACCAGTTTGCAGGTTACAACCTGAAACAATAACCTGCACTAGTACCAGCCACGGAGATTGTGAAGTACAGATAGCTGAAGGAACCAATTTCAAAGCTTTTCTCTTGTGTATTTTATATTATTTTTATTTTAATATTTAGTGTGGGTGCTTTTTTATCAAGAATCTTTAGCGTTCTTAATTAAACGTTTATTATACTAACAAGTTTCCTGTAACCATCCTCGCACACTAAGCGCCAACAGGGAATGTCCCAACAAAGTCTAAAACACCCCCGGCATTTCCTGTGGCATTTGACCCAGTTCACTAGAACTCATTATTATATTCCAGACTGTTAATCCCACTTATTGCATACAGTAATAGCGCTTAACGTTTAATATTCCGAAGAACTCTTTTATTGCCGACGTTAATTAAGGGAAATTCATTGCGCCATAAGACAAAGGACTCACGTTTTCATCATCATAAAAATACATATTGCTTTTCTTTCGTTCTTGACTCCCTAAAATTTGTTCACAAGTGAGTTTTTCGGACAGTCGTTAAAAATCATTAGCTTTCGTAAAAATATCGTAACTCAAAAACATATCAGTACCTACAATATTTTTCTTCCTGAAAACTTCTAGGTCACGAGTTCAAAACCTGATGTGGATAAATTTAAAATAACCTTTTTTAACACGATTTTCACAAAAAGAAATTATAATTGAAGAAACCACTCAAAATCGCTTTTATAAAACTCAGTTCTACAATTGTTGCTTGAATTGATTTTGATTGTATTTAAAGACTAAATCTCAATAATCAGATCCTTCCCATACTTATCTTTCCCTTGCTTCCCTCCTTAATTTTCTTAGAACATTGCCAAATAGGGTACCTTAGTTTCACTGGCTCCCAGCACTTGAGTCTCTTGTGCGCCATAACTTTTTTGTAACGTAATAAATTTATTTACACAGTCTTGTAAGAACTGTTACGTTGTTAACCTTTCTAAAATACCTTTGTAGTGAATACCAATAAATCAGCTTTAAAATAGCCAAGACCCAAATCGCGCAAAAAACTCTTAATTTATTCAACTCAACGCGAAGGTTAATTCTATATCTGAATCAGAAAGATTTTTTCCATCGACACTTTGATAGTCGTTTATTGCTGTTATGAGGTAGATAATTTACTCCAATTAAGTTTATAAAGATCATTGATTGAAATACTTTAAGTTTTTCTTTTATAATGTTTCAGAGATGTCATTGTTCAGTTTCATTTTTTTTATAAACAAGCTCTGCTGTGTAATTGTTATTACGGTGACAGCTGTATTGTCTTCCTAAGGCATTATAAAACTGTACAATTGCCTTAGAAAGGCGAAACAGTTGTCACGCTTTATAATAATTACACAACAGAACTTGTTTTTTAATATACTGCAAATAATTGGGCTTTTTAATAAATTGAATAATAATATATTATATTATTGATTATTACGTTGACGTCGTATTAAATTATTGGGAATTACACTAGAAATAAAAAAAGTGATGCCATCTATTATATTTAAATAGAACTATTGAATTTTTCATACTATAATTTTACCGCGGAAGCGGGTTTTTGGCTGCTGGTATTTTTGAATATACAAACGATAATGTAAATATGTAATAAATTGGTGATATAAAGTTCCACCGATTTTACTTGAAACAAATTTTTAAAAAATTAAATGATTTGTGTACAATGCTGGTATATTATTTTCCTGGGCATATAGATAATCTTCTTGGACCTTATAAAATAACGAATTTTTATCTTATCGTAATTATGTACATTTTTGTATTTATCGCACCGAAAGGGTCCGAATTTCGAAAGTTATTATGTCCAAAGCTTAAGGGGCACTTAAGTTCTTGTCTTTAAATCTAATACGAGCTTTATTAGTCATCTAGCATCCATACGAAGGAATAAAAAGTATACAAAATTCTGATAAAATCGATTTACGATAATTTCGTTTACGTAATATGTCAAATAATCAGGCTGTAGAATAACGTTCCCTTACAGTGTTCGTCTGATTTGAATAAAAGTAATAAGATTTTTGTCAACCTGTCAATTTGAGTTGTATGAAAGTGCTGGCGGGTGTCATGTGTTTCCGGTCGATATCAGTCGGGGTTCCAGGTTCCAGGGGAGCATAATGCAGACCGGAAGTCGGTCCCCGACGCCTTCGCAAGCTGACCCGCTTCCGGCTTATGTAAATAACGGCCTGCAATACCGTGGCGATACACAATAATATCGACAGGGCCTCCAAAGCTTTGGGGATTTCACGCCCCTGACTTGAAAGTACCACAGATCTATGACCACGAGGATATCGCTTAAAATATTATCTGAAACAAAAAGATCCTTATTTTCAAAGTTCTGCGGAAGAATTTTTTATAGCGACGGGATGATTATATTACAATTGTAGCGTTTTGGTTTCCTTGGCAATAAGCCACAAATTTTAAACCTCCATCATTAATATAGTTTTTATGAATTAATATGCCATTATAAACCACGTATGATAGTGTGAGAAATGTGGAGATTCGAAAATAATGCAAAGCTGATGTAAGTGTAATGAGTAAAATTAAGAAAGGTACCCTCAGATGGTTTGGGCATGTAGGGCGAATCAAGAAGAAGAAGAAAGGAGCGTAAGGAGAATATATGATGCAAGTGTAAATGGTATAAGAAGTAGGGGACGTCCGAGGAAGACATGGCACGATCAAGTGAATCAGATACTTGAGTCAGGCCATGTCAAGAGTCAGAAAAATAGAAGAGTATGTATTGAAAGAGGCAAAGAGTGTGTGCCAAGACCGAGGTGTTTGGCGGTCCGCCTTCTCTGCCTACCCCTGCGGGGAAACGGCGTAATGGTTAGTTAGTTAGTTAGTTATTGTTGTATTTTTTTGAAAATATATTTTTTTTGTTTAACGTTGAAAATGTTTCACTTTTGAAAAAAAATTTTTTTGATTCAAGCTTATGAGTTTGGACAATATTTCTGTTAATGCTGATATTACAAAAATGTATGTTAGAGGATCTCCACATTCGCCCCAATCTCCAGATCTTGCTTTATCACATTTTCAATTTTTTTGTTTATTTTCCATCAATCGTCATTAAAAATGAGATCTCTGAGATGGTTGAGCGATCAGACGTCATTACAGAAGCAAAATTTTCTGCTTAATCTGAGGTGATGGTAGTTACCTGTAGGAGGCAAGTATTCTCAGGTTTTTCTCAGGTTATTCGTATCCTGGAGAATTGGAATTAGAAAATATTGCATTACAATAATTACAAAGCTATTCTGCAAATTTATTTATCCAAACAACACATGTCAACAAATTTCAAATGGAAAAAGCTGCCAGAATGCTGAAAATAAATAAACAAAGCAAAAAAATTAAACGTCGTAGTATTTTTAAAATGCAGTAAATTAATCTAATGTTAGAAAATTTCAACAAAGACTCGTCACAATTTTATTTCATGTGTTCGAATTTGCCCACAGAGGTTACGTATAGCTTGCACCCTCCATGGTTTCCATCTCTCATATATCCGCGAGCTATGGGATTTGAGTGAGTGTAGTGTACAGTGCAGGGCGCCATGAAGCAGAGTTTTGCGGAAACGTCACCAACTTTAAAAGCCTCGATGTGTCAAGAGACGATGCCATGTTTAGTGGAAACGGAATGCATCCAACAGATTTATTCGCTGTTGACAATACTGAATTTCCCTCTGAAACGAAAAGCGTCATACAATATTGTGTTTGTTTTCAAGCTGATTTCAGGATTCAAAGTTTGTAAAAGAAATGACGGGTAAATACAGTCTAGATTAATTCGAAAAAAGTTTAAATTAAAATCATGTAAATGTAATTATTTGAACTTTATAATACTACACATTTATAATAAATTATACTTCATACCATTTTCACAGTGAGGCACATTATATCCAACTATCAATTCAATAATTTAAATTTTCTTTACACAATGTCAACGTTTGACACGGAGTTAACCCCAGTGTTTTCTATTTATTTAAGGTAAAGTATTTAAATAAAATTTACACACTTATTTTGTTTAGACATTATTGAAAAATCATAAATTCTATTTTAAAAAAATACTTCCAACAAGTACACGATATTTAATATCTTATCGTCGTTCGTTTTGAGCATTTTTATTGCTTACTTGAATGTAGGTATATATTAAAGCAAGTTTTGAATGAAATAAATGGATATAAAATTTTTTATTTTAAAAATAAGATACGGGGAATAATCGATCTTTCTCATTGGAAACTTCCTGTACAGTTGCAAATATTTTTAAATTTTTATTCTCAGTCGCTGGTCCGTCGCTTTTAATATAAGAAGTTTGAAGATGCATTAGAACCTAACAGTTTGAACCTAACCTAACCTAACCTATTTAAGATGAAAGTAATCAAATCGCTTGAAATTTAATGCACAAACAATTTCTGCATCTCCTTTTAATGTATACAGATACTTTTCACGTTATACAACTATATGTATGATTTGTAAAACTCCTTTAATGCTGTTAATTTTAGGTAAAATATACGTGGAATAATCCAATGAATAATGCAGAAATGGTTGGAGGTGATTGAGGGTTTGGCATAATTATGAACATGTTTAATTTCTTAATAAACGATTTAAAATAAAAGCCTTATTAAAACCCTGATGAAGCCTTATTTTGCTCTAAATATTTGTTTTCTATCTTAATCATAATTCAGGGTTTAAAAATATCCAATAAATCCTCCTTTACTTTCTATCCCCAGGTCCATGCAGCTGAAAATTCTGAAAATCCTGAAAAAAGCCGACAAAGCAGTAGCGAATACTTCAGTAAGGTACCGAGTATATCCGTGATGTCGCGTCCAATTTTATTACCCAGCTCGTGAGAGGGTAAACAGAATTACTAATCCCATGAAGATGGTCAAAGCGTAGAATTTAGCGTAATCTTTATATTCTTGTATCGTTTGCCTCGCCGTTAGTCCCGCTTTTAATGACCACCGCACGGGTCCAAATAACTGTTACAGCAAATACCCAACTTATCCGGGGCAATAGAACGCCAATGGAGGCTTCCGAATAATACGGTCAACCTTTTTGTAGGAGACATTACAAATAATGACGAGTTTATATTTATTTATTTTATTTTAGCGTGTGTTTTTTATGTTTTCTGCAGGGGTGGGACTATTCAGTACCTGCCATTCACAAATAATCATAGTTTTGTCATTTCGAACAATTTCATGCAATTTTTTTGGCTAACATCGAAAAGATTTTTTAAAAATATTCTTATTAAAATTGATTTAGAAGTTTAGGTAAATTATTTCTAAAAAATATATAAATTATAATTATAATTTTGTTACAAACAATACATAATATAATGGTACGTGATAACATCATGATATACAACTAGAAAGGGAACTAGCTCTTGAATTTGGTGTAGGAGAAAAAAAATATACAGGGTGTCCGGGAGTAAAATGCATTTAACTTCGGGAGGTGATTCTATATAATGGTAGGAGTAAAAAATGTAAATACCTTTTTCCGAATTTTTTTCTCATACAAAAAGACGTACCTATTAAAAATCCTTAGTGTAAGGTACAAACTAGCCCGATAAATTTGCTGTGAGTCAGCCGGGCCCGATCGTGGCGGTTGTGATTGTTACGTATCGTAACAGCGGAAATTAATAGTGTTGGCCGTACACGCCGGAGTAATTTTATCTTTTTACTAAAAAAGTACCCCTAAAAGATAAAAATTTGGAAAAAAGTTTGTCATCTTTTTTACTTATACTTTCGTGTAGAACCTCCGGACACCCTGTATTATAGATATACTCGTATACAATAATATAATATCTTTTGTACAGGATGTGGTAACATTAAGAACTAATATTTTAAATAAACTTATTTACTACTTTTTATTAAGAGATTTTTCAGTTTTGAAGTAAAACTTATTTAGGTGCGATATGACGAGTAATTCAGATGTTCTCGGAACGGAAATAACGTTTTCAAACGGAAATGACGTTCGGGTATCGATACAATTACTGCCATCTGTGTTTATTCGTATTTTTAGAGGTTTCCCGCCTTCGCTAGAATATTTTTATCATTTTCCGAAACTCGGATAAAAAATAATAATAAAGAGCTATAATCTATATTCATATTTTTTATGACATATGAATGTCTGCAGATGAATAATACACAGCTACACCAACGGCTGTTGAGTTAAGTCGCTTGTTTTGATAAATAAAAATTATGAAATCAGATTTGCTACTGATTTTGCATCCAAGTTTCGGAAAATAATAAAAATATTCTAGTGAAGGCGAGAACCCTTTAAAAATAAAAACAAACACAGATGACAGTAATTGTACAGTTTTAGTAATACTTGCCACAACAGGCAAATAAGTTTTACTTCAACTGCGCGCACAGGTTAGACGCACTCAAATTTTTTTTAATAATTTAACTTTTTTCTCGATTAATATCAACCCTGTAACTTATTTACTTCTTCGCGATGACAATTAAAATATTTTATTCTTTTTTAAATAAAATAATCATTTTATGTTTAGAAAAGAGAGGGATTTTGATATTATGATTACGTCTTAATTAAGTTATAATTGTTTTAAAGTAATAATATCTTCGATTATTTTTTATAGATATCTTTAATTTTTGGAAATTTTAGCAAAGTTGCTGAAGGGAAGGTAGGTTGTTTTTCTAAATAACTTTAATTATTTGCCTTTGTACCACCTTTACGGGGCTTCCAACTTTTTTCATATGCACCTCCCCATCCGATAATTCGATACTGAAAATGACTAAACTAGCGAAGCATTGAGTAAATATATATATATACTAGCTGACCCGGCAAACTTCATACCGCCTCAGAATCAATAAATGTTGTGTTTAATTTATTAGCTGAAACAAATTAAGTTTTTATTAAGTTAAAATAAATAGGTACCTACTGAAAGTTCAAAAAATGAAATTGAGCTGTTGACTAAGCACGAAATGTTCGGCACATTGACAGTTCGAATTGATTCAAATTATGTCGACCAACGCACATTATTTGAAAAGCCGTTCCATACAGAATAAATAAAAAAAATAATTTTCTAAATAATTATTTTTTCGTGATTTTTTCCGATGTTTTAATAGTTATTCTGTTAATCAGGACGAAGACAAATTCAACAAACCAAAGACCATAAGACCAGACCGGTTCAGCCGTTCTAGAGTTATAAATGGTGTAATTAACACGACTTTGTTTCATATATTAAGATATACAATGTTTTAAACACACATTTTTAGAACAAAAACCGCGTTAATATAATCCCAAGAAGCTGAAAAAATTCTTAATTTTTTTTTCTTATTATATTTGTTCACCGAATCTAAAGTAAATGGCTGAAAAAAGTTCTCTAACTACTTTTGATATTATCTCGGTTATCAAAAGAACCAAATCAGTAGAGGAATAGAGTTGTGTATTGTGTATATGCTGAAAAATGTTCGAGATTTCATTTATTATTTACGTCTCGTCTCAATGTTTGCCACCGCTACGTAAAGTGGTCGTAAGGCGCCAAAGGATATATTCTTGAGAGTAAAAAGTTGTTTCGTACACTTTTTGTTTTTGATGAGCTCTGGCCCGTTTTATAACTCAAACAGCCGGTGGTGAATATGAAAACTCACTCAGAGGGTAACGGCAAACCGCACCCGAACCATGGCTGGATATTCTCACCATACTCCCTTACAAAATACAAAGAAAAGAAACCTTGCGAAAATTATTGAACGTCCGCATTATGTTTCGCGCGGTTTTGTAGTTCGGGCATCGTTTGAAGTGACGCCATATTAAAGAGTTGTCCTGTAGATATTTTTTTAATATTAGTTTCTGTACGACGCACAAGGTGCCTGTAATTCAGCCTACAAGAGTTTTTTATGAGATAAGTGGTGTCTGATGTTACGACGGAGAGGGATTTATTGAAATTCTCCGCAAGTTGCCTTAAATAATAACCCAAAAAGATGTAAGAACAAAAAAACAACAGAAGTAAGAAGAATTTTTAAAAATGAGATAATAGAAAAGACGCGCAGTTTCAAAAGAATACCTTCAAACAAAAATCAATTTAATATAGAGTGGTAAGCAAAACTCTTACCAGGAAGAAAACACTCTCAATACTAATGATTGTATATCCCCAAACTGTAAAATTCACCCGCTATAACACTGGGTCATCCCTAGCATGGAGGGTGAATATTAAGGTGGGTCACGAATGTATGGGGAAAAAAATATTCTTGTTTTGATTTGTCTAATAGTGATAAAAGGGTGCTAAATGACGATGAAAAATCGTGTAATTTTTTTAATAATATTTGGATATCATCTTCTTCCTCCGGATTGACTTTGGAATTTCACATATTAGAGAAAAACCCAGCCTTGTTAAATCTTTAAAAAATGTTAGATAAACAAGTAAAAATGAAATATTTTTCAATAAAACGCAAAATAGAGGGAATGTTTCAAATTATTTACTAAAAAGATATATGAATATAATTCAAATTATCTCAAGGTAGTGTATTCAAATACCAGCAAAATCCTTCTTACTCTCAAATTTCGGCATTATTTTGCGAGACCCAATCTTCACCTTAATAAGACCTTCTCTTGCAGACTTCGTACGTAAAGTAGTCAAGGCTTCAATAACAGACGTTACACCTCTTTCAACTGCTTGAGTATGACATGGCAGACGCAGAAGAGGCAATCTACCTTCTCCTCCATTAGCTACAAATAATTGAAGATCTTCATCCGATATATTCTTCAGTATTGGGGGTTTGTTACATTTTGCTTCCAAATAATATGATGCATCGAGGTTTATGTTTGGAAGTTGGAACAGCCCTGTTTTACTTAGTTTCTTACTGCGTGCTTTTAGAACACGACGCGCAGCTAATTCTCGGATATACTTGTGAGGGTCAGTCAATATTGCAAGCAATAAATTTTCGGGTGTGCGAAGTAACTGTTTCTTTCTATAACTGGATCAATTATAGTTTTTAGTTCAGCTGATAAGTATCTAGGCGCTGAGGTTAACTACCACAGGTGACGTGCCCCATCTTTACAGGTGGTGTGCTGAACCAAGCCGGAGCATACACATTAACAACGTACGTTTCTAAAATAATAAGATTCTCTGAAGAAGCTTCCGTTGAAACATAAAGACGAAGAATTCGGTTAGCACGCGTAAGCTATTTGGCATGAGACATTTTTCCAGGAGATTTGTGTCATAAATCTTCAGGTAATTCCCCCACCGTAACTGCAGATACTATTTTATACAAATATAACTGATCTGTATTCACGTCTTTAGTAAATAATTCATGCAACTCTCCGTCAATTTTCTGAAAATGAACCATCGGCTTTTTTTCACAGTTTTCCAAAGCTAGTCCTATTGTGTCTGAACATGTTTGAGGTCCAGATGTCTTACCGTCAAGATGTGCGAACAAATGCCGAAATGGTAACTCGTTCATGTGAAGCAAGCAAATTATCCATTGCAATGGTTTATATCTTTCGACGTGCCAGAGTTTGGTGCAATAAAACCTAAATATATGTAGTCTGGCTCTCTTATCAATGAAATATGCTCTTCAATGCGTCATTCTCTGAATTGTGTCCCCTCCCTTTCCCTGATAATTAATGTTTTATCTTTCCGGCCATCAAAATATATTTGGAGGTTTTTATAAAACTATGTGTTGTGCCCTTAATATTTCATCTAGTTTTCTTTCGTTCTCTGCGAAGTTTACTCTTGTCAATAACTGGAATATTAGACTTGATGGCATACAGAACTGCTAAGGCAATTGCTGCCGCTGCCTTATCGGACACTCCATATCTATCACAAGTGTGGAATGATCAATATTGACCGCAGCCTGCTTCTGAAGCGTTTGACGTACAACATTAGGTTTGAAAACATCTTTACAATCGGATTCATGTGATGCAAAAGACGTGGAAATATCGAGTAGAGAGGTAGTTGGCTTACATGTGCATTCCTTTTTAGACGGGCACAAGGATTTTTGCTTTCAAAGTTTCCCTTTCAACGCAGTTTTCATTTGTTTTGTTGAAGCGAAATCCACGTTTCCTATTATCATTTTTCATGTAGTACGTTGGTTAGTAATGAAACTCTATTCATTTACAGGTATTTTTTGGTCTCTAGGACAGTCACATTTACTGAAATCATTGCATTTCCAAGACGAAATAACAAACAGCACTTTACTTTTGCGGCGGAATTCCTCCATTTTTTCTCCGGTATTAGTGCAATCGGTGCTCCCCCCGCCCTCACCTCACGCCTCCAATAATCAAAACCGGGACTTTTTGTAAATGATTTCGTAAATATATACTATATTTGCTATGGAAGATTACAAAAAAATATGGTTAAAAAGATTCATAGTAACTTTTATACACACTAGAAATATCCTCTAAAATTTAAAATGTTCAAAACCTTGAAGTGAATCCGGAGGAAGAAGATCGTGTCAGAAAATTTTAAAATTTTAAACACGTCGTTTTGAACTCATTTGGCACCCTTTTATTGCTCTTAGAATTTGAAATTAACACATTTTTCAAAATGACCCACCTTAGTGAATATCACAAAAAAACTATATGTACTTTTAATAAATCATGTATTTAAATAAATAAATAAATAAAATGCCTCGGTAAGAGATCACCATTTAGAAGCGAAATCTGAATCAAAAGTTTTTAGCTATGTTCAATGGATAAAAACATAAATTATTATGCAATTAGACTTTATAATCACATGCCAATATCGTTGCAACAATTCACAGAGAACCATCACACTCAATCAAACATAAATGATTAATTCTTTGCTAAAGAAAACAAAACGTACAGAATTTTTTCAAAGATCAATAACACAATACAATTAATATTAAATATTACAATTATGACAAGCAATAATTATTAGCCTGAAACACTCATCCATATTGAAAAAATCTCCCGAGAAAAGATACATGTCACCGACGGGACTCGAACCCGCCACCCTCTGATTGCCGGTCAGGAGCTCTACCATTAAGCTACGGTGAGTTACCTCCTACCCGCCAAATGATTCAACATATACCTAGTGTTTCATTCAACAATTATCGCTTATTACATTTTTTCACTTGCAAAACAACCAATTTTATTTTTATATGAGAAAGGCATGTAAGTGCTAACTCTCTCACTATTTCAATATGGATGAGGGTTTCAGGCTAATAATTATTGCTTATAATAATTGTTACCCTTTGTGCTATGTATAACAAATGTTGTCTTAAACATTAGTTTATCAATATAAAAAATTATATAAAATATATTTTTTAAATATAATAATACATGTTCAATTAACAATAATAATATTTTCAGAAATGCGAGAACAGCCCTGCGCAATATGTTGTAGTTAGAAAATATGTCTAGTTAGAAAATACCCTCTTCACGAAACACCAACAAAACATAAATCACAAAAGAATGTATGTACTCGAAGGTACTATTATTACCTTACACTACACAAACTGTAAAGAAAATATGTTTTTTTTTATTATGAATTTAACTGTAAAAAAAAATACCCCCCATTATGCTTCCTCTCTTACACCTTTTCCAGCCACAAAGCATTTTCTAAAATGAGTATGCAATAATTCCACTGGAAAGTTGTGCGGTTTCCATAAAATGCACAATACCCAGATGTTTGCAGCTTTGCAAAATTTGCAAATAAACATTTCACAGTTTTAAAACGTTACAAACAATAAAATTCATTTATTAAAAACCACAAATTAATTAAATCGACTAGCAAAGCGTAACCAATAAATGTTGTATTTCAATACTACTAAAACATTCACCGGTAAACCAATAATTCATCAGGTCGAGTAGGTTCGTCTCTAGACCTTGCAACACCACATTTGTAATAACACGAATTTTCACCATTTTAATATATGGGATGCTTTTATTACGTCGGTTTTAATCATCGTAATAAATTTAAAACTTCATATGAAAACATTATCGAGTCAATTAATTTTAAAACGAGTAGCAAAATATGTACTATGTAGGGAATGATTATTATGAAATAGTATTTACCATCGAAGTAATAATGTAATATGTAGGGAATGATTATTATGAAATAGTATTTACCATCGAAGGAAATATTAAAATACATTTAATGTTCAATATAATACCTACATATTATAATGAAAAAATATATTTTCGAGGTTTTTGGCACATACATGTTGCTATTTTCAACATTCGTTTTCAAACTGTTTAATTACATCGTGATTTTTAAACCGTCACAATTTCATAGAACGTAAGATACAGACTTGTACCGTATTCATTTTCGAGTAGCGTAATTAACGTAAGTAATGTATGTTAGTGAGTACACGGAGAAAAATGTTATTTGAAAAAACGATCATTTTAATAGAAAAAAACGATCATTTTAATAGTAAAAACGGTTAAAAACGGGACTGAAGTTTTTACAAACAAATTTACAGGGTTTCAATATTTATTGGCGGGAACATTAAGAATAATTTGTTGGTATACGTAATTTCGTACGTATTTTACCGCCAATAAACATTGAATCACTGTTAATTTGTTCGTAAGAACTTCAGTCCCGTTTTTAACAGTTCATTTTTCTCCGTGTATCAATATTTAATTGTCGGACCCCATGTTATTTGATGGTTGTTCATAGGAAAAATTTAATTAAAAATCCATGTATAATATATTACGTAATATGCCTTCACGATCATTCTGGTAAACTCATATCGGCTACTCCTTTGTGGTTGACCGCAGAAGGCAGCCTTACGCCGCACAATAGATGTCGCCAGCTCCCGTGCAGTTGGCTTGGTTCAGAACTTGGCTATTGGAGGCAAAGGAATCTCATTTCATCCCAAACATTTTTCTCGGAAGCCACATCTTGCATGCTTGGGATCTATTGATTGCCTCATTTTAAGGAGGAAGGTTTAGCATCTATGTAGCAGGAGGAAAATTCTCAGATTCACGTAGCTTTAAGTGTGTAAACATTTTTTCCCTTTTTCAGTTTTAGTGTCCTTCCTTTTAGGATATCGTTACTGCGTAGGCTACAACCTGGAAAAACTTATCGGAACTGCACTCGCACAAGACAATATTGTTTCTAAAGCACGATGTCCGGCATCTTCTTTAATATTTTCTCCGCCAATCTTTATTGGTTAAGTCGAGGGTAAGACATTTAATTTATTCAAATACCAGAATTAATTGACCTTATCTAGAATAATTAATATAATATATGCATATTATCCGGAATCAACATCTAAAAATACAACGATTAGCGTGTAAGTTATAACCCAAGATTTTTCGATTTGCTTATCAAACATTCCGATGTGTCAGCAAGAACAAAATGAATTTTTCTTTTTTATTATCGTGACATCTCAATTGCCAAACTTCTACTCGGCTGTTGGCTGTGAAGAAAGGAGTTACGGTATTATGGAAAACGAAGTAACTGAAGTGATTAATGACCAATTGAGCGTGATTTTTTTGTAATTTCGAATAAAACATTTTACAAAAAATCTTACTAATATTATAAACGCGAAAGTTTGTATGGATGTATGTATGTTTGTTACTCTTTACATCAAAATTTAAGGAATGGATTTTAATGAAACTTTACAATAATATAGCTCATACATTAGAATAACATATCGGCTATAATTTATAAAGCTAGCTATTTATTTTCAATATATTGAAAATAATCATTATTGTTATAGAAAACGTCAACATTTGAGAATGACATTTTGCAAAACAATGAATGTTAAACCAAAATTCTATTTTGGAAAATATTTAAATTAGTGAATTTATATGAAGTACTCGCCTAATACTTTAAATCGAATCAAGAATTATACATATTTTAAATAAATAGGTTAAGAATTTTGGTATAAACGTAGATGGGACCTAGGAAAAGAAAATAGATTACTCGAATCCTACGTAGACGAAGTCGCGGGCAGAAGCTTGTATATTAATACTTTAGACAGCTGAAATACAATGCGATACGATTGGGTTAGAAGTGTCCACAGAAGATTCAGAAGTAACTAATTTATTCGTGTCCCATTTCACAACATTTGGTGGTGGTACTACAGTAACATGTGTAACTCTGACGACCGCTTTCATCAATCACACTGAGCGACCGCTAAGTTTGTATTTTGTCAAAAGCATCCAGTATCGGTTGTGCAAACTAACCACAGAGTAAATTACTGCACAGATAACCTCAGACGTGTAATACACCCTGATGTGATAGACAAACAGTTCTGTGAACACTATAGTAGGCAATTAAACGGCTGTCACAAAAATACAAAACTAAAATACTTGCAGAATAGAACTAAAATACTTGCAGAATAGAACTAAAATACTTGCAGAATATAACTAAAATACTTGCAGAATAGAACTAAAATACTTGCAGAATCGAACTAAATACTAGTTCTGTTATTGTGTCATTTTAGACCAGTAGCTGTACAGAAGAGAAATAATAACAGAACTTTCTCGGAAGTTGAAAATGAACATTGAAATTTGAACTCCTCAAGTTCTGTAAAACAACAGGCCCTTAGAAACGGCATTTAACGGGACCTTTCAACTGTCAAAAAAACAAAATGGTACTGAATGGCCATTTGATGACAATTTACATTTGAATTTCTGTGATTTTTTTTAAAATTTTATTTTTTATTTGAACCCGTTTTTTTTGATTTTTTATTCTGTCTGTCATCTTTACATATGACTTTTTTTTATTTAAAAATAATACAAATCTTCTTTAAGTATAGAAAAACATCCGGCGTGCAATTAAGTTTATAAACAGTGTTTTAAGCCAGTTAAGATATGAATAGTAGAAAGAAAAAGACGTTAGAACAAATAGCATTAGAAAAATGTAATGAATAAAATTGTAATTTTCACTTAAAAATGAGCTTACCGTATGCAGTTTTGTAAGATTCAAAAATAATTTTCTGCTTACCTGTAACAAATAAAACACATGTATTAGTTCAACTTCATAAAACAAGTATTAAGAACCTATGCTGCTTACAAGATATAAGATGTAATCAAACTAAATAAAATGAGACAGCTTTCAAAAACTATTTCACTTAAATATGGTAATTGAATTATAACGGCCACGGCCGACCACGGATCGGGGGAAAAGACTCTCGTCTAGCGGTCCGGAGGTCGCTGATTAAAAAACCAGCGCAAGTAAATTTTATTTGTTTGATTTGTGTAATTTAAAATAACGTAAGGTATATTTACGGCACGTTCCAGAGTGAAATATACTATCAGAATCACCCTGATGCAAGATCATCATTCAGAATTGAAACGTTGCTTGAAATGGCTTTAGCCGTGTTTGGTGACCAGATCTGAAAAGCCTGGAACTTCCCAACGTTCCTATTCCTCATCTCTTTCACCTCCTCACCACCTTTAGCCTCACAACATTATAATTGGATGTGCCGCAGTCTCATTGGCTGCAGGTGGGAGCAGTTAGGACTCTTGTACGGTATTCACATAAATATATGAATAATTTTAGTAAGTTATAAAGAAATTGAACCCTGTAAGTTTGTCATGAAAACCCAGCGATTGAACCTGGCCCCCACTAAACTTTTATGGTTTCCATTCATTTACTGCTATAAACTACACATACAAAAAAAAGCTTTTTTTTTATTAACACAAATACATAATAATTGAAACGCGATTATTTTACGAAATGCCACAAATTCAATCGGGCCTTGGACCTTTTTTATTTCTGTGAGTTGTTAAATAAAAACATTATTAATTTAAATTAATTTTTTAATCACCTATAGTAGGCCTCGCTTCTGAAAATGCATGTTTTTTAATTTGCTTTTTTGAAGAAATCAAAACATAAATTTCCTCTAAAATCACAAGAGTTTTGAGTAGGTAGGGACTTAAATACCTACCTACTTACGTATAAACGTGTTTATTATGTTAAAGAATTTTACGGTTTATCCAAAGAAATGTCACTATCTCAATGACAATTCTTTTCTCAAACTTAATTCAAGCAGACAAGTATCACAATACTGAGAATACTCGGTAAGTCCAAATAAACAGGATGATTTCATAAAAAAACAATCTTTACTGACCATTAAAACGGCCACCATCTTGAAACGGAAACGGAACATACAAACTAAAATTTCAGAAATAAAAAACGCAAAACGGGCGAGTATAAACGGGACTTCACTACGCGCAGTCAAAATAACTACAAAATTCTACAACTTTCAATAAATATTATAAAATCTCTTATTAAAAAAATATTTTTGAATTTACGTTTATGGTTTAGGAGTACTTTTAATACTCAAAATATGCAATTTTTAAAGTGCAAACACGTATTTTTTTAACACTTTAGTGCAGCTAGTTGTAAGCTAATATAAGTTGAATTCCCAGACATTTTTCTCTAACTAAAGATTGACATGCTCGGGTAATAAATCACCACACAATGCCGACTCTGCATTCTGTTGATCCCGACATTCTACTGCGAGACTTCACGGCTCGCTGACAGTAGGAAATGTCAATCATGAAGTATAAAAAAGTCCCCATTTCAGATGTTTCAAACATTGCAATAACAACAACATTCCTAACCATTATAATAAATTAATGAAAAGAGTCGGATGCAATAATTTTTAGAAGGGATAGAACTTTACAGCAGGTAAAAATTATGTCATCTTTGGCTAACACGTTTATTTTAGCACTACAAATAACTATTAGTATTAGGTAACTTCGTTAATAAATGAAAGATCATCGTAATATTGTAATTTATTAATACTATACTATGTGTGATTTTAAAAAAATTAAATAATGAAGGTTGTCGACAACCACCATAATCAAGTTGCCAGGAACCGAAATATATTAACTTTGTAATTTCCTAATTGCCTTTCCTCCCATATGTGATCAATATTTAATTTTTAAGTTTAGTATACATTTGTTCCTGATGATGTGAACATCGTTCACGAAACATGTAAATTGTGTATAAATTAAAGTGATGTGAACAAAGTTATTTTGACTTTTAATTAAAGTAAAATATAAAGAGAAAAATATGGTACAAAGCATAACTATAAAGTAATTTATAGTATAAAGTACAAACTATGAAGCATTAAGCAAACATATAAAGCTTAAAGTGAGAATGAAATAATAAAAAACAAAAAAAATAAATTAAGTTAAATGTAGAAATATAAGATATCATTAGAAGGTAGGTACAAACATTTAATATAAATTATAAAAAGTAAAATATCCTCATAGGAGCAAAGAAAAAATAAATAAATAATATAATTAATAGGTAGGTTTTATGGATTATAAATATCAACCGAAACAATAAATTTTACAAATGTGATTACAACCTATGATTTCTAATGAATTGATAATTTTAGAGTGCAAGTACCGGTAAGCATATTATGTTTACATGGTACTATAAGACAAATTTTGTTTGATGCATCTTTTGTTTGAGGCCAGATTACCGGCGTGATCGATGTTAGCATATTTCAACCGATTTATTGTTGAATTTTTTGTTGAATACATGAGTTAGGACACTTCAAAAATCGTTAAAACTCCCTGGTTTGAACGCTATCAACAGATGTTCAGTAAAATAACTAGACAATGTATTTAGAAAAAAAATCAAAACGTACAAAATGTTTTCTTTAATACAGATAATGAAAAAATGTTAAAAATTGGTCCAGTGTTAGAGAAGAAAAATGGGGAATATGAAACATCGATTTTGATGATTTAATTTAGTTATTATCAGCCTGATGTGCAGTTATCCCTTTCGCTCAGTATTCCGGGGAGTAAGAGCACCATTGACAGCAACAGTAAAATACCTATTGTTCAAATTTTTCGGTGACCGGGTTTCCTCTTAAAGAGAGAATAATATTGTTTTAACACTCCCATCCTTTCCCATTCCTAAAATTAGCCCCTTTCTTCAACAAAGTGTTTTTTTTGCATTCGTTCGTCATAATGCATGCAATGCGCTGCATTCCTAATTTCTTTTAAAAGCGATTCCAGAAAGTTTCCTTAGGAGTTGACTTCTTTATGAGAAGGTCTTTCAAGAATTAATGAACAATGCAGTGTTTTGTATGGAGTGCTCTAGTTTCTGACAAAACGGCACAAACATGTTGACATCATTATTTCCACTGCACCCTTAGCTTTCCATTGTCAAGACCCCTGGACATTCATGGAAGATTTCTCAGAGACCGAAAACATTTTTAACATAAAAAAATTACATCATGCTTTTATGGTCACTTTGAAGACTGTTCAAACAATTGATTTTTTTCCATATTTCGAAATTATTTATTTTTTTACTTTAGCTCCATATGGAAGGCCCTGCGGAAAATAATCTCTCAATACCCATGCCATCTTTAGAGATGCTATGTGGAGGATCTTTTTGGGGAAACAAAGGAGAGAAAGTTCTAGGAAGGAAAACGGTTTCAGTGGTATGGTAGGAATCTGAGGCTTAGTGTCTCTCGAAGTGGCGGACGTGTGAATCCATCTCTCCCACTGCGGTGCAAGGCGATTGGTCGAAAGAGTCCGGATGGAGATTTCAAAAGGTATCCCTCAATCAGTCTCTCCCGATACGGCTCGCCACTCAGTAGGTTCAAGGGGTTGGTCGAGTGAATCCAAGGTCTCCCTCAACGAGCTCTCAGTAAATGGGCGTCCACCGCCAAAACCTAGACAAACCTCACTCCATGAGCCCTTATAAGTCCTTAAGGTACCCCTTCTAAGTCACCAAACGTAGCGAACGACTAAGGGTGACCCATGGCAGGAGTATTGGTTTTTCAAATAATTCCCGTGAAAGCGGTACCCATACCCGTCTCACAAATAGAAACTTTAGCGTTACAAAGCAACTTTACCTTCAATATTTTGTTAATTTTCTGTAGTTTGTATCTTTGATTTATGAGGACGGGTGAGATCCAAAAGCGATGCCCACTCATCCACTCTATATGCCCACAATGCCATATGCACGCAATCAATAATATATCATCCACATCCGGTCAAATATATATTTAAAATATAAGTGGAAGATACTATCAGTATCGTCATGGTGTAAGAACACCATTCAGAATTGAAAAGTTGCTTGAAATGGCTTTTTAACCAGAACTGAATAGCCAGGTACTTTTCTACCTTCCTTTTCCCCACCTTCTTCTTCCCCATCTCTTTCCCCTCCCCACATCCTTCAGCCTCACAACATACCCCAATTAGGGATGCCATAGTTTCACTGGTTCCAGACGGGAGCAGTGCGGTATGACTCTTGTGCGGTATGCACATAAAAAACATAAAAAAAAACATACGTATTTTAAAACGCAATGTGGGCGTCTCTAGGTGCTTTACACGTCCAGATTTAAAATGGCTCCCAATTTAAATTGTAATAATATTCAATATAAAGATATTAAGTCATAATAAATTAAAATAAAATATAACAGCGATGAAATAAAATAAAATACAATAATAATGGCAGTAATTCAAAAAATCTGTAAATATTAAGAGGTACGATTGTATATAATGAGTGCCTATTGCAATGGTATTGTGTATTTCATCTAGGTATAATATGTTTTATTATTTCATGTTATAAAAGCTTATTCAAGTTACATACGCTTTATCATTTTAAGATAAAAAGCAAATATCATTTGACAAAATGTTTTTATTCGTAATACAATCGAGAACATATAATTTTAATACGGATACACTTACGTGACATCTTAATTATTGCAACAGCTTCAAGCAATGTACATTGGAAATTATAGCGTATCACATTGAAATATCATCTCTATTGAGATATCAATTGTTATGAAACTCGTGCAATGTGGTGAAATGCTCTAACTTGGCATTAACATAGCCACATAACAAATATAACCATCTTACAACTTGTAATCCTCAAACGCCCATGTTCTCCTGGCACTAGAGCCTTTGGTCTGTAGTTCTCAACTCATATTTGAATGCTCGTCCCAGTAACCTCTCTATAAACAACCGAAATGTACAGATGTACATAACTTCATCTCTAACATATACCATAACTTCAACACATAAATGAGATATACTTGAGCACCTAATCGGTTGTCAGTTATATTATTACCAAATGGTTACGTTGAAAATCTTTTAATTTTTTTACCACGAAAAAAAACAAACGCTCAAAACGCAAACAAATATTTTTTTTACTCTTTATAAAATTAGATTTACCGAAAAATCCTAGATTTATAATTTATTTGTGAAAGTTCGAATTAAAAAGCATTCTCATGATTTTTTCGGTCTTAACAATTATTATTAGCCTGAAACACTCATCAATATTGAAACCTCTCCCGAGAAAAGATATATGTCGCCGACGGGACTCGAACCCGCACCCCTCTGTTTGCCGGACAGGAGCTCTACCATTAAGCTACGGCGGGATACCTCCTACCCGCCAAATGATTCAATATATACCTAGTGTTTCATTCAACAATTATCGCTTATTATATATATATATATTTTTTTTTTCCTTTAAAAAAATAAAATATAATAAGCGATAATTGTTGAATGAAACACTAGGTATATATTGAATCATTTGGCGGGTAGGAGGTATCCCGCCGTAGCTTAATGGTAGAGCTCCTGTCCGGCAAACAGAGGGGTGCGGGTTCGAGTCCCGTCGGCGACATATATCTTTTCTCGGGAGAGGTTTCAATATTGATGAGTGTTTCAGGCTAATAATTATTGCTTATAATAATTGTTACCCTTTGTGCTATGCATAAAAAATCTTGTCTTAAACATTAGTTTATCAATTTTAAAAAAATAACTTGTAAATCTTGGTTAGACAAAATTTTTGCTACGCCAAATACGGAAATACAATGTGTAAATCAAAGAACATTGGTTATTTTACTTGTACATTGGTTACTGTATGAAGTAAGGGACTGTGAAAAAACAAACCCAATTTTCAACAAGAAAGTGAATTTACCATTGAAAATGAATTTATCTTTTAAAATACTTTCTCCAATGGTAAATTCACTTGATTATAAAAATAGGATATGCTTATCGACAGTTCCTTTCTTCAAAGTTCAATTTTCCAGTACTTAACTAGTGATTCCAAAGAGCAATTTTTAGAACCACTATTCGATTTTTTTTGAATAGTTATGTTTACCACTTATCCATTTCCGGTTCACCCAATTTAGGAAGCCCTAATTTGAACCACATGGACATATTTGAAGTACTCACACAGTTGGAACAACTAGGCAACTAGCACAGCAACAATGGCGACGGAACAACTGGAAATTTCAACAGTTACGAATTGTGGTAATCCTCGTCACTGTGAACACGAGCTCACATCCAACAATTTAAACTTTTGCAGGAGCAGCGATGGAAAATTATAGCCGTGACGTCTGTTTTCTGTTTCGACGCCCGCCGCTCAGTTGCTCGGACGCCGCCTTTGTTTGCCAGAGGAATTTGTCGAGATATGTCATGCAGTCCGGATGTTAAGGTTATGGCTTAGTTTTATTTAAAAGACACGCATTTTGTACAGTTCATATGTCGGAGATCAATCAATTTTTTTAAGAAACATAGTAATGAAATGTACCTATCGCATACAGGGATTTATGATACGATTCGATTGACGATTTGCACATCAGAATGAAGAGATCTTTAAAAAACTTTGCTTTATCAATACATTGTATATACTTAATACGTAATACCGTGATTTATGACACGATTCGATTGACGATTTGAGCATTAGAGCGAAGAGATCTTTAGTTTTGTGCTCAGAATTTAGTAGTTAAAAAACGTTATTAAAAAAATTGCAACTTGTAATTGCTTCATCAATACATTGTATATACCTAATACGTAATACCGTGATTTATGACACGATTCGATTGACGATTTGAGCATTAGAGTGAAGAGATCTTTAGTTTTGTGCTCAGAATTTAGTAGTTAAAAAACGTTATTAAAAAAATTGCAACTTGTAATTGCTTCATCAATACATTGTATATACCTAATTCGTAATACCGTGGCTAATAGTGTGGGTGAATATAATAATTGGATAATTTGTAGAGCGCCGTTTTTGTGAGAAATCACCTCAAGGGCGCTGAAATATGTGAAAACTCCTAGGATTGAGTGAATGGTGTAGTAACCATCCTGTTAAAATCTGATACAATGTTTTCAGTGTGACAGTTTCAGAGTTTTTTTTTTGGCAAATATACAAAAAAAAAGTTTTTTTTTAATTTATCTAAATTGTGTTTTCCTCAAACTGACAGAAAAAATCCTATTAAAATTAATATTTATTCGTTTAATGAGGGTGGTTTGTTCTGTAAGTGTTTTTTCATAATAAAATAAGTGAAAAACCCCGAGAATCTAGAACTCCGCAGGACAAATTGGGTTAATTAATATGCGTTTAAAACGGGCATTAAGTTATATCCCCGGCATAATCCCGGACTCTTCACGATTCGGATTAACCGCCCCTCCCCTGCCCCTCCCCTACCACTCCCCCTCTGCCTTCATCAGTCACGTAATACCTACTTTAATGTTTACAGAGGGTAACTTAGACCCCCGTATGATGACAAATTCTGCTAAATAAATATTTTCCTTCCATTTAACATGAGCTTTGATATTATGATATGCAGTTCATCAGAAATACTAACGCCATCCACCTGCAGAAGTGGTTGATGTATACAGATGTAATTGTTAAGTTTACAGTTTATTCATTTTTTTCCAAAAATTCAGTTAAAAAGTCATTTGCTTCTATTTATGTACATCGGAGCAATTCACATGATAACTTTCAATTTCTACACAGGAAAAAACTCTGTTCTGCAGGAACTTCTCCGGTCCGCGTAAAAAACAGAAGAAGGAAGTATTCATAGAACTCATTGTATTTATTTAAAAAAAAAATCGAATAAAAACGCTGTTCACAATACCAAACTGGATTTTAGCTGAACATTTAGTGCTTTTCTTTACCATAAACAAAAACTGCAAGGGTTCAGTCAAGTTTTAAACCCTTAGCCTAAGTGTGACACCATAGAAGGCAGTATTAGCTGATTTCCAAACAAAATTACTTTTTATCTGCACCATTGCCGTTAAAGATTTTCTATCTGAAAAGATACTTCTAAAGCGAGAAGTCGGTAGAAATTTTTTCAGATGCCAGAATAGATCAAGTTTTCAGATCAGATTTTCCACCGTTGAATAAAAAAAATATCTTGTTCTACCTGTATGTCAAAATGAGGAACTAGCCTCATTGATATCTTCGACACCCATGTTTAGTCGGGAAAAGGCCGAACGTGCGCACACATTTGTACCTACAAGGTTGACATTTGTCACATAAGAACGGGTCGTTTCTACGACTTCTTCTGAGTTCAATAGTTTGGCAGTGGAATGATTAGCCAAACTCTGTGTTTTCTTTCTCATTTGCAATGCAGTCTCTCGTATCTAGGATGAAAGAAGTAAATATGAAGAATGAGTTAATGATCCCTGAGGCGTATGTGTCTAAAACCATGTATGATCGTGTGAGGAATGTAGAGATCCGAAAAGAATGCAAGGCTGATATGAGCGTAATATGTAAGATTCAGAAGGGGACGCTTTGATGGTTTGGGAATGTAGAGCGAATGAACGAAGAAAGGAGTTTAATAAAAATATATGACGCAAATATGAACGGTAGAAGAGGTCGATGACTCCCGAGGAGGCACGATCAAGTGAATGAGATACTTGAGTCGGGCGATGTCAAGATTCAGAATTTTTTATTTATTTTTTATTATTATATCATAAATGTTTATAAGTTTTACAGTTTTGACATTTTTTAAACTTTTTTTTAAGAATAATAAAAGAGTATGTAAGAGAAGATGTATGAAAGTGAATGAGGCAAAGAGTGTATGCCAAGACCGAGTTGTTTGGCGGTCCGTCGTCTCTGCCTACCCCTGTGGTAAAAAGGCTTGATGGTTAGTTAGTTAGTTAGGGAAAATGTCATATATTATTCCTTCAAAATCTTTGTTCCTGATAAGAATTTAATTCCACTAAATTGTTCAGGTCTGTAGCTTACAAAATGAAAATTGCTCTAACAATAGCTAACACCCAAAATAAAAGGACGTTAGAATAAAAATAATAAGAGTCCGAATACCAACAGCTCTTTAATCCACGGTTTCGATATTTTTAGACTATATTTACTATCCAGATTATTCACTATACGAAAGAAAAATAAGATGAATTCAAAGCGCCAGATTTTTCTATAAAATATAACTACTTAGTTTTGGTCAATATTATTGTGATTCTAAATCGATTTCTCTCGAAGAAAACCGTCTAAAAATATTGATTATTATAATGTGTGAATGAAAGAGCATGTGTGCAAGCGAGATAGCACGTATGCACAGTGTATATAATATCATCCTCTCTTACTGTACCTACAGACCGTGGCCCAATAAGCAAGTTAAAGATACCCACCTCAGTTCTATTTATTATACTGAATCCATCACATAAGTAATATTCACGAACACCATATTTTATTTAAAAATAAAAGTTTTGAACGTATTATCGTCGTTCTACTTTTAAAATTGAAACAGCCCTTTGAAAGCTGAAACTGAAACAAAAAACAAAAAAACACCCAGAGGTTTTACGGCCCAACAAAACAGAGGTGATGACGTATTTCGTGCCTTCATAAGAAACGTGTCGTAATTGAAACACATACATTATTCCAAATTCAGCTCGGTAAGGTACTACACCTGTAGAATAAACATTCTAGATTTGAAATACCGCCCGACAAAAACACAAAACGCGAGGCAAACATTCAAATTTGGAGAGTCCCCCGCCCTAATGAAAGTTCCTACGCAAATTTCACACCATTAAGGGACCGGGGGTGTTTCACGAAGCCGGATGGCAAGGTATTTAAAAAAACTTCTTCGAGTCAGGAAAACAGAATAACGGTGGACGCTCTCATAAATATTTAATTCGGGTCAACCAAGGATTTTTAACAGAATAGGATATAGAAAAACTATGAATCTCAAAGATATAAAAAATACATTCGGTGGTTACGCTATTTGAACTTTGATCTTTCAGTTTTGAACATATTGTGAAATCTGTATTTTATGGGTAAAAACAATTGTTTTTATAATATTTTAATGAATGAAGATAATATTAGCGAAAGTCAATTGAAAATCCGAAACAGAAAAATCAGAAAAAGATACGGTTACATCTGGGACTCGATTAAAAGAATAAAAATGAAAAATAATGTTGGTGGTTCTCAGTCGAAGTATGGATACAGTTAAAAATGACCGAATCGGATAGGGATACGTTGGCGCAGTGGATAGCGCGTTGGCTCAGATTGCCAGAGGTCCTGGTTTCGAGTCCCAGATGTATCCGTATCTTTTTCTGATTTTTCTGTTTCGGATTTTCAATTGACTTTCGCTAATATTATCTTCATTCATTAAAATATTATAATTTGAGGTTTAACTCTTTAACTTAATAAGTAAAAAATTTTTTTTTAAATTTCGATTGGGCCTGTAATTTCGGTTTAATAAACTCTTCGATTTGCTTTAAATTTAAGTGTCACCAATTTTCAAAGTTAGAAATGTTTTTTTGGAGAATTCACACTACTGACAAAGTAGGTATGTACCCTACTTATAACACACTTTTTGTAATATAAAATAATTTTACTTTCTTTTTAAAAATTGGAACTGATTTGTGAGAAATTCACACTACCCCCAGTGATGTTTTATTATACTTAATTGTGACAAATTTAAAAAAAAATGGTTTTGGTTTCTACCTTATATATTATTATTATATTCTACTTAATAAGTCCAATTTGACTTAGAACGTTCCCAATAGTCTAATGCCGAACGACCGTAAACTACCTAATCCGGTCCCTGCGCACTGCTACTATCAGAAAAAAACACAAAGTTAAATTAAAAGTCACCGCCGAGCAAAATATTCATTCACATTTTTAACAAGAAATAATGTCAGGAATCACGTAAGTTAGTAAGTAAAGTCCGGCCTGCAATACGCTGTGTAAGTATTCTGCAAGCAACCGAATTTAGCACATCCTCTTTAATTTATGTCGTAGCTAAGGACATTCCATCACAAGCGGACGGGTATGAAGCATGAACGGCAAGAAATAATATCTGGAGGCGAATGCCACGTGGACACGTGAATAGCCACTCAGCTGCCGAAGCAAAGAACGTGGAAGGATAGCAAATCTGGCATTGATTTTATCTGGGTCGCATTTACAACCTATGCATTGTACATTTTTCACTTTTTATACTGGTAAAATTAGATAGAGCATTGAAACTCTTATTATATTGTACAGCGTAATTGAGGTGATTTTTAGGAAAACGGCGCTCTGCAAATTATCCAAATAATAATATTATATGAGTTGTGGACATGTTCGTGTGTTATAAATAAGTTAAAATTTTTCTTACATGAAATTTATCATACATTAAAAACTTTTGATGGTATTATTTAATTTGATTTTATTATTTAAATGACACTTCTTGGGAATATATGTCGAGTGGTAATTCATAAAAATAATATGTCTTTCTGTTAGAGCTACACAAAGCTAACAGTAAAATGCTTAAAATTATAAATTTTCAGAAAAAAATTAACTGTTGAAATTAAAAATTTGACCGGTCAGTGGTTCAGTGGGCATCGCGTTTGGGTCCCACCCAGGCGTTCCGTGTTCGATTCCCCGACTGGCTAAGTCCTCCATCACAACACAAGCAACATCTTCCGCTTAGTGTGGTGGTAGTGGGAGATTTTCAAACGTTGTTGGGTTATCCGTAACCCGGGAATGTTTGTCTTTCTTTAATAAAAAAATAAATAAATTTAAAAAAAGCATAGAATGTTCAAGTAATATTGTGTAATTACTTTCTATGATTTTTTTATTCTTTAATTTATATAGTATAATTAAATGTGTTTTTTTTTTCAATACCTGTCTCACTAGGATACACCTGCGTCGAGACAGACGTTGGGGTACTTTATTCTGAATATAAAGGTATACAAACATGGTTACTTGAATATAAAGGTTAATTACATCTTAAGTTCAATACAATAACGGGAAGGTAATTGGAAGTGTGAATTAGTTATATAAAGAGTGTGATCTTACAAATAACAGGAAAAGTACTATATATTAAAATGATATTATATTAAAATGAAATGGAAATGCAATAAGTGGATATAAATGTACGAGTATGTTGAAATGGTAATTATGTGAATATATTTGACGAGATTCTATTGTTTTATTTCATTTGGGTCAGGTCGTATGTAAATTGGTATTCTTGTCTAAGTGCAATTTGTTTTACATAATAAATGTAACAAATTAATAACATATTTGCTATAGTGGTATTAATGATACTATACATTTACTTATATTGTTGAAACATTATAATTGATGTGGTATTATTGAAAGATCATTAGAACATCTGGGTTATACATTTACATATATTATTGATACATTATAATTGATGTGGTATTATTTAGAGATCATAAGAACATCTAGGTTGTACATTTACATATATTATTGATACATTATAATTGAAGTGGTATTATTTACATCTAGGTGTTGTTTTTGCTGAAAACTTATTTGTTTCTGGGTTGAAAACATTTCCGAGGAAAATTCAAGACATTCTTTTTCACTTTTAATATGAGCAGCTTCCGATTTCGAGACCAAATTTACTGCAGAGCGTGTTCAATATATGTGTTCCTCATTGTATAATAACTTCCTTGAACCAGATGTGGCGGCTTTATGCTCATATGGAACTCCTCTTACGAGAATAAATTGTCATCCTTTCAGCTTCGACTTATTTATTCTGTTGCCACTTTCACCAAATAGTTTGAGGGAAATAATATTTTATATTATTTGAACAGCTTCGTAAAACACAATCTTTTAAAAATATTCATTTTCTCTACCTTTCCGTGTGAAAGTTCTACAAATGATCATTTTAGTTCGCAAATTCTGGCAGTTTTCAATGCTGACTGCAATAAACGTCGCATGAATATTATCCATAATCTTGATTCTTGAAGCAGGAGGAAGCAAAAACGCTTGAATACTTGGTCAAACAACAGTGTAGGTACTATGGGCTATATAAGTTTATCTACGGCAATTAATGAATTAACGTGTTAAGATAAAACCCGGTGGTCGAGAAATTTTAATAATAGATTTTACTAAATGTTTTCTGTCTCTGTTGCTCTTACTCCACCGGATATTGAGCGAAAGGGACAAATGCACCTCGGGCTACTAATACCTAACTAAAATCGTCGAAATCGAGATTTTGTATTCCCCACTTTTCTCCTCTAAAAGTGGACTGATTTTCATTTTTTTTTACCGACTACATAAAAAGAAACTATTCTATGTCTGTACGATTTGCTTTTTTTTTTAAAAACTTTGTCTAGTTTGTGTACTGAACGTCTTTTGACGGCGTTTAAACCAGTCAAGTTTTTGATTTTTGTAAGGTCATAACTTCTATAAGAACTTATCAAAAAAAACAAAAAGTACCGACTAGTGATTGATTTTTATGTAAAAAAAAATATTTTCCGTAGGGTTAAAATCCAGAGAGATAAATGGGGAATACGGTTGTATGGAAAAATTACCGCCGGTTATCCCCTTAAATAGTGATACAGAAAGGATTTATCTATTTTATTTAAAGTCATCTAATTCATTGTACAGTCTAAATACAATTAAAAGAATCTTAAATTATTTTTGTTTGCTGAGGATTGCCAATTAATTTTTTCATCTTTGTCCTTCTTAACCTTTTCGGGCCTCGGGTATCATATGTGATACTCACTGTTTTAGGCTCACAAAACATTTATAAGACATTATTTCCAATGAAGATCTAAAGTATCTGATAATAAATATTCCTACCTTACTGACTAGGAGTATTTAGAGTGATTTGAAGTTAATTTGAGTGAACTATTGTCTTTGAAACATCTAATACGAAAATAGTAGAAATATGTTTAAAAGTTTAAAAAAATGGTCTTGGGCCCGAAGAGGATAAATTAAAAGTATATTCTATTTTCTAAATCATTTTTTCACCTTTGTCCTGCTAAATTAACACCATAATATATTATATACATATATTTATTATTTTATCTTAGTCCTTCAAAATTCAAATCCACTATGGTCACCCTACTTTGTTTACATTGTAATGTACCAAGCGCCTTTAGCTTGCCCATTATCTGTGTAACAATATTGTTCTTTGAAGTATCATTTTTATTTTACCTAAATTATTTTGTGTTTTTGAAGTATTATTTTTGTTTTTCCTTTTGTTATTTTTGTTACTCTAAAAGTAAACTAATGTTAACCTCAACACAGGCTTGTCCTAGTGAGGTTAAAAATTGTATTGTAAACTGTTATACCTACCTAAAATGTGAAGAAACAATAAATAAATAAATATCATTTATAGCTCTACAACCCGTCTTTGTATTTGAAATAGTTATGTTATATTTAATAATCTAGGCAACAATATACCTTTAAATTTTGCTGTGACAGAGGTCGCCAGTGTTCTGAGACGGTGGGGCCGATTGCTCATTGCATTGTTCTTTGGACAAAAGTACAAAAAAAATCGTTTTCATGAATTTTGATTTTGCCATTGTAACGATGATAAGTCAAAATCCCAGGACATTAGTAATTATTTCTTGGATGACTGTCATTGGCTAATTATGCGCCCTAAACTTAGGAATTAAAAACAGCGATATGCTAATCATATTACCAGTTGCAAAGTATCAATTAATCAAAATGAATCGTGTACATAAAAATACCAAATAAACTATAATGGAATCTACTGGCCAAATATACTGGTATGTATTTTGTAATTATTTTTAAAATATGTCATTACTTTCTTTGGTTGGTTTATAATATCATGTCCTCAAAGTTGTCACCTAAATTTCACACCTGATTAATGCATTATTGAAATTTGAAGGCGTTTTAAAAAATGTCTCCAAATATCTCCTCGTTGTTCTTAAATTTATTGTAGGTCTCTTAATAAATTTTTATATCTCTAAAAAAGTCGGTTAAAGAAAAACGACTGACAAACATCTTATTATTATTTATCTATTTGTAAAATTTGCGAATTAATATACGTTTTTTATATTAAATTTAATCACTCTATGCCATAATACCTCATTTCCAATTTATGTCAATCATATATTTTTTCAAAAGCTCGGAATCGACACAAAATGTAAATATTTCATATTGTTGAGATTTCCCTTTAAAAGGGACAAACACAAATAAAGCACGCCGTAATGGAAAACTGAAATACGCGGTAGATATACAAACGTGCATACGTATTGAAATATGATCGAAGAGTGACAGGCGGTCCCTACAAAAATGTAAAAAAAAATGTTTTCTGGAGCTTAATGAAAAAACGTTCAACGTGATGAAGCTGATATGATCTATAAATTGAATGGAGGGCGTATGCAGGAGAAAGTGTCCCTGCTTAAGAAGCATTCATTTCCTCGTTTAAAATATTATCGAACCAATTCTTTAGAAAACTTCGTAATAAATTCATCAAATATCGTACAGCTGTAACGGGGAGATTGGAAATTTCTTAAGAATAGAAATTCTCGGAAAATCGTTCCTGATAAGAGAATTGCTCATTGGGGTGTTCGCCGGGGAGACGAAGCCTATGTAGCAAGGAAAGAAAATGTTTGATCCTCGTAAGTGAAACATGTAAGCGGCTTATGCGGATTGCTTGGGTTCAAAATACTGGCAGCCTGCAAAGACTTCCTCTCAAATATTGTAATATATTATAAGCTCTAAGCGATTTTTCAACGCTCGCCTTCTCGCTGTCTTGTTTGTCAGTAAATTCGATTATTTTTTTGATTGAAAGATAATACTCTCCAATAAGACCTACTGAAAACACTTTGATATGCGCGTGTCTGTTTTCTGAAGTAGATACCTAATTGGACATAATATTTTTGAGACCGCTGAGGACTTTTGGCTAAAATCAACTTTAAGAGTCTGTGTTTCATATTATCCAGCTACGTTACCTATATCTACAAGACCTTTCAAGGATACCAAGTTCGAAAGCAGGTTTTTTTAAAATTATTTTAGTACTTAGCTAGATATATGTGAAATAAGGCAAGGCATGAAAGCCTTTGTATGTAGTATGCTGTACTAGTACTCTTTAAAAGTATAAACATAGTACTATTTACTAATTATAAATGTTTAGAATTCACTATTATTAAACACCTTCAAGAAGTATGTGTTAAAAAATAAATTATCTGACAAAATTTATGTAAACGAAGAAAAAATATGTAACATCGTTATTACTTCATCCGTCATTCATTTTTACCGATTGCCGTTATCTGAACAATGTTTTACCGATTTCCGTTATCTGAACAATGTTTTACCGATTTCCGTTATCTGAACAATGTTTTACCGATTTCCGTTATCTGAACAATGTTTCACCGATTTCCGTTATCTGAACAATGTTTTGACGATTTCCGTTATCTGAACAATGTTTTACCGATTTCCGTTATATGAACAATTTTTTACCGATATCCGTTATATGAACAATGTTTTACCGATTTCCGTTATCTGAACAATGTTTACATATATTATTACCATTTTCAGATGACATTAACGTTACATTTTATAATTCATTTTTTCCAATTTAAAACTTATAACAATATATATTTTTTTAAAGTCCTAAAATTGTGGTGAAATTTTTATTTGTGTACCGGTATAAACATGTACGTTTTTTAGATTTTCACGGCCAAAAGCATTTTCGTTGTTTGTTTTTGGGGTGTTATGCCGTGTTGTGCTACCTCCTTCTTTAGCCGACGTTTCGGACAGCGTTGCAGTGTCCATCATCAGGGCAGATCCGGTAGATCCGTCGATGGATCTGCCCTGATGATGGACACTGCAACGCTGTCCGAAACGTCGGCTAAAGAAGGAGGTAGCACAACACGGCATAACACCCCAAAAACAAACAACGGTATAAACATGCTTACAACTAACGGGTGGAATCTACAAGTCCCAAATAAACATATGAAGAAAAAAAATATAAAGGGTTATCACACATATCACTTGTCACCTAATGAGAGTTTTTTTCACGTAGATAATTCATGTTAATTAAAACATTCTCGTACACTTACTTTTAATACAAACCAAACTATCACGTAAGGCACCACACGTAATAAAAGCAAGTTTATTTTTCGTTCCATTCTAAATCAATTACAGTGACTTTATCGCAAGGGTCGCTGGCTCCCACGCACACTCCGTTAACTTCATAAATACCTATGTCCCTTGCTACTCTGAGTGAACGTAATTCGTGTCAATTAAGAGTTGCAAATCCACGGTTTACACGCTACACAAGTGTCAGTGTTTATAAATGATGACCCACATTCGGTGCGACATTTGTCTCGGGAGGCGGACCCCGGGACGAACACATAACTCGCCAAATTATCTACAGGGACCACTTGAAAGTCAAGACCCCTCACTTGCTGCCGGAGGGATGCATACCAAATTCGATTAATTATTGAAATCTGGATGGTAGGTTTCGGTGATTAAACTATGTTTCAGTTCAAATGTCCCCGGCTACAAGTCAGAAACTATGTATTTCACACATTCAAGTGAAAAAACCTGTTACAGTGTAACAATTATTATCAGCCTTAAACACTCATCCACATTGAAAGAATCTTCCGATAAAAGATACATGCCGCCGACGGGACTCGAACCCGCGCCCTTCTGATGTCCGGAAGGACGCGGGTTCGAATCCCGTCGGCGGCATGTATCTTTTCTCGGAAGATGATTTCAATGAGGATGAGTATTTCAGGCTGATAATTATTACTTATAATAATTATTACCCTTTTTGCTACGCATAAAATCTTGTCTTAAACATTAGTTTATCAATTAAAAAAGAATAATCACTGTTACAGTGTTATTTTAGCTCTTTCGGAAAGAAGCAAGTTGGTAGAGAACTAACATTTTCATGCATAAAAATTTCATTTAAATAGCATAATTATTATATTATCGTACTACAGAGATCGTAAAATGGATAAAATATTTTTGGAATAAAAACGTTGCGAATTATGTGAAACTGAATTGCGAACGTCAATATCTGTGATTCAAGCACATAAGCAGAACCGTGTTGTCCCAAATGAACCCAAATATTCCAAAAGACGTTTTCACAAACTTAAATTTTCACAAACCGTCGTCCTTCGGAATAAACACAACGCCCAGGAATAAAACCTTGGTACAGCCTGCCGTGTGAAGGTAACTTCACGGGATATTTTTTTATTATTGTTACATTAGCCCAAGACAGCAAGCCCTGATGAAAATAATTCCCCTCAGGGCCTCTGCCATCTTTGGAGATGCTTTGTGGAGGATGTTGTGAGGAAAGAAAGGAGGTGAAGTTCTGGAAAAGAAAAAGGTATCATGGGTGGGTAGGAATTTGGGGTCAGGGTCTCCAAGAGTGACGGATGTATGAATCCATCCCTCTAACTACGGTGCAAGGCGATGAGTAGAGAGAGTCTGGCTGGAGAGGTTAATAGGTCTTTGTCAACCAGTATCTCTTGATCCGGCCCGCAACGCAGCAGGGAGCAAACGCATCTGCCGCCAAGACCCGGACAAACCTCATCCCATGAACTCGGACACCTCTGCAGTGACTACTATGACAGAAGTGTTGGCTATACAATAAACTGTTCCCGGGGCGGCGATACTCGTACCGACCTCTTAAATTGATGCAAGATACTAGAGGTCTAGGAGAATAAACAAAACAGCGGAAATATAACCCTAATGGAATGGTTACACCCAGTAATAAACTTTAATAGAGTGGTGGTAACACTCAGGAACGTAACCCTAATGAAATGGTCACTCCCAGGAATATAACCCTAATGAAATGATTACACTTAGGATTGTAACCCTAATGGAATGGTAACACTCAGGAATATAACCCTAATGGAATTGTAAAACCCATAAACATAATCTTAAAGGCATGGTTACACCCAGGAATGTAAAGCTAGTAGAATGGTTACACCCAGGATTGTAACTCTAATAGAATGTTAACACCTAGGAATATAATATTTAAACAACGTAATATAAACACCTAGGAATGTTAACACCTAATGGAATTGTAACACCCGAGAATATAACCCTAATGGAATGGTAACACCCGAGAATATAACCCTAATGGAATGGTAACACCCGAGAATATAACCCTAATGGAATGGTAACACCCGAGAATATAACCCTAATGGAATGGTAACACCCAGGAATATAACCCTAATGGAATTAGTAGCAACCAGGAATATCGCCATAACGCAGCCGTCGTTACCACGTTAATTAATATAACGGCAGGAATAAAACCAATAGACCAATTTAAAATCTACTACATGAAATTTGTCGCGAAAAACCATTAGGAATAAAACCTCAGAAGAGACAAGAACATCCAAGAAGAGGCAAAAATAGTCAAGAAGATACGAGAAGGTCCAAGAAGAGATAAGCAGAGACAAAAAGAGAAAAAAACTTCCAAGAAGTAGCCAAAAAGAGGCAAGAAGAGCCAAGAAGAATCAAGAAGAAACGAGAAGATACAAGATACAAGAGTCGAGAAGAAGGAAGGCATAAAGAAAAAAAAATAACGCTCAATCCGTTTCTTTATTCTTCCCGTCCTAAAATCCAATATTGGCTTATTAGGTTGCCAGGTGTACCGGTCGATTAAACTCCAACGTCCTTCCTATCCCCAGAGGTGTTCCATGTCCTAAAAAATCAGTGCTTCCTGGTGTACCGGTCTCACAAGGAGTACTCTTGGCTGGGATGGTACAAATGCAGCCGTGTGAAGGTCAATCAGGGTTTGACGCAATATAAGAGACGCGCTGTCACCCGCGAAATAAAAGCGCCGTTACTTCCATCTGGCCTATAGCACGGTAAATTTGAAACAAACTGCTGGGAATTTATGTTTGAACCCGGCGCGGCGCGGCGACCCGGGCGACCCTTCTCCATAAGTGGATCCAGGGAAAGAAGAAAAAACCTCCCTGCGCCCAATAAATTTATCGGCCCGAAGGATGTCGTAAAGAATAAAAGTTAAACCCTGAGAATTGCTTATCGCCGTACAGGGCGGGATGATAATAAATGAGTTTTGTTGGTGTTCATCCGGTGCAAATACAATAATTTTTGATAAATGTTTTTCAGATACGTTACACATCGCTAATATGAAAGTAAAAATGAATTATTCTAGCGTAGCTGATATTCGACTGTTCGATGCAATAATTTCACGATTTCTGTTATTCATCCTTGCAGTATTCTTGTGCAGGTGCGGATTGCTGCTTTTAAATTATAAATGTGTTCAGTATTATTTAACTGAGCTGGCGCCCTTATAAGATGTTGATTTTGTTCTTCCAGATGACTTACTTTGTTTAAATTTAGTTTATAGTTGCAATAACCATGAAAATGGCGGTCTAAGTCGTCATTTTTACACGCCCTTGATTAATTTTACGAGAGTCTCTTGTTTAAATAATATTAATTAATTCATTCCAATGTGTGACAAATTATACAAATATATCATAAATTTCATTTAATGCTTTTATTTCACAGAAATAACTTCCCATCTAAATCTTACCCACACACGTGTGAAATCATAAGAGGTTACACATTATGTCAGTTCAATTAAATATAATGATTAAACTCAGTTACACACTCATTTAACACTATTAAGTTTATTAAATTATGTCGATTAATCTCAGTACATGTCTAGATTCTACACGAAAAAAAATGTTATTCTAAAATACGATAATTTTATTCGTAAAAACGGTTAAAAATGGGACTGAAGTTCTTAAGAACAAATTAACAGTGTTTCAATGTTTATTGGCTGGAAAATGTAAGAATAAACATTGAAACCCTGTTAATTTGTTCGTAAGAACTTAAGTCCAGTTTTTAACCGTTTTTACGAATAAAATGATCGTATTTTAGAATAACATTTTTCTCTGTGTACATTTAACACTTTAACCTAAATAAGAGTGTTACAATGGCTGAAGGAATGGTACGAATCTATTCACATAAAGTTATATTTTTCATCCATGTAAATATTATCGTTAATTTTCGAATTATACTCGTACATGTATTTTTAAGCATATTGTAAAACATCATAAATTTTGTATGTATAATTGTAAAGAAAAAAGTAAATTGGTCCATAGTAAAAATAAGCAGGCAAACTGAAATATACAGTGAAATATATCTTGTACCCGAAATATTAAATAAGCTACACGTGTCAAGTAAACATGCAAAATATTTCAATTAATGCGTAAACTGAAAATTTTCAATTTGGTATAAATGAGTTTTCATTATTCATGTATTTATGTTGCTAACTAAATATTTCGTACTCCCTACCATTGAGCACAGAGATATTAAACCATAGCATTACCTAATTTAGTTTTTAATTAAATGAAACAAATAACTTTGTGTGCGTCACTATATAATCAAAATTATCGACATGTTTCGAAACCGATGGTTTCTTCGTCAGGATAATAAGATTAAAATAACAATTATAATAACTATGAAATTATTATCACGTTCTTAGTATCCTGACGAAGAAACCATCGGTTTCTAAACATATCAATAATTGTGATTATATAGTGGTGTACACAAAGTTATCTACTTCATTTAATTTATGATTTTGCGAAGATTGAAGAAGTAATTTAGTTTTTGTTCAAGCTCCATTTTAAAAACTAAATTGACACAATGAAAGAATACCACCTCATCCTGTAAAATTTGCTAATGGTCGTTTGGATAATTAAGAACGAAGGCGACGCTTTGTCTCCCAATACTTTAATTATAAGATGTTTATATTACTTTACCCATACATTTTGATTATTGCTCTACAATGTTATATTTGGCCAATAAAGGAAATTTGAACAAAATAGATATTATACAGAATAGAGCTATGAGATATACTGAGAAAAGGCAAATATTCAAGGGTCAATCAAATGAGAAAGCAGTTAAATTGGATTCCAATAAAAAATACACTGTTATTTAATGTGTTAATTTTTGTCCATAAAGTCATGAATCATGAACAATCAAATGCCAAAATACTTTAAGGATGAAATTGTTTTTAATAGAGATGTACATAATTACGATACTAGAAGTGTAAATAGAATTTGATTGCCACTTATGAAGAAATCCAAATCACAGAACTGACTAATGTACAGAGGATTAAAGATGAATGAAATGCCTGAAAGTCTGAAGAATGAATGTATAAAGAAATGTTATGTTTATTGTTAAAATATTTAAAGTTACAAAATTAAATATTATCTTGTTTATATTAGTTTATATTCATGTTGTATAAACAACTCAATAAATAAAATACGGTTTTATCTGTTGTATAATTTTTCCTAATAACAGCAATATAACTGAATTACCTGCTTAAAAATTAACTAAGTGCTTTAGTAGATTTGTTTGCCTTCCGAGGAAAACAATTTAACATATTTATTACACCTTCAGCATTTTTTTTCCATAAATCAATAAAACACGAGTCTAATCTGTGCGCCCTAAGTTACGTCTTGAAAAAGGAAAACAAATAATAGGATGTGGCAGTTCCTTAGTTTAGCATAATTCAATAATAATTGGCTACTCGTACCAGCGTGAATATTTTATATCTTGAGAACAAAATAATTACCATATTATTTCGTGTCAAAGGCACTCCATGAATACGAGTCTCAAAGGAAAATATATTATAATATTCCTTTTCCTATGAGGCTAATCTCTTCCATCGGCACAGATGTTGAAGAGTAGCAGAAACGTATTATTATCAATTTTTTTACTTGTACATTGTAATTCCATTCAATCTCGTCACCTTCAACGTTCCATTTCTTCAACACAGATAATCATTCCAAATTCAAAATTCTTTTTTTTAACTTATTTGTAAGAACGCCAACATACGCCTCGAAAATGAATAGAGACGAGTTGTTTCGCAGAAATTTTAATTTAACATTGATTTCAAATGGCCATTGACGGCCTTCGTGGTCGAGGGTAAGGCTCTTGACTCGTGATCTGGAGGTCGCTGGTTCAAACCCCAGCGTGCGCATTAAATTAGAGTTATTTCACAAACTGAATTAAAAATAATAAGTAGTGTATTTGCGGAACGTTCCAAAGTATAATATGCTCAAAGTATCGTCCTGGTGTAAGATCACGGAAGATCGGTTGGAAGCAGTTGCGACTATTGTGCGGTATTCTAATAAAAAAATTAAAAATTCAGCACAATTTGCTCGTTTACTTTTGAAAGGTCCCAGTTAAACGCCGTTTATAGATGCGTTTCAGCTTTCTATCAAAATCTTTTGCCCGTTGCAGCCATGATTAAAATTTTTAATTAACGGTATCTATAAAGACATTTTTGAAAGTATCCAAAATAAATTTTTGCATAACCTCAATACATAAAAATGCTCTGAACTATAACATCTCCATACTAACTAATGGCGATCATATAAAAATACCTTGATCTCACGACCTTGTACAAAATCTGCAACAACGTTATTGACTGCCTTGACGTACTCAAACTAACAAAATTCAAAACGCCACCCAGGATAACAAGGCTTAACGACTTATTCCACATTATCTAGACCTGTATCATTCCTGGTGTCAGGAATCCAATCAGAAGAATGTGCGAATCGTTTAATCGAAATCAAAACCCGAAGGATTCCAACATATTTTTTGATACCCTCAGTTCTGGTAGAAAATTGAAGGCTGTTCTTCTACAACTTAGACACACTTTGTTTATACTTTTAAGTACTGTTCCTTTTTTTTTAATTTCGGTTCGCTATTTTCAATTAATAATTATTTTTGTCTTACCCATTGTGTTGTTTTTTATCTGCTGTTTAGTTTGGATGCAGGCGAGTTCTCTAGTTGTTGTTTTGTATATTCTTGCCAATTGATAAAATAATAATAAATTTCGTGTTAAAACTATCTACCCTACGGTGAAACATTTTTGTTGGTCTCAGAGCATCTGCTTCAATTTGCTCCACATGACGTATTGCAGCCATTGCCGGTAAATCAGCCATTTTATGGAAACTTAAAACAGCTTTTTTTTCAATGATTGTCCTTCGAAGACCGCGAAACGATCTTAGGTTAGGATACGATGCAATAGATTTTGACAGTTTTGTCGGCATCGACTGGTTCGACCCACTTGTTGTTCGAGTGGAATGACTTTTGACGATTGGCATCGAAGTATGTATCTTTTACGAGACTCGAGAATAACCAAGTTGACTAATATATGTACTTTCAACAGCGATTGGCCTCGACTTGAGAATCGAGCCGCAGCACGAATGCAGTTCCGAGTTGAGTCAAACTACGGTATGCGGGAAGTGGATTGTCTGGAGCTTAAATTATGTGGCAGTTTATTCCAAGAATATATTTAGACCCAATACGTGAAATGCTTCATCCCCAAATTGGGAACATTTAAACGAGAGGCTTAAGAGGAACCGGGCGCCCTTTTGTCCTCACAAACGAATTTCCTAATTTCTATCTTGATTTTGCAATTTTTTTTTTCAAAATTATAACAACGAGGTACGTTTTTCTTTTTTTATAAGTTAGTTCTTATAGGAGTTAGGACCCTCCAAGAATCTTTGAAATTGCCTGATTTGGATGCCATCAACACATTATACAAACTATACGCTGCATTAAAAAAAATCAAAACGAACAAACATAAAATATCTTATATTCGTAATAAGCATTAACTTTGTGGCTCGCCATAATTTACAATAAAAATATATAAATTTTTTTTTAATACTTTTAATTCTCGCAATTACCCCTTCCCCTTTGTTAACCTTCCACTCAAACACCTACATTTTTTTGTATATATCTGTCAATATTTTGTATCATATGCTAGTTTTAATATTGTCCTGGCGAAGGAAGGGTTCTTCCGAAACCGGTAGAGATTAATTAAAATTTAAAGTGGGTAAAACAAATTTATATATTTATTTTGTATAGAATATTTTCTTCAGATTAAAATTGGTAAAAAAAACTTTAAAATCGGTCCAGTTTTAGAGGATGTAGTATTGATGTTTATAGCTAGAACGATAAGTCCAAAGCATTTTGACTATGGGTTGCGGCGCTTCCACCGCATGTATGGACGGACCGCGCCTGCTAGGGACACACCTCCCTTATATACGTCATTGCAGTTATTCGAATATAGTTACTAGTGGCAACTTGTTTATAAAATTAATTAATATAATATAAAAACGAATACCAAAATAGTTCAATGATCTGAATACCTGATTAGTTCGAATTGCATCATCTGTTTTCTCCCATTTCGCAAAGTTGTGCTTTTTTAATTATTAAACACAGGAAAATTTCATAATCTAAATGAGTTTCAAGCGGAATTTTTTCCCCGTGAGTAGATTTTCCAACGCTCTAATCTCACATCATGAAACTCTCGTATAATAATTAGTGAAATATTATCCCAAACATCAACAAACGCCGGCTCTCTGTGCTCCACGCTTTTCCATAGAATGAAGCGAAAGCTTTTCAAATTCTCCGGGATTTCGCATTGTCACGTATTACAAAAAAATATCATAAATGATTTGAGATTTCATAAAAGTAACAATTATCTTTTCCGCTCCACGGTATTTATATTTGCGCAAGAGTTTTTCTTATCGTAATAGATTTTTAATTAATTGAAAAATTCAAGTCGTGGTTTATTCTAAGCTTTTTAAAATATTCTTCAACGTAAATATTATTTACCTTCACAGAAAACTGTCAGGTGGCACGTTTCATTTATTTGTTACGTAAAATGCTATTTCAAGCATCCCTTCAGAAATGAATTCATTTTTATATGTAGAGCGTAGCCATCAATCGAAAAACAATTATTCAAGACGTTTCAAAAAGAACAATTATTATTTTGTTTAACAGAAATGTTAATCCGATGAGTAATTACCTACTTACTTCCACAGAGATATTATTTTTAGAATTCTTGGAATTACAGAAAAACTCTGCTCGTTTTATCTTAATAAGAAATATTGTGATAGCTTGACATTTTAAAATGTGTTTTAATAAAATCAATATTTTTTCAGGGTTCATTGTAGTTATTAAAATGTGCAATAATGTTATTAAATCTTAAATGGCATATTAAAAACCAGATATTAAAAAAATAGCCTTGTTTGACTGGACGTGCAAAAGAAATATTGGTAACCTCCTCAGTCGTTTATTGTTGAATTGATGATTTTTCATTGATTTACTCTGTGTATGCATATGCGCAATGCAAAATTTAAATATAATTAACCACTCTGCTCAATGTCCATTTGAACAAACCACAGAGTTCAACACAGCAGAGTGACAAATTTACCTACAATGGCACTAGATGCCTAATTAAATTACCCTCTTCAGTGTAAATACTTACTTTAGTTTCTATTTACAAAAAGCCTTCTTTTTTATTATGTGTTGAATTAACTTGGTTCGAAATTTTGTAATTCATTTCCAACACAAAAATATTTATACATTGAAGAATGTTTTTATTTCATACAAACAAAACAGTTGTTTATCTCAAAACTTCCTTAAAATGTAGGTATATTGCACCTTTATTGCACAAAGGTTTACCTCCCGAAGGTAGTGCTCTTTTCCCAGGGACACCTTGTATCGGTCTGCGGTCTGCACCAGAGAAAAATAGTACAGATAAAAAGTACTCTAAGGTAAACAAAAAAAAGTACCAAATTAGAAGGAACTAAAATGATTTAAAAAGATATTTAAAAAGTTGCCAAAATTAAATTTGTAATAAAATAATTGAAAAAAAAACAATAAAATTCGAGTAAGTATTTTAAAAACATAATAGCTGCAGAAAACACGGAAAAACATATTTTAAAATTATAACGCGAAATTTTATGCAGCATGGCAAAGATATCATTATTCAGTTGGGAAAGGATGCTCAAACAGGGAAACTATTCATAAAACTAAACGGCGTTTTATCATAACGGTTTATTTACATCTCTGATGGAAACAGGCGATGTTTGCTGCGCAGTAAACTAATCCTAAAAAGCATGTTGCGGTGCGACACACGACACATTACCGCAACGGGTGAATATTCCCCTTCCTAATGAAATGCATGGAAAACGGCGGGTATTTTGTGAGATGTTGGTTACTCTCACTAATTTTGATGAAATTCGCAGATAGCACCTCGAACCTAATTTTGTTATGCTAGGATTAAACACATTGGCGACCTGTTTAAATTTGGTGTAAAAAATTTACAGCGTATTTTCCTGGTATCTTTCAGAGGAAAGGTTTCATGGTGACAATCGCGACACTGTTGAGAGGCTATCACATAGTTAAATATAGGAAGACTTTTTATTCATGTGCGAAACAGCTTTTGAACTCACTTTTTTCTGTTATCCACTGGAGCGACAGAGCAATTTACATATTTTTTCTAGGATTGCTAAAGAAAATTTTTCTGCCCACATTAAAAAAATCATACCTCTGAATTTGAATATGGAGACATACAAACTGATTTTAGTTCTATGTAGCCAATGAATTCCCCTATCTTTTGTCTATTATCACGTATTTGTAGGATTTATAAAAAAATATATAATTAAATCTTTAACCTTAAAACATTTTAAAAAATCTAGAGAATATTTTTTTTGTTATATTTTGAATGTACAATATATTATATAGTCATTTTGAAAATTTGTCACATTTTGGCAACAAAGCAATCCGAGGTTTTGTAAATAGTGCCATTATGTGGCAAAAAGCGCTCGAGTGGTTATGTAATATGTATTTACTGATAAATTAGAAAGCTAACCGATACTTTTCTGTGAATCATTGTCTCGATGAATTAATAATAATTGGTTAATTTAAACGCTTTGATCCGATTGAATTTTTAGTAATCGACAAAACAAGATGGTGGAGAAAAATGATAAAATCCACATTCTCGAATAAAATGTGTCGCGTAAGAAATTAATGGTCGAGTTTTTTTAGATTATTACCGGCGGATTCAATTCTAATCAGAGTTTTATTTCAAACTACTTTAAAATCCTAGCACTCGCTTTGCAAAAGACTATTCAAAATTCGATTAATATGTTTCTATTTATTTTAAATGTCATTTAGAACTACACTTTCGCTAACCGTCCGAACTCGGCTGATCACATTCACATCACATTTCTATAGTATTTGCATTGAAATTTCTTCTGACGGAAGTTGAAACAACCTAATTTTTCAGTGAATGACGATTTGATTTGAAGGAAATTCAAATTTAAAAGGAATTCCGAAACAACTGGTCCTATGAAATTTTCGTTGAAATTTCTTCTGATGGAGGTTGAAACAACCCAATTTTTCGGTGAATGACGGTTTGAAGGAAATTCATTCGTGAATTTTTCCGAAACAACTGGCCCTAACTACTATTGGCTAAACAAATACTTATTATTCAGCCAATTTTGTTTAAGTTTTTTTTATTAATTTCTGGTTAAATTTGTTATGAGTACTATCGTCTAGAAATACCGATAAAAATCACTTTAAAAAAACTGGATATGTAAAAATTGTTTTTCGATGACGTAATTTTCGTAATCTACGAGATAGGTACGAATGCAGTAATGCAAAGTTGTTCCGGACAACAGTTAGCAGGGTGGAGATGGTCAACCTCCGATAGGATAGTGCACCGAAAGAAATTATTGGCAGTTGCTCTAAATTATCCTCCATTTTACTTTGATTATTTGAATTATGTTGAGAATAATTTATTATGGAGTTACCGATTCACCAACGTACGTCTAATTTTTTCAATTATTTATTTGCTCCTCTCCGGTAATTTTAAATGAATTCAAAGAGCATCTCGGGTGTATTGAATTATTAACACGCATTATTCTCAAACCGAGACCATTACTTATTCCAGCAATTAATTATTCCTATATTCGGGGAGATTTATCATGATCATTTACATCAATGTTCAAATTCGCGTATTATTTTGTAGAGTACTTATTAAAATCTTAAAGCAATACCATCTCGGATATAATGTGTAGTGCTTTGTCATCTGGAGATAAAGAATTTAGGCATTTTCTGAGGAATTTTCTGGAACCCAGTAAATTAATAGTGAATAATGTTTGCCTAATTACGAGTGAACGTATCTGGTGTCGAGAGATTCAACTAGAAAAGCTTCTTGATACAGAACCCACAGAAATTTAATTTAATTTTTCTTTTCAATATTTTGCGTCTTTTTAAAACAAGTCCAAAAACTTTTATATTTCGCGTTTCATTTAGATGGCCGTCAATATAACGCGCAATGTCTTTTTACCCAACTCATTGCATAAATACGACGTCATGACGAATATGACGTCGGCAGCACTATAATATAAATTGCTTTTTCTTTTGGAAACGTTCACAAAGACCGTTGAATGCAAAAATGCAACCAATTAAATTGTCAGTGCGAATAAATTAAACGAGGGACGTTAAGCTCAGTAAAACCGTTCCATTTATTTCCGACAGGAAGTGAAATTATTACATTCAACTTTATAATGAAATTCATGGTAACATTGCAGGAAGTGTGCAATAGTTTAAAAAAAAAAAAATGTAGAAAAAATATTATTATCTAAAACCTTACCATGAACGAGCATTGAAACTAGCAAGAATCAAGTTTTAGAGAAGTAAAAGTGTAACAAATAAAAGAAATACTTTCTTGGCGTAGTTCACAAGAAAAAACACACGGGTTTCCATACATAGCTATCTAAACTGGATAACAATTACATTTCGTGGCATCCTTACAAAGACATTTGATGAAGGTGCTCGATCAATTTTGTGTTCAATTTTATCCAAAACACACTTTCCCTAAATGAAACAATCAATTCAGGAATAAGCAACGTGCGACAATGATTGATAATTCATAATATCAAATGGGAGTACATGCCATTCAAATGCGCCATTGCTGCCTTTGTGTTCGCAAATTACCAAATTTTCCGAAATGTTATTTATTTATCAAACTAATGAACATTGCATCCTAATTGTATTGTGTATGATAATACGCCCGAAGTCAAAATAATGTTTGTGCAATGTACTGAATTTTATTCGCTGTTTTAAAATTCATGAGGCGGCTGTTTACCAATAACTCGGATTGTTTTCCACTAATTCAACCGGGTAATGATTACGTAGCCATTTTTGGGTTTATAAAATATAACCTTCAATATATAATATATACGTTTCCCTCAGGATCTCCAGCAGCAGGAAACGCTTATACGAAACATCTTAAACATCCGTAAACCTTAAATCTCTTGATCAACGCCGAGACACCAGAGACCTATTAATGCTCTATAAGATAATTCATAACTATATTGACAGTCCATACATACAACAAAATATTCATTTTAGATGTCGAAAAAGAGTTACTCGATCTATGGATACATTTTATATTCCTAAGAGCAAAACGAATTACCTTGAAAATTTATTTATAAGAAGAAGCTGATTAATTAATTCAAGATTATGCCCAAACATCGATTTGTTTAACACGAAACTTGCTAAATTCACATAAAAAATGACATTCCATCGAATTCCATATCTTTAACCAAAAACCTAATTTCATTGATTTCTTTTTTTTATTAATTCCTTACATTTTCTCTTTTACTTTAAGTAGTTTGTATTTTAATGAAATCTTTTCCTCAAAGATATTATTGATATCCTTTAAAATTTAAGTGTAAACCTTAGAAATATGTATATCATAAAACACTTTGTAAATTGAAGATGCACTTAATCAGAATTGTTTGTATTAGGTATATTGTTGCATTTTTTTTATTATGGTCCTGTATCTAAATGCCGTTATTTTATTGGTCAATGAAATAAACACACTTATTCACTGTCATATATAAATGTATAGACTGTTTATAACGCAAATAAATAAAATAAAATAAAATAAAATCTTTTTAAAGGGGGAAAATAGTGCATCTAGATCTTCAATATGAAAAGGAAAACAAAATCTGATATGTACTATGCATATGCTTGTGCTATGCATTAAAATCTTGGCTTAAATATTAGTTTATCAATTAAAAAATAATTGATATGTACTCGTAACTAGTTACCTCGGAACTAGCATTAGGATTATATTAGACGAAAACAGACCCTGCCATCAAGGCTAAGAGCACTATAAATATATCTACGAGTTAAGCAAAAATCTTTTTTTGCTATACTACAATGTCATCTATTGTCTGCACTTCAAATAGCTCAATCTATCCATTCAAATATAGTTTTGTCCATAATTTATGGAAATAAACTCGTTGTAAAAACTAAACACAAATAAATTTTAGAGGTAAAATAAATAAATGCATTGCATCGTTGTAGCGCTGTTATGAAAAATCTTATTTTCGACGAGTATTTGCGATTTTTGAGTATGATTTTCAGTTTTTATTTGCACGCCATCAAAATAAATTTCAAATAAGAATAATAAAATGCAAAATTGTTTCCATTTCATTTAATTTTTGTGCAAAATAAATAAAGATTTTTATTGAATTGGTAATTTTACATTCTACAAAATTCAAAAGCTATTTTTAATACAACTATTGGTGGTACGCTTGATATTTTCATAATCCAAAATACGTGGGCAGAATATTATATAAATATATGGGTGTTAATGTTAGAAGCGCTTATGACAGTTTTTTTAAATATCATTTGGGTACTAGAAAGCACTCGAAAGTACTACAAATTATATCCATTCTTTGAATGGTATGAATGCTTTTTTCAGGTTAATGAAATTATAATCTAGCTAAAGTAACGTTTCAATTTGAAAGGCGGGTATGCGTACTGCCGCCAGGGAACTATTTATTGGATAACCAACACCTCTGCCACGGGTAACCCCAAGTGGTTCAGTCCTTAATTTCAATATAAGAAACTCTACACAGCATCTCCTAAAATGACATAAGCCCTTAGGGAAATAATTTTCCTCAGGCCCTCTTGTGTGGAGTAAATTTAAAAAAAAGTTTATATATTTTTTCGGTGTTTTTAGACTAATTAATCGATTACCAACCTTAACTCCTTTTTAGCCAACGTTTCGGGCAGCATTACAGTGTCCATACGGAGAAAAATGTTATTCTAAAATACGTTTATTATAATAAATAATTAATTATTCTAAAAATGTTATTTTATTCGTAAAAACGGTTAAAAGCGAGACTGAAGTTCTTACGAACAAATTAACAGTGTTTCACTGTTTATTGGCGGGAAAATGTAAGAATAATTCTTTGTTATACGTACGAAATTACGTATACCAACAAATTATTCTTATAATATGTTCCCGCCGATAAACATTGAAACCCTGTTAATTTGTTCGTAAGAGCTTCAGTCTCGCTTTTAACCGTTTTTACGAATAAAGTAATCGTATTTTAGAATAAATTTTTTCTCCGTGCATCTGCCCCAATGGAGGTAGCGTAGTAACACGACAAAATACCCCAAAAATAATCACTATAAAATTTTATGAAAATTATTTTATTTACTATCATGAAATTATTGGCTTGAATGACTTTTTAAAACTCAAATCATCGATAAATTACTCAAATCGTATCGAAATCATGTTCATCAACTGAATTTTATTTAAAGTTCAAGTAGTATAGAAAAAAAAAAACAACAATCAATTTTCACATGAAAAATTAAATATTTTAAATCAAATTAATTTTAGGAGCGGTTGAAATTAAGCTTTCCATTTCAGCGGTTTTGAATCTTTATAAATGGATTTGAGGAAAAATTAATCAACATTTTCCAAAAGAGCTCCTTGAGCCCGTTTCGAGCGATTTTTTCTGAATCTTCCAAGCCGCTTGGGGGGATATTTCTATTACCCTATTTTACATTTTAATTTATAACTGCCTCGGAGCTATCTCGGATTTGCTAACTACAAAATGGAGAACATTTTGACGGAATAACGCGTACAATCTTCACTTTATCGTAGCCAATACTTGTATTATTGTGTTATTATTGTTTATTCGTCTTTATACGTGTTATGAGACATTTTTCTTTTAATAAAACTATGAAACTAAAGGAAATACGATGGCAATAATAACTATAATTTATGCCTGAGCGATTCTTAGCCTACGAATCCGGAGGTCACGGGTTCAAATCAGGCGTACGCAAGTAAATTTTATTATGTGATTAATTTGTGTTATATTGCAATTTATTATAGCCAATACTTGTATTATTGTGTTATTATTGTTTATTCGTATTTATACGTGTTATGAGAGGTTTTTCTTTTAATAAAACTATGAAAGTGAAGGAAATACTACGGCAATAATAACTATAATTTATGCCTGAGCGATACTTAGATAAAAATCCGGAGGTCACGGGTTCAAATCCGACGTACGCAAATAAATTTTATTATTTGATTAATTTGTGGATATTGCAATTTATTCGTTACAAATAATATATTGTATAATTTCCACGCTCCGGAACGGTAGATACATTCAATATCGCCCTTTCACGATCACCATTCAGAATCGAAACGTTGCTTGAAATGGCTTTAGCTGTGTTTGGTGATCAGATGTGAACAGCTGGGTACTTTCCCATCTTCATATTCCCCATATCCTTCCCCTTCTCACTAACTTCAGCCCATTTGGGGAAGACGTAATCTTACTGGTTTCAGACGGTTGGGAGCAGTCGTGTGGTATTCACATATTTTTTTTTTATAAATTACAATTTTTTTTGTAAAACACTTCGGAGATTGCCGAATAATAAATTAAATGGAAACATGACCTAACCTGGTCTACTGTTCACAGAAATAAATACAAATAACAACTCTAAAATTTAGAATTGTAATTAAATTTGTTATAATGAAATGATACAAATTTTACCAGTGAATGATTAGATTTTATTTCTCAACAGTCATTTTTCAACTTAAAACAGTTTCCAAGAATTATCTAAAGAAAACTCATGCCATAATCTACGTCAAAGCTGTTATAGCGAGATATTTTCACTTTTTTATATAGTGTGTGTAAAAAAATTGATTTGCGAAAGCAATCTCATCAAAGTGCTTGCAAAATAGCGCGATTCCCGTAAACTGTCGAATTTTACCTACATAAAAGGTTAGTACAAACTGTCTAAAACTTCCTACCGGCATTTTTCGCTTTCAAAATATTCCGATCATATAAAAAAACAATGTAATCATAACACAAACACATATCCGTAAATTGAAAGCGATAATACCTTCGGATATATTAGCAAATTATTCGCCTCCTTTTACTCGGGCGATTTTATTACCGTTTAAGTCTTACAAAGCAAAATTGAAATCAATTTCCATGCGGTATTCCATTCGGACGGGAAAAAATCCGAATTCAAATGGAATTGAGGCAAAAAATCAAGTCGGGATGACCCGACCGCAGTTATTGTTATTGATTTGAGGTCGGGTCAGTGTATCCCCTTGTTCCCTGTTCTCTGTTCCCTGGTTCCTGTGTTAGTATTCCGATGTTAGTATTGCCCTCGCCATGCGGATATCGCCTGTATCCAATGTGGGGGAGACACTTTGCTGAAAATCTAAATTGAATCGTCCGATCCACCGTCGATAGCAGATTTAGAATACCTACCTTTGACAATGCAGTAGTGAGAAAGTATAGGATTCGCTTGAATTGTCAAACAAATACCGAGCTCTTTTCACAAAGTATTGTGCTCATGGTTTGTGTACATTATTTTAACCAATGCAGGTAAAGGAAAATAATCATAGTTTAAAAAACTATGAAAAGATACCAAATATAAGTAGATATTATATTATTATATATAAAGGCTAAGAAATCCATAATTAGAGTCGTTATGCGTAAACCCTACAGGTTCTCAAGCGACAAACTCTACAAAAAATTTTACGTCCTTGATGTTCGTCAAAACTTCATAAAAACATTATTATCCATGTATATAAAATTATATAAAATTTTAATAAAATTGATCACAAATACAATACAAGAAGTCACAACAGGAAGGATCTCTTGGTCCCAGGGAGCAATACGGCAAAGTATCAAAAGACGTATGCGTATCTCGGACCGAAATTATACCATTAAATCCCCCCAGACTTAAATTTTAAAAATTGCACAATGTCCTGCATTGGTTCAATAATAACTAAATGATTGGTTGGCTTGGGTAGGGAGGAGTCTGAAAAACTATTATATAATGTGACTTAAAACTATACATGGTTACCTATGAATGACACATTTAGTAAAAACTTAGTATATAGGTATTAATTTAAAAAAATAATAATAATTTAAATTGCATTCGGCACTTTACACACTTTGGTTCCTTAGAACAGGCAATCTGCCTAGCTAGGAACTAATATCGACCTAAAACAATGTAATAACACTTGTATTCATTTTAAATATATTCTCTTATTATGTAATATTATTTCTGTTATTTTGGCTTTAAATGTATCAAATGTAAATAAATAAATAAAATAAATATGTTTAATAAAATGTTTTTTAATCAATTTCGTGCAGTCAAAATGTATATTCTTAAAAATCTCGCCTGCATTCCAATATTTTTTCCTCTTCCGTATTACATCGTAGTATTTATAAGAGTATTGAGACAAGAGCGACGACGCGACGTTAAGATTTTCGAATTGCACGGAATGCATTTCTCCGAAAATGATTTTGAATTGAATACATCACAAAAAAATATTTCTAAAATCTAAATACATGTTACGAGAGTTGCTCAATTCAAGGAAGAAAAATATTTGGCATCCAAACCTTAACTCAGCAAAACCTGTTTCACGAAGATCTGCTTTGGACGGGTTCCACCTCGGGCTATTGTTTAAACGAAATCGCTAACTTGTTCCAATTCAACCTCCTATTATACGTGCTCTGCTGCCACCCTCAACTATTTCACCCTTTTTCAAGAAGACCACCCTTCCCCGCACCAACCCCAGGGGATGATAATTCTGCTCCATTCAGCACAACAAAGAGAGCGATTCGGACACAGCTGTGGCCCAACTTAAGGTCTGCAAGTCAAGTGAGATGGGATAAAAACAAACAAAATTTGGCAATAAGAAACAAGGCATTTAGCTTATTAAGCCTAACTTAACATGCAAACAATTAATATTTGCCAATTGAAAGTTTTGAAAATCTTATGATAAAAATTTGCTATTTTAGATTTTCTTAAATTTAGATAGTAAGAAATGTTTTTTTAGTGTATCCAAAAGTGATGCGATGATGACTCTGATGGCTGTCTACGCTAGCTATGCATAGTATCTTAGAATCATCATCAAAAATGTTAAATGTCAGACATCGTTCAATGAACTATACTTTCCAGCGTTGAAAACACTTGCATTAAAAAATTCTAACTTAAACACGAAGATTATGGTATTGTTTTAATGCTTGAGTTTGGTTCACATATTATATTTATGTATATTTTAACGACGATGCAATTTAAATGCAGCATTTTTACTAAGTGCACGAAATCTATACCTGAATGTAGACAGATTTAACGCCTTGCCACTTTCTTATCTCGTGTACCTGGGACTGGACTTTTTCATTTTTTTAACCGAATACAAAAGTAAAGTGCAAATAAGGTTTTCTTTGTGCCCAGCATTCAGCAATTGCTACTAGCGAGATGTTTACTTCAAACACGGTCACCATGATTCACTCTAAGGAGGTTTTTTCAAACAAACCGTTATAAAGAACATCAAGTTAAATTTAAAAAAATATATATTTTTCTAACTTTTAGAATATTTCGTGGTTACAATAGGAGATCAGCCTAAAATAAAATCTTATTTTCTGATACATGGATCATTTAAATACGTTAAAAACGACTACCAAGATTCTTATTCGACTACCAAGATTCTTATTCATATTTTCTGATACATGGATCATTTCAATACGTTAAAAACGACTACCAAGATTCTTAATCTTATTTTCTGAGACATGGATCATTTCAATACGTTAAAAACGACTACCAAGATTCTTATTCATATATTCTGATACATGGATCATTTCAATAAGTTAAAAACGACTACCAAGATTCTTAATCTTATTTTCTGATACATGGATCATTTCTATACGTTAAAAACGACTACCAAGATTACTATCAATCCCAAAAGAGGATATTTTTTCTCTCTCTTGCTAAAGTGATGAAAATACATTTGAAATATCGACTTTATCTCCCTAAATAGTTTTATATTTTCACTAAAAATTCTGGTTGGAATAATTATGACTTGGCCAAAGTTCACTTTAGAACTTTACTTATAATAAAAAGTGTATTAAAAATTGTTTAACTTTTTAATTGTTTAACTCACTTAATTATTTTAAAATATTACATTTTGCAATTTGTAAATCAAAAGTTTCCACAAGTACGATGCACAGAGTATCCCCTATCCAAGCTAAAATCAAATCAAACTTCGGTGTTTCCTCAAACCTAATGCATAATTTTCAGTTGAATAAATTTAGAGACTCCCTTTCATTATTCTGAACCATATCTATATCTCATGGGAATCCATTGATATTGCCAATACACAATTTCAGTCAGCGAGTTACAAACTGAGATTTAGTTTTGGCAACCACGCTGATATTTTGTTCAGCTTTATTATTTATTATTGTGTGTACTGAATTCACATTATTTGTATCAAAAGGAAGATTGTATTATTCAGCATTTTTAATATTTTATCCACAACTGCAACAATTAGGAAAAGGTATTAATTTTGTTAAATAGAAAGAAGAAAATATATGGCTTTCATTTTATTTTATGTAATACCGTAAATGAGTTTCAACTTAAATGGGTAAGGAAAAGAAGTATGCAAGTAAGTTTGAGAATACCAGCTATTTACGTGTTTATATAGTTATCAGTTTACGGAAAATAACAACATAACTTTACAGGAATGAAAAAAAAAAAACAGAGATATCAGTGAAATGAGTGCTCATTATATATTATATAAGCATATCAATTTTTATTTAAATTTCTTTGTGTTATTTTTTTTTAAAGGAAGACAAACATTCCCGGGTTACGAATAACCCAACAAAATTTGAAAATCTCCTACTACCAGCGGAAGATTCTGCTTGTGTTGTGATGGAGGATTTAGCCAGGTGAGGAATCAAACATGGAACGTCTGAGTGGGACCCAAACGCGATGCCCACTCAACCACTGACCGGTCAGCGGTTGAGTTATATTATGCCATGTTGCGCTACCTCCTTCTTTGGCCAACGTTTTGGACAATGTTACAGTGTCCATAATCACACATCTGCCCTGATGATGGACATTGTAACGTTGTCCGAAACGTTGGCTAAAAAAGGAGGTAGCGCTACACGGAATAACATCCCTAAAATAAATAACAAAAAAAATGTTAGGGACATATACATAAGCATTTTGAATTCAATGGGGAATGTAATATAAACTAGTTGAGTTCCTCTGAAAGCTCTGTTTACGAAATAATAACTATTCTGAATTCGCCAATCATTTAATAGAGACAGGCCATAGCTTCAACAAGGAAAAAACCAAATTTAAACATATAGACGTAAATTCATACTTTAACTTGTGCGCTTTAGAAACTTTAGAAATAAACAAAAAAATTAAATCAAAAATTAATTTAGATAAAAAAATGATAGCACCCTGCAAATCTCCCTTTTTGACTATGTTCCCATTGATTCATATTGACTCCTCCTACTGTTCTCCCCCTCCCCCAAAATTACCCCTCCCACCTAATAACATCTATTTAATTTCTGTACTTGTTTAAATTTTAAGTTTCGTATTAAGTTTGCTAGTGAATGGCACGGATATGTCGAAACCGGTAGCAGAAAAATAAAAATTTAAACTCTTCAAAATTAAAACTTTTCAAAACAAAATGTCTAGAAATTGTTACAAGAAATACAAAAAATAGTTAAGTTCCAATTAACAAACTGCTCTTTTGCTGAGGACATCATATTAATAAGTACCTAAGGATAAATTCAACGTTCTGTAACTGGTTATTATTAAACATTAAATTGAAGAAAAAATTATCGAAGATAGATAAATAATATTCTAAAATAAAAACACAAATTTATTATAGACCACTTTAATTTTATTCACACAATAACGGTTTCGGAAGACCCCTTCCTTCATCAGGAGAATATTAAAACTGACCTACGATAGATATATCTGATGTTGATAGATATATATGACAAAACTGACGTTGATAGATATACATATAAATTTTAGGGATTTGAGTGGGAGATGAACAAAGGGGAGGGGATAATTACGGGGTTTCTGACAAGAACAGAGCGGTTTACTGGAAATATGTCTAGAATAGGACTAAAAAGATAAATTAATATGGTTGTTCAATATATACATTGTTATTGTTTGGGATTTTCATATTAAAAATACGAAATAATTTTCTGTTGAACGATATGAAAAAGTTATGATTGTGCTTTGATAAAATCTAAAAAAAAAATTGTGAAAACGGTGAACCATCTTTGATAGGAATATTAAATGAACGGAAAGGACAATTGAGAAATGAGTAATTAATGATTAATAGTAAAGCTAATATTGAAATCCAAACTGATTGATTATCTCTAAATCTACTTTGGTACTTAGATTCCAAATGAAGCCATGTGTGCATGTATGTGGGTAATTAATTGCAAGTGAACGCCAGCGCTGCACGGGAAACTAATCTTCGCCATGGAAGATTAACGATTCAGTTAGTTCGGATAACGTAATGACAGGTAAGTCTAAAGACAGCCAGAACTTGGAGTAATATCCGCAAATAAATCCCAAAGGACCATTAGTGAGCAGGACCAGCAGGAATCGCAATGTGTCCTCAACTCTTTGTGCCAATTTTGTGGTTAACACAAATAAGCTTTGGAGTTATTATAATTAATCAAGTCCGTTCACGACATTACTTAATGAGCAAAATATCAATTGAAAATTATAAAGGCGTTTTGTAACTTTCAAAACCCATATTGTGAAAAATATAACCGAAAGATTTTTTATTTATTAACGGTGCAAATACCTTTAAATACAAAATAAAACTTTTTACATCAAAATGGATTACAACACAATTATTTATTTATTTATTTATTTATTCACGCCCTTAGGGCTTTTAAAAAAATCATAATACAAAAATAATAGAAAAAGAAACAATAATATACAAATTATGTTACATCATTTTTTAGTAAACGGGAAACAGAATTTTTGAAATTTCAGAAATAAATTTTGGTAAGGAATAAACGAAAATAACAACCGAACTAAATTTATTTCCAAGCCTATGTAGTCTTTGGATAAGGGAGTTAATGAAATAGTTAGTTTTCAAAGGATAAACAAAGAACAGCTCTGGAAGCCTCGTGTTAATTATATAGAGTGTAAGCAATGTAAGCATATGATTTTAATTATCTAAAGTATACAATTTTGGAAACGAAATTTAAACTGATAACTGTTAAATAGATGTGAAATTTATTCAAAATCAAAAATATGGAAAATGCTTTTTTCTACGTTCTTTCGGCGCTATTGAAAATATCTGCTACTTCTACAAATTGGTTACCTAATCTGTGTATTACCTTCAACTTTTATTTTTAATAAATATTCTTTAATGTATTAAAAACAGTTTATTATAAACAAGTTCTTCTTCGTAATTATTCTTATGCGTTACAGCTGTTTCGCCCTCTGAAGGAATAATCAAACATCAACTCATTAAGTTTGTGGTCACTAAACGTACTGATAAGACGTTGCAAGAGGTAATGCTTCATTTCTCCTATCTCTCACCGGGATGCGAGAATTTTTTACTATTATTATAGTACATTTTATTTATGTGTCATTCATTAAATATATTACATGAAAAAAAATGAAAAGAATCCGCAAGGTCGGGGTCCAGAACCAAATAACTAAATGCTCCTTTACTTTACTTTAGGACTGAGGACCCACTTTTTATTTTCTTTTATACATTAGCTCCAGATAGCAGGATCTGAGGAAAATAATTCCCCCCATGTTGTGTAAGAGGGTCTTTTGCATTATTACTATATTAGTTTATTAAAAAAAATTATAATAATATCATCGAATATATAAAAAAATTAAAAAATTAATTGACTTCAACAAATTAAACTTGATAACATAACAATATATGCATTATTTTCCTTTATTATTGTCATCGATTTTTTAATATCAGTTTTCTATATATATTATATTTTTCTTATATTTTCGCAATATAAGCTCTCCGTACTAAACAAAAATGTAAAAATGTTTCAAAATTCACTAAAAAAACCATTTTTTTTAGTATGCTAATGCGAAAGATGAGTTACGTAATTGATACACGCACGTGATTTTTTTATTGAAATGTATTCAATATGCGATATATTTTTTTTACATTTTGAATTACATCTCTCAAATTCCAATTTCCATAGCGTTGGTGGCTCAGACAACACGAGTATATTCAATAGCCGAGTAATTCGAGTATATTCAATAGCCGCCCAAACTTTTCGATATATAAATTTTTAGGGGCTCGTTTTTTTCATAAATTCACCACTAAACTTTCATGTAACGCAGGAAAAAGAAGTTTCTCGGAAAAACTCTCGTGATAGTTGTTAATTATATTTTAATATGCCTAGAAATTTTATAACTTCGTGGAAAAAACGATATGACGTAAAATTACGGCCATAATACCTTCGCGCCCTGGCTGGGTCATTAATTGCCAGATCGCTTTAAGACTTTTAATAAAAAACAATCAATCTGTGGCGTGATTATAAGTCGTACGTAGTAAACAGAAACATGACTACCCGAGGAGTATGCATGCACGGTGTCGAGAAAGCTCACACTGTTGCTGGAAGTGTTTCCATGATAAAAATGTGCAAATTATTTGTGCAAAGTGTGTAAAATATTAAAGAAAAAATCTTAAACCACAAGTCATAAAATTTAACAGCGAAACGTTGATTTTAAACATCAATTTACTCATAGGAATATTCCAATAATATAACATAATATAAAAAAGTAGCATATTATTACGTCGTGATTATAAGGAACGTGAACATAAATTTTTCCGCCTACGTAGTAAATATTATCATCTTTAAAACATTAAAGGTGTTCTGGTAAAATCCATTAGTTCATTAAAACACTTTCCTAAAAAAATCGCATTTCATTATTTTGTAATTTTGGAATCTGAGTCTAAAGTACTGTACAAAATTGAGTTAGTGGATATTTTACTTGTGTTAAATTAACCATCCACATTGACGTATTGCTGTCATATTCAATATAAAAAATAATGTTTGTTTGTTTGTTTGTTTGTTCGTACCTTATGCGCGGCCATACCGTTCATCCAAACCTTGGGAATATGATGTGCGCATACCCGGGATGGTTATGGGATATATACAAGAGCTCTGGCGTTATGAAATTATTTCCTATACTGTTCATACGATTGCGATTATTTTTTTTTTGAATTGTTGTGAACATGCCCGCGAATACTTCTATATATGTACTGGTGAGCTCTGGCATTATGAAATTTGCAAAAAAAAAATTAAATGGGTCACGGGAGTTGTTGGAAAAATGAATATGTTTTATGGAGTTAAGTGACAGGGAAAAAATGGTGGGGGAGGGGTATGCAGGAAGGTCAGTTGGGGAATTAAAGGGGTGGGTAGCGATAGGGGAGATGAGGAAGACGGGAAGGCGAAGAAGGTGGAAGTGGAATGCGTGAGGGGAGAGAAGACGCGGGAAGGTGAAAAGGAAACGCGGGAGGGGAAAGGGACGCAGGAGGGGAAGAGAAAGAGGAGTCAGAAGGGAAACAGGGACGAATAGGAAATGACACAAAAGGAGAAACTATTTATTTATTTAAATGGCATTTCAACGCATGCCGGGTATCAGCTAGTGTAGAACAAAATGTGTTTCATTTGTCAATTATATCGGATTTACGACTTATTAAATCGAGTTTAAACATAAAACGATAAAACATTCAACTGTGCCTTAAGTTATTTCATGAAAAAAGTGACTTAATGGATTTTGTTTGTTTACTGACGATATACTTAGATTATATTTTGCACCTGTCCTGACGAATGAATGGTTGCGCCGAAAACGGGTTGTGTGTTCGTGTAAAGCATTATTGAAATATTATAAATTAAAATACCAAATTTTCAAAAATTGACTTGAGGTTTTATGGCTACTTCATAATGTTTCAAAGGCCCTCAAAAGTTAAAATTTACATAATGAAATTTAATAGGTTAGTTAATTAGGTTGTTAAATTGGGTTGAATTTTTTAGGTTAGCTTAGTTTATTTGGGTTTGAACAGCTTTATAAATAAGGCCACTTCTTCAAATATATCAAAGGGACCACGGTTAATTAACAAGTAATAATATTCAGCAGCCGTAGCTTGAATTTTATTTTCATCACGTAGTGATGTAGTACTGTATAAAAAAAACAAATAAATTTGAAGCAAAATTATTCCTCAGCGATTTACCAAATTGAGTTAATTTTGGGATTTTATTCTGCCTGCCCGCTGTGTGCGCTCAATTACAGCCAGCACTTAAGGCAAATCTTTTGTAAACAAATTAATAATTAAATTATGTCTAATTCAAATTTTCTTAATTTTGTTTTCTTTTAATTTTAAATTCCAAATACCTCACCTCTGCCCTAAAACTTGTGCTTGAATTATTGTATAACAACCAATAAAATATATTATAATATAAGGTATGGGTGTAAGGTAGTTATGTAGGTACACCGCAACCCCGCTGGGCAAAGTAAGTTTTCCCTAACGAAATGAAATTACCGTACGCCTCTGGCACGTCTGCGGTGAGATCTTCCTTGAGAAAACAAGGAAAAATCTCTAAGGGATGAGTGGACGCCTTTTGAATACAGATGTTCGCGTAGCGGTTCGCTTTTACCCCCGCTCCCCTCGGAGTCCCCCTTCCTTACCACCCACAGGCTCCCGCTGATACGAGATATACGGAGCAGGAACACCAGCGTGTCAAACGCATAAAGCGTTTACTCGGACTAGAAAAACAGCCTTCAGAGCGCTGTCCTTTGAATGTCAAATTCCTGAAATTTCATGAAACACTTTGTGATTTTGTGAAAAAAAAAAAATTACTTTGTGGGTTGTCTTGCTCTGAGGTGTCATGGTAACTGGAAACAAAACCCAAGTGAATGCGTTGTTTTGCGTCAGATTGTTTTTTCCATTGGCTCGCACTTTAAACCTGCTGTAAAGTAAAAAGGAATTTTATGTATTTGCCTCATCCGTCCCTTCCACAAAATAAATCGGATTGAAAGAATAGATTAGATATTTGTAAACATATTCCTTAGAAAATTGTCGTAAATCAAAATAGGTAATTTTACAGGAGTGCAAAAACAAATGAATGATAAACAAGTAATCCCGTCGAAAAAAGATACTCGCGACATCTTGCGGAGATGGAGTGTTCAACTTAATACGATTTTCGAGGAGCATAGAAAATCACAATCGCTTTATTTTTTAGAGATAAAACGTAAAATTAAACATTTTGATTTAAGACACTTTTCAACGGAAAAAAATGTATAGTTATCATAAATTTTTTAAAATAAAAATATAGGTAGGTGCAACATTAATGTGCATTAGAAAAATACTCGAGAAAACGTTGTATTATATTTTCCCCACTAAGATTTGAACAAAGTAATCTGGATGTCTTATCTAGCCACTGAGCATAACATATATATCCTGTTTGATAGTGTACATTTTATCATTCGATAGATACGTCCACATTACGCAGCACAATGAACCGATTCGCTCAGAATTAAAAAAGTTGCTTTAAATTGCTTTAGCCATGTTTGTGGTATTCACATTAAAAATATAATAGTGTGTTCAGTCCTTCCCATCAAAGGATTTACCATTGTTTCCTATAATGACATCATTGTTATTTTATGCACAATTTGGTAGATGGGTGTTGGTACCGCCGCGCGCCGCCCCGGGAACAATTTGTAGGATAGCCAACTCCTCTGCCATAGGTCACCTCAAGTGGTTCGCTACTTAGCAGGAGTTCTCGGGTTCATAGTGTGAGTTCTGGATAGGGCAATGGTCGCAAAATATTAATGGACGAATGAGATGTTTAAAATACATTTTTTTTTACAAATTATTCAAAATATTTTAAAAATCAATAAGTATGTTTTATAGAAAATAAAAATTACAGTAGATAGGTACTTCATAAGGAATTTAACTTTTCTTTACGCTTGAGACTTTTTTCCAGACATTTAAATAGTGCATGGCTGCGTTCCTCAGTTAATTATTTTATTGCGAACCGTTTTTTTTGTAAAAAATTATTTGTAATTCTCTAATATTTGCAGGTAAGACGTTTTTTTACATACATATTACGTAGTTTGCGTTTCGACAAAGAGTCGTTTTTTTAATTATTCATATATGTTACTTCGATTTATAAATAAAAATGTAAGTTATTTAATCTAATAACAATAATGAAGCTTCTAAACTATTTTGCTGAAAAACATTCATAATAATAAAAATGTTATTTGAATCTATAATTTATTTTTATTATTATTTATTGCGTTAGTCCATACTCTATTAGAATATAAACTAATACATACAGTGTAATATTTAATTTTTTAAATTTAAATATTTTTACAATAAGCATAATATTTATTTTTAAATAGATTCATTCTTCAGACTTTTAGGCATTTCATCATACATCTTAAGACCTCTATACATTAGGCAGTTCTGTGATTTTGATTTTTTCATATATGGCAATCTAATTTTATTTATATCTCTGGTTTTTCAATTATGTACATCTGTATTAAAAACAATTTCATCTTTAAAATATTTTGGCATTTGGATTTTTATGACTTTATGCACAAAATATAACACATTAAATAACAGTATTTTTGTTATTAGAATCCAATATGCTCCTCTCTCATTTGATTGATAAGATTATTATAAAGTACGATATATGTACATAGTTCAGTAGTTTCAACCGACTTTCAAAAACAGGGTTTTTGTAAATAAATATGCTTCTCAAAATGTGGACATAGCTATTTCCCTAACGGATAATCTGCTAAGAGCAGTGTATAGCAAAAGTAAGAGGTAATTACTAAATCTCTGGTGGCGGGTAATAATTTCCGGTCTTATCACCTTTTTATTTGTATTTTTTTTTTTCAAAATATTGAATGTACTATCTGTGAAATGCACACGAAACGAATCACAATTTCATCACATTAAATATGCATCAGTCCACATGATTGCTATAAATTCCACAGTATTACGAGAATACCTCATCGTTGCATTGAAGATCATTATCCATTTAGTTACGCGATTAGGGATGGTAGAGTAACTAGTTTTAAAAGAACGGCATCGCGTTTCATATATATTATTTCATACATGGCATAATAAATAACTGGAAAAGGTCATCCTTGTGAATGGCACGTCATAGCATGATGAGAAATGAAATGATAAGATATTTATGAAGTTTTGTTCAGTGTAATGCGCCAAAGCAGACTTGTTATTCCATACCAAATAATTTATGAAACTGGAAAAGGTAGACGGTGTGGTATTTTATAAGAATCTGTTATATTTATTCGAATGTTATATTATTTATGGTGTGATGGAAATAACTTACAAGGTTAATAACTATCCGTCATGATATTTATCCGTAAGGGGAAGCTATAGATAAGTATAATATTTTAATTAATGAAGATAATATCTATTAACGAAAGTCAATCGAAAATCCGAAACAGAAAAATCAGAAAAAGATACGGATACATTTAGGGCTCGAACCCAGGACCTCTGGCAATTCGGGCCAACGCGCTATCCACTGCGCCGAAGTATCCCTATCCGATTCGGTCATTGTTAACTGTTTATTATAAACTGTTTTTATACATTGAATAATAATATTATTGAATATATAAAGAAAATAGACCCCAAAAAACAAAAGCAGGTATTCCTAGGCAGCGTATGAAATGGACGAACGATGTCAATATGTTCATCGTCCGTTCATATTTTTATGTAACCAAGGTAGAAACAGATATGCTGTTGTATAGAAAAAAATTACATTTACTTTTCTCAGAAAAATATCCGTTAGCCATAGTAAATGAACAAAGATTAGCAGATCAAAAACGGGCAATATTCAAAAATAATTTAATTCCTGTAGTTACATTAGATCAGATAAAAAATGAAGTAGCAGATAGATTGCAACAGGGGAATAATTTAGAACAAATTAATACAAGTAATAATGTTATATTAGATGAATTGAATGTAGATAGTTTAGATAATAATCTAGTAGACATGACCAATGATATTACAGTAGATTCAAATAACGAAGATGTTATTTATAATCTTAGGGAAATCAATATTGCAAATTTAAACTTAGTAGATGATAATGTAGTAGAATTAGCTAACTTACTTCATAATAATATAATTAGATTTATAGATGTAGAGCCCACACATAGACCAAAATTACCAAAATTACATACGTCAAAAAAATTATCTAAATTAATTTTTGATTTAAATAATATAATTTTACCAAAAATTATATTTGAGGACATTAGTTTTTTAGATCTTCATACAATAGTATATGCCAGCGCTATCACTATATGTAATAAGTTAGGAATTGAATTAAAGTCCTCTGATGATAGATTATATAGTTATAGTAAACCAGAATGGCAGATTAGATTAGAAAATGATGTAGTATTTTTAAGAAGTAGCATAGCTAGAATAATAGAATATAAAAATGGAAATAGAAGTAGGAATATTTTGAGACATGTAGACGAAATTGGGAGAAAATTTGGTTATAGCATTGATAGTAATAATAATGAAAATATAATCAATGATTTATTGGATTTATTAAAACAAAAATTAGGTGTAAAAGCTAGTAGATTAAAAAGATATAATTATACGTATAATAAAAAAAATAATAACAGATTATTCCAGAAAAATGAGAAAATATTTTATTCCAAACTTGACGATAAAAAAAATATTATTTCTAATAATAATATTCCATTGCCATCTAAAACAGATATGCACGATTTTTGGACTAAAATTTGGAGTAAAGATATAAAACACAATGAGTCAGGTCCCTGGATAGAAAATGAAGAACTCAATTGTTCAGACATTGAACAAATGAGTTTTTCTGATATATCGGTTGAATTGTTAGCCAAAATTATTAAAAATACTCATAATTGGAAAGCCACGGGTTGCGATTGGATACATAATTTTTGGTACAAACGTCTGACTACGTTACATCCTCTTTTGGCAAAACATCTTTCAAAATTTGTTAGACAAACTCAAAATTTTCCAAATTTTCTAGCTAAGGGCATTACTTATATGTTGCCTAAAAGCGAAAATATTAATAATCCCTCTCAGTATAGACCCATTACATGTTTACCGACAATATATAAAATTTTAACCTCTTGCTTGACAGATTTAATATATAATCATTTAGATGAAAAAAATATTTTATCTGAACAACAAAAAGGTTGTCGCAGAAAACATATGGGATGTAAAGAACAATTAGTTATTGATTCTGTAATTCTAAAACAGATTCAAAATAAAAAACGTAATTTACATACTTGCTATATAGATTACCAAAAGGCTTTTGATAGTGTCCCGCACTCGTGGCTTATCAAAGTATTAAATATATATAAAATTAATCCAATGATTATTAGCTTTTTAGAAAATATTATGTCATTTTGGAATACAGATTTATTTATCAATTTAAAGGGTAAGAAAATAGTAGTACCGGGCATTTCAATAAAAAGAGGAATTTTTCAAGGAGACTCGTTGAGTCCTCTTTGGTTTTGCTTAGCATTAAATCCTCTATCCAAAATGTTAATAAAAAGCAAGTTTGGAATAAAAATTAAGGGAAATACAGGAGAGAGTAGTACAATTTCGCATCTATTATATATGGATGATATAAAATTATTTTCAAATTCTGAATCAAATTTAGAGAAAATGATTAAGGTAGTTAAAATTTTTTCAGATGATATTAAAATGACTTTTGGTCTAGATAAATGTAGAACGATCCATATAGAGAAAGGCAAAATTATAGATGGAGATGAGGATATATTTAGAAATTTCAAAATTAAAAGTATGAAAGGGGATGAGGTTTATAAATACTTAGGATACCCGCAATCGAATAGATTAGATCATACTAGTATTAAAAATGATATTAGGATTAAATTTCAAACTAGGATAAGAAAAATTTTAAAATGCAATCTATCTGCTAAAAATTTAGTAAAGGCAATAAATAGTTGGGCAATACCTCATTTGGTATAATTAAATGGTCTAATACAGATTTAGATAGCTTAGAACGATTAATTAGAACTACGTTAACAAAGTTTAATTGTCATCATCCAAATTCAGCTATAGAACGAATTAATTTACCTAGAAATTTAGGAGGTAGAGGTATAGTCAAAATAACTTCTTTAAAACAAAATCAGGTAGAAATGTTAAGAAATTTTTTTCATAGAAAAGCTACTATCTCAGAGCTGCATAAAATAATTTGCAAGGCAGACAGAAATATTTCACCTTTAAATTTATACGACGAGAATGCCAACATTTTTATAAATACCAACCAGGAATTATTAGATTCCTGGTCAAATAAAATTATTCACGCAAAACACTTCAATTATCTCAACCAAACGTATGTTGACAAACTTTCGTCAAACAAATGGTTGAGTATTGGAGAGTTGAGCGCAGAAATAGAAGGTTTTATGCTTGCTATTCAAGATAGAGTAATTAATACCAAAAATTATAGGAAGCATATAATCAAAGATCCAAATCAAATAGATGATTTATGTAGAAAATGTATGGCTTTTCCGGAAACTATAGAACACATTATATCAGGATGTTCTATATTAGCGCCGTCTGAGTATACATTTAGGCACAATCAGGTTTTAAAAATAATTCACCAAAGTTTGGTAATTAAACATAACTTGATTGACTGTCATAATATAGTACCATATTATGAATACGAACCAATTTCATTTTTAGAAAATAATTTCTTTAAAATTTACTATGATAAAACTATACTAACAGACAGACCAATTGGTCATAATAGACCTGATATAGTTTTACATGACAAAATTAAAAAAATAACTTATATTATTGATGTAGCTATTCCAAATTCCTGTAATATTCAAAAATCTGTTTCTGAAAAAATAAGAAAGTATACAGATTTAGGAAATGAAATTAAAAGAATTTGGCATTCTCAGACTATAAAAATATTACCTTTTGTTATTTCGGCTACTGGCATTATACCTAGCTCTCTTATTAAAAATTTAGGCATATTAGATTTGTCAAAGAATTTGTATATAAAAATGCAAAAATCAGTAATTTTAAATACATGTAGAATTACGAAAGATTTTTTAAATATTTATATTGAGGGATCAGTAGGATTTATCGGTCAAATTAGGAATTCCACAGAGCCGAACCCTCTGATATGAAAATATCTGGAGACGGTGAATTATATTCCCATTTAATAGTTTGGTAGATTAACGTGTTGTTCTTGTATTGTTTTGTATTAATTATACTTATATAATACACTTGCATAACGTGGATTTACTAGACGATCATTTATATGGAAAAGTGTATGAAAGGGTTTAGTTTTTCCTATGGGAAAAACTAAACCCGTTCCGGTAAATCTGGTGAATAACATATAAAAGAAATAAAAATTTTATCTGGTCAATCATCTTAATCGTAATAATTACTCTAAGATCTGACGTGCATTGTTTTCGGATATTATCTTTCTAAATAAAAAAGCATCCTGACCCTACAACACAATTCCATCAAGGATCTCATAATTCGTGGTGCATTCAGTCTCCGCCTATACTTTGTATTAAAAATCTGCTGGGAAGAGAAAACCACCCCGTTTTAACTCAATACCTACGTGTGACTAATGCAGTCCTCTTTTTTTAGTATAAATACATCATTACTCAAGTAACCTCGTATTTGATATACAAAGCCAACAAAATAAAATTTTACTCTGAAAATAAAAAGAAAATAAAAACATTATATTCTATAAAAAAATCCATAACACCGGTATTATTTGAATACGGTTCAAAGCATCAATTCACAGCTACAGTTAGTGGTATCCCATAGTAGAAGTACTTCTGACATCAGTGCTCTTTGCACCAAGCAGAGTGCAATTCCATGCCCTCTGACTTCAACACAATAGAGGTCTCCAATGAACTAATTTGCATTATTCGTCTAGTGCCCAGACTATCTATCCTCTCGATACGAGGATAGTTCTAGAAGGTACCATAGATAACAGAGATCACTACTATTGAATAGTGCAATGTATCAGGTGCATTCGTATATCTATGCATATAGGCATACGCCGACGTTATCATTTGATTTTAGGCATAATTCTAAGAGAAATGCTACATACGACAACAATATGAAAACAAAGAAAAAAATGGTTAAAACTCTAATAGAATTAACGTCAATCAGCAAATATAAACTTTGTATCTTCCATAAACCTTTTTATAGTGAGAACTATTTTGGTATAACTAAATTTGTGCATTGTTACTATATTGGGGAATGTAAATGTGGTAGAAAATTTTTGTTGTGTTTGTTTATTTTTAACAAATATCACGTGAGTGAATTAATTGAATATTGTACGTAATAAATATATCTAACTGATCTAGAAATGAAAGAATATATTTACTTGGGGTTACTCTTACTTGAAAACTGAAAACATTTTGTCTACAAAACAATGAAACATTTACACCGCTCACAGAAGTTTATTAGAGGCAAAAAAAACTCAGTCGATGGATTGGAGTCCTTTTGCGTAAACGTAATTCATAAAATTTAATAAGGAAATTTACAAGAAGGTTTGGTTCTAATAATACTCAGGATTTATATGATTAATTTGAACTTAAATATACCCGGTCACATATTTTATTAGCTTCCCAATATCGAACAGCTCGGTTGAAATGGGACTATGGCAACGAAAATTTGGAAAATATCGTGATGCACATCGGTAAGCTCGGGACATAGATAAAATCTCCTCAAGTTTTAAAGTTTTACCTCCTTCCGATTGGAAGACACAATCAGAATCAAAAATTGCTTCAAAACTATGTTGCGTGTTTGGATTCTGAGGTACACTAATAGGAACTCTTATAATTTTCATATAAATAAAACTTAGTGTATTATGTAGGTATATCTGTTATTTTAAAAATTGTTCAGGAGAGCAAAAATAATATTTCGATGTAGTCCTCCAACCGACGTATTTGGCCAGTTTTCTCGTTGCAAACGAATTTACATAGCGAGGTGTTTTCTGAAGCTTTGAAAAACAGATGGTTAGTTTTATTTTATTATAATAGAGATTTTTGTTTAAATATTGCTAATGGGCTCTTTTCCCTTAATTTTATTTTTGTGATTTTAAAAATATTATTTTCTCCTTTTGCCTCAAGTACATTGTGAAAGATAATATATATATAAAACAGTGAAAAAATTAATAGGTAAAAGCTCAGGCGATATCGTAACGAATGAGGTTTATCCGAGGTGCGATTATTTCTAGTTGAAAACTTTTACTATTCTTATCATTCTAGCAATTTATTTTTTTAACATTAGATAAATGTTTTAATGTGCATTATATTTTACAATAAGATTTTATTCGTATAAGATTAAATGAGAAATGAAAAAAGAATGTTTATTGAATAATAATGTAATGCATCAGTTTAAATAATTTCTTTTCAAAATCTTGTCCTTAAAACCAAAATTTCAATCTGTTACAAGTATAACAGATGTAATTGTTCTAATATTAAAACAAATGCCTTGGTTTCTTATGTCCATGCTAATAAATTAGCCTTAAACAATTTCGTTACATCTATATTTGGGTAAAATATTTTTTGAAATACCAACTTTCTAAAGTAATGGCCTTCGTGCTGAGGGAACGATCTAACATAATCTAAAATATATTGTTTCGTCACAAAAGATGTCTTATTTTTTGGATAATGCCTTCGTATATCCGATGTGACTGTACAGGTGATGGTTTTTTTTATTGCATATTTTATAATCCATTGTTTTCCTACAAATTCCAAATGTGGACATAAAAATTAACTTGGGTAAGAAAATGGATGGATCGACGAAATAAATTCGGAGCTTGTTCAACACTCCCAAATGAATTTCGTTTCCGTCACAATCATCAAATTTTGTCGCAAAATCTTCATATTTTTGTTTTTTTTTTCTCGATTTCTGTATAACTTATTTTTTTATGTTCCTAAGCACAAAAAAATATTTATTTGTGAAAAGATGAAGAACAAATAAACAAAAATCTCAATCAAAAGTCGTCAGGCATTGTTGGAAGACTTGAGACAAAATCGCGATATCAGGAATGAACACGTTCACTAGTGACACGTGCAGTCTCGGGACAGTCTCCGATACCAGCACCGGCTCGAATCGGAGAGCGCTCTCAGGCCCATATCCAGTTGATAGTCCGAGACAACTCTCGAGACTGTTTTGTCTCAAGTGGACACTTAGCTGGTATTTAAACTTCATTAAACCTTTGCTAAATAATAATAAATGCGATAATAAAAAAAAAAAAATTATTTTATTTTTTAAAAAAAGATTTTTTAAATGTTTATATTGAGGGATCAGTGGGATTTATCGGTCAAATTAGGAATTCCACCGAGCCGAACCCTCTGAAATGAAAATATCTGGAGTCGGTGAATTATTTTCCCATTTAATAGTCTGGTAGGTTAACATGTTGTTCTTGTATTGTGTTGTATTAATTATACTTATATAATACACTTGCATAGCGAGGATTTACTAGATGATCATTTTTATGGAAAAGTGAGTGAAAGGGTTTAGTTTTTCCTATGGGTAAAACTAAACCCGGACCTAAAAGTCTGGTGCGTAAAAAAAATAATATTATTAATAATAATAATAAATGTCATGATAAAAGGCGTATTCTTATTAAACTTCTACAAAATAAACTCCTGTTAAACACCACTTTCTATAACTAGGTTTTATCAATTCATTCGTATTCGTTTCTTATTAATAATAAAATCGTACACTTTTATATCCAATGATATTTCTGTAGGAAACCATGCGATATTTTATTCACTGTTTTGTGTTTCTAGCAAATTCAATGTCTGGAATGGAATTTATGGCGATTGTTCGTAAATATCGTATGGAATAAAACAACACACGTGTTCGAAGAAAAATGGATGCCAGAGTAAAATCAACCGAGAGCAATAAAATTTACTTTCGCGTTATTAGGTATAAAAAAGGAAAATGGCTATTATTAAGCTTTTTGGCATTGGCTGAACGTAGAAATTGTGTTACTGGAAAATTGAGGGAACAAATGACTGCAGAAGTATTAAACTTTCAAGAAAATTATTAACTTCTACCAATTTATATTTTCTGGTTAGTAAGTTTTTTAGGTGTTTGAAAGTTCTCGTAAATAACAATAAGAAATTGTAAATTATTTTACTTTAATTAATCCATCAACTGTACGTGTCCCAACATACTATTATGCGCTACTCTTTTTTTATTTTTTTTTTATTTAGTAAATATACATTTGTACAAAATAAGGGTAGTCCCACAAAGCTGTCATATGGCAGCTTATCTATAGGTTCTACAATTTATCACTCTTAATATTATTATACATAAGGAAATATTTGTTGATACATATATAGTTTTAACCCTCCCGGTGCTACCAGGGGTTGTCACAATTTCTAAATTTACTGTTCTCCATGTAGAATTTTAAATACAGACTTTACAGTTTTGGTATTTTTTGTAATCCTACAAAACCTATAAACACGTAATCTGCCATTTAAAAAAAGAAAAAAAAGTACTATATTAAAGCACAAAAAAATATTTTGTAAATGTGTAGGCATCATTCCTTGCCGCAAATGATATTTCTTGCGAGCTGGAACCATATCTACATAAAAATAAACTGCGAAAAGTGCTTTATCTCTCTCCCGCATTAGTTCGCTTATGGACATGGGTCCGCCGCTCTACTCGCATATCGGCGATTCACGGCATCTCGTTCATTCGTACTATATCGAAAGCTGCGTAAGGGTGTTAGGACGTAATGTCCTTACAGCACTAGATAAGCCGGCGCCGGTCACCCGACCAGCTGTTATTGTTACTTATCTACAGTGCATTTCGAAACATTGCCGTGGACGGTAAAAAAAATAATTTGAAAAAAAGTTTAAAGTGTGGTTTTGTGATAAATCATTTGGTTCTTGTGATTTTGCTGCTGTCAATTACTGAAAATTACCATTACACATAATGCAAAACATTTCTTGGCAATGTCCTGACAGTCAACATGATGAAAAAGTTTTATAAATTTCCTTTTGATGCCGTTGTTTTACACTAATTAATATTATGATACCATTTTTATGCATTTCGCCCTTATATTTTATACTAAAAAGGATTTTTTTTTTTTCATCATTACTTAAAATATTTTGAACTATCTGTGTATTTACCTTTATCGTAAAATACTATATTAGTTGGATTACTTCGTTTAAAATTTATTAGATAATTTGTCAATGAGTTTATTATGTGAAATGGTAGGGTTTATTGTTAGAATTTCCCGCCATAGTTGGAAGGGAATTCCGAGTAATTGGTAATTAGTGGCAGTAGGGCATTTTTAAATGGTCTGTTACAATTAACGATAGGATAATGTAAATAATATAATGACATTTGGGAAATAACCCCGTAATGGTTTATTCTATTGTAAATCAGAAATTATTATTTTCTAGGAGCTTTATTTTCAAAGCATTGATGTGGGTACTATATTGATATATGCACTTTATATGTTTACTGCCTTCTCAGAACTTATAATGATTATCGCACAACATGAAACTCCCATTTTTTGTAAGGGGCAATGTAGGGGTCGTTTTAAAATGTTTACCTCAAAACGGGGTTCAAAATTAATTTTTTTGGGTTTTAACATTCTCAATGGTTTCATTTATATAACAGTTAAAAAAATAATTAGAGTGAAGCAGTTTCTAGTGCTTTTTATTTGTAATTTTATATTGCATACTTTCACTTTGAATAAATGTTGTACTTGTTTTTTTTTATACCACTGTATTTGTTATTGTAATTAATAGTATTTGATTATTTGCTTTGGTAGGTATCATGTTCTGCTTTTGCCCTTCTTGGACCGTGGTAAATAACTGCATAAGGAGATGATTGAAATAAATAATAAATGTGTAATTTTATTATTGTGTGGTGAATTTAAATAATTGATTAATTTATTAAATTTTTATGTAATTGTTTTAATACCGACAAAATGGTATGTATATCTCATTGCTTGTGAAGTTTTACTTATAATAATATTTTTTCTAAGTATCTGTTTGTTTTCGTATATGTGTAAAGCAATAATAATAACTCAAATAAAATATATTTTTTCAAATAAATCATTTGTATTTGTGATTTTCCTCTTTTGCCGTTTTGTTATATTGCAACCACCCTGTTACAAGACACTGTGTCAGCCGTCGACCGCATCGGCCTGTCAGCAGGTACCAAAGTATCGACTATGAAGCAAGTCATAATAACCAAATGACGTCGCAGCCGCAGCCCGCGTACACTGATGAATGAATTTAATGTATTTTTGTATTAAATTAACTGTTCATTATATGATAATTATTTAACAGAAACACATTCAACATTTATGGCAAACTCTTAGTTTGCCATAAAATGTATGAATAAATGGGAAAAATGGCATTGAAATGATAAAATGCATGGGGTTGTAGCGCTACCCCTCATGGTACCCAAAGTTTTGTTTCGCATCTTGGCATGTCGAGGGTTAAGGAAACATTAGGATAGATCACATAATAATATTAGATTTTTTGAATTACATCTATAAGATATTTCAATGTACATGCCTAATAATAAGATATGTAGGCAGTTACATTAAGATAATCAATTCAACATATTTAAAGATACATGGAGTTTTCGTTAATTAACCACATTTTTATCATTTTAGGGCATAATCTGTAATTTTTTTTCAAATTTTAAGTTTTTATTTATTTTATTGAAAATCACTATAGTATTATTCAACAGTACGGCTTCCATATTTATTTAATATTCGAGGAGTTTTTAGGCCCTTTCCCTCTTTAAATCTTGTGGTATGTTTGTGTACCATTGGGTGTTTATATGAGCTTTCTCCCGCGTTATCCATAATAGTAATGAACCAAAGGAGACCTTTTATTGTAAGTATGCTCTCTGAGCCATATAGTAGTTTTAAGTTATTTCTCTCTCTGTGAATATTTGATGTAACAATATTTTTTATTATAGCAGTTTGTAAATTTTGAATATATTTAATGTAAATAGTGCTTGCCTGTCCCCTGGTTCGAATTCCATATCTAAGGATGGATTCGACCATAGAAAAATATATGAGTTTAAGAGTGCAATAAGGCAAAATATTTATTTTATTTTATTAAAATTTCAACCCCGTTCTTATATTAAAGCACTTGTTTTTATAATTTCCACAATAGTTGTTGGAATCAGAACCCCATTGTGGACCAATATGATAACTCTGTATAATGTCAGTATTATGATAAGTGTTACGCTGTTTTGAACAAATACATAATATATGATAAACACAATAATATTTTGTTTTAATTCCACTTTATTAATTTTTAATCCAACTAGTTTCGGTTCAACCTGAACCTTCCTCAGGGATGAATAAAAATATACAAAAAAAAAAAGTTTTTAGTATATTTTTATTCATCCCTGAGGAAGGTTCAGGTTGAACCGAACCTAGTTGGATTAAAAATTAATAAAGTGGAATTAAAACAAAATATTATTGTGTTTATTATAATTATGTATTCCCACAAAGTGTTTTCTACAAATGAAAAAACATAATATATGGTTTTAGAGTGAGGTATCTATGAAGTGGATATCTTCGCGAATTGCTCATGCGAGTGAATTAACTGAACGCCTCATTCTGGAATATGACCTAATTCATTTATCAGGTTCAGTGTAATGGAATTACGCTGATAACATTATTGAATGAACAAAATCTGAACTCTATTCTGATTACTCCATACGAATAACATTGGAATTGGAATTTAATTTCACTAAACCATTTGTGAAACAACATGATGACATGATGAATTCCACTTATTAGAGTTTTCACAAACTTCGCAAATAAATAGGCAACACAATAAACACTCATTATTTATTTAGGTGTGGTGGATTATTTAGGTAAAACAAACCTTTTATATTGTGGGTAACTGTGGGTAGAGACAATGAAATATGGATTATAGCTGTGTTTATTACGTAGACAGTTATGTGTATGCATCACGATGTGATGTGGATCATAGGTTACATCACGGTGGGATGTGGATCGGTGATCGACGCCTGGCAAGCGGAGACTTTATGATGATGTTGTGGTCAACTGGATCACGGATCTTCCTGGTCCTCCAGTAATACGCTCGACATGAATTTTAATGGAGATTATGTTTCAAACTCCTCCAGGACGATGCTCAATACCGTGGATAGTGGAGATAAACGTTTAGGTAAACCTAATTTAAACCAACTTACATTTCAGTATTGTCACATAGTTCGACCGGGAGTGACGTGCCTCCGCACGGTAACTCTAGTTCAATAAAAAATGGATGTACTAACATTAATAGAAAACATAAAAAGTGATCTGAAAAACATTACAACCGTAAAGGACTCAAAAATTAGAAATAACCTAGAACAAACGATCCAATTACTAGAAGAAGCATGGAAACAGGAAAAAAACCATTTCCAAGAAAAAATTATTGAACTTCAGCAAAATGTCATCATCAAGCTTGAAAAAAATAATGAACAAAAATCCTATGCAATGGTTTTAAAAGAAAGAACTGTTCAAATCGAAGAACCCAAATTTGCAGTCTTAATAACCGCTGAAGGCAAAGAAACATCTGAAGACATAAAGAGTATTATCACAAAAACAATAAAAGCGCCTAACCTCGGAATTGGAATAAATGGAATAAAAAAAGCAACAAATAATAAAATAATTATGACCTGCTCCAATAAAGAAGATGCTGAAAAATTGAAAGCAGAAATAAATAAAAATAAAAATGGAATATCTGCCGCAGAATTAAAAAAGAAGAGGCCATGCATGATTATTAAAGGTGTCGGAGGGGAGTATAACGAAGAAAATTTTTTAAATGACCTTATTCTGCAAAATAGCGAACTAAACGATATAACAAATGAGTCCATAAAAGTAACAAAAATATTAAAAAACAGAAAAAGTGATCAACTCCGTAATGTGATAATAGAAACAACAGGCCCGATCCGAAAGACGTTACTAGAAAAACAACGAGTTAATATAGGCTTTGTCCGAGCTCACATCGAAGATTGCAACCCCCTCATGCAATGTTTTCACTGTTTAGCATATGGACACACATCCCTAAAATGCCTGAACAAAATGAACAAGCCCAGATGTATACACTGTGCAAAAAACCACAAATTTAGTGAATGCGAAAAAACCAATGATATGGTCAAATGCTACAACTGCGACAAAAACAACAATTTATTCGGAACAAAAAATAATACTGAACATAGTGCAAATAGCGAAAAATGTACTTACCGAAAAAGAATGTCTATCATAGCACAACAGAGAATCGATTATGAATAAGTTATGGATGATTTTCTAACCGAGGAAATTGACAAATTAACAGATGTTTCACAGTACATTTGCGAAGATTCAAAACAATGTAATGAACTACTAAAAAAAGTCCCAAATGCTTTCACTGTTCTTCACCAAAACATCAGAAGTTTACAAAAAAACCTGGATGAACTTATATTAACACTTAACCTTCTTGAAACATTACCGGACCTCATTGTATTAACGGAAGCACACTTGAACATAAATAATGCTGGCACACTGTACAATATTCCGAATTACACATTCTATCCGTCCACTACCCATATTAACAAAACCAGTGGTATCGCATTGTTTATTCTAAACAAATATAAAAATGTTACAGTCACAGAAATTAAAATGCAATTAGCGAACTGTCTAAAACTGAATGTAAAAGTGAACGAAATTATGTACAATATTATCGCAATCTACCGCACGCACGGATCAAACCCCACAAATTTCATTACAGAAATGGAACAATTATTACTGACTCTAAAAGGTACCTGTAATATTGTTATTGGTGACATCAACATAAACATTGGACATTGGATACAAAATCGAACAAAAGAGGATTATATAAATGTAATGACATCGCTAAATTATAAATCATATATAAATAATGCAACACGAAATGTCAGTGGACAAATCCCTTCCTGTATCGACCACATATGGTGCAACTCAAACAACACTGAAAAAAACATGTCAATATTATGGAAAACTAGCATAACTGACCACTACACCTGTATATTCGTCAACAACATAGATAAAAGAAGTACCAACCCCAACAATTCTGTCAAAATAAAATACGAAAAAAAATATTTAAATATGAAAATGTTAGAAGAAAATCTTAAAATGGAAACCTGGGCATCAATATTTGAATCAGATAATCCAAATACTTGTGCAGAGAATTTCGAAACAGTTTTCCTGAATCACATAAACCTATCTACAAAAATACTTGTTTCGAAAACAAAATCTAAGCACAGATTAATAAAACCATGGATGACCCATGGATTAGTGATTTCAATCAGAAATAAGGAAAAATACTATCACCAGTCTAAAAAATTTCCAAACGACGAAAAAATCACTACTTTCTACAAGAAATACCGAAACAAACTTGCGCTCTTAATAAGACTAACAAAAGAAAAGTATTTTCGTAATAAAATAAAAAATGCTGGTCAAGACAGCAAAGAGTTCTGGAAAATCATCAATACAATAATCAACAAAGGCACAAAACAAAAATTACCAAAAGAAGTTACTCATCAAGCAATCAATACTGAGACAGAAAATAACCCAAAACTTTGTGGAAATATTTTTAATGATTATTTTGTTAATGTTGGCACTAATCTTGCTAGTAATATTATCATAGACAAAAAACAAACTCATCAACCAGAGCTAAACCCAGATTTTGAAGAAGGTTTCCACACATTTGTTTCAGTAACTGATAAAGAAGTTGAAAACGCTATAATGAGTTTACGAGGATCAGCAAGCCCTGGCTACGACAATATAACTGTTAAAACATTAAAAGCTGTACGTGAGGAAATCAGTAAACCAATTGCACACATAATAAATAAAAGCCTAGAGAAGGGTATATTCCCGAACAACTATAAGAAGACTATTGTCACCCCTGTTTTTAAATCTGGTGATGAAAAAAATATCTCAAACTATCGTCCCATAGCACTCACATCAAACATAGCAAAAATCTATGAAAAAATTGTTAAAAAACAACTCAACAATTACATAAAAGAAAAAAAGATAATGAGCCCAAACCAGTTTGGATTTAGGGACAATCTAAGCACACAGGATGCGATTGCTAAATTAACGTCAACAATTATGCAAAAGTTAGATAATGGAAAAAAATGTCTTGGAATCTTCATTGATCTCCGCAAGGCATTTGATAGCATATCACATTCCAAACTCACTAAGAAATTAATGCAAATTGGTTTAGACGGAATAGTGCTATCATGGTTTCAAAGTTATCTAAAAGAGAGATTTCAATATGTCAAAATAAGTAATACCCTAAGTGAACCCAAAACCTCATCATTTGGCATACCACAAGGAACTGTCATCGGACCAATCCTTTTCATTATATATGTAAATCAAATGTTCACTCTTCCGATTGTTGGAGATATCATATCTTATGCAGATGACACTGTAGTTATCACTAAAGGGAATTCATGGGAGGAAACCATGAGACAGGCAAATATCAATATAAACATTCTCAAAACATGGTTCGACCTAAATTGTCTCTCACTAAATACTGAGAAAACATATTTTATCCCTTTCTCATTGAAAGAAAAAAATGTTGAAAAAAATATTACTATTAAAATCCATTCATCGCAGTGTGAAAACAAAAATGAATGCGACAATGCAAATTGTTTACCAATAACATGCAAAAATAGTATAAAGTACCTGGGTATCATAATAGATAGGCACTTAAAATGGAACGAACAAGTCCAAAATACGGTAACCAGAGTAAGAAAACTTATTTACATGTTCATTAGATTGAGAAACATCCTATCATCTAGTATGATTAAAACTATTTATTTTTCCCTTGCACAATCTATTCTACAATATGGTATAATCGGGTGGGGGGGGACTTTCAAAACCAACCTTTTGCCTGTAGAAAGGGCACAGAGGTTGATTCGAAAACCCTCTGTATTTCCAACAACACAATTATTTAACTCCTTTAAAGTTCTCAGCCTAAATAAAATCTTCAAAAAAAACTCATTATTACAAACCCACAAAGATCATTTCAATGATTCAATAACATTCACAAAAATAAGTAACCGGTCAAGATCACGTGGAAACTTAGAAATCCCTAAATTTAAAACAAGTGCTTATCAACACCATTATACCTATCAAGGTATAAAATTTTTTAACGCCCTCCCATATAAAATAAAAACAGAAATAAATTACAATGCCTTTAAAACACAAATCAAACAACTACTAGATCAACCCAACAATAACTATAAATTTTAAATTTCATAAAATATTTTTTTATATATCTTCTGATTACATGTAACCTATTAATTACAATTGATCAAGTATTTTATTATAATATTAAGTATTTTAGTATATAATTAATTATTTTATTTCAACATTAATAACCAAAAAAATAAATATATAAAAATATTTATTTTTTCTTTTTTAACATATCCTCCAAAAATATTCCATCAACATTGAACTACCAAAGGATTATTGTCACAACTCAATATTATGTACTGCTTTTACAGCATTATCAGCTCCTCTACTCAACTGCTAGAATCAAATCCATGTACCTAACACCTTTGTTAATTATATATAATACCTACCTATAAATTGAAATGTAATAATATTATTTTATTTCACTACATCTATATTCTTACTTTTACTTATCTATTTCTGTATATCCAACTTAATAACTGATATGATACTCAATTCCACTATCAATGTATATTTGTTAACATCCTATATAAGTTTATTGTATTTTGTTACCTCAAATTTTTTCTATTTTATTTTTTCTCTTACCTTTGTAATGGCACTACTCCCCAATTCAAACACGAGAAATGTTTTTCTTTATTGAATTGGGTAGATTTCGTTAAAAAAAACTATTTTTATTGTAATTAACCAAAGAATTATGTAATATTAAAGACTTATGATTTTCTTTTGTAAATAAAAAAAAAATAAAAAAAAAATAAAAAAATAAAAAATTACCTTTATAAGATAAGAAAGTTGCGAGAGCATACAAATTCCAAAGTATCACAGCACACGGTTCGGGAGATTCTTATTCAAGTGTGTAAGTTGAATGACTATAGTTAAGACTACCATAATATTTTTGCGCGAGTTGTGTAAGTACTATCGATTGCTATTGATCAGAGTAATTCAAATAGCCTTTTAATGCTTCCTTTTATCTCCCTTTTTCTTTGTTTTGGCCCAAAGACTAAAAAAATTGAGCATTTCGAAAACAAATGAAGCCGTTTTTTCGTTCCACGCACTGCAATCAGTCGTATTTTGTTTCACCCCGCAAAAACACATGTTTAGTTTTAATCGCACCGCCATCAAATTGCATTTTTGTGAATGTAACACATATCTAGTGTTATATGACGTTTGTCGTGTATTTCGCTGCCGTAATTAATGCTTTACACGCATTATTTTTCGCCGACACATCGAGTGTTATTAATAAGAGAGTGAAATACTGAAGTTTTGAACCGCCGCGACCAATATACTTTGTAGTTGTGTTATTAAGAATAATTGAACTATTGTGTTTTATATGTACATTAATAGAAGAAAAACCAGCGGCTATTGAAGTGAAATTTGCAGTGGATTAGGTAAGTGTTTGGGCTTCCCACCTTTCCTACGCATATAAGGCATTTTCTATTTTAATTAATTTATTTTGTAATTTACAACACTGCGATCGAAGTATTTGTAAGACCCGCGCCACCATAATATATTTACAGTTTTTTTTTGTGTAAATTTATTTATTTACATATTTTACTTAAGAGATCCTAACTGGTAGCATGCTGGTTTAAATAAATAACTAATATTTAGCAGAGGGAGTTTCTATTACAAATTGAAACCTTAACCCCTTGTACTCGCATTTCGCAGCTCGAAGTATGAAGTTAAACAAAACTTTTAAAGTAATCAGTCACCACAATCAGCGGCAGCAAAATTCATCCGGTGATGTAAAACGTGGCCGCAGAAATAATATTCTATTTCATTCAATGTTTCTGGTCGACTAAGACCAAATAAATGTTTCGATTCATTCTCTGTCGACCGAGAGCAAGTAATATTTTAACACTTTGTGTTTACTACGATAATCTTTATTTTAACAAATCGACATGTTTCGAGAACGATGTTCTCTTCCTCGGGACTTTGAATCTACTAAATACTAAATAATCAAGTATACAAAGCTATGCGTGGGTAGAAATTGAAGTAGTGGGGGGAGAGAGGTGGTGAGGCTAGGTGCTTAGAAGATCAACAGAGAATTATTCAATAGCAATAATTATTCGGAATTTGCTAACCATCTTAATGAATGTAACAATTCATTTGATATAAATACTGGTTTTAAAATTTTACATACTTACGTTAGTGGTTTTCAATTACATCTTTTAGAAATTTAAGGAATTAGGAAAAATGTCGTTAGAAATTTAAATATTATTAATAATCAAATCAATTTTGTGAATAACCCTATTTTAAACATATTTCCATTGTAATTTCTGGTCTTTGATGTTCTAAGCACCTCCCCTTTTAACCTCTCCCCCTCCCCACTCTTCCCTGTTGATCTTCTAAGCACCTCCCCTCACCACCTCTCTCCCCCCACTACTTCAATTTCTACCCATCTTAATGAATGTAACAATTCATTTGATATAAATACTGGTCTTAAAATTTTACATACTTACGTTAGTGGTTTTCAATTACATCTTTTAGAAATTTAAGATATTAGGAAAAATGTCAATAGAAATTTAAATATTATTAATAATCAAATCAATTTTGTGAATAACCCTATTTTAAACGTATTTCCATTGTAATTTCTGGTCTTTGATGTTCTAAGCACCTCCCCTCACCACCTCTCTCCCCCCACTACTTCAATTTCTACCCACGCATAGCTTTTTATACTTAATTATTTAGTTTTTAGTACATTCAATGTTCTGAGGAAGAGAACATCGTTCTCGAAACATGTCGATTTGTGAAAATAAAGATTATCGCGGTAAAAACAAAGTGTTTTAATTATTCATTAATAAAATGGTGCCACAAAGTGAATTTGCAAAATTTGAAGATGTAATATTTTACTTCATTTGGTTGGTCAAGAACAAAAAAAAATCTACTTCATTCTATATATGTACGAGTACCAAAATAATATTTTAATTCATTCGTTGTCGACCGAGAGAAAAAATATTCATTCGATGTTTCTGGCCGATTAAGAAGATATTTATTCAGTGTTCCTGGTCGACCAAGAACAAAAACATTTTATTTCATTCGGTGTTCCCAGCCGACCAAAACAAATATTCACTCAAAGCAAAGAACGCAATGGGATTACCCGTTCCATAAACTCAGATTATTATGAAACGCGAGGGAACAAAGTTTTTTCCCAGGCGGAATCAAATAATGTTCGATTATTTCTTCTTCAGCGGGTACCTCTGCATTTCTAGCTCATTTATTCATTATTGCTCGGTATAATTGGCATCATCTACCAGTCTATCCATTCTGCAGAATAAATGGGTGTAAAATAATCTCTCTTCTTTTAGCATCCATATTTTTTTTGCAAGATCTTACAACAATGCACAATGCAAAGTCCTGTCCATCAATAGCAAACTGAAAATAGTTATTATTGCCTAGAATAGATATTCTACACAGTAAGCATTGCACAAATTTGCATTAAATGAGACTAAAGCTTATCGTACGTAGCAAGTTTTTAGTGAGGCACAAAACATAAGTGTTCCGCTTCCCAGTAGTACCATGTTATTTGATTGAAATATGGAATAACAAAATTGCCACTTTTTGGCATCCCTAATTGGGGTGTGTTGTGAGGCTGAAGGTAAGTGGGGAAGGGAATGCGATGGGGGAGAGGAAGGTGGGAAAGTACCTGGCTATTCAGATCTAGTCACTAAACACGGCTAAAGCCATTTCAAGTAACGTTTCAATTCTGAATGGTGGTCTTACACCAGGGCGATACTGAGAGTATCTTTTACTCTGGAACGTGCCGCAAATACACTATATATTATTTTAATTAATTAATTGTGAAATAACACAAATTAATCAAATAAAATTTATTTGCTAACGCCGGGTTAGAACCCGCGACCTTCGGAATGGGAGTTCAAAGCCCTGCCACTGGACTACGCCGGTCGTCAAAATGTCAATGCCGCTGTTGCATTGTGCGAATAACAACTATTATATTAGGTCTTAGGGTTCACTCTACTAGTTTTATTGGTATTTGAAAATAAGCAAACTTCGTAGGTTCTAAATATATTGTTAATTAACTACGGTAAACTGATATTGATGAAAATATTCATACGGTATTGAATGAATGCTTAACCTCTTTATAATTTCCACTCTGCCTGTATCCAGGGCATTGCAAAAGTTTCTCGAAAGCCGTACTCACAACTTGAGTTATTTATCAAGTAAAATTGATGGTAAATTTAATTACTGGTTTGAGCTTAATGTTCTTGCGTGCTAACTCCGGTCTCGCCTCTGTGAGTTCATAACCGTAACTCTTTGAATATGGCGTAGGTTAAATTATGACGTTGCCTACGTTTAAGGCATTGTTTAGAGTATTCAAGTGAACAAGACTTGAATAAATTACGTACTTTATGATGTTACAATGAGAGCTTTTGCGTTCTTTCTTTCATTCAATAATTATTAAATACTAGCTGACCCGGCAAACTTCATATCGCCTCAGAATCAATAAATGTTGTGTTTAATGTATTAGCTGAAATAAATGAAGTTTTTATTAAGTTAAAATAAATAGGTACCTACTCTAAGTTCAAAAAATGAAATTGAGCTGTTGACTAAGCACGAAATGTTCGGCACACTACACCATTGCCAGTTCGAATTGATTCAAATCATGTCGACCAACGCACATTATTTGAAAAGCCGTTCCATACAAAATATTTGAGAAAATTAATTTTCTTCATAATTATTTTTCCCGTAATTTTTTCCAATGTTGTAGTTATTCTGTTAACCGGGACGGAGACAAATCCAACAAATCAAAGATCATAAAAATCGGTTCAGCCGTTCTTGAGTTATAAATGGTGTAACTAACCCGACTTTGTTTTATATATTAAGATTTGATGATCGGGCTCTTATGAAGTAATGCATTAAATGCATCGTTTTAATGTGACTAAAACATCAATAACGTGATCATAACGTAAATGAGTTTCAATAGCCCATAGCCAATGAAACTATGGCCTCCCCATTTAGGATTATTTTAAAGTTGAAATAGGTGGGATTAAAAAAGGAAATTTTTTTTTTTTTTTTTATAGAGAAACCTCACAAGAGTCCCAACTGCTCCCTTCTGGAGCCAGTGAGACTATGGCATCCCCAATTGGAGTATGTTGTGAGGCTGAAGGTATGTGGGGAAGGGAAGGAGATGGGGAAGGGGAAGGTGGGAAAGTACCTGGCTATTCAGATCTAGTCACTAAACACGGCTAAAGCCATTATTAAGCAACGTTTCAATTCTGAATGGTGGTCTTACACCAGGGCGATACTGAGAGAATCTTCCACTCTGGAACGTGCCGCAAATATAGTATATATTATTTTTTATTAATTAATTGTGAAATAACACAAATTAATCATTTAAAATTTATTTGCGCACGCCGGGTTCGAACCCGCAACCTTCCGATTGGGAGTCAAGTGTCTTACCACTCGACCACGGACGGTCGTCAAAACAAATAACGTATTGGTAAGAGACAAACAGCTTATATATAAAATATAAAGATAAATATATACATTGTTAAATGAAGTCAAGCCAAAAAAGTCTCCTATGTTAAATTGAATGGAGATGGAGTTTTATTACATACAATTAGTTTTGGGTGAGAAGGAGAGGGAGAGGAATATAGGATGAGGATAGGAGATCCTCCAAATACATTCCACACTCTTGTATTAATTTTCGATCGTACGTGTTACTTCTAATCGATATTTGTGAAGTGTATTGTTAAATATGTCAATATTTTGAAATTCCGTGTTATATTGTGCACATATATGGGGAATTGGTGAATTTTCTCTAAAGTTAGTTCTATTTGTAGGCAAATGAAATAAATGGTATTGCCGTGTTGATCTTGTCAGAATATGAATATTTATTAAGTTATGATAATTAATAGATTCGGTGTAATTTGAGAAGTTTATGTTTTTTTATAATTTATGTGTTTAAATTTTTTTTTTTGAATTCTTTCGATTCTTTCAATGTGAGCTTGGTAAAAAGGAGTCCAACTCGGTGTGCAGTGTTCTAAGTGGGGACGGATGAACGCTGGGTAAAGGGAATATAGAGTCTTAAGGTTGCGGAAAGGTTTCATTATTCGAATGATAAATCCTAGCATTTTGTTGGCTTTGTTAATGATTTCGTCAGTGTGTTTTGTTGTGCAGTGTGTCGTGCTGTATAACGTTTAATTTAACATCCAGTACTACCCCAAGGTCCCTGATAGATTCTACTTCGAAAATGAAAACAGAAAGACTTAGAAATATGTATGTTACAAGTATGTTTCAATGAGAGCTTTTGCGTTCTTTCTTTCATTCATATATAGTTATTAAATATTTGAGGATCGAGCTTTTATGTAGCATTAAATGCATCGTTTTAATGTGACTAAAACATCAATAATGCGATCATAACGTAAATGAGTTTGAATAGCCCAGAGCCAATGAAACTACGGCCTACCCATTTGGTATTATTGTAAAGCTGAAGTGGTTGGGATAAAAAAGGAAAATGAAAATTGAAAGACTTATTAAGAAGTACTTGGCTAATAAGATCTGAACACTAAACATAGATGAACCCATTTAATTTACATTTTTAATGGTGAACTCACCAGGGAGATAAAGGAAGAATATTTCATTCTTAAATCTAGACCTTATTATTATTCTTTATAGCTGGTATTTAGGTCCACCACTTTGGGTCCAGATTCAAGGAGCTTACCGCTCTGATACAAAAATTAATTTCAGTTCCAAAAGGGGATGTGTTCTGCTAAATTTATAAGTATAACTGAATTAATTTAGAACAGGATCACAGATATTTGTATGTATGATGGGATGAGGTAGGTCCCCAAACAATTAAGAACTATAGTGGGTACGCAACTGTGCAGAGATAATAAAATTTTAGCAAAATGACTACGCGACCTACGGTTTCATGGTAACAAAGCGTAAGGCTTTATGAAATATATTGCCTTTGTCTTACGTGTATCCTCTTACCAGTGAATATTTTCACTTAAATATCATTAATACTAATGAGAAAGTATCACTTCGCTAGTATCACCATCTAGTAACTTTTGGGCCAAATAACCCGACGTGAATTTGCACTAACCCTGATTCGGTCTAACTTTAAAAACGATGGTCTAATTTTTATTGTACGAATGAGATAAAAAGTGAAGTTATGATTGTCTTACAAATTCCCTAAAAAATGTATAAATGTATGTGTTTTCGAAATACTTCCGTCATTTTTTTTAACTTGTTACTTGGTTAGCCAAATCGACAAATGGTGAATGTTGAATTATGCGCCAGATAGCCAGGCACGTCGTGAAATGGCGGCATATCGTGATATGGCAAAGCGCATCATGATAATGTCCTGATTTTACGATCGGTCTACGACATATAAATTTCCTCCAAGCTTGGCATCAGAAATAAAAATCGCTATTCTAAAAATATTATGAATCTTTTTACCTTGAATTTTTTACTCAATATCCGGATAGTACATAATACTATAAATCTGAAGCTTTCCTCAGAGGTATTTCTCCATTTATCGATGAAGTTTCCAGAAAATTCTGGAAAAAACTTTCTTCCAGGTACATTATGTGTAAGCATCTTCATGAATATTTACCGAGCATGAAATATTTGTGAAATCCGTCGACGGTCGGAGGAGCTTCTCACCCGGTTAATCGAAATCAGCTTCTGCTTTGATGGAAAATGCGTAAAAAGAAGTGAAACTTGGTGGCCTGACTGCCTCTGTAGTAATGAAGTATGAAACATACTCTTCAAAAAATAGACTCAATTTCACAAACCTTTTTCTGTCAGTTTTTGTGAAAGACGTTTAAAGTTTTTCATTTTTTTTTAATTACACGGCAGAGATATCTTGGTGGCACTCCTGCTTGGGCCAGGATATTCTAGATAAGTGATATCTATAAACAAGAAGATTTGGTTCTTTTTTTTGCTTTCCAGAAATGTTCTTCATAAAATTTCTTACCGACTCATGCAAATCCGTTGAAAATTATAAAAAGAATAATTTATGAAAAAATACACGATTAAAATAAAATAAAATTATAATTAACAATTATTATTTAATAATAAATGTAATAATAATTAATTACCTGCGGGCGGCTTTTCGTTCTGCTTCGCCCAGTTTAAGTGTTGGTGACTATTTATAAGGCATCATCACCCTTTTACAAAACTAACTACTATTAACATTTAACTACAGAATACTTATATATAATAGGTAGATATATAATAGTAGACATTCTTACATTAAGACCGTGAATAATGAGAGGAACACTCTTCACCCCAACATAAATCTTCTTATTATTGAATGAAAACGGAAAAAGGTTTCTTCTTCTTCATACGTTTTTCTTAAATATAGTATTATAGATGGCGCCACTTCCGTTTGCAAATCGCAAGTGAGCGAGTGATAAGTGTGCATATCACGGCAGCAGCTCCGTGGAAATAGGCACGTTCACGGACGGGTCAGAACGGTTTCCATACAGTGTGGCGTTGGAGATTTACATGGAGTCGGGTTCCTTAATTTGAACCGTGCGGGCATTACCGTATTAATATACATCGATTATTAACAATAAATTTAAACAAATTAAATTACCACAAGTATCTACTGACTATAAAAAAACTGATCGGTGGGAAGTTACCTACGGTGACCGGATAACTCAGAAATAATTTCAATTTAACACCTATTTGAAGTCTTTAAATGTGGTGATACTGATGATAAAAATTGGTTAACTAGGTTACATTAGGTTAGGTCACAAACTATTTTTAATTTTTTTTCATAGCTTTTAATGGCTTTTCAAAGAGGAATTGAATTGATTCTGAGTACCTACTGGTACTGGCAGAAATTCACTCTCGTAAAAACTCACAACATATCAAATAACGTCAACATAATAATGTATTATTTATCTTGCTGTCTAACAAATATTATTTTTCTAATCTGGGTCAAAACATGTTTTCTATTTTGTGGAAGAAAAAGCTAACGTCAATAATATGGTTTTCTGAGTACACAAGTAAGAATTTTCCCAAATATCTATCTCTATCTTTGGAAGTGGTTACTCATCGGAGCGATCCTTTTAACGAACATTTAATTTTTTTTATAAGAAAGAGAAACATTCCACATATTTAAAAATCTCCTACTACCACCATAGTAAGCGGAAAATGTTGCTTGTGTCGCTGCGGAGGAGCGAGCCGATGAATTGAACTCACGACAAATGTGTGGGACACAAACGGGATGCCAACTCAACCATTAATCGTTCGAAATACTATTCGTCGGTTAATGTTATTTCCCTTTTAACGTTACCGAGGAGCACCTATGAATAATTAAAACGTACAACTTTATTAATCCAAAGTTTCCGACTGCAACTTGGAACAATATTATTATGGATTCTTATTCATTATTTCTTATATTATTATTCTTGGAAGGACAAAATATTGAGTTGACGATAACATTTCGACCCTTCGGAATAACAACGTTCCATCTGTTGCGAAAACTTAACGCGGTTATGGGATCTATGGTAAGCTGCATTAGAGTTCATTATCGCATGACGTTAAAGCAACAGATGGAACCTCGTTATTCCAAAGGTCGATTTGCTTATAAAATATCGGTGTATTTTTCTATTTCGTTATCAATAATTTTAGTTAAAAACGTAAGGTGAGCCATTGTTAAAAGTTTTTATGTTTGCATTCAAAATGTTTGTATTTCAAAAATTACGTGTTTATTTCGAATTATAAAATGTGAAAGCGTGTTTCATCACCTTTCAAAAAGTTTTTAGTTTTCATATGCATTTAGAAATATTCTATTTATTTGGATTTTATTGCAAAGCGAAAATTTTTTGACCCTCCGACAAAAAAGGCACGATGCCTGAGGGGTTAACAGGAGATGGGTAGGTGTGCGTTAAAAATAACACGTTTTTTACGCATACATAATCACTTTTCTCAGATATTTCTAGAAGATCACGGCTCGTCATCAAGATTAAGGATTTCTACACAAGACATTAAATACCGCACCCTAAATTAAACGCTGTGTCATAACCAGCTGGAAAGCTTTTCATAAAATTTCTAACGACCGTGAAAATTTAAAATCTTTCATGGGGCACTAATCTTAAATAGATTTTGGACAAATGCCTTGGAAAATTCTTTGTACACAAAGGTTTAAAAGCATTTATTTTACCACCTCAGAACCTATAACGTCTGAAAAATTGTTTGCCCTCCATTTAATCTCTATAAAAAAATAGGTTACTATGTATATTTACTTTATAGGATTGGCCTTTCTCGGCGGAAATAATTCTTAATTCACTAAATAACATAGGTGTAGAGGTAATTTGACATCTGTGTAGTCGACTCTGGAAAAATATTTAGTTATTTCGATTGGCTAGAAATCACGGACAATCCTGCCTTGTATTTCGATAATATCAATTAAATGGAATGGTTAACATATTTGCCGTTATTTTTAAATTTACAAATTTTTTCCATAAAAAAAATAATAAATTATTTTTAACAAAAAAATTTCTAGTGTGTTTAATTACTAACCATCAAACACAGAGAAAAATGTTATTCTATTCGTATTTACGCACGAAATTACCAACAAATTATTCTTACATTTCCCGCCAATAAACATTGAAACCCTGTTAATTTGTTCGTAAGAACTTCAGTCCAGTTCTTAACCGTTTTTACGAATAAAATGATCATATTTTGGAATAATATTTTTCTCCGTGAATAATTGGAAAAAAGCAATAACTGCGAGGTTCTGTTAATATTTTAAATTGAAATCTCTTGCTGGATTCTCTCGGCACGCCTTGCACCTTGACATGGGACGAGTGGATTCATACGTTCGTCGCTCCTGGACCCATCAAATCCCAAATTTCTACCACATTTTTCCTTCCCAGAACTCCCACTCCTTCCTTTTCTTAAAAATACCCTCCACATAACATCCCCAAGGATGACGTAAACGTGTGGCGTTAATGAAAAAATGAAAATTTGTGAAGGATTTGAAATTGCGATCTCCGGCATCGTAGCCTGGGATCGTAACCACTCAACCATGCAGGCCGAAAAAACCAACATTTTAAGATAATGTTGTAATGTAACAATGAGTGTGTAATGTAAACGAGAAGCTAACAATTAAAGTAATGGCTTGTGTAATGGGGAAACCCTTCAGTAATCTCGCTTTAATAACGAACCAACATTACACAAAACTATCGCATTACAGCGAATGTCTTTTTTCCACAAATTCGTTCTGGAAACAGTTTCCTCTCGGCATTATGCAGTAATTAATTACTAAATAAGAGTAATCATTTTTCTAGCAGTTTGAGTAGGAATTACGTATACATAATATATACTGAACTAATTAAGCCAGCAGGAAAAGGAACTACAGATGCCCTGTTTAAAATGGTACAGATAATGTACAAGACTGGAAACATACCAGAAGATTTCGAGAAATGCCTAATTGTCGCATTACCAAAGAAGGCAGGCACGACGAAATGTGAACAACACAGAACTCTTAGCCTAATATCCCATGCCTCAAAAATATTGACTAATTTCATTCTAAAAAGAATCGAACCAAAAGTAGAGAACATCCTTTCCGGAGACCGGTATGGATTTAGAAGAGGTATAGGAACCAGAGAAGCAATAGTGTCGCTACGCATACTGCTAGAAAAAAGAAACCAAAACACATTCATTGCATTCATAGACCTGGAGAAGGCTTTTGACAAAGTAGAATGGAAAAGGCTCTTCGAAATTCTGAAGAGAATTGATATCAAATATAGAGATAGACGAATAATCCAGGCGCTATACAAGAATGAGGCCGCTATAATTAGATGTGATAATGGTACAAAGGAAGCCAGTATAAAACAAGGGGTGAGACAGGGATGCTCTCTGTCACCTGTTCTTTTTAACGCCTATATACAGAGTGCGATTGATGACTTGAGAGAGAGAATGAGTCACAGAGAAGGTGTAAAGATACACGGACAAAAGGTGGATATGATAAGGTTTGCTGACGATATTGCTATGCTTGCTGAAAGCGAAGAAGAACTGCAAGAGGCCTTAACAATCATGCAAAGCATTCTTCAAAACAACTACAACATGAAGATAAATAAAGACAAAACAAAACTGCTGACTGTAGGCCGAACGCAACATCAGATGAGAGTAGAGATGTCAGGAGTTCCACTAAAGAACACCAAGGAGTTTGTCTACCTCGGGAGCAAAATAACATGGGACGGTCGGTCTAAGAGCGAGGTCGACAGCCGTATACACCAGGCTAGGCTTGCATTCAATAAAAGGTCGAAAATAATAGAATCGAATAATATAGACCTAAAACTGAGAATACTCCTCATCAAGACCTATGTATGGAGTATCTTGACGTACGGCTGCGAAACATGGTGCCTATCCGAAAGAGATAAACGGAGACTAGAGGCTTTTGAGATGTGGTCCTATAGAAGACTATTAGGAATTTCCTGGAGAGACCACATTACAAATGAGGAGGTTCTCCAAAGAATCGAAGGAGGAAGGCACCTGCTCAAGACCTTGTCCGAAAGGCGTGCAAGATGGATCGGCCATATAATACGACAAGAACGCCTCTTGCATGCCATAATGGAGGGTATGACCGAGGGGACAAACTCCAGGGGACGCCCACGCCGAGAGTACCTGGAGGACCTGCTGGTGGACATGCGCTGCTCATCATATGCAGAATTCAAAAGAGCCGCACAAGATAGGGAAGAATGGAAGAAGAAACTAAAGGAAATTGCTGCAAACCAATCCCAGGATTGAAACCAGAGAGAGAGAGAATATATACTTTACTTCGAAAAGTCAAAAAATGTGTTAAGGATGTTTCTCGACTAAACTATGGTTTTCATAGTTATTAACAGAGCGTAGCGATTAACCCACTGGACTTTCATTTGTCAATCAATTTGTTTATTATGTTCCGGTTACGTTTCAAGATGGTGGCCTTGTTAGATGCCACCTTTATATTTCACCAGAGTTTGCGTGGTCATTCATACTACGAGCTGTCAATTTGGAATAATGAATATTTTGGTAAATACCAGCAAGAAGAAAGTTTGAAAAAAAAGTGTCATTAATATTGTGACATTTATTTGGACAAATTATTTTACAATTCCTTTCTCAAAACAAATTAAATGGGCAGTTATTTAAAAACATTTTTACAAATCTATTGATTCCAGAGAAAATTTTGATTATAATTTATTAAATATGGGAAAATTTAGAAACATACTTTTTGTTCTCGAGGTCTACTGTTCACGGAACTACTGGAATTACTTTTATGATTTACAATTATTTATTTGCCTTTCTAGGAAGAGCGTTTTAATTAGCCACGTGCCTTTACAATCTAAGATATTTATATTATAATGGTATTCACTTGAATTCATTATTTTTCAAAGAGCAATTTCTTATTAAGTTTATAAAAGTAATAATAATGACTAAAACATTCCCAAGAGCAAAATATTCAAATTTAGTAAATTCTCTATGTTACGTAGAAATTTATATTAAATTCGCCTTGTGTAATTGAAAAAGTTTTGTTTTGGGGAAGTATATCGGAATTTATCCATATATTGCTTAAATATACTAATAATATATACGAATTCTCCTCTCCTGTTTCAAATCCTTTTATTGATAATCATTTTTTTAATAATAAACTGCAAATGAGTACCAACTGCCCCGAAACAGTCACACTCTCAATCGTGGTTAAATGGAGTGGAGAGGGTGATTATATAGTGAAGAGAAAGGTCGGGAAGTAACTAGCTATTCAGATTTGTCACTACATACCGCTGAAGCTATTCAAGCAACGTCAATTCTGAATGGTGGTCTTTCCTCGGGGCGATTCTGAAACTGCGGAATGTGAAGAAAATATGCACAATATTATTATAACAAAAGTATATTTTTTGCAACCACCGGCTTTCAAACCCACGGCATCTGAACCAGTTATCTAGTTATCTTAAACGCTCGGTTGCAGAGGTCTCATGTATATTATCATTATCATTATAAAAAATAATAATAATCTGATCTTCAACTGAACTAACTTTTTAATGTAGGTTACTGTCCCTGACTCTACCCAACGAACTTTCTCCTTGGCATTTTCAGACTTTACTCCGTACAGCTCAGAGAGGTTATGGCACCACCCACTAATTCAGACTGATGCGAGGCTATATCGAGAACGAGAGCTATTTTGGATGGAGTGAATATCTGTTCCTGATGACTATCTTAGACAGCGTCATCATAGATTATTCTATCTTCCTACCTAGGGACCAACCTGCCAATGGTTCTCCCGGTGTGGATGTCTATTTCCCCTGAACCAAATCTCTTCCAGTATCGATATATATTGTGTCAGCGAGGAGAGATTCGAAAGGGAAATCCTATAGATTCATGAAAGAGTATCTCTTCATTGGCGCGATCTTCAGCTCTGCCCGAATGTCTTTTGGTAATGGTTGATTTTTAAATTATTAATATTTTTTTACTGTAAAACACTTTGTTTCCAATTATTATACATAATTTATTAAATATGTATCAAATTTAAAGTTATAAACCCTTTATAAGGCGATCTTGAAAAAAACGGGTACATATCCACATACAATAAAGCCTATATTTTTTGAGACGATGAATGAAGCACGACCCTTATGTTAAATACTTTACGTGACTAACGCCCGTGAAGCTGGAGCGGACAGCAGTGGAGTATGTTTATATAAGAAACATGTCAGTTGGAACAGTTGTAGGTATATCATTTGGAGGTTAAAGATCATGACATTCTAACTTTTAATTTTTACATTTATGAAAAATTGAATTTTATTTATAATGTATTAAAGTTATGTATTTCCTTACAACGATTTCCCTTATGTCTTTTTGGCACAATTATGACAATAACGATAGTTTCCCTAAACGGTCAATGAGGACAGATCCACCACAATATACGTATTCAAAAAATTCCTTTGCCATATGGTTTGTATAAAAATTTGGGAGGCGGGTGTGTTCATATATATTCAGCTCGATCGAATATCGGGAAGTGAGTTAACTTCTACTTCCAAGATTTTACTTCATTCATATTATATTCATTCAAACAAGAAAACGGATGTATTCAAATAGATGTGATTTGACAGCCGGCGTAGTCCAGCGGTAGGGCGTTGGATTGCCATTCCGAAGGTCGCGGGTTCGAGCCCGGCGTGCGCACATAAATTTTATTTAATTGATTTGTGTTATTTCACAATTAATTATTTAAAATAATATATAGTATATTTGCGGCACGTTCCAGAGTGGAAGATAGTCTTAGTATCGCCCTGGTGTAAGACCACCATTCAGAATTGAAAAGTTGCTTGAAATGGCTTTAGCCGTGTTTAGTGACTAGATCTGAATAGCCAGGTGCTTCCCCACCTTCCTCTTCCTCGTCTCCTTCCTTTTCCCACTTACCTTCAGCCTCATAACATACCCCATTGGGGATACCATAGTCTCACTGGCTCCAGACGGGAGCAGTTGGGACTCTTGTGAAGTATTCACTATAAAAAAAATAAAAAAAAAAAAAAAAAAAGATGTACATACAAATAAAGAAACAATTTCAATAAGGTAGAAAAACTTCTTGGAAAAGGTGACTAATCCAATTTCAAAGGAATACATTCCTGATATTCTAGGAATTTTAATTAGTGTTTCCGACAAACGTAATTTTCTAAAGTTCCGAAGCTTTTTATCTAAGCGGATAGTAGCCAAGCGGTAAATATGTTGATGTTCGTCAAGATGAATCTGTCAAAAATGAAGCAATGCCTTTCTTTCATCATCATTAATCAACTTCATGTGACAATAAGCTGTTCCGATAATATTCCAGCTCAGTTTTTCAGCTGACTGCTTTTATCAAATTTATATTTTTAATTTACAATGAACGTGCTTAGAGCTAATAAATAAATACTACAAAACATTTAAAATTAGACCTTTATGTTCAACCTTTGTACTATATTTATCAATTTTTATAACTAAATTTAATCTTGAATAATCTCATATTTACGTTGAGGCGTCATTTTGATTTATTGAAAATATATCACTTTCTGTGCATCTTTTTTTTTATAAGTTTCCTGGCAAAGAAACCATTGGTTTCGAAACATGTCGATTATTTTGATTAAATAGTGATGTACACAAAGTTATTTATTTTCATTAAAATAAATGAAAACACTAGGGGTATTTTTAATTTACTATAATCACATACGTTTTTAGATTTTCACGGCCAAAAGTATTTTCGTTGTTTGTTTTTGGGGTGTTATGCCGTGTAGCGCTACCTCCTAATTTAGCCGACGTTTCGGACCAGCGTGCCGGATCTGCCCTGATGATGGACACTGCAACGCTGTCTGAAACGTCGGCTAAAGAAGGAGGTAGCGCAACACGGCATAACACCCCAAAAACAAATAACGAAATACAATAATCACGTTTATTGTAAATGTATTGTCCTATAAAATATCGAACCGCTAAAGGCAACTTATGAATACCGATTGTTATTTGACTCCGTTCGATTTATGAATACGAAAATTTTGAAATCTTTTTCATCAAACAATGGATTAGGTCATATTAGTTCAAATTTAAATGGACATTTTATAGCTCCAAAACTCATGGAGGATTTGACTTTTCAGGTAAAAAGGATTTATTCATTGCATTCACCGTTAAATTACGGAAGCAACCGTTGATCGCTGCTTCAGTATGCACATTATGAATGTGTTTATCGCACGAGATTTACCATTTGGTCGCAATTTATATATATATAGATACAATAAAATATATGTAATTAGTAATTAGCAATCGACCAAAGCAGGAACTACTAAACGAATTTATTTTAAAATATTTTTTTCTCTATCATCTAAATCTACAATAGTCACACGAAAGACTGAGAAGTTAAGCGTGTCAACTTCGTATCAATCACACAACGAATCCTTGAGGAATACCACGTTGGATTGTTTAGAAATAAGGCAAGTTCGAGTAGCCCTCATAAATTGCGAACGTGTATCGGAGGGGTGCATGGACGTGGAAGAAGCAAGATGTCAATACAGGAAAGGTGATAATAATGTAGGGGGAAAAGATAGCATTAGGAGAGGGAAGGCTGTGTTTCGGGTGTAGATGTGAGGCACTCTAACCTGTCTGCCAAATTATATTACCACATGGAGGGGTAATTATGTTATATATTATTTCTTGAGCATTCGTGAATCAGGTAGGCGTATTGATAAGCGATGACTATGGGAAATTAAGCCTCAAAGATTTTTTAAAATGGTAATAGACCCAAGATACTCGACTTAAGTTAAAACTTTTACCTTACTCGTCATTCAATTCACGCCATACTGCTACGATAAAAAACAATACCTCATTAATTTATTTCCACCTTCCCCAGGTTTCAATACAGTTTCTTGGAAAACTTTGTTCTTCTTGAACAATTGAAAAGCATATGGATTATCCGAAATAACGTCTTGTTTTCTTTTTTTACATCTCGAAGCTCCTTATATCATAATGGAAAAAGCTTTGCTAGGTTTACCGCACTAACCCACACAGAAGAACAGAACAAACACAGAATCCACCTAGAAACTCCACACAGAATGCAAACATCGTGAGGATTTAGTAAACCGTTCAAAAATTTTCCAACTCAACATACCAAAAAAATACATTTCCGCATAGTTAAGAATTAGTGAGAAATCTGTGTTTTTGTGACATGCCTTTAAAAAATTCACACATTCTTTGGTAGGTATTATAAAAAAGCTTTCTTTCCTTCCAGGAAATCAGAATCCTTTTATGTCTCACTTAAATACTTTATTGGATATGATTCTCAATTGAGAAACTGTATCCACACTAACTATTTATACCCCCGGGCGACGAGGCGAGAAGAAAAATGATAAAAGACCGCCCTCCTCGGCAACAGGATTATTTGAGACTCAATTTTTAATGGCCCTTCATGTAACGCCATGTGACAAGGCGTTTATTAAATCTGCGCCTATTACGGGCTACTTTGTCTCCATCGTTAGGCGGACTAACGAGTAACTCAAATTATGATCTAACATCACTTTCTTTGTAATTACACAACGGCGCCTACCAGAAACTGCGCCGAAATCTTCGTAAAGAAGAATTTACTAAAGTTTGCAATTCGAAATATTCGCCAAGAAGAATTTACCAAGGTTTGCACTTTGAAATATTCATCAAGAAGAATTTTACTTCGATATTCATCAAGAAGGATTCTCATTCAAAGTTTGTCGAGATGATTTTTTCAATTTTTGTTTTCGATATTCATTAGAAGGATTATTCAACGTTTGCAAATCATTTATCATGAAGAAATTTTGAAGGCATTCTCATCAAACATTTCATCGCAAAGGTTTACAAGTACGTAATTTTTCGGCAGTTCTGATTAGGTTTTGTAGTGGAGATGTTGTTTGTAATGCTTTGAGTGTTTAACCTTTCAAATCATTACTTTTGTTTTCCGAAGAATTTCATTATCAAGGATTCAGTTCAATCCTTCATAAAATACCTTATGCCCGAAATTAGAAAAACTTTGCACAAAGTCTGAAACGAATCCAATAATAATATTGAATATTACTTTTTAATATTAATAATTGATATTTGACGAGTTAAAGTATTTCTCCAAAAAAATGTACACATCATATGTCTTGACGCTACCTAGTGGGAGATTCAGCACCTACAATGCCCTCCTCATAAAAAATAAAGTTGGTTGTTTGCAGGTGAAAAAATGTAATAAGCAGTAATTGTTGAATGAAACACTAGTATATATTGAATTATTTGGCGGGTAAGAGATAAGCTGACAATTGACCGGAAATCAGAAGGACACGAGTTTGAGTCCCGTCGGCGTCATGTATCTTTTCGAGAGAGATTTTTTCAATGAAGATGAGTGTTTCGGGTTAATAATTATTATTGCTTATAATAATTGAAACCAAATATATTTTCTTAACTGGAAGAAATGATTTATAATATTAAGTAGATTTGTTACTCATCTAAGCTGAGTCATCTTCGCCCGAGAATAAAGAAAAAATTAGCACAGACCCATGAAGAATCACGGGATATTATAATTGTAGGATTTGTGAAGCTGAAAGTATTTTTAAAAAAATGTTAGCCTCGTAAACATTGCCTTTTAAAAGAAGAAAATTGCCTTTCAAATGTTAGTAAACTTGAAAAATTAGATATATATATTTTTTTAATTATATATTAACTAAAAATACATTTTAAGTGCATTTTTTTAGGTAAATGGCACCTCTCTACTCTGAGCCTGTTCCGAGGTGGCAGATATATCCAATGACATTATAAAAAATAGTAATTCATCTAAGTATCTGTGAAACACTTACGAAAGTCATTCATTTTTCAAACAAAAAAATATTATTTAATAACATAATGTTGTTCCCAATTTTATCGCTTGTCCGATACCGTTTATACCTTTCAGTTCCAATTTTGAAAACTAAATGTTTATTTAGCTTGAATAGTTTTACTTTAGTAATAAAATTTCAAATTTATTTTACGTATAGAAACAGTATTTTCCGATCAAACTTTGCATTTGGGAGGCCAAACAATTTTCGCGATAAGTAAGTAGAAGTTACAGACATTTAAATGGGTAATTACTTACGTTTATCTTTTCACACCTATAACAAAGCTTATCGCATTGATATAATTCATTATACCGTGACGTGGGTAAGTAACTGACGCCAGATAATGTAATTAAACGATATCACGTGCTCGAGTGGAGCCAATGAATAGACTAGACTGCAGTCCACTGCCGTAGTACGAAGTATGGCTGTACAGTGTCAGAGCTATCAGCCTCGTGAAGTATAGCCTTGTTTGGCGTTATGGGGACTGATGACCACCCCATAATACATCTAGGATGATTACAGGTCAAAGCCTGACCCCTCTAGAGCCGCCTCGGTATAATTGAATTCAGCCTGAAACACGTTACCCGCGTTACTCCATCGCTTATACGACAAACACCAGTGTAACTCTGTACTGCAACCAAGGCACGTTTAGACCTAAGATTCTGGAACTTTTAGGGGCGAGAAGGCAAACATCCAACCCCCTGACCGACCTCTGAAAATGGGAGAATTAAAAAACCTCCTCGAGCTTTCATTCCTTTAAGGAACTTACTCTCTCGGATAGGAACTTTACGCGGAGCTCTATTTTTACTCATCTATTTGTGGGCAAAGAACATTTAGGAGAATGGCTTTCACATGCAAATTCGGGAGCTTAGTTAAGATTGAGTGTTCTAAAAAGGCTCTGAGAATTGTTTGATCTTAATTCTGCAAAGGAAAAGGAATGGACTTTACCTTAGGAAAGCTCATGTTCCTCAGCTCATCTTTTGGAACAAATTTATTTAAATTTGCTCTAGATATATTTTTTTAAAGGGTCAGATGACGTAATATCTTTATTGTATTCATATAAGGTATTAGACCTTTATAGAGCAAATTGCGGGTTCTTAAATGCAGTAACATTGCGGCTTTACTTAACTACCAAATTTTATAAATTCTAGTTTATTCTTCTGAACATCGATAATGAACATATTAACTATTTATTCAAACTTCTCAAAATCACTTTGTGGCGTCATTTTGAACTAAATTAAATCAAATAACTTTGTATTAAACCACTATTATATAATCTATACTACCCTGACGAAGAAGCCATCGGTTTTGAAACATGTAGGTAATTGTGATTATATAATAGTGGTTTAATACAAAGTTATTTGTTTTAATTTAAGAACATATTAACACTTTTCTGTGGCTTTGAGAGTCTCCTGAATTGAGATGTTTATTGTACGGTAATGTAAATTAGAAATTATAATGTGGAAATCAAAAGAAAAAAGTGTTAAAGTGAGGATATCACAGTTTCATTTAAGTTTTTTGGGGGATTTATAAATGTTATCCTTTCATTGAATCTAAAACTTAGTAATTATTGTAGAGGGTCATTAAACAAGATTAGTTTTTAATAATAAAGCTTTTCTATAATTATTTTGTTTTTATTTTATTGTGTTGAAATCAAACAGTTATTTATAAGTTAATTACGATGTAGATTAATATTTTTATGATAAAACAATTAAGCTCCATTCATTATCTATTCATAGACACTCATCGATATTTTTTCAACATATATTTACTTATATTTTTATTAGAAAAACTCTCTGTTTAACTTTTGAAGGTTATTCCCATCAATGTAATATATCATTGAAGAAGAAGATAACAATAATAATCTAATTTTTTTAAATATGAAAATAAACAAGACACAGAAAAATAATAAAAGATAACGGTCGCAACTGGGACTCGAACCCAGAACTTTACGTCTTACCGGGACATACACCTCTACCAATTGGGCTACTGCGATCTTATATGAGACTGTCGTAATTGTCAACTTCATATTTCAAATTTCAGAATTAATAATATTATCTTCGACTAATGTTTTTTCCATATTATTGGCAGCTACCTTTATTATTGGAAACAAGTATTCAAGTATTAAGTAACAAGTATTCAAATTTCAGAAACTGATCTGGGTTCGAGTCCCAGCTGCGACCGTTATCTTTTATTATTTTTCTGTGTCTTGTTTATTTTCATATTTTAAAAAATTAGATTTTTATTATTATCTTCTTCTTCAATGATATATTTATTTATTTACTTTTTATGTTCCTCCGTAAAACCGTTACACGCAAAACATATCACGGAGACGATTACAAACTAAAACGGTTCGGGGCAGTTTTACTATTTTGTGACATTTTACTATCATGTGAAATGTCTGATGATGAATGTTGGTGAATTGTCTGCAGGGGACGTAGAAAATGTCGATCGTCAATGCAGAATAGTGTCGTTCTGTTGATCAGAAATCCTCTCTTTCCAAGCATAAAAATACTATAAACTACACTGTAAACAAAAACAAAATAAAAGATAAACGCAGAACAAATATACATTTAGAACAGCGAAAACCTTTGTCCGAAATTTCTTTTTTTCTGTAATTTGTGAATCCAATTATTATTCAGTTGTTTAAGCTCGCAGAAATGAGATAGATTTATAAAATTAAAAACTGTTTAAACGTTCCATAAAGTTTCATGCTTCGTTGAAGTTTCATCTCGACAACGTTCAACGTTACCCAATGACAGACATGGTAAAGTAATTATTCTCCCTCCGCACGGTCACAATTAAACATTAGAACGGCTGTGAACATTATACGGCCATAGCAAAGTAAACGTCTGCATAATATAAATTATTACATTAATCCGTGAAGCGAGAAAAATCCACGGCTCTTGAATGTTTGCAGAGTTAAAAGCTTCAGTGTGAAGTATGCGGATACCGCCCTGAAAGGTCCCGCCCATGGCTGGTGGCTGGTGGCTGGTAGCTGGTAGCTGGTGGCCAGAGCTGGGCTGGGCGGGGGCGGGGGTTGGTGGTTTGTTCATGTTCGCTCTAGTTTGGAGTGAAAAATGTTGTAAACTATTTTTATAATTATTTCATGTTAAAGTAGTGTACTTTGTATCGTATATTCGGACTAAAAGGGAACTTATGTTTTCTCGCCAGCTGTTTTGGAAAAGTTCATTTGGTGCATATAGTAAGAATGCTTGTTGTGTTTATTATGTCTCCGGACAGTGTCTTTACATCAAGAAAAAATAGCTGCATTGTTTGTGAGATATATTTGATAAGAATGTATATTTTGTCGAAAAATATTTTTTGGTATGAAGGCTTTAGGGACTGTCGTGCGGCGCAGGTTTTATATTATATATGTATTTGTAAAGTATTTAGCGAGCATCCAAGCACAGGAAAGCAAATGAAAGAAGATGAGATGTTCTAGAAACACAAATATTTCACCTTCAATGGTACCTTCAAATAAACATGTTTTTTTTCCACTAACAATTGAGTGGGCATAGCGTTTGGGTTCCACCCAGGCGTTCCGTGTTCGATTCCTCGGCTGGCTAAGTCCTCCATCACAACACAAGCAACATCTTCCGCTTAGTGTGGTGGTAGTAGGAGATTTTCAAATGTTGTTGGGTTATTCGTAACCCGGGAATGTTTGTCTTTCTTTTAAATTAAAAAATTAAAAAATTTAGAAAATATATATATATATACAAGGTGGCTGGGGGAAGTGAAAAAAAGAAGAAAAAAGGGTATTAAGAAAAAAGTAAATTAACATCGGGAGGTTATTCTACATGATAGTGTAAGTAAAAAAGATCAAAAAAATTCGAAATTACAACTTTTATGGGTACTCTTTTGGTAAAAAGATAAAATTAGTACAGCGTGTGCGGCCGGCACTATTAGGTATTTTCCGGTGTTACAATATAATATATTAAAAAGATAAAATTAGTGCGGCGTGTGCGGCCGGCACTATTAGATATTTTCCGATGTTACAATATAATATATTAAAAAGATAAAATTAGTGCGGCGTGTACGGCCGGCACTATTAGGTATTTTTCGCTGTTACAATATAATATATTAAAAAGATAAAATTAGTACAGCGTGTGCGGCCAGCACTATTAGGTATTTTCCGCTGTTACAATACGCGTCAACAAAACCAACGTCGCCTCAATGTGCCCGGCCGACTCACAGCAAATTTATCGAGTAAGTTTGTACCTTATACTAAGTATTTTTAATAGGTACGTCTTTTTGTACGGGAAAAAAAGGTGGAATTCCGAAAAAAGTTGTTAATCTTTTTTACTCCTACCATCATGTAGAATTAATATCACCCGGGGTAAAATTCATTAACATTAAATTGTTATATTTTGTACTATCATGTAAAATCACCTCCCGAAGTTAATACACTTTACCCCCGACAACCTTTATATATATTATCTCTTTAACTCTCCCGTTCCGATGTGGTTAATACTTTTAAATTTAAAACGATCTTACTTTAAACGAGTGTTTTGTGCGGTATCTAGGATGTTTTGGTTTAACCTCAAATTGAAAAAAAACTATTCTGTAATTAATCTGCATTTAAAAGATAATATATATCCCATTACATTTTTTTTAAATATTAAATAATATCTAGCGAATTCCTTTGAAATTATTATCCCTCTCTGCCGAAAATAAATATACTTTATAAATTCATCTCAAAAGGTGCGATTTACTGGAAAGCACCTAAATAATATATTATTTTTGATTTACGCCTTATTTCGCACTATTTTTTTCCCTTTATGCTTAATGATTAACTATTGTGAAAATGGGTGATGTCAGGTTAAAACTGTATGTAGTAATTAATATCTGAGTATTGAAAGGGCAAAGGGAATACAAGATACACATTGTGTGGGGATCCCTAGTGACCTTCATTGCATCGTAATTTTACGTTAAGGTACGTAAAGGTTAAAACCGCAAATCACATGTGACTGAATAAAATCTACATAGTTAAGACGACAGACTTCGCTTTTCGGCCCATACAAAAAGGACGCCCGGAAAAAGCACTTTTCTACATCTAAAATTGCACGAAATAAATATGTTCTTCTTATATTGTCTTCTAGGAGAAAAAATCTATGCCGGTATGTTTTTAAATTTTCGATGCCTTTCGTATTAACGTAAAAATTCACTATCAAACATGTATAATTTATTGGAAAATATCAATAAGGAAAAAATGCTGCTCACTCAATTTACACAAAGAATTACAAAATTATAAAAACATACCAACATAGCTTCTTAATTTTACAATATATATAATTTTTTAAATTACAATTTCGTAAAAGTTTGGGCGTAAAAAGTGTTTTCTCCCGAAACCCTTTTTCAAACAATTTCAATAGGTAAATATGAGAGTTTAGGCATTAGTCCCATTTCCACGTTTTGCATTCGCATGTATTGTAAGTGTGTGTTAGCTTATTTAGAGCGGAACAGAATGACAGACTATGAAATACCTAAATATTCCACGTGTTGTGCCTCTTAAACACACGCCAAACAAACATAGGACCTTAGTTGTAATGGGAAAGTAGGTCCGTTATCGCTATCTCTCTCCCAAGTCCCAACTCACTTACACCAGTTGAAACGTTATTACACGTACGCCGTCAACTTACCTAATTATCCCTCTAACAAGTTAATTACTCGTGTAAGCCGGGCTTTGTATTACAGCAACTGGCGCGAAGGACAAATCGGACGTCATCAAATAAAACCTCCAAGGAAAATTGACTCCATTACAAAACCTTATTCAGTATTTCATTACTTTTTAATAATAAGTACTTATCTTAATAATATACTTGTTGTTTTTGGACTGTAGAAAATTCACTTTAATACGTACTGCTGGAGTACCACCTGTCCTTCCTACTAGAATATTCAAAACCGTTTCGTAGAAATATATTTCGGAACAATTTTCATGGACGTTATTATTCTATTGCCCATTTTGAATTGTACAAGAAAAGTTATGTCGTTAATATACTCATTGTTAATTATTAACTCTATACTTAAAAAATCATATCAAAAAGTAGTTTTAGCATTAAATGTCAACAAGTTTTCAATTAAAAAATCACTTTATCAAAGTAAGTAGACGATTTTTTATAGCGCTGTTCAGTCATTAAAATAAGCTTAAGGGCGCTTCAAATAGATCATTGTGCAATGTTACCTAAGCGTAGTTCAGCTTTACGATTGATAGAAAGGCAACATTTCAATTAACATTGGGCCTTGCTTGGAATCGCTACGAACGGACCCTTTTATTAAGTATATTAGAAAAAAAAATTATTCTTTAAAAAATAGTTTATTGTTTATATACTTACTATGTAAAAATATTTTCCAAACGTGTTCATCCAAGAGAAACATTTTTTTAACAATTAGTCATATATTAGTTTACGTGGTTTTTCAGCTAAAAGTTCTGTCAATCCAGAAACGAACCGTTTTTTGGTAAATCCAACACGACAGCCGCAGCAGTGACCAAAATAAAAATAAACTGGGTTCGACTGACAAACGAGACCGATATTACACGTTTTTCTAACGATGGCTTTTGTATTTCAAATTCAATACTACGTTTTCAAACATATTTGCTTTTACGCAGACATTTTATTTCGTAGATTTGGATACACACAATTGTTTTTTTATGTTTAAAATTTTAACACCACATAAGGTGCCCTAAAAAAACGCTTTTTTTGAAACCCCTGTATGGAGGGACTTTTTTAAGCAAGGGAAAGGACTTATCCTAGTTATTAAGACGATAGACTTCGCGTTTCGGCCCATACAAAAAGGACGCCCGGGAAAAAACACTTTTCTACATCGAAAATTGCACAAAATCAATATATTTTTTTTATACTGCCTTCTAGAGGGTGAAAACTATGTTGGTATGTTTTCGAATTTTCGATGCGTTTCGTATTCACGTAAACATTCACTGTCAAACATGTACGATTTATCAAAAAATATTATTTAAGGAAAAACTGCTGCTAACTCAACTCTCAAAAATAATTATAAAATTATAAAAAGCTACCGACGTAGCTTCTTTTTTCTAAAAAATATATATTTTTTAAAATTTCAATTTCGTGAAAGTTTCGGTGTAGAAAAGTGTATTCTCCATAAACCCCTTTTCAAGCGATTTCTGTAGGTAAATTTGAGCGTTGTCTCATTCGCACATTTCGCATTCACATGTATTGTAAGTGTGCGTGAGCTTATTGTGAGCGGGACAGAATGACAGACGCGGGTGTTCCGAGTGTGGTTCAAAGTCTAGCCTCTTAAGTGCACGTGTGTTGCTGGAATCGTCATTATTTGAAAGCTTACGATATTAATTTTCCTTTAAAACCACATGTCTAATATTTAGTTTAATTAATGAGTGCAGCTAACCAAGTGGTGTCATATTAATAATAATATTTTATTTCATTTACAATAATTATCACCTTTGATTAATGTTTTAAAAACAACTTTAAAAATTTGAATGCAACAATTTACTTCATTTGTATTTTCAATAGCGTTTTTACTGGAAAGAAAATATTTTACTGAAATAAAATAAATACTTTCTCGTTTCATTTATCGGTCTCTATTACACATACAAAGTTATTTTAATTACTGAAACTCATAATATCAAAGCACAAAGATTTCTGTGAAATTTTAATGTTTTAAACCTGTGAGTTGTAAAAAACATTAAATAACATTTAGAAAAGCACGCTACGAACTACGAGCCTATAACTTCATAATCCGGATTTAATTATCACATTGTCTATATTTGTGCGACTTATCTGATAAATCGACTAAGCCATTTTCAGAACGGTCCTTTATCCTAAGCCCACGCAATCGTGCTTTCTAAACGCGTTTAATTAAATGTATAGTTATATTAAAATCCATTGAAACCAGGTTAATGATACAAACCAGGACCGATTGACACATCTAACAATCAAACGCAGTCATTACCAATGAAAATATTTAACATTAATTTGTGTTAAAATTTGTCGGTTGAAAATGGGTTGAATCCTGGGCTTATCGGAAAATCCGATCACTCCCCGTTATCCGCCCATCCCCACCCCCACGTTTTAAACAAATAATACGATCCGACTCGTTACAGCGTGAACCGATTCGATAAATTTATTTCGATAAATTTATTTTCGTTGCCCGATTTAATTCAAGGGGGAACGAGTCGGGTCATGATTACCACCCCTTCCACCCTTTGCTGCCTCCCAACTAACGCCCCCAAATACATCCACCGGACAGCTTTGTATTATGTTACTTTATAATTTGTCAACCCACTAATTTAATACAATGGAGCTTACAAACAAGCTAACTTATCACAAAAATGTAGCTTTGAATTTATTCAAGGTCCGAGTAAAAGTGAAAAATAATTAATGTGTGAAATTGAAACTTTTGTGTATTCTGAATGTATTTAAAGGAATTATAATGTAAAACACATTTTCGATCGTCAGTACTTGTTTTGTGGGTTTTAATGTAGAATCGATTTTCATTTGAATTTTTTTTAAATCCTGTTTTAAATCACACATGAAATATACATACGGTACCATTAGCATTATTCTCATTTGTAAACTATCTGACATAGTTTATTGTTATAATTCTTGACGGTTCTCACCATTCCGAAGAAGTTATTTTCAGGTCGTCGGTTGATTACAGATTGTGGGTGGTCACATTACATTCGGTTGATTACAAATTTCCACTTCCCCGACCAAAAAGGCCGTTAGACAAAATTTGATTTCCAATGGTCATCCGCTAACAGTGCCGTAATACCATAACCACTGTATTGTAGTAGTCGTTCATTTATGCACTTGATGTAAAACCAAGTGACAAGCTGAGACCCAGAACCTACATTGAAGCCAATTTCAAATTAGCCTCTCAATAACTATACTGTAACAGTAGCATAGTGATGACCATTTACATTTATCATGTGCACCCATTGTTGATTCTCGTAGCTTACCTTATTTATAGTCTGAATTATGTAGTTACCTTTATACCCGACGTATTGTAATATTGTTAACAAAGACGCTTGGTAGGAATACTGTGCTAGCTCTACCGTAATAGAAGGTGAACGAGGAACCAACCAGATTCCTGATTTTCTTCATCTGGTCGTTTGGATTGTCGCCGGATCGTTTTACTAAGCTTTCTTGAATTCAACCTATTATATTTGGACAAAATTATATCTTTTGAGTTTCCTTCCTCTTTTAAAGGTTAAGTTTTATTCCTTATTTTCCTTGAAAGGAACGTTCGCAAACATTCCCAAAGATATCATAAGTCCCGAAAAAACCTCAGGGCCACATGTGTTGGGAAAATATTGACTAAGTTCTCAATTAATTACTATTTTACTTCAAAAAATACCAAACACAAATTATTTAATAATTCATAAAAAAAACGTGAAAAACTGTTACTCCTGTACTGTTTTAATCTGTAAAAACTGAAAGGACAGTTAGTTTTCACAGAATTTGACCAATTCATCTACTTTTCAGTAAATTTTCGAGTTTTGTGAAAGTTATATTCAAGTTTTGTTAATGTATCATTTATGAACAAGTTGCTTCACAGAACAGAAATACAGAAATGGAATTGAACATAAATAAACGTTGATGATTTTGATGAACACCTGCCCTAAAAATTACAAAATTTTCAAAACAATCTATTGTCATAAATAATTTGCTTACTGACGATTCAATATAAAAATTATACAAATTTCAATTATTTGAATTAATATTGTGTTTATCAAGTGAAATCATAAGCCGCTCATATTACGAGATTATTCGTGTGTCGGGACGTGCAGCTTCACAATTACATTAATTAGAATTTTGTCAATGAAAACGTTCACAATGTTTATTAAATAACCCTAACCAACCTCTAACAAAAATATAATCATATTCCTACTGTAAGTAGGAATATGAGTGTAATTTTCATCTGTACTTTGCGAAGGTTTAAATAGGTTAATTCCTCATTACGTGTGTTGTAAGAGGATTTAGAAACACTGCTCTGGGTACGCATATCTCTCACCAGCCCCTTAATGGAAAAGCTTACTTGTGAGCTTTTATTAGCTCACGCACGAGTTTCTTAATTTCGTGTATTTTATATTCGTCGTAAAAGTAGATTGTTATTACACGCTGTAAAAAGACATTTCACAATGATCAAAAAATTACATAACTATCATATAATTATAATTAGAATTATATTACAATGTTATTTGATAAGTGGGCATATTACGTTGTTATGCCTCAACGTTATTCCTCAACTTCGTTGCACTCCTTTCAGTCTTGGACATGAGTGCCGCTTTTGATACGATTGACCACGATTTCCTCATTAGACGGTTAGAAAAATCCTTTGGTTTAAACTGCGACGTTAAGAGCTGGCTGACATCGTACTTGGCTAATCGTAGGCAAGCCGTAAAGGTGGGGAAAAAACAATCAATATATGCAACCCTTTCATCTGGAGTACCCCAGGGGTCGGTTCTGGGCCCACTTCTCTTCATCCTCTTCACAAATGATGTCGCTAAAATAATCGAATCATTTGGTCTTCTATCTCACTGCTACGCTGATGACCAGCAAGTGTACTTTTACTGCTTACCAGAGGAAATAGACAGTCTAAAAATTCGCATAACTGAGTGTCTAGAAGCAATCACCCGCTGGATGACCTCAAATAGATTAAAGCTGAATCCATCAAAGACGGAATTTCTCTGTACCGCCACAAGCAGACGTCAGCATAACATCGATAACTCCCCAATATCCATTTCAGGAAGTGATATCACTCCTAAGACATGTATTAAACTACTGGGTTTCAATCTGGATGCTGATTTTTCCCTTAAAACTCAAGTGAACAGAACTGTAAGCACTGGGTTCTTTCAATTAAGGCAAATTAAAGCAGTGCGAAGAAACTTGCCAACAGAGGCGACTAAATTACTAGTCAATTCGTATGTTGTTTCACGCCTAGATTATTGCATCGGAATATATGCAAGTCTCCCAAAATATCAAATCAACAAATTATAATCCGTTTTCAACGCTGCGGCGAGACTTATCACCGGCGTATCTAAATATTCCCATATTTCAGAGCATCTCAAAAATCTTCATTGGCTCAAATGTCCTGAAAGAATCCAGTTCAAGCTCTGCTGGATGGTATTTAAGTCCCTTAATGGAATGGCTCCTGCTTACTTATCAGAAATGTGTATCCCAGAAAACTCCAATTCTCGACAGTCAACTCTTAGGTCAGCGGCATCATCAGCAATCGGAAGGTTGAAGGAGCCAAAGCGCACACCAAATACTAAGTTCGGTGAGCGTGCTTTCGGAGTGTCGGGACCTAAAGCCTGGAATGGACTGCCACACGACTTAAGAATGATCACAGACTCGGCGAAATTCAGAGCTAAATTTAAAACTCACCTTTTTAGACAGTCGTACCCATAAAGCCAAAAACAAAAACCTTCACTTTCACCTTCTCAGCCCGCGACATAGTAAATAACTAATTGCATAAAAATGTTAACAAATTCTTAATGGTGAATTATTTGTACATCTAATTTCATTAAAATCCTCCAGTCCTAATGAGTCCTAAATTCACAAGTCTTTCGAAATAACTTCAATTTATTAACTCCATTTTTGGCAGTAATCTTCTTATAAATGTAATATGAAAAATGATGGTGTAGCAAATGTAAAGTTATGCAATGTCCAGTGTTTTAATATAGCGTCCTCCGCGTGCAAAGTCGTATCTCCTCCAAGCATAAACTTTCTAATTAAAGTGTGTTTATCGGAAGTGACCTGCCAGGTAAGTATGTTCTCTGTGTCTATTTGTAAATAATAGTTCTAGGTAGAGCCTAAGAAGTCATAATAAGATGTACAGCGCCCTTGAGGTGATTTCTCACAAAAACGGCGCTCTACAAATTATCCAATTATTATTATTATTATTATTAAAAAAGATTAATTTGACTTAAAAATAAATTGAATTGAAATAAAGCTACATACGCGATATTTCAATATGAATTTCAATTTAACGGTAAATTTATATTAATCTTAACTATATAATACTAAAAAAATCTTTGTAAGCAAGAAAAAATAATGTCGATAAAATAACTCCGGTGTAGAAAATTTTAATAACTTATTTGGAATTTCTACCACAACATAACTATAACCAGTTATTCGCGTTACTTCCATCATGTGCTATAAAGCTTGCTAAATACTTTGCTAATTCAACTGTCACCAAATAAGATAATAGGCAAGTAATTGCAGGTTTTCGATAAGAAATTTAAGATTTTGATAGGAGCGTGAAAAACTAGAATGAACCCAGGTCGTGACTACATTTTACCAGACTTCGTAAGTTTTACCATTTAATCATACCAATTTATGAATCTCGCGTCAAGGCCATTGCCAGATGGGATTGAATAATGAAAACGGTTTAAAACTGATCTTTAAAAGATATTAGAACTCACTGGAAATGAATAATCCCGCAGCTTAAGAGGGTATAACCAGAAAATACCGAAAATTTGTCGTTTTAAATCAATTTCTAGACGTATTGACTCTTTTTTACCAAAAAACATAATTGGTTTTCGAAAGGTTGCTATTTTATCTGGAAAAGACAGTTTTTAAATTTAAAAAAAACGAGTTTATTTTGAATACAGTGAGCTTATACCGTTGGTCGTTGGCAGATTTGTTAACTTTTCAAACGAAATTTTGTATTATACAACACATATTTCAAATCATATAATCAGAAAAAAAAATCAATACACTATCTAGTAAAGCCATTTTTCAGAATATTAATTTTAGTTCAAATAAAATCATTTAAAAAATCCGTATATGTGTTTTGTGACGAAAATACCTCAGATGTCTATTTATTTACGGTCTTATATACTAAAATATTTCAGATTTTTTGCACAATTATTTTGCTTAGACATTATTGAAAAATCATAAATACTTATCATCATACTTAAAAAATACTTACAAGAAGTACACGACATTAAGAAATTAATCATTACGCGTTTGAGCATTTTATTGCTTACTTAAATGCAGGTATATTAAAGCAAATTTTAAATGAAATAAATTGGATATTGAGTTTTTAGGTAAAAATTTTGTTACGGAGAATAATCAATCTTTCTCGTCCAAGAAATTGATATATTTATTTTAAAGGTGACGGAGGTATGTTTTGAAAAATCATTTCCCCATTTTCCATTGAGTTGAGCCCAAAAGTTGAATAATGTTAGAGTTTTGTTATTCGTTTATTCGCTTACCTCTTAACCCAAGGGTTTTTTAATTTAATTTTTACGAAGTAACTTTTTTTTATTTCTTACCGTTTTCCATAATACGAAATATTTGATGACATTGGCGGCTCGTGAGTTATGGGATATATGCGGTGTTGTATGACTCGTATGGACAGCAGTCAGCATGAGAGTGTGTAATAAACTTAATTGGTCTGTGACGCTGAACTTCCAGGCGGTAGTCATAAACTTTTTACAGTCACATCTTGGCTACAAAATCCAGTCCGCTTCAAATTGGATGATGTACGATATCTCGAGCCAAATAAATTTAAATATAATATTATGTTATAGTGTATATCGTCGTTGCATGTTTAATATGAACAATGTGACGATTTTGACGAAATTTAGTTAAATATACAGTTATTTTTCTTTTTTTTCTCCATCTTCTACAATATGAGCCATGTAAAAATATCAAATATTTAAGGGGATAGAAAATAGACCCTGTGAGGACAATCAAAATAGTACATAATAAAAAATAAAATAAAGTCATATTCGCTGCATGCCACTACACAATGCAATTGTCTCGTTATGTACATAATATTAACATCATTCTGTGATGCCTATCTGTCAAATTTGAATAAATTTATGTTAAATATTAAGACATAATGATGAAAATGGTGTATAGAGTGAAAGATATTCTCAGTGTTACCCTGGTGTAAAACTACTATTCAGAGTTGAAATTTTGCTATAAATGGCTTTAGCCCTATTTTGTGACCAGATCAGATAACCACTTCCCCACCTTCACTTCTCCATCACTACTTTCAGCCTCACAACATACCCATTAGGGAATGCCATAATCTCACTGGTTCCAGACGCTTGGGAGCTGTTGAGACTCTTGTGATATTCACATTGACGAACTTTAGGATATTTTAATTAAAAAAAGGGTTCTAGATATTCTATTTTTAAAAATCTTTGACGAAATGGACGCCTTCACATATTTACTGTCTTATAAAGCTTTTATACTCAAATTACTTCAAAGACTTCACAATGTTTTCGATTTTAAAATAAATGTTGTCTTCTGTTTTCAATGAGGCGACAATTTCATTATTAAAATAGAACTAAGTAAGATCAAGTGACATTTAGTCTTAAGAAATCCTTTCAATATCGAAGAGATTTTGCAGAACATCTTGAACCGGTAATATTTTAAGCGTAATGTAACTTGGAATTCCTAGCCCGTAAGATTATGAAGCACTTTAGGTAAAGTGTAACTTCGTCAGTTGGCAATTTACATAAGTAATGTTGTTAGTAGTAACGAATAATCGTATCTGATACACTAAAAGCTTTTCAAACAATGTTAGATTTACGCCACACAACTTTCCGTCACGGGCGCTATGGTATATTGCCGACAGTCGAAAGAATTACCGAAGACGAAAAAATTCTTTGACAATGTTACATAAGTAATAAATATATAACGTAAAAGATATTTTTATGACAACATTTTTGAGGAAACTTTGGGATAGATTAACAATTCGTCAAAAAATGTTGCATAATTCTGAGTTGTGAATTGTCAATGGGTTCATATTACATTAATTCTTGGAAGGATAAACTTTAATTTAGCCCATTCTCGTATTTTTTAAAAAATGATTTAATATTTATACATGTTTTACTATAAACATACAGTGTTATAAAGGAAAATACAGTGTTATAAAAGAGAAAAAAATTGCCTTTCCTCACCATAAAGAGACAAGGCTCTTGTATTTGGTGTGGGAATTCCAGGTCAATTATATAAAATCATGTAAATAATAAAATATTGCAAATAATAACAAAAATAATGAAGTATTTATTTTAGTAATTATTTATATTAACAGATTTCAAGATTTAAAGAATACACATTTTTTTATACATGGACTCTCATTTTTCAATTTAAGATGAAATTTGTAAATCTTTGAAAGTATTGTATTTGTTCTTAGAACAACAAATAAAGGAAAAAATGTAATTTTGTATTATATTTATTGGACTCATTGGATCGAATTATGGCCAAGTATGTAGTTACCGATTTTATAAATACTTCGAAAATCGTAAAAAATAGGAATATTGTATTCGTAAATAATTAAGAAGTTTTGAATTCTTGTTGCCCCTGAAAACACCAACATACTTTAAAATAAACCAACATAAATGCTCAAAACGCACGATGATAAATTATTAAATATCGTGTACTTCTTGTAAGTATTTTTTGATCATAAGTATTTATGATTTATCAATAATGTCTAAACAAAATAAGTGTGTAAAAAAATGTTGAACTATTTTAGTTCTTACCTTCAATAAATAGAAAAACTAAGATATTTTGGTCACAAACCACGTTCTCGGATTTAATTTTTAATGATTTTAATTTAACTAAAATCAAAATTATGAAAACTGTGTTGACTAGATTATATTTTGATTTATTTTGTTGTATGATTATATGATTTGAAATTTGTGTTGTTTTATAGAATCTATCGTTTGAAAATTGAAGAAATCTACCAACGACCAACGGTATAATCTTAGTATATTAAAAATAAACTTAGTTTTTCTAAATTTTCGTGTACCAGATAAAATAACAACCTTTCAAAATCTTTTTTTTTTTTGTAAAAAAGAGTCAATACGTCTAGAATTTGATTTAAAAGGGACTAATTTCCGGTATACTCTGGTAATACCCTTTTAATGCCAATACTAAATGAGATCGAAAAGAGCGAACGTTAATGTATCTTAAGAATCTATAATCGTGATGAGAAATAATTATTTATAGACGGCTTACAGATACTTACAGATACTTCAGGGTTCATTGCACTGCCCATTATTGTTTCATTTTGATCTCCTGTTCCTCACTTTCATCCTCTACAACAATATAATCTAATAGAATTACCCGTTCGGCCGTGTCTCCAAATGACAATAATTAAGCTGGAATGGACAATAGGCAGTGAATTTTCATAAATGGTGCGCCTTGTTCCCAGTTCCCAGTTTCCAGTTCCCAGTGAGCTACAATAAAGCTTTTAGTGCGGCCTCACCCAACAATTGGTGGCACTCGGCATTAAATGGAGGCAACCGGATTTATTAAAAGTACGTTCAGCTGCCAAGGTTTTCGATCGATATAAAAATTTTCAGTTATTATTTATTGATGAAAATTATCGTTGTAAAACCATTTACCTTTTTATAATAACTCCACACACCTTTTTATAATAACTCCCTATGAAAAATAATTTCCTTCAGTGTCTACGTCATCTTTGGATATACTGTGTGGATGATTTTCTTTTAAGGAGGGGAAGTACTGAGAAAAAAGTGATACCTTTCGGGTATAAATCTGTGGGTCAGTGTACCCAGGAGTGACGGATTATTAATCCATTCCTCTCACTGCAGTGTAAGTTGATCGATGGAACGAAGAAGTCTGGCTGTAAGTGGAAGACTCCGGAAGTGGGCTGACGTATCCGCTGCAAATACCTGGACAAACCCCATCCCATTAACCCGCACTCTCCTACTCAGTCAGAGGTATCCTAATCGTCAAAACAGTTCATCAACTTATATAAACCTAAAATATAAAACCCTGTGATTTATTTTTAGATTAGCAAAGTATAAATTATAATTGTTAAAAAAATAAATATATCACGAAGTTAGCATTTATCTATTACTATATTAATTTTATTTATAGATACCTACTAGGTTTTTTCTATTGAAATACACGTTATTTTGTATTGAAATCGTTGTGTTTATCTTACTATAATGCGAGAAATATGATATAAACAGTATTCGAAAGAGGATGCACCATAAAAAAATCCTTTATAAACAAAAAATAAGAAACATGGTTAATTTTTTAATAATTGTATTTACATGGAACAACAAAGAAAGTGAGGTAACAATAACGTTTATAATACAGTTTTCTATTAAAATACGTAAGTATTTTTGTTTTTCTTCGTTATACGTAATTTTACTTACAAACAACGTATAGTGAGCCATTTTTAAAACTTTTTTATGTGTTTGCATTAAAAATTTCATATTAAAAAAAATATATATGTATATATACAGGTTGTCCGGGGATAAAGTGCATTAACTTCGGAAGGTGATTCTATACGATGGTAGGAGTAAAAAAGATAAATAACTTTTTCCGAAATTCCAACATTTTTTTCCCATACAAAAAGACGTACCTATTAAAAATCCTTAGTGTAAGGTACAAACTTGCCCGATAAATTTGCTGTGAGTCAGCTGGGCGCGATTGTGGGAGTTGTGATTGTTACGTATCGTAACAGCTGAAAATAATAGTGATGGCACACGTCGGAACAATTTTATTTTTTTACTAAAAAAGTACCCCTAAGAGATGGAATTCCAAAAAAAAATATTTATATTTTTACTTATACTATCATGGAGAATCGCCTCCCGAATTTAATGCACTTTACCCCCGAACATCCTGTATGTTTATTTCGAATTAGCAGCTGACGTCTTATTTAGAATAAAAACAAAAAACAATACAAAGGACAAATTTTGTTTTTTATAAAGCAGCCCTCTGTACATGTGCACATAATCATGTTTTTATATTGTTAAACACGGTGCGGAATGTAATAGAATATGGCATTATTAAACATAATTATTATCGACACTTTTACTGAGAATTACTTCCAATAAATCTTGATGGCTTGGAATTGCCACAACAGTTCTTGGAAAGGGTTAGAATAAACACAAAAATACGGCTTGATCCACTTTCTGTGGAAAATCCACTTGCTGGTCGAGTTTAGATCTGGGAAATAAGGTAAGAAAGGTAGAAACTAAAAAAAGATCCAACAATATCTCTATAAAACTTGTTTCCGAAACAAACACCCCCACATTTACAAAAAATATTTCATATTTGGACGGGTACCTACCAACCTGCTACTATAATTCACGTGTTTTTTCTTTCGTTTATAAAGACGCTAACCTAGTCAACACTGATTTAACATATTACTCATGTGGTCGAAATACGTTTTGAATGAACGCCAAAAAATATCAAACATTCATAAATGAAAAATAGATTTTAATCCACTGAAGATGGTATTATAGTTGTGCAGACATTTGGTTTATGTAAGTTAATCTGATAACATTTGAGTAATTAGTTAAGTGGCTAGTCTTGATAATATAGCTTTGTTAAATCATACATGGTATTATCATGTATGAAAAATCATACATGTTATTATCATATAAATCATACATGGAACTATCATGTATGATTTAACATCTAATAAATTATCCTTTCCACGTCAGTATGACTTTTTTACAGTTATTTAAATATCGAGAACATCGTTTAAAGACGCAAATAATATCAACCCCTTAAGCTGTCTATTGTTGCATTTGAGCCGATTTTTTTACCACGCACTTGGAGACCTGCCACTAAATCGGGTAGGTTTTGTAAATCTAACTCGCGAGAACATTGTAAAAAGAATTAAGGTCACATCCATCACAACATGTATTTGCCGATATGGAAGGATGTGACCTTTTTGGTTCCGAGCCTTCGTTGATCTTGACTTGTGTTCAAGACGTGACCTGCCTGGCTCAGTATTAGGCCAACGGTGTCGGACACTGATACACCCCATTAATCCAACATTCTAACATGCCGCCACGAACAATGCGAGCGGAATTGTAAGCAGTTTTTTTTATTTATTTATTCCCGATCCATCTCCTGCCTTTTTGCTCCCTTTGCCGCGTTTTTCTTCCAGATAATATAATGGGCCGCGAGCATTGCCGCAGGGGCGGAGAGTAATGAATGGCCCCCGGTGACTAATTATGATTTACACCGCGCGCCACTGACGTGCCGAGGTGAAATGTGCCAAGTTGTTTTTAAAACATTAAGTCCGATCTCATATGCTCTGTTTCGAGGGGAAGTCCCCAGACACCTTATCGAAAAATCCCCCCATTCATTGTACTACAACTTGTCAACCTTCCTCTCGATGTGAACACTGGACTCGGTGGCTCGTTTTGATTGACACTTCCTTGCTCGGTTGACCGGTCATTAGAAGAAGGCGTCGCGCGTGAAATATTATCTGAGATTAATTTCCACTTTAATGGTTTCTTGTCAGTTGATTTGAAATACATTTTCTTATGAGCCTAAAAAGCGCATTAAGCACGTGTGAAATACTTCACTGAAATCAAAAATATTATTCATTCTGCTTGTTTTAATATTTGACAATGCAATAAAATAAAACGGGTCTGAAAATCTAATATTTCAAAATTTACCTAATAATAATTTAGCTAGCGAAGCGGTGTCTGCTGTTTGGTGATTTTTACGAGCTTCCGACAAAGGAAGAACTATATCAAATTTCCACAAAATATTTTCGAAAGCATTTTCTACTGACCCGAAAATGTTTTTCAGAGAGCCCGATAAATTCATTGCCTTTATTGATTTGACTATAATATATGACCCGAGAAATATTATGGTCTGGCAGATAAAATTGATGGATGGAAGATTACTGAAAAAGTGAAGTTTTTTACGCACGGCCGAAAACATTAAGCTTACACAAAGCGTTGAAGACCGTAGATTTTATATTATATTGGAAAAAAAGCTCCTTAAGGCAGTGTGTTGTTTACGTATAAGCTTTTATTATTTCAACAAAAAAATATAAGTTTAACAAATAAACACGTTCTGGGTGTTTTATATTGAATCATGAAGGAGCGGAATCTGATTTTTAGCTTCACAAAGAAATTTACCACACTCTCAAAACAAGTAAATCAATCAGAGGTTCATCGTTTCAACGGAATAACATTTTAGTTTTTTTCTATTTAACATAAATCAAAACCTTGAGAAATTTGTTAATGGGGTAACGTTCTTTGATTATATTATTACATACCAAAACTAAAAAGATGACGTATTCATAATGCTTTGTGAATTAATGTATTAATATACACCACACACGGAAAATAATTGTTATTCTAAAATACGATCATTTTATTCGTAAAAACGGTTAAAACGGGACTGAAGTTCTTACGAACAAATTAACAGTGTTTCAATGTTTTTTAGCGGGAAAATGTAAGGATAATTTGTTGGTATACGTACGAAATTACGTATACCAACAAATTATTCTTACATGTTCCCGCCAATAAACATTAAAACCCTGTTAATTTGTTCGTAAGAACTTCAGTCCCGTTTTTAACCGTTTTTTACGAATAAAATGGTCGTATTTTAGAATAACATTTTTCTCCGTGCAAGCTTCAGCTTTATTTTAATATAAGCCATCTATTAAAGTTTAGGTATATACATTTTTTTACTAAACACGATCTTTATTTTCTATTTCGTCTGGATTCGAATTTCAGAGTTTCGTTAAAGCTCTTACCGCTGTGACACGGCGCTTCAAGGCGTTACTTAATAATAAAATATAAACCGTACATTAAAAATGTTCGCTTTTCCCTACGAAATAAATAAATAACAAGTGGATATTTTGTTTTGCGACATTTCTGTATAAAGTCACCACAAGAGCGCTATCATTAAAAAGTTGGGTAAAATAAAGCTTCCTGCATAATCTCTAACGTGGGGGTATGACGCATCTAGCAAATTTAGCAATTTTTAAATACCAACCCTTAAAATATTCTCCGCTGCCTTTCGCCTTAGATTTATCTTCCCTCGCTCAAAATTCAACTTTCCTCGTCGACGGTAAATCCGTACAACCGACACCGTTTTGTCTTTTTTGCCCATTAAATCGAAATTAGGCAACCCTAGTCTTTTTTTGCGTAATTAGAACTTGTCAAATGGAAAAATAAATAATAAAAAAAAACTGGGCCTTGGCCTAATTGGTTCATCAAATATCATGAAGTGGGAGGATTTAACAGCCTCTACTCTTTCGTTAGGTTGAAATGGATCTTTTATTTCCTTCCAGCACTTTTATTTCGATAAAAGTATACATTTAGACCTTTTCTGGCAAAGCTGAGAAAATTAAGTTCGTTCTTTCGAGTAACTTTTATGTTTTTAGAATTTCTAAAGGGAACTACCAACCGAGTTTATTTGTATTTTGTGCCGCGAGAAAAATAAGGCTTCTTTGTATTTTGTAGTAAATGTATTAAGACGATGTATGACTCTCTATCACCAATTACGAGCAGACTCAACATTTGAGAGAACATGGAAATTCTATAAATTTCTACATATTACGATAAATAAATAAATAAAGACTGCTCCATTTTAGTTTTTTCAGAATATTTATGCATGTAATTAAGCACTTTTGGATTTGGTGCATTGTTTCTTTACGTTTGCAATTCCAAAACATGTATTAAAATACCTTAAAGTATTCCTTTATTCGTAAATTGATGCACACACAAATTGTTTCTTTTTAGTCCTTTTTAAATATTTCATTAATGGTGGAGCACTTTTAAAATAGTTAATGAGTAGTTATGAAATGAAAAGTATTTTTTTTAAATCTAAATACACACACATGACTATCATTTTGTGGATACGTGAGTAACTAGATAGATTCGTTGATGTATGGGTGCATCTTCGTTAGGTACCTATACACGTTTAGGTACTATTTACAGTTTTTCAAGATAATACGAACAATTATTGGGAAAGTGAATAGCTATAAAACGAAGAAAACCCCAATATCTTGGTCATATTAAGGAACGATAAGTACGTTATTACTCAATTGATAACCGAAATAAACATTGATGGAAGACATAGCAGAGGAAGGCGTAGCGCTACAAGGCTTCTGTAAATACGTTTTTTTATTATTATTTAAATATTTCCTATGAAATTTAAATAAAATGAATACATGTAGAGGGTATCCCGCAAGTTGTGTATCAAACGAAGTGAGGTGAAGGGGTTGATTATTTGCAATCAAAATTACCCCAATGTTAACCATTTCAATGTTATAAGGATTTTTAAATTTTTTTTTAATACCCAATAAGCCATCTAAAAAAAATATCATGAAAAAGTGCAGTGTTTTTTAGATTTTTTTTCTCAAATTATGTTGTTACTAAGGGGTCTTGAGGAAAATAATTTCCCTCGAGGCCTATGTCGTATTTGGGGGTGCTGTGTGGAGGATCTTCGGAGGACAAATTAATGTCAACTTATACAATGAAAGTAATCTGTAAATTGGGTTTTTTTCTTGGCGCTTGTTGTTAATCTTTAGAATGATTAGAGATATTTATAATAATGGTACACGGTGATTTATAATGTTGGTTTATTGTAACTACGAGTTTGTACAGTATGTTAGTCTAAACTGCTAGCTGGGAACAGAGGGCGTTACTACTCACTGCAAGGCTTAAATAGACACTCTGTCTCTCTTCATCTTCCGTCTCTGTCAACTACTACGGAAGTCAAGGTGAATCCTATTTCACATCCTCCCCTACTTAACTTAAAGCCTCCCCTAGCTATATATTTCATTATACAAAATTAATTATAAATAAGAACACAATATAAGAACACAATATAAAAACACAATATAAACAATCACTATTTTCTTTTTCTTATGTCCTTTCTTTTTCCTTCTTCTCTTCTCCCCTCCTCTCTCCCCTTCCGGATCTGTGGAGGACCGATCACCTTGGACGCAAACGTCCTTGCCATGGGTTGGACCTGAAACATGGAGAAAGAGAATTAGAGACACTTCTATTACGTAACATCCCTGAGAGGTTTAGCTCGTCCGCTGATAGTGCACCTGTGTCAGACGCGCAGAAGCTCGGGCTTTCTTCCTCCTGCCAAGAGATATGCAATTTCTTTAACTGGTCTAAGTGTCTTTTCCAAACCATATCAGAATTATTAATCTTAACGAAATATATCTTGTTGCCCTTTTTATCAACAATTTTGCCAGGGACCCATAACCTTTTCCCTTGAGACCTAAAGTCTCTGGTCATTACTTTCTGACCTATTACAAAACTCAATTTATTTCTACCTTTATAATTTTTTTTCTGATTGACTTGACTCTGTTTAACATTTTGTAGAATTTTCTTCTGTTGAGCAGAACCGGAATTATTATTTCCTTCCCCCAATTTCTTCGGAATTAAAGAGTCAAATACCGTTCTAATTTTTCTTCCCAATAATAATACAGATGGTTCGAAACCCGTTGTTGCCTGAACCGTGTTCCTGTAATCTGTTAAAAAATTATCCAATTTTACTTTGTAATCTACTGGAAATTTATTTTGCCCACAAATTTTTTTAAGAATTTTTTTTAATTCTCAATCTAAAAAATTGAATGAACCCAACATCACTGCATAAAGTTGCAATCTTGATGCTGCAATTATAGGAACCTTCTTGTCCCTACCAAAAGTTCTCACTAACGGTTGGTTATTTGATTAAATAAGTTGATAAATTATTATTATTATGAATTAAATTTCAAAAATAATTGCACTACAAGTTGTCCCGTGCTGCCTGCGACAATTTTCAGTTCTAAAAACAAATACACCACTCTGTACTTCTTTGTGTTTTAATCGTTCTGAGATTTACACCTTCCTGCAAATCCCCAGATCTGAAATCCTATACCCCTTCCGATATTGAATGCCTGGAATTCGCCTTCCCGAAAACTCACATTCGATTTCAATCTAGTTTACCCTGAACCTCTTTAACTGAATTAACTGAAAATTTCACATTCACAACCCTAGGTTTATTAATAAAAAGGATTTACACTGATACTTTACACTACCTTATTTTTCAACTTGTTTTAATTTTAATTCAACTTACTTGCCAAACGTATCCGTAAATATTTCTGGAAATTTCACTATAATCGATCCTTCAATGTATTCTCACTAACACAATTCACGATTCCTGAAATTCCTAAATCAAAAATATCCATAAAATCACGTCCTAGCACTGATAAATATGTATTTTCGACTACAACAATCTTTAAATCCCGACGCTTATTGTTAAATTCAACAGTAGAAGTGAAAGTACCTACCACTTTTATGAGAGTATTGTTGAAACCCCGTAAGCTGATTTTTTCCCGCGTCAGTTTTATGTTTCTAAATTTACTTAAGTACGATTCCTGGCATAATACTGAACATGATGCCCCAGTGTCTAACATGAACCTAAAATTCATTCCATTTAATAAAATATTTACATAAAATGGTTCCACACTATTAATATCGTCTGAATATACGCCCGTTTTTGACAATAAAATATAAACGTTATTACGACCTGAACCTCGTTTACATTGTTTTGCTAGATGACCTTTCGAGTTGCATGTATTACAAACATAATTCTTAAACTTACAATCTACCGTTGTATGCTTATTGCTACCACAAGTGAAGCATTTTCGCTCTGGCGAAACTCTCTTTGGAGACTTGCTATTATTTCTATATCTAGAAGGATTAGCTGTATAGCTGTCTCTATCCCGCCTATACATTTTACTCGACACTCGTGTGGTGTTACTATTTACTCTGCCATACGCGGCTACTATATTATCACTAAGACCTTGAACTTGATTTGAAACTACAAGTTCAATGCACTCTGCTACTTGAACGCATTTTTCGAAAGTGTGTAATTCACCTTCCAAAAATAATTTCTCTCTTATTTTACCCGGTCTACATCCGATAACGAAGAAATCTCGCAATTTCTCTGATAAATTATTCCCAAATTTACAATTAATTGATAATGCTTTTAAACGAACTGCAAAATCCTTGATTGATTCGTTGACCGATGGTTTTGCTGAATAAAACTTCGACCTCTCTTCGAAAAAACATTTAGCCATACCACAATAATCGCTCAATTTAGAAATTAACTCTTCTAATTTTACCTCAGTTACTTTCTTGGGTATACATAAATTTACTAACAGTGAGAAACTATCGTCCTCTTAAGCATTCAGAAAAATAGCCCTTTTCTTTATATCTGTCGTAAATTTGTCATCATGCACTAGGAGGTACTGTTCGAGACGGACTTTGAAATTCTCCCAGTTACCGTCACGCAAACTGAAGGATCCCAAACCCCTGGACTCCATGTTTCCCTCTCACAGTGATCAAATTAGGAAAAAAGAGAAGAAAAGATAAGAAAAAAAATAGGACTTCCCTGAGTTAATCTTCTGGTCCAGACTCCTCTCCTTTGACCCTTGAAGTTCTCCTTGAAGAACCGCTCCTGTGCCTAGGACTCCGGTCCTCGGCTAGTGGTGATGCTGATGACTCCCCTTTTAGATCACGCCTGTGACCTGGACACCGATCCTCGACCTTGACCCGTGGTGTTGCTTCTGGTTGCCCCTCAGACCACGCCTGTGATCTGGCACACCGATCCTAGATCCTATGACCCGTGATGTCTCTGCTGCTGATCCCCCAGACCACGCCTGTGATCTGGAACACCGATCCTTGATCCGTGGTGCTGCTGCCTCCGTGACTCCGGTTCGTAGAGCCCTCACGCCTTCCCGTGGAGATACTACTTCTATCAGCCCGTGACCGACCCGACAAAATACTACTTGCAACAATAGTATTGGACACTGTAATTCGTGACTCGCGTTTTTACTTTTTTGTACCGTGAATTCGCGTGATCCTTTTTTATAATTTGATTAATTACAACCTGTACCGGCTGCGCCACTGTTAATCTTTAGAATGATTAGAGATATTTATAATAATGGTACACGGTGATTTATAATGTTAGTTTATTGTAACTACGAGTTTGTACAGTATGTTAGTCTAAACTGCTAGCTGGGAACAGAGGGCGTTACTACTCTCTGCAAGGCTTAAATAGACACTCTGTCTCTCTTCATCTTCCGTCTCTGTCAACTACTACGGAAGTCAAGGTGAATCCTATCTTTTTAAAGAGAAGGCTTTTTTCTATAAATAAACGTACCGATTTAAACAAAACAAAAAATGTGTGATTTATACTTATAGTTGGAAATGCTCATGGTGAAGAATGGTAAGTGGAATATGGTAGACATAATATGGAAGAAATCTTAACGTAGGTACTTTTCCCACTTTTAAACATTAACCCACTCTTTCCAAATAACGTATTATAAATTCTTCCGTGATTCTCAACAACTTTTATTTACTTTCATCAGATTGAGGCATGCGCTCAAATAAAAATAGCTTCTCACCGCAAATCTAAACGAAACGAGACGCGTTGAAAAAAAATTAATTGGTAGTGAAATTAAAAGCGGTCCGAGCCGCAGCCGGGCGAAGAATGGCAACTTTTTAGTTTTCTTGTCAGTCGGCCAAGTAAATAAATCGCTCCGAGTGCATTCACGCTGACTGACGTACGGCCAGACGCATTACAGACGGGACCAGTCAGCAGCTTGTGTGAAACTCGTGATAGTACGGTCTCCCCGATATCACGTCTCATTTCTCACCTAGACCATGTCCCCTAGCACGTTCGATCGATAAGGATTGATAGGATAACTTTCGGTAGCTTGTCATCTTTCCCTAGTATGAATGCAGATCGCTAACAAATAAGTGACAGTTCACAATGACCAAGTGTCCTTAATATATTCGTTATCAACCGTTGTTTATACGTTAACAATCTGTAGTTGTCATAGGGAACGATGAGAAGTTACTGAAAGTTATCCTGCAATCCTTGTCGATCGAGTGTGCTAGGGACCCAGAATTCTGTAGAAACCCAGACTGCATCGGCTTGTTGGCTTATTGGTATGCCAAATGCCCGAATAGATGCTTTCTTACAACTTTTAATAGATACATTTGGCCACATGGAATGTTATGACACTGATATGGAGTGTTGTAAATTGATCTACGATGGTAATTTCTGCTTACAGCATGTAATGCATACATTTGGCAACATTGAATATATTGCGCTGATACGGAGTGTTTTTTTTGTAAATTGATATACGATGGTACTTTCTTATTACGGTGTGTAATGTATAAATTTGGCAACATTGAATGTCATGACGCTGATAGGGAATGTTTTTTTTTGTAAATTGATCTACGATGGTGCTTTCTCCTTACAATATGTAATGATTACATTTGGCAACATTGAATTTTATGACGCTGATACGGTGTTTTGTTTGGAAATTGATCAACGATGGTACTCGCTTTTTACAGCATGTAATGGAGACATTTGGCGTCATTGAATGTCATGACGCTGATAGGGAATGTTTTTTTGTAAATTGATCTACGGTGGTGCTTTTTTCTTACAATATGTAATGAATACATTTGGCAACATTGATTGTTATGACGCTGATACGGTATTTTTTTAAAATTGATCTACGATGGTACTCTCTTTTTACAGCACGTAATGGATACATTTGGCGTCATTGAATGTCATGACGCTGATAGGGAATGTTTTTTTTGTAAATTGATCTACGATGGTGCTTTCTCCTTACAATATGTAATGAATACATTTGGATCTACTCTCTTTTTACAGCACGTAATGGATACATTTGGCGTCATTGAATGTCATGACGCTGATAGGGAATGTTTTTTTTTGTAAATTGATCTACGATGGGGCTTTCTCCTTACAATATGTAATGAATACATTTGGCAACATTGAATGTTATGACGCTGATACGGTGTTTTGTTTGGAAATTGATCTACGTTGGTACTCTCTTTTTACAGCATGTAATGGATACATTTGGCAACATTGAATATTATGACGCTTTGAGAGTTATTCTGTGAAATAAGCTGTGATTGTACTTCCTTTCAAAGTACAGAAGATTCATAAACCCTCTGCAGAATTTTTATTTATTTTAATTTGATAAAATTTGGTTTTACAAAAAAAAATAAATTGTACAGTCTGTAATCAAGGTTGTGATAATCTTGGACTATTTTTTCATTTTTCACAAGTATAATATTTTTGTTTCAAAAGTGGGGATTTTTCCCATACGGTGTTGCGATTTATATTAATTATATTAACTGGCCATAATCGCACAATGCTTCAGTTTGATTGGTGTTGTTGAAAATAAAAGTAAACTCTATAGTAACAATAACATTAGATATGCGATTGGAATATCTTCCGACTGCGAATGTATTCTGTCATCTTAAGATCACAGAAATTTAAGGAGATATGATATTAGATCCCAAAACCTGGACAATAGTTATACTATAAACGAGATAATATGAAAACTTTTGTACCAAGGATGTTGTAACTTTCAAAACTTTAAAACCTCATCGTTTTTTTTTCAATTTTAAAACAATTTATCTAATATTAAAACGTCATCATTGACTATACTAAATCCCAAAACGAGCACAGAAGGATTAATTTTTTTTTTTACTTTTTTTCATTTATCGATTACAAAAAAATTTCACCGTTTATCTCAAAAAGATGAAAGTGCGCGATCAAAAAAACACCGGTAGGGATATTTCCGCTAACCGCCAAAGCGGACTTAGCTTTTTAGGTGAATTGTAAAAGCTCCCGATCCGGGGAAGTAAAAAGCTCCGTGACTGCCATTGGTGATGCTTGCGTTTCCTATCTTATTTATTCCACATAACGGCCGCAGCTGTGTTTATACCCAATGCGGACGCATATTTCGTATAAATAATAAACAAATACGTAATACGACCTATTTAAATGTACCCAATTCTAGGAGCACTTTGCCATAATTGCTACCTTTCTACAGCGGGAAATCGTCTGCCCAGATTTGCTGAGCTTTGTTGCGGAATGAAATTAAATCCATTATTATTAAGCTTCTGAATAAGATCTACAAGGCAAGAATTTATTTGAGACAAATGCTTAACTTTGTGATATTTGAGCTTCGAATATTCATGTATTAAGTTCATTAAAAACGAACTATTTAGGCAAGAATTTGGCAATTAATTTCCAATGTGTGTAATATAAACCCTCTCTATTTGTGAAAGAAAAAAAATCTGGGTTAAAGACTTTGCTGTGTGTCAAGTAAATAAATTGGCTGTTACAAAGTCAGAAAAATAACATTTTTGCAATAATAAAATGACGGATTTAATATTGAAAAGGACACAGCCTCATCTGTGGGGCATGTTTGAAGAATTAGTCATTTACCAATTCCCAATTCCGAATATTTAACACATTTTGTTTCGAATTTGAGAACGGTCAATCAATTGCATATTAATAATCTCATTAAATTTCGTTCACTAGAAAATTTCCGACATTGAAAATTTATGATAATTAAAGATAATATCGCTTCACAATGTACTCACATAGTTAGAAATTGAAAAATCTACATTATTATGTTTTTTTAACAGCATTTGAAATTAAAATAAGGACTTAGGATTGAGTTGCTACAGTATCACTAATAACAATAAGCTACGTATTTGAACGAACAATATTTTTTTAATTGCCAATTTTAAAGGATTTTGAGGGGTAGGGATTAAATACCTCGATATCTGTGCATAATCCATTAACCTCTCGACTGCCGTTCGCCCACCGGTGGCCGCGGGTCGAAATTTAAAAAAAAACATTTTTTGAGGCGATTTTGTTCCTTATGTATAAAGAAGTTGTATGAAGAACAAGGTCAGAATCGCTTGCGCCGTTCTCGGTGTTGACATAGCAAAAATCCACATAGCGCCAACCCATCTGAATAATTTATAATAAATATCTATGGTCAACTTGGCGTCATTTTTACAAACGGTTTTCAACTGTAATTTTTTTGTCGAATGGGAAATATTTTCACATTTTTTTGTTAAAAATAGCTATTCTGGGAAAACTTGTAACGATATTAACATGAAATATATATGAATAATAAGGTACATTATCTGGCAAATAGAAAACAATCACAAAAAAAAACAATTCCTTTGTTTTTATACGATATTTGAGCAAAAGCCGGGAAGATAATTTCGCCCGATTTTTTCCAAATACACCTTCGAGAGGTTAAAGGTTACAGCATTGGTATAACATTTTGGAATGTAACCGGAGATCGAGTAATTCTCGATGGACATCTGAAATCATTTTTTTATTGTATCACCTAATTAAGGCTATTGGCTGCGCCGCCGGCTTTACACAAAATGTAGTTTTGGATTTGAGGCCAAAACACCCAACCAAACTGAAAAATTATTTTTGTAATCAAAAGGTATGTCAAATGTCTATCTCGGACAGGAGCCACTTTATTTATTTTTGCTTTAAATTATAAAACATAGGCAATTAAAGATTTTAATATTTTAAGATTTTAGAGGCCACTTGGACAATTTTTTGCGAGTAACATTTAAATGAATAATTAACTACATATATATTAAATATGATGAAATAAAAAATATTTTTTTTTTTTTTGGAAACAATAAATTTATTTTTATTTTTATTTTTAACTTTTTAACTTAAAGAGTTAAACCTCAAATTATAATATTTTAATTAATGAAGATAATATTAGCGAAAGTCAATCGAAAATCTGAAACAGAAAAATCAGAAAAAGATACGGATACATCTGGGACTCGAACCCAGGTCCTCCGGCAATCCGGGCCGACGCGCTCCGGCTCCGGGCCGAAGCGCGTCGGCCCGGATTGCCGGAGGACCTGGGTTCGAGTCCCAGATGTATCCGTATCTTTTTCTGATTTTTCTGTTTCAGATTTTCGATTGACTTTCGCTAATATTATCTTCATTAATTAAAATATTACAATAAATTTAAATTACCTATAAATATTACAAATAAATGCTTTCCAAACACACTAAAATAAATAATTTTAAAAAAGGCACATTATAAAATAGTTAGTAAAAAACTTGAAAGAAAATCGTTTTCTGTTAAAAAAAACGTTTTCATGCCGCTAGGTCATAATAATAGTAATAAAGCGGAATAAATCTTTACACACAACGTAGACCATTTCCCTTCAGCAGAGTCACACAACCCGCGTACAAATAATAATTCAACAAGTTTTAGGTTTGTTCTTTGTTCTCAGCCACTGGCAGCAATGCGAGGGAAATAATTAATGGTGCTTTCAGTGAAGGGTTCTCGTCACCGGGTTTAGGGGCTCCGTTAAGGCTTTTCAGGGGGGCGCAGCGTGCAGGGGGCGCAGGGCGGGGGCTTGACTTGTTTTGTGGAGCTATTGTGAAACAGAGCCAATAATAGCGGCTCTGCCACTGACTTGATACAATATTGAAAGGGTATTCTGTGACAAATTCTACGGCAAAACGGTACACCCTAATAACCCACTTTTTTATGGTAACCTGTTCACTTTCTAGTGTAACGTCGTCACAATAAAATCAAGGATAATTTTAATTATTTTAATAACAAATATAATTTTCAATTTGGGAGGCGGGAATAAGTTCCGCCGCCCCCGGGAACCATTTATTGGATAACCAACACCTCTTCCATAGGTCACGCCAAGTGGTTCGCTACGTTTGGTGACTTAGAAGGGGTGCCCGGGTTCATGGGGTTCATTGTCTAGGTCTTGGCGGCGGATGATCTAGACACACTGAACCCCAGATTCCTACCCAACCCTCATACCTGTTTCCTTCCCAGAACTTTATCTCCTTCCTTTCCTTAAAAATACCCTCCACACCACATCCCCAAAGGTGACATAGGCCCTGAGGGAAATTATTTTCCTCGGGGCCTCCTGTGTGGACCTAATGTAAAAATATATATATATAGTACCTAATTTTTCACTTGTAGCAAACACTTTGTGGGAATACATAATTATAATAAACACAATAATATTTTGTTTTAATTCCACTTTATTATTTTTTAGTATATTTTTATTCATCCCTGAGGAAGGTTCAGGTTGAACCGAAACTAGTTGAATTAAAAATTAATAAAGTGGAATATAGTACCTAGTTTGGAAAGGTTAAAATTAGTTAGTGTTTCAAGTTTAATTACTGCTTTTATTCCGGGAGTAATTAACTAAGGGGAGTTGGTTTAAAAATGGTGAGTAGATATAAACATTATTACCAGGTTTTAAAGCATTTATTTTACATTTTCAAGAATGCATCTTAAAATATTAAATCGTAAACAAAAAGCACATCTCAAAAATTAGCGAAGAGCGCCAAAATTATGAGCTTGTTTATCGTCAAAATAATTCCCACTGGATTCTTAAAATGCTCAATAAAGCAGGATAGGTGATCCTGGCAAAACATCATCCGGTGCCTGCGGAATACTAAGTCCTTCCCTGCCTTTCTGCTTCCCGTGCCACTGTGGGCTGAAAATCGCCTTTCATAGACATAGATACTTGAATTTTCATGGGTCTTTTTTTGGCTAGAAATGAATTCTGCTGATCATTACTATGCTATAAAATTTCGTATGAAGCAATTGCGTGTAAAAATGAAGGAGTTATATTTTTTTAATAAAAGTTTGCATGGCACTGACATTAAAAATGAGTCTATCTCTGGAATCATAAGGTTGGCCACTATATCCTTACACACAGATATACTACTATTTATTTTGCGCTTTTTTTTTAAATCCTCAAAGTTAAAAAAATTATTTTTATATGTTGATGATTCATTTTTATGCTTAAATTCTTTACATAAGAGTATGCTTTGTCTAGTTTACAATATTTTATTGACACTATAAACCAAAATTTTGCATTAAAATGAATCATCAACATAAAAAAAATTTTCTTTTCAACATTGAGGATTTTTAAAAAAAGAGCAAGTTGCGCCACAAAACGAAGTATGTCAAAAAAATACAAATAAATATTAGTATATCTGTGTGTAAGGATATAATGGCCAACCTTATGATTCCAGAGATAGCCTCATTTTTAATGTCAGTTCCATACAAACTTTTCTTAAAAAAATTATAACTCCTTCATTTGTACACGCAATTGCTTCATACGAAATTTTATAGCATAGTAATGATCAGCAGAATCCATTTCTAGCCAAAAAAAGACGAAATTTTATAGCATAGTAATGATCAGCAGAATCCATTTCTAGCCAAAAAAAGACCAATGAAAATTCAAGTCTCTATGTCTATGAAAGGCGATTTTCAGCCCACTGTGCGCTACCCCCGTAATATTTAACAGGCTAAGAGTTGGTTAGTCCTACAACACTTTGCTTATCTTTCCTCCAGAAGATTTCAAGGCGTGAATTAATGTTTAATTCATCTGACATCCCGTAATAAGACACTCTTTCGACCTTCTACGCGAGACTGGGCCTCGTATTTTATAAGGTTATAATATTTTCGAGATTAATTAAGATCTAACGCGACTTAAGTGAAGTCCCCCCCTTTATTCCTAATTAGGTCAAAGTGTATTCTAAGGTTTACTTGAGTGTTCTTAAACCGTTAAATAAACTCGGGATCTATTTATCTTTAGTAAAATTTAAATTAAAATGTACCCACCCTCCTCCTCCCGAATAACTAAAAAAAACATTACAAATCCGAGCACACAAAAATATTTGATTTGATGACACAAAAGGAGATCACCAACCACTTGCGAAGTGAACTCGTGCGAAGTTTACTGTCAGAACTTACCATAGACATACTATTATAAAGCTGGGGTGCAAGATTTTTAGCGGCGCATCTCGGGTGATCGGCCCAACACCTTCCCTTCTCCACTCTTTCTGACTCACAAAATAGTTCAATTGGGGATGATAAAGTCCCGCTAGTCCCGGGCAGTTGGGCATCTTGCGTAGTAATCGCAGTCCGTTGATTTTCTTTAATTGACTCTTATTGGCTGTTGTCGTGTTTGGTCTGAAAGGCCACGTGCTCCTGCCCTTTCCTCGCCTCCGGCCAATCCCCACCCTTCAGCCTTACAAAGTACCCCAATTTGAAATAACAGTCCCACCAGTTACGGGCAGTTGGTACACATGTGCCTTTCTGCCTATTGACATTTAAAAAAATTGCGTATTTACATAGTTTCCGTCTGTTTTTGTTTCCAAAGTCCTTGACCCGGGCTTTACATAAAGTTTTTTTTTAAATCGGATTCGGATAGTAATAACTCCATTATTTTTAATGTCAAGTATGCTTGAGGGTCGCAGGTTCAAACCCGGCAAATAAGTTTTATTATAATTTTTATTAATATTTTCTTATTATCCCGACGAAGAAACCTTTGGTTTCGAAACATGTCGATAATTGTGATTATATAAGTGGTGTACACAAAGTCATTTGTTTTAATTTAATTAAATTTTAATTGATTAATTTGTGTTATTCCATAAATTAATCAATTAAAAATAATATATAGTATATTTCAGACACGTTCCAGAGTGGAAAATACTCTCAGTATCGCCCTGGTTTAAGACCACTATTCAGAATTGAATCTTTAGGTACTTCCCCAAATCCTTCTTCCCCGTCTCCTCACCACTACCTTAATGGTAGATACATACTGGGTCGACGTACGTCGGCATCGCTACGCCAAACAATATCTGGGCTACTTAGCAACCATACATTTTCTATGAAAATTTATGTTTTAGAATCACACTGTTCACACGCATCGCAACGTGTGATGCCTGTGCCATTTTCATAGAAAATGTATGGTTGCTAAGCATTGTTAGGAGTAGCGATGCGTACGTACGTCGACCCGGTATGTTTCTACCTTGAGTCTCACAACATACTCCAACTGGGGATGCCATATCTCACTGGCTCCAGGCGGGAGCAGTTGGGATTCTTGTGCGGTATATAAGAAGTAACAAAATTCTGCTTTATGGTGTGGAAAAGGGGATGAGGATGGTTTATCAAAATCAATCTAATGTGGTGACCTTCCATTTTTTTTGCATGAAATCGTAAAACATCCTAATTTTCATTCAACTGCCAGATTCGAAGATACTTACCGGAATGCTGTGACATGAAAATCGCAACGATTTAGCAACTGGGAAATCAATTTCGCAAAAACGTTGTGGGGAATGGCGCGGCTGGCTCGGGGCACGTTTTCAATACCGACCCTGGTCGAGATAAGCAGTTGACATCGACACTTGGCGAAACTTTCTATTCCGACTTCAGAATATTTAACTTGTAGAGGGTGCGGTTTATTATTCTTATTTCCTTTGCCTACTCTGAAACCCGTAATGCATCGAGGAAGAAAGTTAAATAAAAAGGTCGGGAAAAACCTTCCATTCAAACAGATATTATTTTTATTTAAATGAAACAAATTTATTTTTGTGTAAACCATAAAAATGATAAATTATTAATTATCGTGTACTTCTTGTAAGTATTTTTTGATCATAAGCATTTATGATTTTTCAATAATGTTTATTAAAAATAAGTGGGTAAAAAAATCTGAAATATTTTATTTTGACCTTAAATAAATTGAAAAACTGGGGTATTTTCGTCATAAAACACATTCTCGGATTTATTTTTTAATGTTTTTAATTTAAGTAAAATTAAAATTCTGAAAAATGCGTTTACTAGATTATGTAGTGATTTATTTTATTGTATGATTATATAATTTGAAAATATGTCGTTTGAAAATTGAAAAAATCTGCCAACAACCAACGGTATAAGCTTAGTATATTCAAAATAAACTTGATTTTTGAAAATTTAAAAAATGCGTTTACCAGATAAAATAACGAGCTTTCAAAATCGATTTACGTCATTTTTGTAAAAAAGAGTCAATGCGTCTAGAATATGAGTTATAAATGACTAATTTCCGGTATTCTCTGGTAATACCCTCTTAATGAAACCATAAAACATTCGAAATTAGATTTGTTAATCCATATTTGGTGGGAAGAGTAATAGATGCAATACACAAAATAAACGAGGACCTACAAAATGGCTGAAATTGAAAAAATCGAAACTGAACGCAAAGAAAACAAAATGTACGAAAAAAGGCATTAAACGCGTGACAAGGAGTTAAATTGGACAATTAATGATGTATAAATTGAAAAAGTAAATAAAATCAAATACACGAATGTAAAACTGGATACAAAACTAATATAAAGAGCAAATTTTAGCTAAACAACGTATCAAAAAATTAAGTTGTCTTAAAATACTAAAAAACTAAATGGAAAAACTGCAGAGCTCATTTTTAAAACTATAGTTGCTCCACGTTTAATCTACTGCTCTACAATGTTATATTTGGCCAATAAAGAAAATTTTAATAAGCTAGACGTTATACAGAACAGAACTATGAGATATGTACCGAGGAAAGCCAAGTATTTTTTGTTTATACATGAATACCCCACAGAGATCCAACTGCTCCCGTCTGGAGCCAGTGATACTATGGCATCCCCAATTGGAGTATGATCCTGAGGGTAATGGGTACGGGAAGGAAATGGGAAGAGGAAGATGGGGAAGTACCTGACTATTCAGATCTGGTCACCAAACACAGCTAAAGCCATTTCGAGCAACGTTTCAATTTTGAATGGTGTTCTTCCACCAGGGCGATACTAAGAGTATCTTCTTCTCTATATGCAAGGGTTAATAAATTGAGAGATAGGCTAAATTGGATTCTAATTAAAAAAGAGATTCCAATAAATGTGTTTAAATAATGCATGAAAAACTAAATGCCAAAATACTTTAAGGATGAAATTGTTTTTAACAGAGATATACGAGTAGATACGTAATTAATAATTACGAAACCAGAAATATAAATAGGTTTAGATAGCCGACTGCCATGATTCTGGCCTAGTATTGTGGTCGATTGATCGTCTTAATGCAAATAAATAAAAAATAATATTGAGGAAATTATATGAAATAATATGAAAATAAGAAATGTATTTATAAGCTAAATGCCAACAAGTGCTGATATTAAAACTGAGCAACGAAATTAAATCATGCAAATTGCACCACGAAGAGATGCAGAAAAAAGTGCCTAGCCCAGAATAATAATTTTTATTACAGGCAACAGTTTTCCGAGTTGGATACCGTTTTGCATATCCGGGTTAATTGCCTTTTCATTGATTCCCACTGCAACCCGCAGAGATTAATATATTTCAATATGTTCCTCTTGCAAGTCAAACATTATAGTTGCTGCACAGATGGGACTAAGCTGCTTACGGAATGATGATTCAGGTGTCTCGGGCATTAGTTTTCGTGCAAACTTACATTATACTACAACTTCTTATAATCTCATCCGTACAAGATAGTTGTAATAAGACCAGTGTAAACTTCGCAAAGTGATAAAGTGACATAATAAACCTTACACGAGTATTTAAAAGTAAATGGTTCAAAACTATAATAAGGAGTAAGTTTAAACTTAAGTGGAACTATGCTGATCATGTGGCACGGATCACAGATAACATTTGGAATCACAGTACCATCAAATGGTAGCATTGTTGGGGAAAGAGAAGCCGAGTTCGCTCAAAGATGAAACGGTCTGACGATCTGTAGAGAACTGCATCAGTTTTTGGGTGGGTAAGAGAGCCGCCAAGAAACAGCTAATTTAGCATATTTTGACAGAGATCCTATGTCTAAAGTTCGACAAAATGAGATTTTAGAATGGTTTCAATTGACGCATTTTTCATGTAAAATGCGAAATAAATTTTTTGACCAATAATAATTTCGGTTGGTGGAAAAAACGTAAAGTTAAATAATAAAGGTACATCATGGTATATATAATACGTACGTAAAGCATTTATTTGTTTGAAAGAGAAATAATCAAAAGATTTATGTAACGGAAAATGTGGCACACTAAAAAAACCCTTATTTAAATTTACCGTTTTTACATCAAAGCTTTTGTCGGAATAAGGTCAATTTTTGAACTGATTGAAGTGATTGGTGTTTTGTTTTTCAAGCTTTTGACATTCTAAATGAGATTAATTATTCAGAAAAACTTTCCACTTTACTCAATAATAAATACCTTTGAAGCCATTCCTCGTGCCGAGCGCAATGTACCTAAACTAACTCTATCAAAAGAATTTTCATTTGTTATTTTACAAAGAAATTGTTTTACTTCACAAAGCTGTAAGTTAGAGGCAAGCAATTTCCAACCCTTTTTCATAGATGAACGTTTATTCCAAATCACCGTTTTATAGCATCGTATTGGAATGTTCTTTGATATTAAAAGGTCGGTTTTAATGAAATCATTTAAGAGTGGTCCAAGTAATTCCTTTGTTTAAACATGACTTAAGGCTCTCGAATAGAAACCCGGAAGTCGGGGATTCAAGTCCCATCCTGCGCAAGTAAATTATATTTAATTGATTTTTAGCTATTATTTTACAATTGAATAATTTAAAAATAAAATATAGTATATTTGCTGCATGTTTCAGAGTTAAACACATTTTCAGTATCGCTCTGATGTGAAACCACCATTAAAAATTGAGACTTTACTTAAATTTGGCTTTAGCCATGTTTGCTGACCAGATCTGGATAGCCAAGTACTTCTCCACCTTCCCCTTCCCTATCTACTTCCTCTCCCCACTAAACGTCTTCCAACATACCCCAATCAGGGATGCCATAGTCTCACTGGCTCCAGGCGGTTGGGAGCAGTTGGGACTCTTTTTAACTTTCATAAATGCATGAAAATATTTCATAATTTCATGAAAATATTAGCGTTTTCCTAGAAAGTCTATTGAAAAACCTGAATGAATTTCATGAAGCCAGAGCTCATCGTTGAAGATTTTTTTTAAATGTCAGAGAGTCAAACCTACTTCTGGGAAATGTTATGTTTGTTTGTTTGTTTATTTGTGTGTTCGTATGTTATGCGCGGCCATACCGTTTATCTGATTGCGATGAAACTTTGGAAATATCATATGCGCATATGTTATAGAATTGAGCTCTGGCGTTATTAAATTATTTCCTAAACTCTCCATACGATTGCGATTAAAATTTCATCCGATTGCTATTAATTTTTTTTTAATTGTTTTAAACATGGCCGTGAATATTTATATATATATACTGGTAAGCTCTGGCGTTATGTAATTTGCATTAACAAAAATTAAATAGGTCACGCGAGTTAAATGCGTGAGCGGGAGAGAAGAGGGGGAACGCTGTGAAGTTCAAAAGGGAACGCGGGAGGGGAAGAGGATGCGGGTGGGGAAGAGGAAGGGGAACGGGGACGAATGGAAATGACACGAAGAGAGAAACAATGTATTTATTTAATTGGCATTTCAACGCATGCCGGGTATCAGCTAGTAATAGATAACAATTAATATTACTGAGGTGATGTATCTACGTTCAGTAAACAAAATTACCAACAAATGAAAGTCAATCAATCAATATGTTTATTTTTTTCCATAAAATTCTTATTTCTCCCGATTTAATATTACCACTGTATTTACGCCCAGCGATTTAAAATGATCACTAAAAACAGAACTTACCAGTTCGTGTAGTTTACGTACGCTCTTTGACATTTTAGCTTTATATTACTGTATTATTCCAACAGTTTAAGAAAGTTCTGTCTCAAAACACACTTAAAGAAACCCTATCTCTGCCTTAAGTGCATTCAACTTCAAGTTAGATTTTTTTTCCAAATAGACTAAAGAGTATACTTTTCATGGATGCGCCGTCAGAAGCTGGGTACTTACTTAACTTTGTGGAAGGGAGAGAGGAAAACATATGAGTTTATATCTGAGCAGTCCATTATTTGTAATTCCGCTTAATGCTTTATAAGCATAGTACTGCAGTTCTGCCAACGAAAGCATCGTTTTACGCTTCTAAATTGCAATGTTATTAAGGGGGGAAAGAGAGGTTACGGAGGAGCTTTCACCGGTGCGGCTTTACCTACAATGCATAGGTACTATACAATCCGCAAAGCGATTCCAGAATGTGCGCAGATTGGCAGGAAATTAATTTCCTGCGCAAGATTATTTCACCAAGGTTTTCATATACTTTATCGGTCAATCGTAAATCGCATCTATAAACGAAAGATGTATCACACTATTAAATTTCCTTATTTAAAATTAAAAGTTAATAACTCATATTCCGTGCAATCTGTTAAAATTCTAAAATTTTTAGTTGGAAAAATTAAATTTTGCTTACAAAGAAAAAACTGAAAAAATATATTCCTGTGTTTTTAATAAAATGTCACACTAATATAATGAAGTTGTACGAGATAAAATACAATTTGGTACAAAACAGTACGTACAAAATACAAAATACCCTACAAAACCGAACAATTAGTTTTTTTCAGTGGTTGAGTGGTCATCGCGCTTGGGTCCCACCCAGGCGTTCCGTGTTCGATTCCTCGGCTGGCTAAGTCCTCCAACACAACACAAGCAACATCTTCCGCTTAGTGTGGTGGTAGTAGGAGATTTTCAAATGTTGTTGGGTTATTCGTAACCCGAAAATGTTTGTCTTTCTTTTTAAAAAAAAAAAAAAAATTTATCAAAAAGTATTGCAAATATTTGGTACATTGAAGTGCTTTTTTATTTATTTATGTTTTAAATTATAAAATTAAGTAACCAAAGAAATAATGTTTTCATGACTTTAGAGGCAACTTTGGTTTTTTTTTGTGTGTTAATTATTAATAATTATCATTAACTTCACAAATAAATAATTACCAATATTGCCTCTAATCATAAAAAATAGATTTTTTTTAATTACTCAGATTTTATAATTGAAAACATAAATAAATGAGGTAGCACACATTTATACCAATTTGCGTCACCTTTAGGTAAAAATATAATTTTTCAGTTTTGATAAGAATTTTTACCTCAAATCCAAAAACAAAGTTTTATTTGAAATGGGTTGCGCAGCCTTTCCCCTTAAACTAATCAGATAATTCAGACAAGCAAATGATTAAACACACTAGCTTTTGTGATTGCAACATGGTTATAACACTATTATACATGGATATTGGATACAGGAACATCAGATACCCCTCTTATTGAGACATATTACATAGTATTGTTCGATAGCACTATAACGTTCCAGTAATTGGCTTAGTTTCACTACAATGAATTCTCATGATGTCTTGGTATTACAGCTGATATTATTTCCAAGGCAAACAGGAACGGGATCAGTGTTTAGAATCTGTACTAGTATTGAACGCCAGTTGATGTTTGTGTATCCGTATGTAATACCCCGTATTAACTATTCCAAGCACACAGATTGTTATTATTCTAATAATATTGCTAGCCAATTTCAAGTCTGTTATCATTTCAAATATCTTCCGCAAATCACTCATGTAATAACAAGATACCTTTAATTGTTGTCAGTCATGTAGGTCTTTTGTTAATGTTTAAATTCATTCAATAAAACTTAATTTGGGAGGCGATTATGGGACCCATTTATATGATTACCAACACCTCTGCCATAGGTCACTCCAAGTGGTTCGCTTGGTTTGTTGATTTAGCAGGGGTGCCCGGGTTCAGAGGTGAGGTTTGTCCGTATCTTGGCGGCGGATGCGGCTGCCCAACAACTGCTCAACAGGAGGGCGGGTCGGGAGAGACAAGTTGAGGTAGACCTTTTGATCTCTCCAGCAGACGGCCGGCGTGATCTAGAATCTAGAGGCAAGGCTTTAGACTTCCAATCCGAAGGTCGCGGGTTCGAACCCGGCGTGCGCAAATAATTTGTATTGGATTAATTTGTGTTGTTTGATTGATTAATTAAAAATAATATATAGTATATTTGCTGCACGTTCTAGAGTGGAAGATACTTTCAGTATTGCCCTGGTGTAAGACCCCATTCAGAATTGAAACGTTGCTTGAAATGGCTTTAGCCGTGTTTGATGATTGAAACTGAATAGCCTAGTACTTCCCCACCTTCCTCTCCCATATCCTTCCCTTGCCCACTACATTTAACCTCACAACGTACCCCAATTAGGGATGCCATAGTCTCAAAGGCTCAAGGCGGTTGGGAGCAGTTGGGACACTTGTGCGGTATTCACATAAAAAAAGCAGGATTTTCTGAGAACACTACCTTAAACCACAGTGGGAGGGATATATTCATATGTCCGCCACTCCTGGACAAACTGATTCCCAGATTCCTACCCATCTCTCATACCTTTTCCTTCACAGAACTTCCTCTCCTTTATTTCCTAATAATACCATCCCCAAAGATGACGTAGGCCGTGGGAGAAATTATTTTCCTCGAGGCCTAATATGTGGAGCTAATGTAAAAAAAAATAACATAAAAATAAATATAAAAATAATATCATATTTTATTTTACTTTCTGTTGAAACGCTTTCATGAAATTACTTATAATAATTATAGCTACATACCGTTATTTCCCTATTTAAAAATTTTGTGGCCTCATAAATTTTTCGCTCAAAACATTTTTTTTTTTTTTTATCTAGAATTTTCACATTCAAACATATAGTTCTCAGCTTGCAACATCAGCTACATGATCGAAATTGAGTTTTGAAATATTCAAACTGTCAAAAATAATCTACCGTAATTTTGAGTTTCCCACAAATTCGATAATTTCACTTTAAAAAATAGTGTAGACGCAAGTAAAACCCGGTAGCAACTACTACTTTAATTAATATTAATTGATCGAAATTTCACCTCTGTATTTCAAAATATTTAAAGTACACGGAGAAAAGTGTTATTCTAAAATACGATCATTTTATTCGTAAAAACAGTTAAAAACGGGAATGAAGTTCTTACGAACAAATTATCAGTGTTTATTGAAAAATGTAAGAATAATTTGTTGGTATGTACGAAATTACGTATACCAACTAATAATTTTTACATGTTACCGCCAATAAACATTAAAACCCTGTTATTTTATTCGTAAGAACTTCAGTCCCGTTTTTAATCGTTATTACGAATAAAATGATCGAATTTGATCGTATAGTTTAAAAAAAAAAGACAACAGCTACAAAAGCTCAATTACGTAAAACAAGAATATCAATGTGATGAATATGTATATTTTTCTAAAGAAAACTCTTCGCTGACATATAAGTGGTTACCGTTAAAAAATTGAGTGCATAAATAAGATCGAGTGAGATCGTTTCTTGTGCCCAACTTTGCGCTCATATATAAATATATCTCTCTCATCCCACTAACTCCTTTATACACACACTGAACAATTTGTCACCTATTTCTCTTCGCAAAGCAAAGAGAAGACTTTTGTAAATGTTTCACGTTCACCGGGTTAAGATAGTTTAAAAGAAAATTTTCTGAAAAAAAAAATGTATCCCTTATTTGGGAATGTGCTTTTATCATTTATTTATTAACATATAGACGGCACAACATGTGTTATTAACATAATAAATTTATCATAAAATGGTACAACAACATTAAGAGGGTATTACCAGAGAACACCGGAAATTAGTCCTTTTTTAATCAAATTCTAGACTTATTGACTCTTTTTTTATAAAAAAACATAAATTTATTTTGAAATTTTGTTATTTTATCTGGTAAACGCATTTTTAAAATTTTGAAAAACTATGTTTTTTTTAATATAATAAGGTTGGTCGTTGGCAGATTTGTTCAATTTTCAAACGACACACTGTATTATACAACTCAAATTTCAAATCATATATTCATACAAAAAAAAATCTAGTTAAAAATAATAATCTAAATAATAAATCTAGTAAAAATAATCTAGTAAACACATTTTTCAGAATTTTAATCTTAGTTAAATTATAATCATTAAAAAATAAATCCTAGAACGTGTTTTGTGACGAAAATATCTCAGTTTTTCTAAAATATACACTTTTTGATGTTTAGACATTATTGAAAAACCGTAATATGATTTTTCGATATTTAATAATTTATCATCGTGCGTTTTGAGCATTTGTATTGCTTACTTGATTGTAGGTAATTAAAGCAAGTTTTGAATGAAATAAATCGATATTAAATTTTTAATTTAAAAAATTTGATAAGGGGAATAACCGATCTTTCTCATCCGAACCTCCCTTAACAGTTGCAAGCATTTTTTTTACTTTTATTCTCAGCCGCTGGTCAATGGTTCTTAAGAATGTAACAGTATAAATGTTTATAAACAGTATAAATGTAGAGTTAAATGTAGTAAAAGTAAAGAGTCACGGTAGTAAGTAAAAAGAAAGAAGTATAAAGTTCAAAGTACAAAGTACAAAGCACAAAACACAAAGCACAAAGTACAAAGCACAAAGTAGAAAGTACAAAGTACAAAGTAAAAAATACAAAGTTCAAAGTACAAAAATCTCATACGATATTATAAATCGTTTTGTTTATTTCAGCGGAACAGACCGGTGGGTATACTAATGTCTGTTTTCCAAATAAAAATTAATTCGTAATAGTATTGAATAAAGAAAGAAACAACATAACATTTAACCCTAGGAATATAACCTACGCCGCAGAAGCGCCCGGAAAAATAAAATATAGCTCTAAGTTTTCATTCAAAGCGCGTATGCACTTTGTGCTTTTAACCAATTCAGTCGTCGGTCAGTAGGTACTCTCACGAGACAAACGTGTTCGTGTGGTAGGACACTGGTTTTCACTAATATAATAATAATAATAATAATATTTGGATGATTTGCATGGCACCGTTTTTGTGAAAAATCAGCTCAAGGGCGCTGTACAAATTTATGATATATTTCTGCAATTATCTATCTTGCCACTTTTTTACAATAACTCCACACAGGAGGCCTAGAGGAAAATATTATTTCTCAGGGCTTATGTCATCTTTGAAGATCCTGTGTGGAGGGTTTCTTTGAGGAAAATAAGAAGTGAAGATCCTTGTTGTTAGAACGAGGCAACACAAAAACTGGCTAATCGTTCCACAGCCGAGCTGTTGAACTCAAAATTACAGACTAGAGAAACTATAATATCAACTTACTAACTGATAGCATCCAATGGCTCACCGATCACTAATACAAAACTATATTTACAATGCATTTGACCAATCAACGTGATGCTGCGTTTAAATTTATAAAAATTTACATGACCATACATCTGGGCCCTAGGAGGTCACTTCAGATTTACACCGTTTATTGTTTATTAGAGAAATTTACATATGTACAGTTTGCACACAGAGATATTAATAATGTAATATTTTCTATAATGAACGTGTTTGGGAAAGTGACGGCAAATTTTTTTGATATGAACCGTACAAATCCCAGTACTAGCATTTGATTAGAATACTTATTTGCCTTAATGTGGTTTGTCCCTCAGTAAGAGACAGACTTAAGAGTAAGGCTTGTAATAATATTAATAAGAAAGTGTGATTTGGGTATATTATAACTGGATATCGGATTTTATTTATTATTATATATTATCTCTCTAATTACGGCGTTAATGCATATTTTAGCCTTTTTTCCCAATCGTGCATATTTCGTTGATTTCGTTGATCAATTTGATAGTTCTGAGGCCATTGCAATTCAGTCAAGCAAGCTAGCATTTGAAGACGCATCCATTAAACATAATATCGCCCTCATTTCAACACATTTCCACAAGTTACCAGATGCCATAGAATAATTGGAAAAAAAAATCCTTCCTATATCAATAGAAATACTGGAAACAATGATCGAACTTGCCAACGCCTAACTAACCTAATTTTATATCAGAAAAGATTCGTAAAAAGTTAGACGCTATTTTGCTTAAAAACCCGAGTCTTGAAGACATGAAGATCATTGCCTACATCAACGGTTTTTTGATTTTGCATTGTGCATATTTTGGGCATATCAAGAGTTTTTAGAGCATATTTCGGCCTTTTTTAGTGCATATTTGCATGCATATTTTAGCACTTTGTTAGTGCATATAATCCGATGTCTGATTATAACCAAACCAACAATGATACTCTCAGATAATTGTATTTAATTAAAGTAAAAAAAACCATTTAAAAGCGTGCGTCTCTGAAGCGTATGTTTGGTCATTTTCAACGTACCTTGCAGTATTTTCATCTTTCTAGGGTTAAAATATAAACAGTGGTAATATAATAATAGAGATGTTTCAAAACGTGAACAATGAACATGCCTATTTTTAATCACATTATTTGCTATCAAGATAATTTACTAATATAAATCCTTTATTACCTTATATAAAATATGCTAAATTCTTCTACCAAATATACTTCAGAATAATTCTGTATTCCACGTTTCAATAAGCTCGGGGATATTTTATTTTAATGGGACATTTTTATCTCCCTCGGAAATCTAAAGAGCTTAAAAAATGCTTTGAATTGTCACGGTGAGGCTTTTATTGACTGAAAGTATAAAGCAAACTATTTCTCGGGCTATTCTGCCTTCCTGTGCTTGGCGTTAGTGTTATAGTTTTGCAATACAACCCAAAACAGATCATTCTGTGGTAATAACTACGTTGGTTTATTAGCAACACTAAAAAACCGAGTTTAACCAGTCATATTTTTGTTATTGCTTCATTCATTTATTTACAGAAATAACTTAAAATAACAAACAACTCCTACATACAACGCTAGTTGCCTCCGTGGTCGAGGGTTACGGCTCTCGAATAGCGATCCGGAGGTCGCTGGTTCAAAAATTAAATTTCATTGGGCGGATTTGTGCTTTTTCACAATTTAATCATTTAAAAAATATAAGTTATATTTGCGGCACAATCCAGAGTGGAAGATACTCTCAGTATCGCCCTGGTGTAAGACCACCAATCAGAATTGAAATGCTGATGGATTTTTTTCTTTAGCCGTATTTGATGACTAAAACTGAATAGCCTAGTACTTCCCCAACTTTCTCTTCCCATATCCTTCCCTTACCTACTACTTTCAGCCTCACAACGTACCCCAATTGGGGATGCCATAGTCTCAAAGGCTCAAGGCGGTTGGGAGCAGTTAGGATTCTTGTCCGGTATTCACACTAATATGCATCTTAGAAAAAAAAATGTATATTTTATTTTAATTTTTTAGGGCTTTATATAACGCACAAAAAGTCCGAACTGCGCCTATCCGCTCGGAGCCAGTGAGACTGTAGCATCCCTAATTAGGGTATTTTGTCAGGCTGGAGGTATTGGGGAGGGAAGTGTCTGGCTATTTAGACCCAGCCACCAAACGCACACGGAGAAAAATATTATTCGAAAAAACGATCATTTTAATAGTTAAAACGGGACTGAAGTTCTTACGAACAAATTAACAGTGTTTCAATGTTTATTGGCGGGAAAATGTAAGAATAATTTTTTGTGTATACCAACAAATTATTCTTACATGTTCCCGCAAATAAACATTGAAACCCTGTTTATTTGTTCGTAAGAACTTCAGTCTCGTTTTTAACCGTTTTTACTATTAAAATGATCGTTTTTCGAATAACATTTTTCCAACGTTTTAATCAACGTTTCATTTCTGAATGGTGGTCTAACACCAGGGCGATACTGAAAATATCATCCACTATTGAACGTGCCGTAAATATATTTTTTAAAACGCGTTTCATAGTATTTAAAGATCTTCTTCCTAGAAAAAATGTACCAGTGAGTTTATAACTCATAACCATGAAACATTTTCGCCGCATATTCCACGAACTGTCCATAAAATATGTCGGAATAATTTAATAAATTTATTGTGACAAGAATAGATAAAACCTTAGTACCTCGGGGGTACCTGGCTAACCTAACCTGGCCCATAAATCCCAATGAAGCGGCTCATACATCACATCCTCTTATGATTTATTTAATTACCCCTACCGCCATTTTCCACGGCGATGCACAGCGCTTCATAAATTAATTAAAATCCATGACCCCACTTAAGCCTTGCTTAGAATGCTCAGCAGATGTATTGGAGGAAGCCCCCCCTCAACGATGAATATAGTAAGGACGATGTTTCAAATTATTTTGTAAACTAAATCGATTCGGTAGGAAAAAAAAAATTGTCTGCAAACACAGAACATTTTGTAACATCATTTTAATTAAAAAAAGTACTTACTTTTAATCACTTTTATTGTGTAAAAACCAAAAAGAAATAAGAATTAACATTATTGATCGCCTTCCCACTCCCGCTTATCCAATTGGTTTTAAGTAAACCCTGAAGAAGCAAAAGAAAAATAAAAGATATGTTGGTTTTGTAAACAATAGTGGTTTAAGGTAAGTTTTTAAATAATTTGAAAAAACTTTGTACGGCGTTTATAAACCAACATGTTTGCACTTATTATGGATGGTTCGTACCATAAAATAGTTTTCAATAATTTTTGCTAATATTTCATCAGTACCGTACTCCAGTTAATTAAAATACAGCTTGAAATAATTAACTTTATAGTCGATGGCCTCCGAAGTGCAGATTTAATGAAAATTTAAAAAAAATCTTTGGTTTTAGCCAATTTAGACTATAACCTTTATATATAAACAGGCTGGAACACAACCATAATACTCGATTTAACTTTAATGAAGGACTAATTGTACCTAAGCATACAAATAAATATGGACAAAGAACGTTGAATTACATGATTCCCAGTTGTTTAAATAAGTTACCTGCTGAAATTAAAAACTGTGCCCAAAACACACAATTGATTAATTTATTGAAGACTTGGCTTACGGAAAGAATTTATTTATATTGGCTTACAATGACATATTATTGTAAATACTTTAAAATTGTAACTTATGTTTTTCCTAATTTTTCTTTTATCTTTTTATAAAAATATTATATTTCTTTAAAAAAAATTATTTCATTTTAAATGTAAAATTGTAAAAATGTAATTATTACATCAATATAAAAATATCTTTAATGTAAAGAACCCGTTAGACAAACTACTAAAAAGTAGTTTATCGGAACTATTTGTCTTATATTTGTAAAGTGTATAAAATAAATAAAAAATAAAATAAAAATACCTATTTATCTTTATATTCTTTCTTCTTCTCGTGCCCTGTCCGCTCATGGTTGCTTTGCGGACTTTGTTTTCTGTCAATGTCTAAATTAAGGTTATATCTAATATTGTAACCATTACAATGCAACGCATCCTCGCCACTTACTTTTATTAACAACTCCATACATCACATTTAGTGTAAGAAGGTAATAAATACATCGGTTAAGACATTGTACCGTCGCGCTCCATTTGCGACCCCAAAAACTTGCATGTGTTAAACATCGCACATATGTAGATACCTAATATTATTATTATGATTTAATAGGATGTTCAACGGTATTTTTTAAAGTGACGTGTTTCCGGGATTGTATAAGGGGTTAAATAAATAAGACAAGATTTTAAGGGGATTCGTTAAGCCGTTCATTTATTTGACATTTACTTATTTGTGGTTTTCTCTATTTTATATGCTTTTTTTATGTAATTAATCACGTATGAACATCAATTACAGCTCCACACAGGAGGCCTTGAGGAAAACAATTTCCATCAGGGCCTATGTCATCTTTGGGGATGCTGTGTGGAGGGTATTTTTAGGGAAAGGAAGGAGAAGAAGATCTGGAAGAAAAAAGGTATAAAGGGTGGGTAAGAATCTGGGGGTCAGTGTGTCCAGGAGTGACGGACGTATCCATTCCTCCCACTACGGTGCAAGGCGATAGGTTGAGAAGGTCCGGTTGGGGAGATCAAAAGGTCTCCCTCAACCAGTCTCTCTCGATCCGGCCTGACACGCAATAGGTGGGCAAACACATCCGCTACCAAGACACACACAAACATCATCCCATGAACCCGGGCACCCCTGCTAAATCACCAAACGTAGCGAACCACTTTGGGTGACCTATGACAGGGGTGTTGGTTATTCAATAAATGGTTCCCGGGGCGGCGGTACCCATACCGCCTCCCAAAATGGAGAATAATTGAGTACATTTTAAAGTAGTTTTTCTCTGTTAGTGCGTAGTTATGAGCTTTGTTAAGCACCCTAGAAGAAAATTTATGGGAAACCAAGAAGACGAAAACACCCGCTTCTTATTGATTCGCTATCTACTGGATTAGTACGAGTACAGTTCCGCAGAGATGGCCTGATGTAACTGTTGCCCTGATAACTAATAACTTCCGATAGCAGAGGACACCAGAAAAAAGAGCACTCTTATACAAAAAAAATACATTGCGTTAATTAACCAATGGTATTTTGAAATTATAAGGAATAAAGGGTTTCAATTTCAGGCCATAAATGTGAGGATAAACACTTCAATAAGTTGTTTATAAGCATTTCACAAAGTGCTCTACAAAGTTAAACTCAATTCAATGAAACTGTTGAAAGCTTAAAGCTTTTGTTTGGTTTGCGAAATCCTTCCATTAGATTAGCTCCTGTTGTTAGATATATGGGCACTTGAATATTATTAAAACTAGCGCAAAACATGTGTTCTGCTTTATTGAGACATAAATATATCTACGCTCTTAAGATGATACCCGGTGGTGCAGAAATAGATTTTACTAAAATATTGCTGTCACTGTTGCGCTTACTCCATCGGATATTGAGCGAAAGGGACAATGCACTGACACCTAACTAAAATGGAGGTTTTGTATTCCCCACTCTTCTCCTCCAAAAGTGGACTGATTTTCAATTTTTTTTTTACCAACTACATAAGAAAAAACTATTCTATGTCTGTACGTTTTGCTTTTTTTAAAAAAACATTGTCTGGTTTGTATACTGAACATCTTTTGACGGCGTTTAAACCAGTCAATTTTATTGATTTTTGGAAGGTCATAACTTCTATAAAAAGCAACTAAAAAACAAAAAGTACCGACACGCTAGTAGTTGATATCTATTTTATGCAAAAACAATATTTTCTCTAGGGTTAAAATCCAGAGAGATAAATAGGGAATACGTTTGTATGGAAAAATCACTGCCGGGTATCCTCTTAAAGCATGAAAATAGTAAGTTTATGTCTTTCATATAATAAGCTCTCTTCCCGCCATAGATATTCCACTTAAAAACGCCTTAGTTCTTCCACTCGATAAATATTAATGTTATGATTTCTGAAATACTTTATGAAAAGCCGGCATTGCATTTGGGACTTGAAAATGAAATAGGTTAAACGTGCTTCATCTCTAAGATTATATAACGATATTATAATTGATTTAAACAGAAATTAGTATATGAGACTTGCATTTTTTTTTTAGATTTAAAAGCTTATGTCGCATGAATTTTTTATATTAATTCAATTTTATAAATTTTCAACATCATTATCGCCATCACCATTAAAATCCTTGGAGAGTCTTACCCCCCTATGTTATCCCAAGAGTCCTTCGTCCTGCAGGCTTATTATAGAAAAGCCTCTTTATTAGTAAGCTGTCTTTCACCCTTGCTAAGTTTCTACCTAGAAGAGCCGTACCCGTTTTATAAATAAATCTTCAATTATAATTTCACTAAAGTAAAAACATATTTTGCAAAAAATTTCTATAAAGTATTAATCAGTTGATTTTTACAAATACAATTTTATTAGAATTCGTTCAAAATATTTCAGTTCTTAATATTAAAGACCTTTTTCAACATCTCTCTAATGGAAATTCCGTAAAGTTGCCATAAAAATCTCTCCTTTATTGCGAAAGTAACCCAGCTTTCCATTTCAAAGCAACTAGGGATAAGGTAAAACCTGTGAAAATTGATAATTAAGAAAAACACAAAAGATAATTGAATGGCACCCGAAAAATTGGGCTGATGAAAGAATGCGTAATGAACTTTTTTAATGGATTAAAAAAGAGAATCTTGGTAAAGAAATTCATATTCCGAGCACAAGAAATTAAAGAGACCGTTCTGCCTTAATTTTTTGTTGTTGTAATTTTCCCTTCAATTCCCGTTTTTGTATGGTTTTAGTATTACATCCCTTTCAGCAAAGTTTTTAGGCTTTCGCGATTCTGTAAAATAATTAAATTGTTTTTTAAAGGTTGTTTTCTTTTTTTTCTTTTCTCTGAAGACAGCCGCTTTGATAGAACGCAATCAACCTTCCAATTACTGTCTCGAAGTGAACCTACGCTAGAAACTTTGTTATTAAACGCTTCTGTGATTCTGATACTTTGCCGGTGGCAAGGTTGCCGTAAGGATAGTAAAAAATATTATTTGCCACAGCTTTTACGACACTAGAAACGAAACAGTGCTTAGAATTGAATCTGACAAATCTAAGAGTATTTTCTCTGAATCAATTACTGATACAGCGGTTTCCATCAGTCATATAGGCTGGAAAATGATTTAATTAGATTATTTGATGACTCTGTCTTGTAACCATGTTCTGAGTTCTGATAAGCTTATCTCAGGTACAAGTAATCCTAAACGTGTATCTGGTTTTGACGATAAAGCAATGAACATTAATTTAACAACCTTCATATACCTATTCTCACATAAATTTGATATTTTCTTGGATTTAGCAAATTAATATGAACAACGTTAGAAATGATGTACTTTCGAAACAAATAATTCGTGGTGGAATACCAATGACATATCTTTGGGTTTTTAAAACTTTGTTCACACATTTAGACTAATAAAATACATTTACCATCCAACAAACATGTGTAAGCCCCAACAGTAAAGTCACCAACTCACCGACAATCAATCCACTGCGGGTAGCAACCAGATTTTAATAAAAAATATATGTTTTTGACCCTGTACCAAATATTAAGAATTTCTTAACCCAATGCTAAAACTTTAATTTTTGCCTTCAGCAGAATGAAACAGGGTCAATCTAATTTTTTTTTAATTTTTGCTTTATTAAGGAGAAAATAGACAGATGTCAATTCATAATTCATATAAACAACAACTAGAGAACTTACCTGCATCCAAATTGTTTCTCACTAATTGACTCAAACAGCAGATAAAAACAGATACAAATATTTTTTACTTATTAATAATAGGGAAAAAATATATAAATGAGAATATTATTTCACAATTAGAGAAATGCGCAATATCCTTATAAAAGTTTACAAATATTACAAATATTTTGGAAAAATTAACACAATTCACACAAATTGTACTTTACATTAAACGATCGTAAATACATTTAGCGTCTATTCTTTTAGAAATGAGTATAATTTAAGTAGGTGGGTAATTTATACCAACGCCTTCTAAAAACTTACAACTATTTGGAATTACAACCAAAACTCTTGTTTTAAAGTTTTGAAACGCTTCCACAATTTTGATAAAACGTACATTTATTTATTCTTAATTGGTACTCCGAATAATTTACTTTAACTTTGGTTGTCAAAAGCACGCCCGATCCGGGAGGGTGGCCAAGATCTTTAAATGAGAAGCATTTTATCATTGCTCTATTGGCGTCATAGCAAGATGTTTAAATTAACGGCAAAAATATTCTTCCATTGCAAAGGGAATCCGTAAAATACCCGGAGCCCTCATCTGGAGCGCTCACTTCATCTTAATCGCGTTTTAAAATTCATGGATTTCAATTTCCAAATCGTTCAGATTTCCAGCAACTTGTTTTCTACCTTTGTGAAGCTTATTGATTCAGTATCTTGTTCTCTAAGCCCTAATCCTTTGTCATTGTAGGGACTTCCATTGTTTCTGACTTTGATCTTGATTACACGAGAACAGCATGGAAATGTAGCACGAACAATGCCGGATAACATCTCCAAACAGTGCTCAGGCAATACAGTAAATGAGTTTTAGCGAATTGAAGATTCATCATTTTGTATTTGTAGATAACTTCGTCAATTCGAAGCGATGTGAACTGAGCTAAGCCCGCATCCTTTCGCGAAATTAATTAAAACTTTGTTAAATACAGAATACTTTGTTAAGAACAGAAAACTAAAAACCGGGCGTAACATCTAAATACCATAACAGGTAATTAAATGGGGTGGTTTTACAGGCACTTTTCTAATGGTACAATAATTAAAATATTTAATTTTTAAAAAGCCCATATGCTACTATTAATAAGATAATACAGGTACATATATAGAGCGCAGTAGAATAAATCTTTAAACATTTCCATTGGGGACTGCAAAAAATATATTTTTTATTTATTATCCCTCTCGCCATCATTTGTCAGTTAGAAATTCATAATGTTTGATCCGAGATGACAGCCGCCACACGATTAAGTTAGTTCAACGTCCTTTGCTGAAAGCCAAGTATATTTTTGGCTGTGCACTCAGCGACGTTCACTTACAAACTACTACACCTCAAGACGTCTGAGGGCTTATTCTGGCAACACGGTGTAAATTTAGCACTTGCGTTTATCATAACGCAACTGCAAATCATAAAGAAGTGTTGTTTTTTCAACGAGCCCGCTATGCTAAACAAAATATGAAAATTAAATTATATTAAAAATATTTTTTAATATAAAAAAACATTTTGCAGGGTTTTCTTCTTTGGTCTATTCACCGTAAGTGATCAGATAGTATAATATAAACTCACTCACTTGACCCTTTAAACAGAAAAAAAATTGTAGGTACGTTTAATTATTGTCATTATGTACCAGCAATTTATAGGACACCGCCGCTATGTTAAGAGGTTAATATCCAGCAATCCATTATTTTGTTTTTGTTAACTCTTTGCAACCATGAAACCCAACGGTATTAGTTTTTAATGTAATGCAAAATTTTGTTATTAAGAGCGACGCGAACACAGGACCTCTCACGGCCGCATCTCAGCGGCTAATGTGGGCTAATGAGTTGCGAGAATTTATATCTCGAACTGCCATAAAAATGATCAAACGAGAGATGGTAAATAAATGAAAATTATATACTTCTTAAAATTAATTTCTGATCAAAATAATGTGTAATTTTTCAATAATGTCTAAACAAAATAAGTGTGTAAAAAAAATCTGAAATATTTTAGTTTGTAAGACCTTAAATAAAGAGAAAATCTGGGGTATTTTTGTCATAAATCTAGGATTTATTTTTTAATGATTTTAGTTTGTCTAAAATTTTAATCTTGTTAACTGTGTTGACTAGATTATATAATGATTTTTGTTGAATGATTATATGATTGAAAATTTGTGTTGTTTAGTGGAATCTATCGTTTGAAAACGATTTGCCAACGACCAACGGTATAACCTTAGTATATTATAAATACACAAAGTTTTCCAAATTTTAAAACTGCGTGTACCAGATAAAATAATAATCTTTCAAAATCAATTTACCTATGTTTTTTTGTAAAAAAGAGTCAATGCGTCTAGAATTTGATTCAAAAATGACTAATTTCCGGTATTCTCTATTCACTCTTAAACTATATTAATAATTTCCAAAATTAACAATGAAACTTTAAAATATTCATGTACCCACAGTCTACATTCAACTAAACAAAAAATTGTAAAAAGGAGTATCGAAACTCGGTGCTAATCGTATATTATGTACGAGTATTATCCGTAAAAGAAGTGCGTACTCAAAATTTTTTACATTGAAAATGTCAATTTCCGAGTGATTTAATAGTCCTGGTTGGCTCTAACTCCATTGAGCTCTCTTTTCAAGTATAAAATTTAAAAACGGTCAAGACGCAAAAATATAAGAAGTAAGATCCACTTAACAAAACCACTTCATGGTCTTACCCTGGTAATCCAATCTATAAAGACTGACTTTGCAATCGAATCAAACATCAATATTTCCTGGCCATTGAGACGTGATTTTCATTCGAAAATTCCAATTATGAAAATGAAAAATCTCCAGCGACTGATATCTTCCATTTAAAGAACGATATTTTCCATTTAAAGAACGATATTTCCCATTTAGAAGAGATATTTTTAGTTGCCAAAGCATTTCCCCTCCTTGATGGATGAAATCTTTCGTATTCTCCATATTTCTTCTGGTGGATAGTAGTTTCATGATCAGTTTGTAGAGAAAGTTTTATTGAAATCTGGAATAGATATATAAATATCGGAAGTGTATCCTTGCGGAGAACTTTCACACTTTTAGAACTCGTGAATAACTTTTACCGCTTAACTTAGTATATATCTTGCATGGTTAAGTGTAAAATATTTTACAGTTAAGGGTGGAAATATAATCCGATTAATGAAATATTATTAGAAGAGATATGCTTATCAAAAATTAACTCATCATATTCTGGGTTTCGTCGAAAGAGCAGTACTCTATTTTTGAATAAACTATGAAGCGCTGTTTAAATCATTGTATTATGAATTACCTATTTACTTAAATAATTAAGTACTTACTTCCCTGCTAGGGGACAATACTATTAATTTGTTCTTTTTTATTTGGGACCCCTCTCAAGTGTGCCCCTGTCTGTACACTGTAAAGATATGTGAACAATGTCGCCATCCTGTTGGGCAGCGTTGTGAGACGAGTTAGAATTAGGGGATTTGGGAAAGTAGTATTGAAGAGGTCCGGATTACATCAAGAAGGAAAAAACGTTACCGAAACTTACGAGCCGACTTACCAACATCAACTATGGACGGGTGTTCCGCTCGTGTCCGTCGAGTCTCATGCATGTGCACCTGTGCACCGGAGATCAATGATACCAACTCCATTGAGAAGGCTCCATTGAAATCCCTGTAGAATAGACTCAGCATGCCTACATTGTTTCTGTGCATAATAAATGGCAACCGGTCTGTTAACAATGGATTTTCAATCCGGTGGACCGTCCTCCTTCGCATTGAATATTTAAAGATTAAAAAATATGAAATATTATATATTTTTTTTATATTTTTTTATTTTTTTATTTATAACATATAATATCATTCACAATTATAACATCATTTCATTACATATCATTCATCAATTTTAGTTACCCAATTAGTAAAGAAATAATTCTCGAGTCTAACTGGGGAGCTAGTCTATGTACTTATGTTATACATATAGATAATATGTATAGTTACAAAATGGAAGTAAAATACTTTAAAAAATACTGTAAGATATTACAAAATATTGTATAATGTGAAAAATACATATATTGTAGCAATGGAATATCAACAAAGAGAAAACAGAATACGGAATATATCTGAAAATCATCGATAAAAAATAAGTCAATCTGTTGCTTATCTGTAAAAATACAACGAGAGTTTTTTTTTAAATTTAAAATAGTTTTTTTCACTTTTTATTGTATCGGGTAAATCGTTAAATAGCTTTGGGCCTACATATTCATAATGGTGTTGTGCAGCTGTCGTGTTGCATCTAGGTACATATATGTTCTATATACATATATTTTCTTAAAGTTAATACATTAAGTATTTCAATTCTTGAGAACGCGTGATTGATGCCCTAATCTTGGAGATCCAGCCAATTGAACTTTTCACATTTTATAACTCCATCGTTTGAGAGCCTTCATTAATGCGTGCACACAGAAAATATGTGCCACTCTGCGATGCATTTTACATTCAGGTACTCGCATAGTTATAACCACTCAAAACTTATTTCAACTTTTAATTCCTCTCATTCCCTTAAGTGACCTGCTCGGGTACGGAGGCTCCTTCTAATCCAGTTAAGTTAGCCTCTCAGAAACTGGGCGTACCGTATGGGGCCCGCAGATACTGTAATAATACATAACTACTAATCGTGTACAAATCACAAGGGCGCCCCACGGTTGGATTTGCAGCCACCTCTGGTCTGGAGCCCTAAAATACCTGAAAAAAAACTCAACTCTATCTATAGAAACGGGCGGTCCGTTTGATAGAATCTCCTATGTTAACAAACGGATTATAATCCTTAGAACACAGATGTCGGGTGGAAATGCTGGCCTTGTTCTAATGGTATTTCAATTGATAGATGCTTCGAGAAAATGGCGTCATTGATCCCTTCAGTACCGGTGCATAGTCAGGAAACACGCCAAACAAGCACCCAACATATATTATGTACATGGTTGAAATTTGTTACCTGAGAACGGGTCGTTTCTACGATTCGTTCTTGAGTTCAACAGCTCGGCTGTGGAACGACTTGCTGACTTTTTTGTTTCCTCCCTCCTACAACATGGGTCTCTTCAAGGCCCATGTGCACTCCTTCCTATCCTCTGAAAGATCCTCCACACAGCATCCACAAATATGAAAAAGGACCTAAGGTTCTCTTGTGTAAAGTTAATGTAAAAAAAAAAATCCCGCATTTATTATTTTCGATGAACTTCAACAAATGGTTGAATTGAGTAGGTGATTATATCTCTAGAGTTATAAATACATTTTATAAAATATCAGTTAATAATTTGATAATGTAGTATTTTTAAGACACCAATTAGAGAAACTGTAAACCACTAACGTGATATTATGTAATCATGATCCATTATTTGGTAACAGGATATATGCAATTTAAGAGAGATACGCGTTAATTTGTCTTGTGAGCCATAGCCATTAATGTGTCAAAGCTATGAGATGGGTCGCCGATAATCCCCTCATAAGGTACCTATTATTTAATATCGATTAAGGGTTTCGTGGGAAATAAGTTAAACAGCAAAGGTTTTTTTAATGCAACAAAACAAGCACCAAATTCAATTTTTATTGGAAAAACTCTTATTATAAAAAGTTTTAAGGGTTTTACCAAAATGTAATATATCATTGAAGAATAAAATAATGTTAATAAATCTAAACGTAAATACGAAAAAGAACACGACAGACAAAAATACAAAGTTAACGGTCCCAACTGGAACTTATTCTTAAAATCCAGAATTAACAATACTATCTTCGAAGTTTGCACATATTTCGATGCTACGTTTTCAAATAAATAATAATAGATAATAAATATTTTTTTAAATTTTTCCCATATTTAAAATTTTTTTAAAAAAATGTTCACCTGAGAAACTATCTAGGTTACAAACCAATAATTCTTTCACACTGTGTGATCATTTAAAAAGGCAGCACTCAAAAATGTTGGATAATTAGTCGAATATTGTATTATTAATTCTAAATTTGGAATATGAGATCGACAAAAATGACTTAAAAATAAGAGCTCCCAGTTGCCGAGTTGATTAAGGTGTTTATTCCGGGAAGACAAAAGATCCTGGGGTTCGAGACCCAGTTGCGACCGTTACCATTTTATGTTTCTGTATCTTGTTCTTTTTCATATTTTTGTTTAAATTTATTAATATTATATTTTCTTCTATGATAAAGCACCAAACTAATTCAATATTACTTGATTTTAATATTACTTGATTTTACATTATTTCATAATAAATAATGATGATATTTTGACTTCAATAAGACGGTTATAGTGTTTTAAAGACCCCCGTTAAATATATTTTAATTATTCAGGAAAGTTTCGTAATGTAATCAATAAAAAAAATGTATTGTTTTATATGTAAAAGCCCTATGGGCGTTTAAATAAAATAAAATTTAAAATTTAAAATTTAAAAAATAAAAAATAAATAAATAAATACAAAAAATATAAATGTTGTTCTTTATAAGATTTTTTGTGTATTTTAACTGTTTTACAGTTTCCTTTCCCTGTAAATTCAAACCTTCTAAGTAGTCGTAGTAAGTATGCGCAGGAAGAAATCGAAAAGTTACACATGGCGGAGAAAGTTTAGTAAAAAGCTTTCAGTAATAAACCAGCGCTGACAGAGTTATCGGCCCGCGCTTGCCCATTTACCTTTGCCCCAATAACTGTTTTATCTCGAGGAAAAATCTCTGCTTGCCGCGGCCGTTCGGAGCGAAAACTTGTCAAAGTTATCGGCTCGTCCCAGAAGACCGGCCTTATCCAGAGGTGAACTTGTAATTAAATGTTTTTTCATTGAAGAAGAAGATAATAATCTAATTTTAAAAAAAAATTAGATTATTATTGTTATCTTCCTCTTCAATGAAAAAACATAATATTCTATTTTTTTTTTTTTTAAATAGATTATTATTGTTATCTTCTTCTTCAATTATATATTACATTGATGGGAAAAACCTTCAAAAGTTAAAGAGAGTTTTTCTAATAAAAATATAAATGTTTTTTCAATCATTTTCTTAAAGCTCTGATGACTCATCATTCCGGTAAGTCGTTCAGGGGGCCTAGTCTCGATCTTTCGGTTTCACAAACAAGCACGTTTGCCGTTTAACCTTTCTTGACGGTGCTGTCAACTAAGCGGTCACGGTTTGTATTTACTGAAATATCTTTGTAAATATACTAAACATAGAGTTAACATTTTAGGTATTCCTCCACAATACATTTATGTATTGGATTAAATAAATACATTACACTAATATTTACTGAGTGTACAGCATCGGAGCGCGAGAAAGTTTTTAGCACGGTCAGAGGAGGGTTAATACGGATTCGTGACGTAGCTAAACCCGCGTTACGGGCGCTGTGAGAGATATAGACTAGGCCCCCAGTAGCTTGAGTGAGTTCAAACTAATCATTCTCAACTAAATCCCTATTCGACTCACATATAGCAAAAAAATTATTGACTAGTGAATTAACATATCCAGTACGATTTATTATTATTTATTTTCTTAAAGATTATTTAAATTCCTGCATAATTAATTCCCTATTTAAATTCCGCATACCTAAATATGGCACGTATTCGCATTTTTTATTCAAAACTTATACCCAATCGAGTAGGTACATTAAATGTAATGTAAAAAAAGGTGGTACAATTTTTGTATATATATTTTATATAATATGTAATTGTCATTGGGATATATTAACATTTTTCCCGGTATATTTTTTTTATGTGAATATTGCACCAATCTGAATTGCACCCAACCGTCTTGAGACTGTGCTATCTCCGATTGGGGTATGTTGTGAGGCTGAAGATATTGGAAGAGGAAGGAGATGAGGAAAAAGGAGGTGGAGGAGTACCTAGATATTCTGATCTGGTCACCAAAACCATTTCAAGCAAAATTAAAATTCTGAATGATGGTCTTTCACCAGGGTAATACTGAGATTATCTTACACTCTAGTACTCACCGCAAATATGCTATATATTATTTTTGAATTAATTGTGAATATATTATTTCTGAATTAATTGTGAATTGACAGAAAATAATCTAATATGATTCACTTGCGCACGCGGGGGTTTTAACCCTCGACCTCCAGCATATGTTCAGGCAATAAAAGCGAGTAATACATAATTTCAAGAAGATGCATTTATCAATCCTACAATTACCATTCTAATATCCCGTGATGTTCCAGCCAAGTCAGAGATCAGCTAATCCGCCCCTGGCTTGGTCCAGAGCTTTCACGGTAACTCAGTTTACAGTGTTAAAAGGATAGTTTCATCAAGGCACTTTTCATCCGATTCGGAGCTTTGATTTCGAGAAGTTACGTTGACTATTAATTGGATGCTTTCAAAATAGAAAAAGTTGTTTGCGGATGCACGGAGTCTGGGGGAATAACATGGAATAAATTGACTTATCAACAATTTCTAACACACACTTTGAAAACTGGATCGAAAAAAATAGCATGTAATTATACGATGGGCGCCAATTTAAATAGTTCAAATAAAAAATACTAATGAACAAAAAATTTTTTTTACAAAATGTGAAAAGCATGTAGTTACTGAATTAACAATACTGTATTAAATGTATTATTATATAATATACCCTTATGATTTAAATTACCTTTTCAGGGTCCGTTAAGGTTTTTGACGAATGGGTATTTTACGTTTTTGAGAAATCCTTTTAAGATGAGTGGCATTTAACGTTTCCAAAGAAAAGAAAAATACAAGATTTTTCCAGGTCCATTATTCTGAAACGTCCTTAAAATGTCCAAAAACTCTATTCAAATAAGCCAATTATAAGTATTAATTTTTTATTTATTTGAAGAAACACATGAATATCTTCTTTCTATTGTCCTCTTTTCCTTTTTCCATCTCAGTAAATATGAAAATTGTTATAATTTCTATTATGAACAGATCGACGTTTGATTTTGACGTATAACTTGAACCATGGGTGATCCAAATTTTTGCCGTAAATTTGCAATACAAACTGTGGTTTCAAGTGTTTCGAGTGTCACGTTTTTAGGTAGATATCTACAATGTCAGGCAAGTAAAAATAAGTCAGAGCGCCAGGCCCTTTTAAATGTATCTGGAAGGCACTTTTTTATTCTATGCCTAGAAAATGGATCGATTACTTAGTACCTATAAAGTATTAAAGTATTTATCACGACTGTTCAATTTAACCTTTTAATCCTGTTTTATCTAAAAGCCAAAAGTATTGTAACTCGAGGTTTCTAATAGCTCTTCAATAAAAACTCCGGATCCATCAAAACACTGTGTACTTTTTTATTTGTGATTATTAAAATTGAGCTTGGACACCAAAAGGCAACTGGTAATTAGCGGGCGGTAGTAAAAAATCTGAGTTGAAAAATCAAAATTTAATTTGAGTATGTAGTTAGTTACATGTAAAAGTGTACCCTCTTTCTGGTACAATACTCAGATTACTCGTAAACATCGACATTGGCGTTAAAAAGCGGTTTCCTGGGTTACTAGTAAGAAATATCAAAATGTCGTACTAATGAGTCGTACCGTTATGCTTCCTGGTGTTATTTTATAGCATGTTTAATATTTTAAACCCATACACATGTAAATAATATTTGATTTATGGAGAGCATTCGAATATTGCATTCCTTATTAATATCTCAGTTACAATTTGGGAGGCGGGAATGGGTACCGCCGCCCCGGGAACCATTTATTGGATAACCAACACATCTGCCATAGGTCACCCCCAGTGGTTCGCTACGTTTGGTTTGACTTAGCAGGGGTATCCGGGTTTCATGGGGTTCATTGTCTAGGTCTTGGCGACGGATGATCTAGACACACTGAACCTCAGATTCCTACCCAACCCTCATACCTTTTTCCTTCCCAGAACTTCCTGTCCTTCATTTCCTTAAAAATACCCTCCACACAGCATCCCCAAAGATGACGTAGGCCCTGAGGGAAATTATTTTCCTCACGGCTTCCTGTGTGGACCTAATGTAAAACAAAATAATGTCAAAACTTAGAATTTGAAAATTTCTAACTAATCAACTAAACGATATAATTGTTATATATGGTGTACTTACCAGTTTTCTAGAACTAATGTGATAGTTTAGCAGGTTTTTCGAATTAATATGAATAATTAGGGTTGTGAAAATTACATTCGCATTTCAGTCAACAGGAACTCATCTTATTATAGCGAACACGTCACACTTCAGACGGGCAAGAATGGTTCCACCCAGTGTATATTATTAGTACATATAAATAAGTTGTGACACTTACCACATTCAGTTGGCTCCATTCAACAGCAGCATCAATGGGCGGAACTCTATTGGAATTGTAATCACTAACACTTAGATTGATTCACCTCACTACCAACATGAATTTAAGCTTTTTTAATCAATAATTATGTTTAAACAAAACACTGTGTTAGTTCACCGAAGAAATATATCTATATTATTAAATTTTGAAAATCTTTAAAGTTTTACACAAACTAGTTCAAAAACACTTAATCCAAACTATTGAATCACTTCACATTTATATTTAAAATGGCATGAACTATTAAAGTTTAAAAAATGTTTTTATTATGTTATACTACGCTATAAGTCCAAGAAAAATTAGTTTTTAAGCTTTTTTAACTACGCAGATCGAGAATTTATTAGCGCAAGTATTAGAAGCTATTTGACTAAGAGAAAATTATTATCTATTGTTTTATTCAGAAATGGTGGCTGCTTAACACTCCGCTGAAAAAAAGAGAAAAGTTTGTAAATTTTTATTAAATTCTTTACCTGTAAAATAAAATTAATTATATCGGTTTACCTAAATTCGAGCGGGCATGTATTGATTCCAATCACACATGTTAGATGCTCTTTTATTAAATGTCAAGAAAATGAATTTATTTCATTTACCATATTAATTTTAAGAATTTTATATACCCCAAAATATCTCCCAAAATGATAACCTGGGTTATTAAAAATAGTAATTTCAGTTTTAAAAATAGTAATGCAAATTTTCACCTCGATTGTACTTAAATTTTCTTTGAAGTTATGTGTTATTTTCATATTTGGAACTGATTACTCAGAGAAACGATAAAAAACAATTTTTTATATTTATTAAAATTATTGTTTTCGAAACGCAAACTTCTTTTGTTTAATTTTTTAACATAATTTTTCTAGGTTACTAATGCTGTTTATTTGAAAGTCAAATTTATAATCGACCGTCTTAGTTGTCAACAATAAAATATAGTTGTATTATAAAGAAATTTGTGATATTTTTTTGTCTAGAGGTACTTATTTTCTATACTTATTTTTCTGTTGTCATTTTTGTTAATTTTAATTTTATAATGATAAAGGGATAATTGGTTTCAAAACATGTTGATAATTTTGATTAAATAAACCGTGTGTACAAAGTGATTTATTTTCATTTAATTAAAATTGATGGTTTTTGTTTATGGCAATGATCCTGAGGCAATAAATACATTCAACTTCACAAATCCCACAATTATATTATCCCATTATGTTTCATATTGGGTACTGTAATGGATTACTATCTGTAGGTAGGGTAGTAAAAAACAGTAATAAATTGGATTTAAATTATACTCTTTTAAGATTCCATAATTTTTTAGGTATAAAGTTTTTAATTTTTTTGGTATAGGAAGGTGCACATCGCCTACATTCATTTAATATGTTCTTTTCATTCTGAAATTAAATTTCCCAAAATTTTTTATACTACACATTTTACGTTTATTGAATTCTTTGTCAGCAGTTAATTATTTATTTTAAAATAGCACAGTAAAAAAAAAGGGTTTAAGGAAAATATTAACGAAAATAAATAAATTGAGAAAGTTGATACAGATTAACAACATTATATAAAATACAGAGATTGTTGTGTATCCGCAGAAGAGAAACCCGTAGCAGGTAGGTACCAGTAGCGGGTAGTGAGTTTTCAGTGAGCTAGAGCGCTAAGATTGAAAAAAAAGTTATTAATGTTGTTATAGCTGAAAATGATTTTTTTATTTTTATTTCAGCTTTTGGTATGAAGATCTTTCAGTTTATGGATGCGGCGCATCCCCAATCTGAAAGAATCCTGTAGATCTTCTAAAAGTTGAAGATAAGATACAAAAAGTTGAAATTTCATTCTAAATTTCAAGTTCAGCTGAAATAAACAAAATATTATTATTATTACACAAGGAAAAAATAATGTATCATTATTAATAGTTTAACTTCCACATAATGTATACGTGCTCGTTATTTGTTATATTTTCGTAACTTCAATAGCATCTAAACTATGTATAAACAAAAATAAGTTTACATGCACGGCAAACAACGCGCTTTGTTGTGTTAAGAGTCGTACAAATTTCATACATAAACAAGGCGAAAGGGGAAATTCCAGTAAGGAACAATATTGTATTATATTTACTTCAACAGATTTTTGTTTTCAGATGTAATAATAATATTTTCAGTATGTTTAGTTCAATGCGGCATGTAATACATCTTCTAAGACCCAACACTCTTACCTACAGAAAAAATATTCTTTGTTTTTTGTCATTATATCCAAATAGAAAATGTTTTTATAGTGTCTGCTGTAATCTTAAAAAGTAGAAACTTCGCTCGTGTGACGTCAGAGACATTACAAATATTCGAACGTTGGTCTCGTGGGTCATGAAATTTATGCCTAAATTTATCCAGATCAATAGTATTTCACTCGCAACATGGTAAGCCGAAGAGCTTTTAATATCATTTTAACTGTTCAAAAATAGGACTAAATGCTATATTGTTGAGAAGGCTAAATCCCATCCTAAGATGATTTAAGTCGAAGCTTAATGCTAAATCACTATTATTAGATTAACCTCTACTACGAATCTGTTTATATTATAAACTAGCTGACCCGGCAAACTTCGTACTGCCTCAGAATCAATAAATGTTGTGTTTAATTTATTAACTGAAATAAATTAAGTTTTTATTAAGTTAAAATAAATAGGTACCTACTCTAAGTTCAAAACATAAAATTGAGCTGTTGACTAAGCACAAAATGTTCGGCTCACCATTGACAGTTCGAATTGATTCAAATTATGTCGACCAACGCACATTATTTGAAAAGCCGTTCCATACAAAATATATGAAAAAAATAATTTTCTTCATAATTATTTTTTTCGTAATTTTTTGCTATGTTTTAATAATTATTCTGTTAATCGGGACGGAGACAAATCCAACAAATCAAAGATCATAAAAATCGGTTCAGCCGTTCTTGAGTTATAAATGGTGTAACTAACCCGACTTTGTTTTATGTATTAAGATACAAAAATAATGCTTTGAATAATTTAAACCTTTCTTACTGTTTCCATTGAGCGGAATTACAATAAGTGTATTAATTAGGTACGTCATAAAAAATATAAGTGTGAACTACTAAAAATGTATATTTTCATTAGAAATATATAATCAAACATAATGATAAAGTTTTTTTTTTAAATATAATTTTACGATTCAAATCATCTGTGATAGTTTCCATTGATTAACTGTTTTTCTTTCTTGCAAAATTATTCACAAAATAAATTTACGCTTGAAATCGTGACCTCTAGACTCAGTTTGCCAAACGATTTTTAAGCCTACCTGTATTCGTGGCGATAGGCACACCATGAAAACATATTTTAAAACACCACGAAAACATAGGCACACCATGAAAACATAGGCACACCATGAAAACATATTTTAAAACACCATAAAAACATAGGCACACCATGAAAACATATTTTAAAACACCATGAAAACATATTTTAAAACACCATGAATACATAGGCACACCATGAAAACACATTTTAAAACACCATGAAAACATATTTTAAAACACCATGAAAACATAGGCACACCATGAAAACATATTTTTAGCTTGTGGCTTCATCTTAATGAGAAGAAAAAGTTTTCTAAAAAAGAGTGTTGTTTCTCGGACGGCGCCGGCGTCGGGTAGTGGGTAACTGGTTTTATTTAAATTATTTACTGTTCTGTCGTATGTATTTATATTACACGGTTTATAAATTTTGAACATTGTAAATTTCCTCTTTTACCAAAACCCACCGACCACATCCCGAGGCATTTGGAATAAACACAATTTCATAAATACACAAAATGTTTTTGATCAAAAGTTACGCAACAGTTTAAAATTTTAGCAAGTAGAATTTAGGACTCGAATTCACTTATAAAGAGCTAATGTTTCATATGAAACTCAATCTCATATCAGTATTTTAATTCAAACAAACTGCCAGCAATTGAGTTTTGTATGATTCAAATAAATTATTCACAAAGGCCCTGTGGGCTACAAGGGTTTGGAGGTTCCTGGGGGTGGTAGGTGTAAAGAGGTGGAGAACCGACCGAGGGCAGAATTCTAATAGCGAAAGGCATTTGTGATGGTTACATTATGCCATTTGTCATGTTTATTGATGTTTTTAAATAGGTACAGCCCTGAAGTTACTACCGAGAAATTGTACATTAAATATGGAGTCAAACTATAAAACTGAATCCTGGATTAGGGTTAAATATTACCGGGAAGTAGGAAGCAGAGCTAGGGTTTAATGAAATGACTGAAATACTGTAGAGTGTAGTTTAACTGTAACTACTTGCTTAGCAAATTAAACACAATAATTTAATTAATGTCTTATGAGGAAACGAGCGAGGCCAAAAATTACATTTAATGGATATTTCTTCATTTTCACATGTCCGAGTTTTAAATTTATACAGCAGAACTTGTTTGTAAGTAAACCGTTTTTTTTTTTAATTATTACTGATAGTAAACAGTCGCCTCCAAAAAAATCATGTGTCTAATTTTATCCAATAATCGATCAAAACCACTTTACTTACCATCCGGTTAGCATCTAAATGCTGATTCTTTCTTCAAACTTTCTTCAGCCAGTTTTTTTATTTTATTTTTATATTTATTTATTTATTTATTTAGGAAAATCAACAGATTATTTACATCTATTACAAAAAACTTAATAATAAAAATAAAATCAATTACAGATTTTCACATAACTTAAAATTGTAATAATAATAGTAATAAAGTTTTAAAAAACTAAGGGTTCTGTACCCATGGGCTGACATATTTACAAAAAATACAATATTGTAAATATTTGATAAAAAATAATAGAAGATGTAAGAACACAAATAAATAACAATTTAAATGTAACTAATATACTAATAACCAGCTAAATTTCAAAACATAATGTATTATAAACTTTATCTTCACTACACAATAGCAATAATAACAATACATAAAAAATAATAAATATAAAAAATACATATTCTACCTATACGGGCATTTGCCTAACTTGGTAGTCAAAAAGCCATGTAAAATAAACCTGTAACAAAGAAAATAAATAAAGAAAACTTAAAAAAAAAAAAAAAAACTAAAGTGAACAAATGTGTATAAATTGGATGACAAGTAACTGGAAAGGATTCACAGCAACAACATAATAACTTGTAAAAGGAATTTTTAAAATTATTTAATGTTACCTATGGCAAATTTTTTAAAGTTTCTCAAATTACACGAGAATATGTCCATATCATTAAATTTCTTATTAAATATATTACAGGCTCTGAATATAAAAGCATTTTGTCGGAGATTGGTAGAACATTTATGAAGATGGAAAAGTGATTTTTCTCTAGTTCTAACGCTCGGGACTCTAAAATTAATTTCAGACAGAAGGAGAGAACAATCAATAAAGCCATTGATAATTTTATGGAGATATATTATATCTGCGGAGTCTCTTCTAGTTTGTAATGGCTTAAGTCCATAAAGGTCATCGATCTGTTTACGTCAAGGTAACCAACATTTAACATGTATATTATCGAGGCTTCTGACTCACAATGTTGTCATTTTTGCCTCATCTGTTACCATAGTATTGAAAAGCTCGATCGACGTTAGCCATCTGGTCAAAGTCAGGCTTACTCGAATAACGAAGTAAGTGCGGCAGATTTTCGAAACCGGAAACGGAACAAATTTACATACCAATGAAATGCCAAACAATCGAGTTAAAACAGAATTTCGCCACGGTCAGACCAAAATATTATTATAAATAAAATAACTTGAAATTAAAGAAATTGAAATTATGTTTTTTTATTAAGTACCTACATAACTTTAAATCCTCCGCTCTAGGAATTTGCCTGCGTTCTAGAACATTTTAATAATCGTCGAGACAGCTTTAACAATACTTTTAAAAAGAAAAAAATGGTCGGAAAATTTCACATATACTAAATGAATAAGCCAAGCAAATCAAAAATAGCGAGCTACGTGATTTTTTCTACGAATTTGTTTCGAAATATGCAAAATTGTTGTAGTTTATTCTGTTTCTGAACACTGTAAAGTTCCGCTCTATTTTTATTCAGTTAGATATGTTCGTAAAATTGATGTTTGTGTTAAATTCAGTAACCTTCGCGTGTGGGTTTTCAATTTACTCCAAATATTTCCTTTTTGGTATTGCTGCATTTGCTACTATTATACAAATATTATTATGTATGTGTGTGCCTACCTCTTGTAACCACAATGACGAAGTTTCATGTGAAGCATGTCTGCGATTTGTCTATGCCTAAGAAATCTAGGCATGAGTATTCTCGGGTTACAAACTCAAATGTAGTGCTCTTGTGGCACTAAATAGCCCGTCTTGTGGCAGAATTTAAGATGAAGTAAATCAGAAAGGTAAAAATGCCTTATCTGGTTAAATTTAGAAGATCCCAAAAATAGTAGATAATCTGTGTATGCTGAAGCACCAAAAACTGTATTTTATCCGGAAACTTGAAATTTGCATATGTTTAGAATTTCTGGACCAACTTTTATTTTTTCATGTAGAATTTTCATTTCTACATTAGCTATGGAACTTTAATGTTTTTTCTCTTAATAGGTAGTATTTTTAATTTTTGTGATTAACAGATTTTGCAGCGTTCAATTGTGTGCAATAATTTCGTAATGGACAGTTCGGAAAGGGGTGAGTGGTTGGGCGATTAAACGGTTTAGTGACTAAAATTTCATTTACATTTTTTACTCCAAATTTATTTATTATTTATTTATTTATCAAAAAAATACATTTTTACAAAATAATGGTAGTCCCACAAAGCTGTCATATGGCAGCTTGTCTGTAGGTTCTACAATTTATAACTCTTAATATTATACATAAGGAAATATTTGTTAATACATATTATATAGTTTTAAGGACACATTAGGATAGATCACGTAATAATATTAGATTATTTGAATTACATCTATAAGATATTTCAAAGTACATGCCTAATAATAAGATATATAGGCAGCTACATTAAGATAATTAATTCAACATATTTAAAGATACATGGAGTTTTCGTTAATTAACCACATTTTTATCATTTTAGGGCATAATCTGTCATTTTTTTCAAATTTTAAGTTTTTATTTATTTTATTGAAAATCACTGGTATTTGGTATTCAAGAGTACGGCTTCCATATTTATTTAATATTCGAGGAGTTTTTAGGCCCTTTCCTTCTTTAAATCTTGTGGTATGTTTATGTAACATTGGGTGTTTATATGAGCTTTCCCCCGCGTTATCCATAATAGTAATGAACCAAAGGAGACCTTTTGTTGTAAGTATGCTCTCTGAGCCATAAAATACCAGAAACCACTGGTTAAAGTAGGTAAGTGGTTATAATGAAAACAAAAGGGAAAAAAAATTAAAATAGTTTTATCTGCGAAAGGACATTCAGAAACATGAAAAACAATTTTATTAAATTTCTTATGCGTGTTTTATAAAATTATTGTTTTATAGATATTATTAAAATGCAAGATTATTTAAAAAAATATCTTACATGCATTATTACATAATGTCATCGGTGCATACGATATAAAACAATTATGCATTTGATTGTCATAAAATAGTGACCAGACGCCTAATTGATTGTTCATCTATCTTACAACTATGCAAAAAAGAACTTCGGATAAATGTAGAATTATGTTCACAAAACAGAATGTTTATTTATTTATACGAAACGAATAGGTTTTACAGTGAAAATATAAACATATAAAAGGTTAAGCCCAAAAAGTTTTTTTTTGTCAATTATTGGTTACACTTAATAGTTTTCTAAGATAAAGGGAAGACGATGCGGAATTTAGGACAAGGATACTCTCGATTCATTCTATACTCATCCATTAATTTGTGATTGATATTTATTGATATTATATATGACTTTATTTTAATTTGATATTTCTGAAGGTTATTTTTAAGAGAATCGGTATCATGAAATTGTATTGCGCAGATATAAGGGGGATTGAAGAAATTTACAATGTGCTGATCGCTAATTAATTGTTGTGTTTCAGGCTATTATTATTCATTCTGACAAACACCATTGTTTTTGACAATTTTGGGAAAATAGTACAAGTGAATTGGAAAATTATATTCCTGTACAATAATACGATCGAAACTAACTAGTTATCGGGAAACCTTTCAATTATTTTCGTGGAACAAAAATGAAACAAGCTGTTAAACTTAGGTCCGGTACTTCATAGTTATGATGAATGGATATTACCGCAAGTGTTAGAAGTTCCACGAATTATGTATATATCTCAGCTATCATATTGGCCTGTATTTCATTTGGCGGACGGGTGTTATTTGTTGAGGGGTGTCAGAGCCACTCGCCGCAGCCCGAGCCCACCGCCCCCGTCCTAGGCCCCCGCCCTAGGGTCCGACAGACGGGAGGGATATAATTAAAATCGCCCGCAAAATATGGCTGAATAAACAGAATCTGCGATCAACGTAATAAGCGATCAGTGTAACCAGAATCGTGGCACGGGGGAGCGTTTGCTCCGCACGTTTTATGTCCTCCTGATGGTGTTATCGTTGTCAAACGTTGTTTTTTTTCACATAAAATAATCATACAAGTAATGAGATTAATATATTATATATATATATATATATATATATATATATATTACTACAATTTTACACCATGTGTGAAGAGAATGATTTGATTTGATTTGAAAGTCCTTAAAATAATAAAGGCAATAAATAAAGTTATTTATTTCACAAAGACCATTTGAATTTTACTCCAATAATATACCACTGATGAACACAGATATCATAAATACTAATATATATCAATCGGAAATTTTTGATTTTAAGAAACAAAATATTTATAAAAGAAAGACATGCTTTCCCGGGTCACGAATTAGCTTGTGCAGTGACGTACTGAGGTAATAGAGGATTAAACCCACGACGCCTGAGCTTGGGTTAGAATCAAACTCTTTGGAATACTCAGTTACTAACCACATGCATAATCACCTAAAATATATTTTTCATTGGTCTTAAAAATCTGGAAGTTAGTTTTTATTCCAAAATCAATTGACCTAAAAAAATTATTTCACAGTTTTCGAAAGAAACTTTTAAAATTAAAACCATTAAACTTTAAGTTCTCTGAGAGGAATACGTAAAAGAAAGTTCACTAATCTATTTAAATATTTATGCGTTGACCTAAAGCAGTGATCTCGGTACACTTCTGGAATAAAATTCCTGACGTCAGCACAGAGAAACCCTTGTTATTTCAGGACGTAATTAATTTCGGTTTTGAGAGTTTGTTGTTTAAATGAAGATATTCGCAGTAAGATTTTCATAAACCAATTAATTTGCCAACGGAATAAACATATCCATTTCAAACTGGCCAGGTACCAACCAACCGACCTGTACGTATAGCTAACAGGGACGTACCTACCGTGCTTAATATAAATTCTTGAAAAACTTGTGTTCCTTCAAATTCACGTAGCAATAATTTCAACAGGAATTAAGAAAAATTTAAAAAAAAAAAATTTATAATAATTTAACATATTATTCTAGCATTATTTTTTTCCACTGCCAGATTTATTTCAGTAAGGATTAAAAAAATATATATTTTATTCAGAATCTGTGTAAAATCATTAGGGCCAGTATCCACTCGAGCGATCGCGATAATTAAAAAAAAACGCGTCAAGCGATCGAGATTAATGGGCGTTCGTTTTCGAAATTTCCCGCCCACATTAAAAAAATCGTACCTTCGAATTTGAATACGGAGACATATAAAATTATTATAGTGCTGTGTAAACAGTTTATCTACCTGTATTTTATCTACTATCCCATATTATTTGGAATTATAAAAAAAAAACATTTAAAAAAATAAATAAAATCCGTGACAAATTGCTCTTTGCGATTGCCATGCGAGCTACAATCCAGTCTACATTGCATATGTCTATTTCTCCATTTTCAGTATGGCCTACTTGATAATTACAGATATAAATAATAATAGAAAAATCAATTTGTCCGCAATATATTACTTTCATTTTAGAATACATTCTTGATTTTAATGCACTTAATTAGGATATTTAATACACATACCAAAAACAACTGCTATTGCATTATAAAGATACATTTACTGTCTACAATTTTTAATTAGAATATTCTCGATTCTTACTTTATCTAGTTCAATACATCGATTTTCGCAATAATCCAGAGGTTATGCAGAGAATTTTCACTTTTTTCTGAAAAAAATACACACAGCTTTAATACACTTGCGTTTAAAAGAGGTTAAATAGAAATATGATTTAATAACCACAATTTACCATGGTAATGATTGTTTATCGGTTATATAAAAATTAAAACACGTTTATTAGTAAGAAGGGAAATATTTAAGAAGGCTGAAAGTGAGTTAAACGTTTTCTGAAACATCAACAAATGAAGGATATTTTTATTTTTCATTTCGCTTGTTACCGATTTCCTCATTTAATTGGCATTTCAGCGGGGATTCATAACATCGTTTACGAAAGACAGGTCCTATCGAAACTTGAAAATGGAGTTTAATAAAAGGCTTACCAACTGAAAGTCTCGAAACTCCCCTGATGTGTAGGTAGGTATTATGTGGGCACTATATATGATTACTTGTATTTATTCTCTATTGTGCCGTTCCATGTGAAATGTGAACGTTTGAATAATTTAAATTCAAATTTATGGTCGAGGAATGGTGGAAAACTGGTGGAAAATGTTTTGATGTAATGCTCTGATATAATTTCACCGAGAGCTAATTTATTCATTGGAAATGTTTGGAATCTTTGTACTTTAACAGAATTTGTGAGTTCCCTAATATTTTTACTAAGATTTTATGATTTTCTTATTATTTATTATCTAATTTCCTCGCTAATTTAAAGGTATCGAAAAACGGTTACTGTTTATAAGATTGAGATTATGAAATATATATATACGAAAATATCTTACGGTAATTTATTTATTTTATTTAATTTTTGGGTAATCAACAGTTTACGATGTGGTTAATTTATACATGTGTAACTTACCTAACTGAGAAACGGATTATAGATTTCCTCATTACATTATTTTATTATTTTCTAAAAATTAAACACTATGCTTAGTAATAACTAAAAAAAATAATAATATAATATAAAATTATAGTAATATCATACTTATTTTTTTTAAACGTTTGAAACGTGGAGCAGGTTTTTTTCATGCGCTAATTCAATTATGCTGTACGAAGACTATTAAGGAGAGAAGAGAGTAAACACGGGTCTTGAGGTAATCATTCGGAAAAATGGAAGAAACGCAAAAGCCGGTAAGCGGTTAAAACGAATCGTTCCTACACGAATGACGTCTATCATATGTACGGTTGTTGGACAGCGTTCAATGTATCTCGTGATTATGCACCAGTGTTGAAAATATCGACGATTACCTTTTTTTTATTATTTATTAACCAAAAATACATTTTAAGTACATTTTTTTAGGTATATGCCACCTCACTAGGCTGAGCCTATTCCGAGTTCCGATTACCTACTTCTAACTGTTTGGAATACATACTATTATATATACATACGAAGAATCAGTAGAAAAAACACGTACAGTAACCTATCTAGTACCTTCGCACTGCATTCGCTTGATACTTGCTTAGATATCTACGTTAGCACTGCCCGGCCGTCTCTGCCTACTCCTTCGCTACACGTTATTATTTTGACCACCTTCTCGAAAAGTCTCGCTGCTGCGACACACAATACATAGCGCTGCGCCAAAATATCGAGAAGTTTCCACTGAGTGTACGGTTTAGCCTACCGTTCAAGTACCTGCCAGGTCGGGCTATATAAAGTATCTCCAGCAATCCAAGTCAGTCTTTCAGTTAACAACTCGCATCCATTCGGCGACGACTATCGTGTCTGCAGTTCGCGCGTCCGAAAAATCTTACTACGTTTGTATATACTGTGCATAATGTAAATAGTCAAACGGTAAATACACATATTCATCACAATCATCACCGAGTGTTATTATTCCGACCAGCACGCACGGAGATATCACGATACAGCGATATCTCCTTTTATTTGAAGGCCCATCTCCCTCCTACTTATCTGCCGAGACCCGAAATCTTCCCCCAAACACGTTTGAAGTATACAATATTATAAAAGGCAATGCTGATGTTCGCTTTTTCTCACAAGTTTGTACTTTAATTAAAATATATCTAACTACATCATAGATAACGATAATACCTAAAGCTGAAATCAATACTTCTAAATTATAAGACATCTTCCTAATTAGTAAGATTTCTCACGACAAAGTTCGCAAGTAATGATATAATAATTCCTAGCACACATGCTCCAGGCATTTTACGAGCGAATCGGAATGTTGTTTAATTAGATTAGCACCTTCCTATTATCGATAGATAATTTGGTCTATGTTTCCTGCCAGTAGAAATGATAAAATAATGAGTTTTCATTATGAAAACCGATAATATGTGGACAAATAAAAATTACGCTATTTATCGTCTACGTCTACTCAACGCATTGTTCGACTAGGTACTACGTACTACCGTAAAAGATTCACAATACTCAACAAAGTGCAACTTCATCACTCCTTTTAAAAGTCATTAAAAATGATTAAAAAAAAACATTGGTTAAATAGATACGTTTTTAGATTTTCACGGCCAAAAGCATTTTCGTTGTTTGTTTTTGGGGTGTTATGCCGTGTTGTGCTACCTCCTTCTTTAGCCGACGTTTCGGACAGCGTTGCAGTGTCCATCATCAGGGCAGATCCGGCAGATCCGTCGATGTGAATTTGTAGTGTTAAGTGTGTGCTTATTTAGTTGGAAGCGATACCGTGCCGTTAGCTTGATTTCAGAAGAAAGTGAACTACTTTGAAAGGGAAATTTGGTGAAAGCGCAGTATTTACGTTAGCCTGGGGCCCGTCCACGGAGAAATGTAACGAAATTTCCAAACGAAAGTAGTGTCATCTTGTGGCGAATTCTAGAATTAGAAAAAACCAATCTGAAGCGAATGTAGCCAATATCAAGGTATAAACAAATGGTTTTATACTTTTGTATTGAATTATTATATGTTATTAAAGTATACTTAGACATGGTTTTTTGCGATTAGCTTTGGTGTAGCCGTCAATTACCGGATACCAAGAGCCGTTGACAATGGAGCTGGAAAACGACGATAAAATCCTGCCTTTTCTAGATGTGGAGGTGACGCGAAAAGAAGATGGTAATCTAGGACACACAGTATATAGAAAACCTACGCACACAAATCGGTATCTACATGCCGATTCGCATCACCACCCAGCGCAGAAGAGAGGTCTTATCCATACTTTGGTGACCCTAGCGACCAGAATTTGCGAAGAAACAAAACTCAAAACAGAACTTATAAAGCTGACAGATGCACTGGAACGCAACGGTTACCCGACAAGGCAGACAAGGCAAATTATAAGAGCCAAATCTACACCGAAGGAAGTCAGAGTTGAACAAGAGTCAAAAGGCTGTGCTTTCCTTCCTTTCGTTCACAATGTGACAGACAGAATTGCCAGGATGTTGAGAAAAGAAAGCATCAAGACTGTCTTCGGAACCACAACCAAAATCCAAGACCTACTGAGGTCTGCAAAAACTAAGTTTCCTCTGGAAGCAGACGGAGTGTATAAACTCAGCTGTTCCGGATGTGACAAGGTTTATGTAGGCCAAACAGAGCGGACGATTTCCAAGAGGATAGCAGAACACTTTCGTGCTTGTAAACTTGGCCATCCTGATAAATCGGCAATCGCCGAGCACTTAATTGAAACCGGCCATTATTTTGGATTTGTTCCTGAGGTCCTGGGAAGACCTAAAACTTATAGATCACGCCTGATTACGGAGGTAATTGAAATCTACAAAAATCCAATTAATATTAATAGAGACGACGGAGCTAAGCTCAACAGATCTTGGTATCCGGTAATTGACGGCTACACCAAAGCTAATCGCAAAAAACCATGTCTAAGTATACTTTAATAACATATAATAATTCAATACAAAAGTATAAAACCATTTGTTTATACCTTGATATTGGCTACATTCGCTTCAGATTGGTTTTTTCTAATTCTAGAATTCGCCACAAGATGACACTACTTTCGTTTGGAAATTTCGTTACATTTCTCCGTGGACGGGCCCCAGGCTAACGTAAATACTGCGCTTTCACCAAATTTCCCTTTCAAAGTAGTTCACTTTCTTCTGAAATCAAGCTAACGGCACGGTATCGCTTCCAACTAAATAAGCACACACTTAACACTACAAATTCACATCGACGGATCTGCCCTGATGATGGACACTGCAACGCTGTCCGAAACGTCGGCTAAAGAAGGAGGTAGCACAACACGGCATAACACCCCAAAAACAAACAACGAAAATTGGTTAAATAGGTTACGTTTGGCTCGGTTATGGCCTATTTAAAAAAAACATCACTTTTAAATAATTTTGAAATGTCACTTCGTTGAGTTGTCATGAAACCACTGAAAAATACACCTTTAATCGGAAAATCTGATAATAGACTAATCTGACAATATTATTATGTATTCTATTGTCTGCTGCAAAGGTCTGTCGTATACTCTCGCTTCACATGCTAGCTATAAACACAAGTGATGTCTGATGATGATCTATAATCTCTAAATAATAATTTAATAATTTTGACAATATTTTGAACATATATTGTTCAATTGGAAAAATATTTGTCCAAATATACAAATTTGATGAAATTTTGAACCTTGGCATTGTCCAATTGGTCAATGAACCAAGTATACAAATTTCACTTTGTATACGAAGTAAATTTCTGCATACATTCTCATTGCTAAGTGGTAGAACTAAGCCGCCTGCGAAATCTAGCTGCAAAATAACCGCGGTAGAGGGTTTTCACTTACTACTGTCAATTTTTATTACCAATTCGACCAGAAATTCAAACACAAATGCAATGTCACACCAAGAAAACCCCCGAGAAAATCGGCAGAACTCAACAGGAGAGTCTCAACAAATAACAAAAGTAGACTTTCATATTTCTTCCGCGTGTGCTCCTTCCTTTTGTAACTTTTGAATAACGGCGCGCGGCGTAGGCTTTTAAGTTTTAAGCGCACAAATTTAAGCAACCGTTACAGCGAAAGTTTGCCTTGAAAAAGTTGACTCTAATTGTTCTTGCTTTCTGGCGGGTATGGACATGGAAATATCCTTACAACAGCTGTAATGGAATATTCAAAATTGAACGTCGGTAAACATTTTGCGCTGAGTTATTCGCGTATACAAGAGGTTTTCTGTTGAAATTTTCGGCTCGCCACAGTTGGTTTTAATGGAACATCAAAGCGCTTGAACATTGAACAATGGCCACACAAAAATATAAGACGGTTCAATTCTAATAATTTAGCTATTATTCCTTTTCTGTTATGTAATTTGTTTTTTCGTGGACAGTATACTTAATAATTGAGTCATGCACTAAAGACAGACAGACAGATTTTCTATCTTTGGTTGCATAAAGCTGACACCTGGTTTTTTTTATTTTTATGTTTCTTTATTCTTTGAATAGTAAATATATAACAATTGTGGAATGTATGGCCGCCATACTAGGCACATGCCCGTGTTATGGTGGCGTTGTATGAAGTAAAAGTTTTGACGGCTGACGTGGTCGAGGGGTAAGGCTCTCGACTCCCAATCCGAAGGTCAAGGGTGCGAACCAAATGTGCGCAAACAAATTTTATTTGATTGATTTGTGTTATTACGCAATTAATTAATTGAAAATATATTATATAGTTTATTTGCGGCTCTTTGGCTTTTCTGCGGCGTTTCGGAAGATACTTATAGGAAGGTACAAGACCACGATTCAGAATTGAAATGTTGCTTGAAATGGCTTTAGCCGTGTTTGGTGACCAGATCAGAAAATCCAGGAACTTCCCTACCTTCCCCTTCCCCATCATAATCTAGATTACTTTGAACATCATCTTAATATATGAAAATGAATGTTTTTTTGTATGTCCCTTGTGCGGTACCTTAAGCATTCATGCGATTACAATTAAACTTCGGTGATTTGTTGTGTACATGTTCTTGAAGGATTCTGTACATAGTTCAACTAAGATCTAGTGTTATGAAATTATTTCCTATACCATTAATCGGATTGTGATGAATCGTTAGTTAGTTGCTATGAGAGTGTGCTCTAGTATTAAGATTTTTTTTTATAAAAAAATTACAATAAGTTACGTGCGAGTGGTTTGAAAAATGTATGCTTTTCATATAGTTACAAGGACACATTGGGGTGGGTGACGGAGCGATGGAGAAGCAGAGAATAGCAAAGGAGACATAGCGGTAGGGGATACCCGGGAGTAAATTTTTAAAATCTATGCGTCTCAGAAGGACCCTTGAGAAGGATGTAAATTTCATATAGGGAAAGCAGGGAGGGGAAGGGGAATCCGGTAGGGGGGGTAACGATGGAGGGAGAAGGCGGAGAAGGTGTAAAGGGAAAGCGGGAGGAGAAATCCGATGCTCTGTAGGGAACCCGCTTGCACAGCGCGGGTCTAAACTGTGCGACCTTAAGTTTAAGTTTAGACTTACGGAATTCAATACTTCGTTTGTGTGAAAGCACTATGAAACCAATGCATGATTTTTACTTCAATAGCAAGCCAGAATTCGGGAGGGAAACTCGGGATGGGAAGATGGTAACTAGAAAAGGAAGGGTTCATGGAACGGGGGGAACACTTGAGATGGGTAAGGCGGGTGAAGTAGAAAAAAACACGGGAGGGGAAGGAGACGTGGGAGGGGAACGGGTCGGGAAGGGGGAGGTATGGGAAAAGACACACAGAAAAAGGGGTCCCGGAGGCGTGGGAGAAGTGGGGTGGCAAAGGGAGAGATTGCAAAAGAGACATAGTCACGGTAGGGGATAGCAGGGGGTAAATTTAGAAAATCCATACTTCTAACACTGACAGCTGTGTGTGGCCTGCTCACAGGAAAACTTTCTGATTTATTCATGTACGCACCAGACGGAAAAACAAATTGTAACGCCAAGATTGCCAAGTACTCGCTGACAATATTACAAAAAAAATTAATGTCCATTCATTGTTTGTCAAATTTAATGCAATTTTTCGGTTTTAAAAAAAATATATATTTGGACCCTTGCGAGTCCTACAACTAATAAAACTTGTTATCGTGTTAGGCTTCTTGGATCTAAATTGAAAATACGCACAGATATTATTTATTTTTTCTTTCTAAAGAATGTTAAAAAATCTACACGAAAAACACCCCAACACGCCTCGATATTAACCAAAGGGCAAAGAGAGAGAAATAAGTCTAAACAGGACTACTAGCCGCACGCACGATGTAACAAAACTCTTCATATACACGCGAGCAATCAATACACAGTGCACTTACTTCAATGACGCAAAACTTCCTTTTAAACGTTATTCGTTGTCTACTTTATACTGAGAGGTATGCACTATAAAAAGAACAACCAACTGTATTTAAAAGCTAAAAATAATTAATCAAACATCAACAACCAAAAAATCGGAACATAATAATAAATAAATAAATTGCAGATAAATCCTCAAATTACTTGTTTAATAGAGTCCTTCGGCACCGGTGATGAGGTAAGGGGTAGTTTTAGCGAGTCGTTATTAAGACCTACACTTCGCTTTTCGGTCCATACAAAAAGGACGCCAAAGAAAAAACATTTTTCTACATCGAAAATTACACTAAATTAATATTTTATTTTTTTATAGCTTTCTAAAATGTGAAGACTATGTAGGTATGTTTTTAAACTTTTGATGCGTTTCGTATTAACATAAACATTAACTGTCAAACATGTGCAATTTATCTGAAAATGTTATTTTAAGGAAAAAGTGCTGCTTACTCAATCCTTATAAAGAATTACAAAAATTATATTATAAAAACATACTGGCATTGCCTTTTCTTTCCATAACATATTTTTGTTTTGAAATTACAATTTCGTGAAAGTTTGGATGTAGAAAAATGTTTTTTCCCGAAACCTTTTTTTCGAGTGATTTCTGTATATAAATATGAGAGTTTACGGCAGTTGTCCCATTCGCACATTTGGCATTCGCATGTATCGTAAGTGTGTGTGAGCGGGACAGAATGAAATACCTAAACATTCCGCGTGTGGTGCAAAGACTAGCCTTTTAAGTTCAAAAGCTCGGCTGTGGAACGATTTGCGAGCGTCTGTGTTTCCTCTCTCCAATAACATGGATCTCTTCAAAACTCATGTCCATTCCATGCTCTCAGTACCCCCAAAGATGACATAAGCCCTGAAGTAAATTATTCTCCTCAGGGCCTACTAAGTACAGTTAATGATAACAAAAAGGAGAATTTTGTCGCTTTTTTCAAACCATCTGTGTGTGGCGTTGAAAATATCACCAGTCGATCGAATGCAGAATCGTAAAGTAGCTGATATAAACTTAGTTATGGGCGCGTTCGTATAGGCAATACTACTTCAAATTTTGTACTATTAGAAGAGTTTACACTTATTACAAGCATACAAGAGTTTTTTATATATAATATACCTATGTAATAAAGGTTAGCCGGTAAAAACATTAAAATAAAATAAAACATATTATCAGTGGGCGTCTGACTTTGGACTTGTGGTAAAAAAACACGAATGTAAAATTAATGAAACAAAATAATTTCTCCCACAAAAACGGTTTGCAAAAATCTGTACTATATGTTCTGTTTGGTTCATTCCATTACTAGGTAAGCTTATTGGAACGTGTCCCTAGGTAGGCATTACACTAAGGCTTTAAGCTCAATGGAACAGAAACAATCTTATTATTTAGTACGTTATGATCCCATAATTACCAAATAATGTCAGAATAAATCCCGTAGTTTTCTTGAGTTTGGAGTAAGCTATTTTCCTCGCATCACTAGCGGAGGCGATGAAAGTCATGGCCGGGAACGCTATTCTAATATCGCTTTAGCCGAGTTTACCAACCCTACCTACACTACCTGGCCGCCCCGCCTACCCCCAGTATCTACCCCGCGATTAGGTACCGACCCAACGTGTACAACCTTATAGGTAAGCAGCTACCTGACTTGCCAGTCTAGGGTTGTAATACATTGAATAAAGTCAATCGACAACTTTTCACGACACGGATTCATTTACTAAATTTTAAAAAGCTTTTCATGTGTTAAACAATTCAATATTATAATATACGTGTTGCCTACCTTCTATCTAGACTTGATAACATAGTGATTTGGGCCTTGAGTCGTTGCAATATATATATATATATATATATATAAATACTATTTAAGTTTCCAACTAATTTTTATTTTTTATTCAATTGTAAGGCTTTTACATAGAGTGGTAATATCTTTTGGTAAGATTATTAAAAACAATAATTGTAAAACTATATAAGAAATCAAAAATACAGTGAAGAGGAAGGTAGGTAAGTGTGTGAGAATATAACAAACTCACTTTTTCAACACATTTTTAAGAGAACACTTAAATAACGAATTTATCCATTGGATAGGAATTTGAAAATATTGTATCAGAAAGTGATAATTGGCGTTAAATTAATTAATCGTATTAAATAAGGTTAGATGAGTTTTACTTCAATAACAACGTTAGATAATTTCGTCTAACTCCTCAGAAATCACGTTGGTAACTAATTATTGAACAATCATTTTATCAAAATGTGTTATATGAGAATCGATAGCCCATCTGCACTGATTATTATTACTCTACCAAATTTTTTTCTGTTCATATCACAGTTAATTTTTAAATTAAAATTATAAATATCAACGTTTTGACTTTTCCTTTACGCATAAGAAAAAAGAAAATAACACAATATGTATAATTTTCCTTCTGCTTTTGTCAACGTAATGTCAAGGTTTTCTCCAGATTTCAATGGATCCTGTGTAGTTATGTATGCTACCCCTGGTAGTGGAACAGCGAGCAGTGGCCCGAGAACGCACGCTATCTAGCCATGAATGTGCTTTTGGGTTTAGACTAACGGTAACGTGAGATTGTGTACTTTGGCGCCAAATTTTCCCCAGCACTTTGCTTTCTTTCGCAACTTTTTGGCGTTTTGTACGTTTTTTTGGAAGGCAACATTTTCGCCGTTCACTTTTATTAGTCTCCTTTCAATATGGGGAAAAATGTTTTTTGTAATTTTATTTTTTTATGATCGAGTATTAAATATTGTAATGTTATAAAAAACGTGTGAAGTAAAGAATGTTCAACCGATGTTTCGCGCCGTTAAACGAACAGACACGATCGGTTACGTATAATTCGGAGCTTTTCTTGCGAAAAACCCTTATTCCTTCGTATCGTTGTTAAAACTTTGGTTTTAATAATACTTCTGTTTTCCACGTGTAATGGTCGAAAATTCTGCAATGGAATTTTTCAACTACGCATTAAGTCGAGTAGAAAATATAATTAATTTTTAAAAATCATTAAAAGTTTTTTAGAATGCGGATCCCAGGTTCGCTAGTTATTCATGAGATTAAATAAGATCTCTATGTGTCTCTGGAGAAGCGAAAACTCTATAAAATTGTGAGCTCTAGCGTCTATATATTGATTATGTGTTTTTCGGTGACCGAATAACTTGGAATTAATTCAACTCAACGCCTTCTTTGAAAATTCATCAAAAGTGATGAAAAAAAATATTATAAAATTGGTTAAATAACTTAGGAAGTTAGGATAAGTTACGGGCTATTTTTCTTTTACTTTTTCATAGCTTGTAATGACTTTTCAAAGAGATGTTGAGTTGAATTGATTCTTAGTTATCGTAGAACCGTGTTTTTCAAATCTGTTTTTTTTTTTGTCTTAAATATTCATGTTGCGAAGAGTTTTTTTCATCATTTTACTCCTTAGGTTTATAAATAGTTAGTTTGGATAGAGCTTCTCAATAATTGAGAATCATCTCCAATAAAATATGAAAGCGAGACTTAAAAGGATTTTGATCACGTGGGAGGGAAAAAGCTTTAAATCCTATCTACGCACGAATTATTTAAAGGAACGAACAAACCTAGACGCAAGTATTCTGAAATTTATGAACGGGGCGCTTTTCAATCATGAATTTTGCGCGGTTTTAATAATATGAAATTTGAAGGCCATCGTAACTCTTTTCAATGAGAAAATGATTTTTTTATTATACGATATCGCCGTTATAAAGACGGTATCTGCAAATGTTAGGTCATTATTAACCAATTATCGCTTATCAAATTAAGGGGATAGACCACTACTCAGTTTTGGTGCACACTGCTTGCTTAATTTAATTTCATAGATGATCTCATACAAACAATTCTGTTATTATACTCGATTCAAGTATTTGATCAACTTGGTCGTGCAGTGTCTTCCTCGCACATTCCCGCCTTATTTTACCATTCCTTTCGCATAGTTAAATTATAATAGGTACGTTTTCCAGATGTTGTGTAGGAGTGATAAGACGGGTTAGGTTAACCTTAAATGTGAATTATTAGTCACCGAATCCTGTCAAAGTGACATTATTTAGATTTGGAATAATAAGATAGTTCCACACCAGGTGGTTGGAAGTTGTAAGTGGAATACTCCGCCTGGCAGGGGCGTGCCCTAAATGGTAAATTATTTAATATCTACATAATTTGTAATTTCTTATCGTTAAATTTTATCTGATCAATTTCGGAACAAATACAATGGTCGAATTTCGCTCCCCGGCTGCCAGACGTAAACTTGCCGGTGTATTGCCTCAAATGATTAAGTTTTATTGTATATCGGTGATTGCTTCTTTTCAAAATTATGCTTAGATATGCAGTTGATACACCAAACATTTAATCCCAATTTAACATCGATGTCATAAAAATAATCAAATTTGCAGTTCGAGCTATACACGACAGGTTAAATGCATATCAGCTTGAACTAAGACTATATTTTGGTTCCTCTTTATTTTTCTTTTGTTCTATTGACGAAAAGGTCACTGCTCGGCTGCAACTCAGGATTTCTCCTGGAATGCAGCTGATTTTCAGTAGTGTTTCCAATATAAGAAAGAAAGTATAATCAAAAATTTATTTCAGATAAATTACATACAATTAAATTGAATTACATAAAAAATAATGAAACCAAATCTCTAATTCAACACACACAATATAAATAATAGAAATAGAAAAGAAATAGAAATAAAAATAAAAATATATTAAATATATCTGTGAATTGGAATTAAAATTAAAGCCAATAATCTTAATATATAAACTAATCTTAAAAATAAATCAATTCAAATAAAATATAACAAATTCAATTCAAAATAAAATCAATACCAATAGAAAATAAAATCAATTCAAATTCAAAATAAAATCAATTAAAATTCAAAACAAAATTAATTCAAATTCAAAATTAAATCAATTCAAATTCAAAATAAAATCAATTCAAATTCAAAATAAAATCAATTCAAATTCAAATAAAATCATTTCAAATTTAAAATAAAATCAATTCAAGTATAAAATTTAAAATATAGTCAAAAATAAAGAGATGCTCCTTATGTCTTTAATACAAAGTCTTGAAAATCAATGGAGATTGTCTTCACAACATGACACGGCACGTCTCTGCCTTCCCCTAATCACTGGCGGCTTTAGCCGAGTCTAATATCCATGCTGGAAACCACTTATAACAGGCATTATCCCGTTTAGTGTGTAACTACGTTGTTATGAGAAATAGGTACCTAATTGATGAAATCTGATATTGGCTTCACCTCCGAAGCTCCGTAGAACTTTCAACGTTGATATGGTTGATAAACTTCTAACCAACCTGGTGTGCTAGCATGGTCGATAGATATGAAGTTACCGACCGATTATCGGTAACTTCTCATCGTTCCCTAGGACAACTGCAGATTGCTAACGTACAAACGAGAGTGGATATCGAATATATTAAGGACACTTAGTCATTGTGAACTATCACCTATTTGTTTGCAATCTGCAATTGTCCTGGGGAACGATGAGAAGTTACCGACAATCGGTCTGTAACTTCATATCGATCGACCATGCTAGCACCCCTGGTCCAGATTTCAATTTTCTTTGTGTGGTTGTTTTTAGCTCTGTTGTTGGGAGTGTTCTTTTACAGTACGATAGATTAAATCACTATACTAATAGATTATAATATAGATGTGCTAATGTATGTGTGCTATATAATATAGGTAGCCAAATATTCTAAGAAAAAAATATTAATAACTAGCTGATACCCGGCATGTGTTGGAATGCCAAATAAATAAATAAATTGTTTCTCCCTTCGTGTCATTTCCCATTCGTTCCCGTTCTCCTTCCGACTCCTCTTCATCTTTCCCTCCCGCATACCCTTCCCCTCTCGCTTTCCTTTTTCACCTTCTCGCGTTCCCCCTCCTCACTCCCACTCTCCCCTTTCTCGTGAACCCCCCCTCCTCCTTCACGCATTTTCCTTCCTCCTTCTTCGCCTTCCCCTCTCCATCGTCACCCCTCCCGCGAAGCCCCCCTCTTTAATTCCCCAACCGACCCTCCCGCATACCATCCCTGCCGCCTAATTCCATAAAATACACCCATTTTTTCATCAACTCGTGTGACCTATTTAATTTTTATATGCAAATTTCATAATGCCAGAGCTCACAGTATATATATATAGAAGTATTCACGGGCATGTTCTGAACAATTCAAAAGAATTTAATAGGAATCGTATGAAATTTGAATCGCAATCGTATGTATAGGTAATAATTTCATAACGCCAGAGCTCACTATCCTATAACCATCCCGGGTATGTGCACATCATACTCCCAAAGTTTCATCGCAATCGGATGAGCGGTATGACCGCGCATAAGGTACGAACACACAAACAAACATATTTTTTTTTATATTATTATTAAAAGAAAATTTAAATGTGCTTGTAAAATTAATAAATGTTTATTGTGGAATTCATAAAAACAAATCCTACGATAAAATCCGACAAATTAACACTTCCGATAAGCAATACGTCAGCTACCTTAAATAATGGTTTTAATAAATGTATACATTTTTTTTTATTTCACCAGACTTTATGTCCGGGTCACAGTTTCCCCACAGGAAAAACTTAATCCTTTCACACACTTTTCCACAAATGATCATCTAGTAAATCCACGCTATGCAAGTGTATTATATAAGTGTAATTAATTCAAAACATTACAAGAACAACATGTTAACCTAACAGAGTACCAAATTGGAAAACAATTCACCGACTTCATATCTTATTATTAGGCATGTACATTGAAATATCTTATATATGTAATTCAAATAATCTAATATAATTATGTGATCTATCCTAATGTTTCCTTAAAACTATATATATGTATTAACAAATATTTCCTTATGTATAATATTAAGAGTGATAAATTGTAGAACCTACAGACAAGCTGCCATATGACAGCTTTGTGGGACTACCCTTATTTTGTACAAATGTATTTATACGAAATAAATAAAATATAATAAAAATAAAAAAATAAAACTCCAGATATTTTCATATCGGAGGGTTCGGGCTCGGTGGAACTCCTGATTGGACCGATAAATCCTACGGATCGCTCTATATAAATATTTTTTAAATCTTTCGTAATTCTACATGTATTTAAAATGACTGATTTTAAAATGAAGTATTTATATAATTATTTCTTCAAACTTCGCAAAATCACTTTGTGGCGTCATTTTGAATTAAATTAAAACAAATAACTTTGTTTAAACCACTAATATAATCACAATTACCTACATGTTTCAAAACCGATTTTTATTTAAATTTAAAATTTCATTACTACCCTGACGAAGAAACCATCGGTTTTGAAACATGTAGGTAATTGTGATTATATTAGTGGTTTAAACAAAGTTATTTGTTTTAATTTAATTTATATAATTATTTATTAAGTAAATTATTATTTCTAACAAAGAAATGCATGTTTTTTTATATGGTACGTATATTGATATGGTACGATAAAATGTAATACATGAGCAATGAATAAGGATGAATGAGGAATTGAAAAAAAAAATCAGCCATTCAATCATAATTCAATTATTTCGCAAAATGCCAACGTTAGACTCTTAATAAAATAGAAATTTACTGAATTTTCATTTTGCCTTCGTTTTCCTTATTCACATAAAAGCCTCGAATTAAAGTAACATTAAGATGTTCCCTTTAATTAACGATTATTACACCGTCTGCCAGAATTTAAAATAAGTTATTGCCATTGTAATATTTTTCATCTATTGAAGAAGTAGATATCCCGAAGCACGAGATTGCGGAGTTAAATTTGTAAGGAGAAGTGCCTTAAACTGTTTCGCTGGGGAGGGTTTGCGACCATTAAAGTAAAGTATTATATCTCCCTTAGTACGAAACATTTAGAGGTATAATAACCTTCTGTGACAATTTCAGAATTCCAAACTCAAACGTTTGGTACAAAAACACGTCCATGAATTTTGCACCCATCCAATAGACGTGGTAACTTTTTTACGATTATCTTTTAAAACTTGGTTTTATCTACGATGAGAGGCAAATTTCTACGTATTTCCGTGTGGTGATACGAGTACTTTATACGGCATTTTATTGTGATTGTTGAAAATTGCCATGGGTTCAAAATTTGCATGAATTGTCGCGTGGTTTTTTAAAATAAATAAAATCAGAATAATCAACCGTACAATGTGAGTACTGCACAAGAGCCCCAACTGATGCTCCCGTCTGGAACCAGTGAGACTATGGCGTCTCCAATTGGGTTATGTTGCGAGGCTGAAGGTATTGGGGAGGGGAAGGAGATGAGGAGGAAGAAGGTTCGGAAGTACCTGGCTATTCAGATATTGTCACCAAACAACGGAAACGAACAACAAACCTGCGGCAAATATAATAGTATTTTAAATTAAATTGTGAGTAATCCAAATCAATCAATAAAAATTTTGCAAGTTCTTCGGATTGCTACTCGAGAGCGTTGCCCTCAACCACAAAGGCCATCAAATAATTCATTATATTACAGGTTGTATGTAATTTCATTTCTGTTCGTTTTATTTAAAAATATTTTTTTTAAATTTCGGTTCACAGGTTTAATTTTTTTTTGTTTGTTTGATGCAATTAACGTCCTCTTATGATACGATTTATTGTTATGAATTTCGATTTGAAAATGCGATATTCCCAAGGTAAACAGTCAACAGTCAGCAGTCAGCAGCGAACAGTCAACACAAATCCCATTAATCACGCATCTGATCCCGCATCAACATAATCCCGCCGACTAGCGACTTGACTGACGTACGACACGGCCTCGACCAAATAATACGTAAAAAAGCCTTGAATAAAACACACCCTACGTCTTTCTGGAGCCTTTTTAAGCTATTAAAACGTTGTGTTCAAACATTACTTTGCCGAGACGTGTGGCCACGTATTCTTTTATGCCATCATAAAAATGTGTTTCTCTGTAATTGTTCGGGAAAGCAGTCGAAACGTAGCCTTCGCAGCCGGTCAATCAAATATTCATTTTGGCGTTTCACGAACCTTTTTCCTCACCTCCCTCCACCTTTAATACGCCTCGTGTCTGGCCAGTAGCTTAATGTTGCATGCCTCCTCCCTTATATTATAGCCGGTTTTATTATTCACTCCCGCACAAGTGACCGCAGTGAAGCTGCTTCTAATCATCTCACCACCGGAAGCGGCGGAGGCTTTTCTTGCGAAGGTTGCGTCAAAAATACCCATCGTAAAGCTCAGAAGTAACACTCCTGCATACATAAATAACATTTCAAGAGAAAATTCAAGGAAATATTATACTCCCTTTCACATTACGTTGTTTGACTTTCGGGGTTTTTGAGCCATGTTGGGGTTCTTCTTCCTTCTTAAGAAACATTTAGGGAGCCTTGGAGTCAAGCAAAAGTCGTGATGATAGACACTGTACGACCGTAATGCTCTTCGAAACTTCAGCTCAAAAAAAGGAAGAAGGGTAACTCTGTTTAATATCTCAAGACACAAACAACTTAATATTACTCACGACCGTGAGAATTTTAAATTCCATTACACATTATATGAAAGGCACTGCTGAAAACCAGCTACATTTCCAGAGAAATCCGGAATGTATTGTACAGCTGACCAATGGCTCTTTTGGCAATATAATCATTTTAAAGTAAAATAACTATGTGCAAACATGTAAAAATTATTGTCAAATAAACGTTAAAAAAATATACATATATACAGGGTATCCGGGAGTAAAGTGCAGTAACTTCGGGAGGTGATTTTACATGATAATATAAGTAAAAAAAGATAAATTACTTTTTTCCATACAAAAAGACGTACCTGTTAAAAATCCTTAGTGTACGGTACAAACTTACCGATAAATTTGCTGTGCGCCCGCCGCGGCGCCGGCGACGTTAGATTGTCTTGAGTGACCCGTATCGTAACAGTGTAAAATAGTACCTAGTGCTGGCCGCATACGACGGACTGATTTTATCGTTTTACCCAAAAAGTACCCCTTAAAGTTGGAATTTCGGAAAAGGTCATTTATCTTTTTTACTTATATTATCATGTAGAATCACCTCCCGAAGTTACTGCACTTAACCCCCGGACACTCTGTATATATTGGACGTTCTGTTGTTTGCATCGGTGACCAGGGCAGTTTTCTGAATCCTGTATTTACGTGATCAGGGGATCTTAAAATCTTTCCCCTATTTTTCTAAAAAGATTACATACTTCTCACCACACCGTACGGTGCATGCACATTTCTGTTCTCTCTTAGTAACAAACATCGCATAAATAAAACTAACACTTAAAATAATCGAGACTTCTCAGTACATTCACATAATACATGGGTTGGAGCGTAAAAAATATATGTATAACAAAATTCGTGGACATAGAATGGCCAAAAAATTCGTGTTGCAAATACTTCGTCGCCACCAGCAAGAAACTCGTATTTAAATGTACATATTTTAAAAGTGGAATATTTTACGCTTATTCGAATAATGTATCTGGTATGTTTGTTTTCCTGTTTTAAAATTGACAGCATTATCTACATGCAAATTCAGATTTCATGAAAAAAACCACACCGATATTTTCACAGAAGTTAACATAATAATTTTGGTCGATCAATAATTGTCAAGTACGTAATTCTGTTTGTTTCAAAAATTCCGTAAATAGCTGATATAATACACAGGTTGTTAAGGGACGTACTTGACTTGCTTTAATCAGTGATTCCTGACATTATTTAAAGTAAGAAATTTAAATGAAGTTTTGGGCTCCGGTGGCACCTTCGATGTTTTATATTTTTCAACCAATTTTTTTTTAAATGACTAGGTATTGATTTTGATTTGATTTTATTAATCATCAATGCCCTAATGGGCTTTTACATATTTATATCTACAATTTTTGTAATTTAGTGTAAACAGATCAGGTAAAGTTTTAGATAACAGAAAAAATACAAAGAGGGTATAACAGGTTGGACGGTTAGGGATAAGGGTTAGTGACGAAGATTAGAAGATAGAAGATTTTTTTGTTTGATTTTGAAGAAACGATTTTTGAAAAAAAAACATCGAAAAAGTCACAGGAAACCAATCTTTTATTCACACTTTAACTCCAAATAATGTTAGAATCACTAATAACCGTAAGTCAAGATCGACCTTAACCCGGTATATTAAAAAATCTACATATATATATATGTATGTATGTACCTACAAAAACTAAAAATTATTCGGCATCAAAATCATAACACTGAATTACTATATTATTACGTCAGTTCAAAAAAGTAGTAATCGAAAAACCGAGATGAACATGTACGATCGAGAACGAGTACGATCTAACATCATAATAAACAACGAGATATTAGTATTCAACAGAAATCGAACCACTGAAAACGTGCTTTGAATGTTACGAAACTGGAGCGCTGTGGTAAGATTAATTCACATCACTATAATTATTCCGTAAGTATTAAAAATTACTTTCTATATTTCAAAAAAACTTTTAAAAGAAATTATGAATTGTACTCGAAAAGGCAAAAAGCTTTAAATATTCTGTCTGGCTTTTTCTACGTGTTTTAACTAATTAACACACCGAGAGCTTTCCTCAAATCTCCTTGACGACAACTGGAAGCCGATTGAAGTTTAAAAAGGCAGTGCATAGTGGGCTTAAGAAGTAAACTGAAAGAAGCAAAAGCTACGTAACTGTTGCGCCTCGACTATACTCCAAAGCTCCCTTAAAGCTCCCGTCGAGATTAAAAAAGTTACCCGAACAATACCGCAACTGTAGTTTGCCTGTGCGATGCGCATCCGTATTCATATCGGAGTAGTTTTGAGAAAAACCCTCGCAAAGACCACATCTATAACGGAGCGCTTCGTTACTCCCACGATATCGTGCCGAGTCAACATTAATTGTACGGAGATCACATTTTAATGTTTTCAGTTTCTCATTGTTAAAACCACCGGACAACTGGGAGTAATCTCAAGCTTAATGTAATGTCCTGCAAGCGGGTGAATTCAAAATAATTATTATTACAATTATTTATATTAAAACTGATGTCATAGTTTTGTTTGTTAAATTAATTATCATGTTCAACATAAAGTGCAAAGTTTTAACAATTAGTATGCGAAAATTATAATAATGTTTTATATTGTCTGACCACTATGGATAGCAGACTTTTTTTCAGGTAGTACTCGTATCTACGAGTATTATACTGAGTGCACTGATAAAACCAATTATATGATAAAAAAACGGAATTAAATTTACTTTCTCCAGAATATTATAGTAAATATAGTTTTTTAAGTTATATTTTACAAAATATAGAATACTTAAATTCAGTTCAGTTTCAGTTTTCAGTTTCAGTGCCGGCAACCCGGGCGTTTATTTAATTTAAATTTATTTACACAGATTTATCTTTTACCGCCTCACTTCACAAAGTCGATTGTAAATCACACATTATATTTATCAAAAAATATATATGTTTAAAAAAAGATAGGTTTTAAAAAAGATATGTATTTAAAAAGGATAAAAAGTATGTTATGTGTATTTAATATTTACCTACGTATTATGTTTTAATTATTTGTTACATTTTCATAAAAAAGATTGCATACGTAATAAAATTTGGAGATAAGAGAATATAAATACAACAGGTACCTACATGATAATTATTATTGCAAACTTGCAGTACCCTATGTATTTTGTTAGATATATTTTAGCACTCCAAATGCAATAAATCAGCAAATCACTTGGGGTGACCTATGCAAGAGTTTTTGGTTATGCAATAAATTAATAGAGGGGGTGGCGGTACCCATACGCGCCTTTTAAATCGTATTGATTTTTAAAAAATACAAAGTACTGTGACAGTTCCACAGCTCTCTTAATTTTCAGAGTTAGGAAGGAACAATCTAAAATATCAAGTTGCTTTAAAATTTCACTGAGTCTTTGAAAAACAGAAATTCGTAATAATGGAATGTTTGCGTCAATTCTAATTTACTCGAGAATGGTTTTTGTTCAACCTTAATATCAGCATAACAAATGTCTAAGATAATATTTCGACTTTTGTAGATTCTTGAATAAGTAGCTGAAACAAACAACAATGTATATTAACCTAAAGTTGAAAACATTAATTCACATTTCCAGCGCTTGGAAGTAGGAGCCGACGTTAATTGTTTCCAGAATAAATTTTAGCATCTTTACCATTCCTCATTCCACGTGATAGTCTCGAAACAACGAAAAATGGGTTTCATCTTGAAAAGTAAAGATTCGCATTGAGATGGTTCGAATCGCTTTCATTAAGACGGAGAAACTATTCTTTTGCCGTGACCTAAGTCTGCATTTAAGAAACAGAATGGTTCCTTAAATTGTTTTTGCTCTTTTTCTGTACAGCTCGGAAACTTAACCACTCGAGCGCTTTTTGCCACATTATGGCACTATTTCCAAAACTTCGGAATGTTTTGTTGCCAAAATGTGGCAAATTTTCTAATTATTTTTTTTATTAAAACGACTATGTAATATATTGTATATTCAAAATATAACAGAATTAATTATCTCTAGATTCTTTAAAATGTTTTAGGGTTAATGATTTAATTATATATTTTTTTTATAAATCCTACAAATATGTGATAATAGACAAAAGATAGGGGAATTCATTGGCTACATATAACTAAAGTCAGTTTGTATGTCTCCATATTCAAATTCGGAAATATGTTTTTTTTAATGTGGGCGGAAAAAATTCCTTTAGCAATCCGAGAAAAAATATTTTAATTGCTCTGTCGCTGCAGTAGTTAAGTACGTAAACTAAACATAAATATTAACGATTATTTATTAATAAACCTAAGTTTTCAATGAGGAGATACATTCTCGTCCTCGAAATATCCTGGAAAAATTATGTAACCAATTGAGAAGTTCTTCCATTGAATGACAAATATTTGAAATATAAGGAATAAGAATATAATAGGCTCTTCCCCAAAATAACCTGGAAATATTGCTTAGCAAATTTAGAAGTTTTCGTCAAATGATCTCTAACTGTGAAAAATTGATATGAAGGCTCACCCCTAAATTAAATTGGAAGGTTGTTTAACCAATTTAGAAGTTCTTCGTCAAATGACCATAAATTGTTACATATTGATTTATAGGCTCATCCCTAAAGTAATCTGCAAAGATTGTATATCCAATTTAGAAGTTCTTCATCGAATGACAAAATTGGTAAATCCGGATATACGACCTTATCCCCGAAATAACCGGGAAAGATATTACCAATTTAGTAGTTCTTCATCAAATTATCTAAAATTGTGATAAATGGATACGAGTATATAAGCTCATCCCTAAAATAACCTGGAATGATTGTGTAACCAATTTAGAAGTTCTTCATCAAATTATCTAAAATTGTGATAAATGGATACGAGTATATAGGCTGATCCCTAAAATAACCTGGAATGATTGTGTAACCAATTTAGAAGTTCTTCATCAAAATATCTAAAATTGTGATAAATGGATACGAGTATATAGGCTGATCCCTAAAATAACCTGGAATGATTGTGTAACCAATTTAGAAGTTCTTCATCAAAAGACCAAAAGTTATGAAAAATTGATATATATGCTCATCCCTAAAATAGCTAGGAAAAATTGTGTAACTATTTTTCCAGAGTTTTTCCATTTAACGAAGTTTTTCATCAAATTACCTAAATTGTAAAAAATGCATGTTTAGGCTCATCCCTAAAATAATAGATAGAATTAGCAATTAATTAATTAATTAATTCCCTAGCATGGCGGGCGAAATAACACAATATGTACACTATGTATAAAATTCTTTAATAAATAAATAAAATAAATAAATAAAATAAATTTAGAAGTTATTTATCAAATAACCAAAAATTGTGAATTGTGAATACAGGCTCATTTCTTTATTAACAAGGAAAGAATGTGTAACAAATTTAGAAGTTCTTCATTAAATGACCCAAAATTTTGAAATCTGGATAAACAGCCTCATCCCCGAAAAAAACTGGAAAGATTGTGAAACTAATTTTCGTTGTTCTTCGTCGAATTACCTAAAATTGTGAAATATTGATTCACATGAGTACAGGGCTCGCACTTAAAATAACTGAAAAGATTGTGCAACTAGTTTAGATGTTATTCATCGAAAATAAAATAACATGACTGGTACAATCACGTATTTTTTTACATTATTATAATATGTCGTACAGTTACGATCTGCGTTCTTCAGAATGAATACTGAAGATTGCTCCGATGATAGCCAACCTCCAATGGAAAAAGGCATTAGAAAAAAAAGAAATTTTTGTGCTTTAAACTCGAATTCAGAATTTACTTCTATAATAACCTCAGATGATTATTTAGAAAATTGTTTTTCTATCCAGTATACGATAATAATTCTTCTTTTGAAGGGGCGAAAAACAATAACGTCACATACAGGACGAATACTCCACGTAAAACTTTCTACTCCGCGTCATGTGGCCCATAAAATACTTCGAAACGGCGAAAATATAAAAATGAGAATTTTTTACATAAACACTTTAGGGGATAAACCCAGCTACTGTTTTGGTGTGTATGTTGATATGCTGTCAGACTACGAAGGTCCTACATAACGTGATGTTGAAAGGGGGTGGTTTTTCTAAAATAATTTCTTTACTTGAATTGATAATTTTTTTTTCAATATTATTTACAGCAAATAATAAAATTGAACACGAAAATAAGAATACATGATGGCTGAATGATTTTATTTTATTTGTTCATATGATGAAGTTACTTTGGGATGTCACATTATAATTTAAAATAAAACAATAACTTTGTAAAAGTGGTGTGTATAAAGTAATTGTTTTATTTTAGATTTTATTTTACTTCCCATCCTTCTCCCCATTCCCCCCTCTCTCACAGCATGCCTCAAATTGGCGAAATTATATAACGGTGATGCACAGATATTTTGGTGGAAGTGCTAATTTACCTATTGTGCTGTCCTTCTTCTACCGGTATTTCAATGAAAGGTGTTCCGAGAATCTAGAGTTATGGATTCCTTTGACACCGGTGCGCAACCGGAAAACACGCCCAATATTTGTTGTTTATCGTTGATCAACAGCTCGGTTTTGGAATGATTTTGCCGGCATCTGTGTTTCATTCTTCCTGCAACATGGATCTCTTCAGCATTCAAGTTTCCAAATTTAGCAATAAGGCGGTTATAAGAATTAAAACTAGCTGTGGTAGAAATAGTTCGATGCATGGTAATAATTAGTCAAGCGATTTTTTTTTTTCATTATAAGTACCTTGTTATTGCTACTTTTATTTGAAAGAATATTTGGTCTCAAAGGGTGTAGTTTATATATAATAACAAATCGTACAATCTGTACCCAAAATAGACCACTTTATTAAATTTTCAATGTACATAAATATTTAAATTGAGAAAATTTATATATAAATATTTTAAAAACTTTAGCCTGACCTAGTAGCTAAAACCCAATAAAAAATAACTCGCTAAGCTAGTTATACCAGAAATTGCAAAACGAAAAACGCTCATTTTTATTAGATAAGAAAACATTCTGAAATCTATCTATATTCTAATGTACACATGGTAACAAAGGATTAAAACTTGTTTAATAATTGTGAAATATGTGAAAAAATAGTGATATTTACAATTATTAAAATATGTTTTCAAACGAAAGTAAACAAAAACAAACATTGAATTTGTTTACTTGCTTAGTGGCTCGGTGGCCGTAAATTTCTACCACCACGAAAAGTGTATTCCATTTTTTTTAATTATAAATAAGAAATAATTTTAATTTGTTACTTTCATTAATACGCAGCTGATTACGAAAAAATTTAGAGGAAATCCTACCTTCTAACTAACTAACTAACTAACTAACCATCACGCCGTTTCCCCGCAGGGGTAGGCAGAGAGGACGGACCGCCAAACAACTCGGTCTTGGCATACACTCCTCGCCTCATTCACATTCATACATCTTATCATACATGCTCTTCTATTATTCTGACTCTTGACATGGCCCGACTCAAGTATCTGATTCACTTGATCGTGCCATGTCTTCCTCGGGCGTCCTCGACTTCTTCTACCATTCACATTAGTATCATATATTCTCTTGACACTCCTTTCTTCGTTCATTCGCTCTATATGTCCAAACCATCTAAGCGTCCCTTTTTTAATCTTATTAATTTATATATTTAACTTTCTATTACGTTTATGTTTTCACACCGACATCATTTTGTCTCGCTTGCATACAAACTCGCGTCGATGTGTGAATGTCGTGACCACTCATATATTTACGTAACGACTAGTGATAAACAAAACGCCGACCACTGATTTTCCAAGAAATTATTTCTTTTCGAGTTCTTTCAATATTAACCAAGAATTACACTCCGACGAATTGAATTACTTATCGGAGAAAGTCTCGACATTAATGCATTCCTTCTCGGGGCCTCTACTCGCTACCCTTAGGAAGGAAATAAATTGGGTTCTAGGTGTTATTTCTCTTGGAAATTTACCGCAAGGAGAAAAATGACATTAAATTTAATGTTCCATCTCAAATGACAGCTAATGGTTCATGTCACGGAATTAGAATGACTCGGGAAAATACGGCAAGTTCTGCTGTTCGCTCGTGGTACCTGAAATGTCTGTATTCCTTTAAGTTTCTTGGTGGTTTGACCGAATGAATATTTCGCTTTTCATCTGCAAACAATTTTTATTTTAGAGAAGACATGTATAAATACGTATTTTTAGGTGAATCCGCTAAAGAGTCTGGCGGGAACTATAGCAGTTTCAATGTGCACACGAGTTCCATCTGTCCAAAAATTGTAGAAATATAATGGCATTCCCAAAATTAGAAATTTTTAAGGTATATGGATGTGTATTTCACAAAGATAGGAGATAGGAAAAGGGATATTCCTGTCTATTTAGGTCTGTTACCAAACATTTCAAGAAAAGTTTCTTTTCAAAATGCCAGCTAACCAAAGTATTTTGATCCCACAAAATCGTAATGGTGGTTAAGTTTTCATTCCAGAGCTCATGGTTTATTTTTTCTTACTCATAATTGCGGTATCCGCCGACTTATCCTTGGTTTTGTAAAGTTGGCCTTAAACCTGGTTTAAAGCCGTATTAAGCATTCACGCGCAGTGATAATAATCAAGTTTTCCATTGTTACGTCGTAATACGACGCGTATTAGTTATACTACGATTATCAGTAAGAGGGATGTTAAAAAGGTGCTTCTTTAATATCTTTTGCTCTTAAAAATAATAAAAAACAACACGAAAAATATTTGATTTTAATATACCTAGGTATAAACCATAATAATATAAAAGGATTTTAAATCAACTTATATACTCAATAAAGTGGTATGCAAGGTAATTTTAAATTATCATATAACATATAAAATTATCAAATTATCATATAAATTATAGTAATTGTATTCTAATTACACTTATGTATCCCCACAAAGTGATTACTATATTATATGAAAGTATAAAATATAACATATTAACCTAAGTCCGCAAATTTCTTTTTTTTAATATAATATTGAAGACGAGATGTAATTTAAAAAATTGCAACGTTGGTCTCGATAAATTTGAGCAATAAAAATATATAAATAATATCGCAACGATTACTAATGAAAATTGATACCCGCCCCATCGATACGTATAGACACGAACCATTTCCCAAATTGACCTCAATTTTCTGTATTTATGGTATTCAGACGGTGTGTGCGGAACACACGAAGCGTGTCCATGTAAGACGGGCTCACCTGGGACAAATTGTAAAGTTAATCTCATAAATATCTTCTCATTTGCCCGATAGAGGGACCAGGTATACTGCCTTATATTTGTCAAAGGTTGTATTTTTTCATAAATGGTTAAAATTTGAAAATAGTCCGCGCTGGTGTAGTTTTTTACTACAAAGTTTTTCGTATCGATTTTTACATTTTTGACATCGAACTGAAGAAGCTTGCGCGTTATTTGGAAATACCGTTGGAGTCTATTCATCCAGTGAAATGTGAAAATGTTTTTAGCGAATCAAAATTATTCACTTTGGGAGGCGGTAATGGGTACCGCCGCCCCGGGAACCATTAATTAACACCTCTGCCATAGGTCACCCCAAGTAGTTCACTACGTTTGGTGACTTAGCAGGGGTGCAAGGGTTCATGGGGCTCATTGTCTAGTTCTTGGTGGCGGATGATCTAGATACACTGAACCCCAGATTCCTACCCAACCCTCATACATTTTCCTTCCCAGAACTTCCTCTCCTTCCTTTCCTTAAAAATACCCTCCACACAGCATCCCCAAAGATAACATAGGCTCCAGGGCCTCCTGTGTAAAAAAAAAAAAATCACGCATGAAATTGTGTTATTCCATGACGGACTTTCGTAAGCAATCTAAACAACTCTGTACAAAGCCGATTCTGTTAATACTTTATTTTTAAAATTTTCACACTTTTCATTGGATAGGTATCTACATTTATGTTTAAAAAAATTTACATAAATAAAATCATTTGCCAAAAAAAAAATGGAGTAGTACATTTTCGCGCCGAGTGATTAATTACAAGGTTGTTCCAAGTTTATGTATTTGTACGCAATGTCAAATAAGCGTACTGCTATTGACAAATGAATATTCCACCTGAGCATTTATCAGTTAAAACACGAGCATTTACTGGAGATTCACCCTTGCTAAGATGTTGTCAAAACCAACTGTTTGCATATCAACTTAATTCGAATTTCAAATGAAATAGACGATTTGCTCCGATACGTATGCCGTATGAAATACAGGGTCATCGAAAAATAATGCCAACATTTAAAATAACTGTCAAAAAACTATTAGAGGTAATTCAATGATTTTGATCATAAAATGTGAGGAAAAAGATTTTTTTTAATCGTGCCTTTCGATGGCACCGTTATGAAAAAAATAAAAAATAAATTTGAATTTGAATTATTAAAAAAAATTCGGGGTTCTGAGACAAGATTGGCGAATACGTTCGATATCCTTCTCTGATGTTGGTGGTCGGCCTAGCCTTGATTTTTTTCTCCACAGTCCCTGTTTCCTTATTGGTTCAACCATCAAATGATAGCTTTGTAATCAGGTACAGTTTGTTCTGGATAAGTTCTCCAAAAAAACCGCCGTACACTGACTGATGACTTTGACTCCGCGTACCAAATAAAGCACTGGGCTTTTTGTTGAACGGTGAAAATCATACTGAACGGCGGCAGTCGTTGGTGCGCCCACGGCCAACGTTAGCTACTGTACATCTAGTGTGCGCATAGGTCACGCCACCTTCGAAACAAAATGTACGTTTACCAGCTAGCGTTCAGTGACAGAATTACACGTTTAACATAAAGGGTTTCGGTTCTATATTTTTAATGTTGGCAGTATTTTTGGATGAACCTGTATAATAATAAATAGACGATTTGCTCCGATGATGTACCTTCGCGTCAGTCTTATATTATGTATTTGTCAACAGAGAAAGCATTAGGCACAAAACTGAGATTTTTGCAAATATTTTTATGTTTAGTGAATATCTATTAAAGACCACTCGTTTAATAAAACTTCAGGGATAGATGAAGCCCTTGAAATAAAAGACATTCAAAATAAATAAAACAAATTTTAATAAACAACTAGATTTGTCTAATAGCCCCATTTTCTAAATATTTCCGTGACCCCCGTCCACTTTCACCCCTCCCTCTTAGCCATCTCTCTTATTTTAAATTTTCTTTTAAATACCATGTATATCTGTATTATGTTCAATATATATTTTTATTCATCCCTGAGGAAGGTTAAGGTTGAACCGAAACCGGTTGGATAAAGAAATAATAAAGTGGATTTAAAACAAAGTATTATTGAGTTTATTATAATTATGTATTCCCGCAAAGTGTTTGCTACATGTGAAAAATTTAATACAATTTTAGTCAAGTCTTTTATAATGTCAGACCCAAGAGGTTACAATATTAATTTGTATTTTAAGAGAAATTTACATGTCATGTCAATTTCAGATTCCTCTTTCAAGATGTTATTCAAAGAAGTTGAACATTAAAAAAATTTGTAAAGTGCATTTATTTATTTTTTAAACAAAGCGTAACTAGAAACAGGAGTATATAAATAATACACTGCTCTTGTTTACAATATCTTCTCTAGAAAATTCTCTAGAAAAATACTTTGTGAAATGAATACTCCATTCCACTTGATATACTTTAGCAATTTCATAGTATAATAGCGCGCTATCTCACTCCGCTTCGTCTTATTTATATTCTGGCTATCCTTCTCCTAGCTTTGAAGTGTTGAAGAATGTTATCGAGGGAAATATTCACTTATCTATTAGCCAGAGCGCCGCTCGCCGCGATTTTCGTCACGTACGTATGCGATATGCACGAGTACGGGTTCGAACCTAGTAAACGTAAACTCCTTCCGTGGGTATCGCAAATCTAACAGTTTTCAGATTGTGAATACTCAACGACGAAATGCATTAGCTTAAATGGAATATGTCTCTCCATTTTCAGACAGTGAAAGGTTTATGATGTAAAAGAACCCCCATAAATGAGCTTTTATAGTTGTTTGCAGTGTTCGACTGGTACTGCCTCTCTTGTTCATTCAATCAAAATGTTATATAAAAAATTCAGCTTATGAAAAAAAATTCCATGAAAAATACACTTATCTTTTTATAGAATACCAGTGGTTATCTTGTCTGGCTTCGCTCGAGTTTCAAATGACTTAAACACAAACATTAAACCGATATTTTTTTTAATACTTTAATAAATATTTTAATTAATGAAGATAATATTAGCGAAAGTCAATCGAAAATCCGAAACAAAAAAATCTGAAAAAGATACGAATACATCTGGGACTCGAAACCAGGACCTCTGGCAATCCGGGCCAATGCGCTATCCACTGCGCCAACGTATCCATATCCGATTCGGTCATTTTTAACTGCATCAACTTCGTATGAGAACCACCAACGTTATTTTCATTTTCTTAGTGCATATTTTTATTGGCTGCTATCTTTATGTAGAATAACGTTGGTGGTTCTCAGTCGAAGTATGATACAGTTAAAAGTAACAGAATCGGATAGGGATACGTTGGCGCAGTGGATAGCGTGTTGGCCCGGATTGCCAGAGGTCCTGGGTTCGAGGCCCAGATGTATCCGTATATTTTTCTGATTTTTTCTGTTTCGGATTTTCGATTGACTTTCGCTAATATTATCTTCATTAATTAAAATATTATAATTTGAGGTTTAACTCATTAACTTAAAAAAATAAAAATAGTTTAATTAATATTTAAATGTTCCACGTCTCAAGAAAAAAATAAGCTGCTAAGGGAAAATAACGCTTTGATTTCAAATTTTCAGATCAGACCTGTTAAAACTTCGCAACAAGTGGATCTCAATCGAGAGTATTTATACATCGTATAAAATATTTGCAGCCTTGTAATAATCGCCGAAATATATAATTTCCATAAATAATTTTATTTGTTTTTTGCTGGCTAATAATGTAAATATTTCGATCAAAGCAAAGTCAACTGCAGTCAGAAAATATTAAAAATTCTAAACGGATTTTCAACTTCACCAAACTATCTTCAACTCCATTATGTGGAAGTCATAACCAAGAATATTACATAAAACCGGATTCGCGTCTTTAGCATGAATTCAAATCTAACATTAAATTTCTGTTTGTATGCAAAATGGATACCCATTGTAGTGCCGTTCTTTCGAAATAATATGTATCCCTGATTTGACTGGCTCCATAATTAACATCGAAACTTTTATATACAATATTCGAATTGACTCGACTGTCTGAAAAAAAACACAATTCTCAGGCACGAAGAATTGCGAAGGTGACAAGGTCCCCTTCTTAATTTGAAGAAATGATTCTCATTACAGTCCGTGAAGATCTGGAAGGAATTTTAAAATTTCAAGAGTTTCAAGAGAGTCTGGGAACACGAAATCGCTTATTTTTTTGCAAGTTGAATGTGCAGTAGCATGCCGACAGCCGACTGCTCGTAGTTGGTAGCTGGTAGCTTGTAGCTGGTGTCGCATTTGTCCTACTTACCGTCTCTCACATAAATATACCGTAATTTACATTTCTTAGTGTTTCAGAACGAAGCACGTGCTTGCTTTGTACAGGTGAAAACAAGGAAATTGAGCATCGTTTTTTTTATGTTTTCAAACATGACGTTAACGAAACACAACCTGAAACAAAACTTAAGCTTTAATGTAAAAGTTATGCTTTGAGTGTTTTTTTTTATTATAGAAATATTATTACAGTAATTTTTCGAACAAGATATTATAACGAAAACATTCAAATATGGCATTTAATGAATCAGATAGCACATATATTATATACGGCATATTTCACGTAAAACAAATTGTATTTAATTTTCTAGGTTTCTAATTAAATGATGTAATCAATACATTAGAGATGATTTACTGAAGAGCGTGAAATTAGTGAAATACTGGTTATAATACTTATAATAAAGAAAACAGAAACTTTTATACACGAGTTTTTGGTGACCGGATAACTTAGAATGAATTCAACTCAACACCTCCTTTGAAAAGTCATTAAAAGTTTGGTAAAAAAGGTAAAATAGATTATGTTAGGTTAGGGCAGTGGTTCCCAAAATCTTGGCCCGTGGACCACTTTTCATAGTCAAAAGTTGCCCATGGACCCCAAGGAAGGGAATGCGTGATTCTGCCAAAATTCCTGATTTAGTAATAAAACCATCCATTCCAAGGGGGGGGGGAGGCTACAGAAAGAATTTCAGGAATCATAAACTTAACGGACAGCCAGGCACCCGGTGTATATTATCCATTCTGGGAGGGAGGGAGAGAATTTCAGGTTATTAATTCTATATTTTACTTAGGTCGTAAAAATCGCAAATAATTTGTGCATCGATATTTATAATGACTTCCATATAAATAAAAATCACTTGGGGAACCACTGGCCTACATTGAGATGAGATGATAAAGCCAAGACATCATTTTTGTTCTTTACTATCGAAACCAGTTAAATTTTTGTGGCCCCCACATACAACTCGTGGACCCCCATTTTGTTATCACGCCAACGTAGACCCCCATCAAGTCTCCCGTGGACCCCTGGGGGTCCTCCTGGACCACTTTGGGAATCACTGGGTTAGGGTATTAACTATTTTTAAAAAAAAATCATAGCTTTTAACGACATTTTAAAAAAGGAGTTGAGTTGATTCTGAGTTGACATGGAACCGAGTTTTTTATCGTTACTTATTTATATTTGGCTACATTTATTTACATTGGTAGTGATTAAAAATTTCCATCTACATCTAAGTTTTCTTAAAGTGTCTTTGCTCTTTTTTTATTTATTTTCGGTCGCTATTATTTATATTGACGATACTTGAAGTAGGACATGACATAGAGATACACGTAATTTCTACCATCAATTTCTATTATCATTTCTACCGTCAATGGAAGGCTATAGACTACAGTGTATACGTTTGCATGGAGTACCAATTCGAATTTTCTAATTGACCGATTTTGTCTTTATTGGAAATGATTTGCTGTAGGATATTGAGTCACCAATTTAATGAAGTTTCCAAGATTTCTCGATTCTTACTCGCAATTAGAACTCAGGATGGTTGAAAAGGAGGATATAAAACAAAGCTTCGACATAAAACATCCCTCTTCGGGGCGGGATCTAAAGTAAATAAAAACCATTCAATAGTCATTAATCGAAGAGCGAAATACAATTTTAACGATCAATTCGAAATCCTATCTTCGTTTATATACTTAATTCTCCGTTCAGCACAAGGAGATGGTATTTATTTCGCTTTGTTTCTTTCGTTAATTATAAGAAAATCCCGTTCTATGGGCTGGGTGTGGTAAAAAAAAAACAGCCACTGGGTTGGGGGAGGATCCGGAGTCAAGACGAACGGCCAGCGCAGAATAAGGTCGCGCTCGCCACCCATTACCGGGGATGTACGAAATATAGGGGGTACGTTGAATCTGTCACTGCAAAAACTAACCGTTTCACGATTGGCGAGATCCAAGCTTTTCTGGATTATTTCACTTCTTCCGTTAATGCTACGCATGTATTTCTTGGAAAACAGCCTATTTTAGCCTTTTCATATAAGTATTTCATTAAGTTTGTGTTTTTCTAACACCCCAATTCCTAATCGTTTTTATATTACTCTATGTACATAATAATATTTTAAGAATATTATTCTTCTTAGATATTTGTTCCAGAATAAAAAGTATTCTCAATTTCCTTTCGGAAATACATCCGATGAACAATAAAGTCTAGCTAAACCTTTTCGATTTAAAAAATAACGTTATTTATTTTCTTCCTTATTAGGACCAAACTGTTTCACGACTTCCTCATAGTCGAATCAATCAAAGCAAACGGCGTCTAAACAGCTCGATTCCGTATATTTCGTAGTGAAATTTTCATTTCAACGCCGTTTTGTGTAGAACACCACAAATTCTATGCATATATTTTACAGGTAGTTGTTCAACAAATGGGTGGCCATTAGTAATATTTTATAACATGTTAGACATTGATGGTTTGATATCATTCATAACCCACGATAAATTTCGTCCTTAGCGAAAGACTGACAAGAGACTATCGTTCGTAGTCGCGCTGCCCCGTCAATTGACAATTCCACACATTGAAGAACGAGCCACCAATCCAAAGATATGTACCTACCCGCACATCTAACAAGCCATTCCAACGTTCTGTTAAGTATTAGAAATATACACGCATATCTCACAAATACCAAATAATAATCATATTTTTTTACTGATATGAAAATCCCGAATAACGAAAAATTATTTATAAGATCTGCGCGGACCTTGTTGCACCACTTACCGCCTTCTGGATGTCGCTCATTGGATGGTTAAGGACTCTGCAGTGTGTGAATATAGACAAGTTTAAACCGCTTTCTTGAAGAATTTCCACTATAATCTCAATTCCTCGAGAGTCCAGCAATACATCCCAAAGGAAGCATCTCTCTAACCACATAAAGAGAAGAAGGTAGTTATCATATTATCATCATAATATTGTCTAGTTGTCTTAACTGCGTGTATCGAAATTGTTTATTGCATCATTGGTGATTTTATTACTAAGTTGTGATGTGTGAAGACGTCCGAAAATAAACTAAAACTCTTATTATAAGCAATAATTATTATTAGCCTGAAACACTCATCCATATTGAAAAAACGTCTCGAGAAAAGATACATGCCACCGACGGGACTCGAACCCGTGTTCTTCTGATTGCCGGTCAGCTTCTCTAATCCACTGACCTACGGCGGCTTATCTCTTACCCGCTAAGTAATTCAATAATATACTAGTGTTTCATTCAACAATTACCGCTTATTACATTTTTTCCCCTGCAAACAACCAACTTTATTTTTATATGAGAAAGGCAATGTGGTGCTAAATTTCTCACTTTAGAAGACGGGTAATATTTTGGAAATATCTCAAAACCAAAAACAATATAGAAATCTAGTTTTGAAATAATTGACAGGCTTCTATAATATCAACTTTTTACTTTGGAAATATGATGGACAATAACAAAATGCGTCCAAAACTTCTAAAACATAGCTCTACATGCGCATATTGTAGTGCATTTGTAGGTATAGTCATGATTTTACTGCACTACCATTGTAGTTGGTCGTTTCCTAGGGCCTACGTGGCGTCGAGACGTATGACGTCTCCATTTTTTGGTGAAATACTTTTAACTCGACAAATATTAAACTCAGTCATGCCTGTTTAGTTACGCTTTCCCTCTAATCCTCTTCCACCGATTATCATTTTTATTTTTTTTATTTTTTTTCAATTTATTTCACCTCTTACACACAACAATTTTACAAATTTTAATCATTGTTTAACAATAGAATAACTAAATAAAAACAAAAATATAATAAAAAGGTATAACAAAAAGGTGAAAACATCATTTTTTTGGTTTCTACACCAATTAAGAGAACTGGCTCTTGAGCTTGGTGTAGGAGTTATGTAAGAATATACAATTTTTAGTCCATAATTAATATAATATCTTAAGGACTAGATTAAGGAAGACATTATACAATATTTGATGGTTTGATTTACAGGATTAAGGTTACATGGTTTTATTGCATACAGTTTTTTAAGAATAGTTTGATCTTTTTCTGGAATAATGCTAAATCTCTTATTTTTTTTACTTCTTCGGGAAGGCTATTGAAGTAAGTTATCCCTTTGTATACATAATTATTTTGCATTTGTTGAGTAGAAACTAATGGAATTTGGATATTATATTTACGTCTTAACGATGAGTTAACTTTATTATTTTTTAATGTCTTATCTTTGAATATTTGTAATATTGAGTCTTTTTTATAGAGATCTTCAATTTTTGGAACTTCGAAAATTTTGAACAATGTTGCAGAAGGGAATGTAGGTTGTTTTTTTAAAATGACTTTAATAATTAGTTTTTGAACCACATTTACAGGGTTTACAATTTTTTTATATGCACCTCCCCATCCGATAATTCCATATTGAATTACTGACTGTACTAGTGCATAGTACACATTTTTTAAATTATTTACCTTGAGAATATTTCTTAATCTAATAAATATATAAATACATTTCCTAATGCGCTTAACAAGTTCACATATGTGTCTGTTCCATTTCATATGTTGGTCTACAATTACACCGAGGTACTTTATTTCAGTTGTATGATTTAATTTTTTACATGAACTATTACAGACAGTTTTGTTACATTTATTATTGTCTATAATTATATCGATTTCGTTTGGCTTTATGTCTACGATATGTGTATGCTAATTTAATGTCAGTATATTTGAGCCCTGAGGGAATTATTATTTGTTCTGAAATATGATGTTTTTTTATATTTTTAATCGGTGGGAAAAACTAAATATTTCATTATTATTTAACCACTGGAGCGACAGAGCAATGAAAATATTTTTTCTCGGATTGCTAATGGAAAATTTTCCGCCCACATAAAAAAAAATCATACCTCCGAATTTGAATATGGAGACATACACACTGATTATAGTTCTATGTTGCCAATGAATTCCCCTATCTTTTGTATATTATTACATATTTGTAGGATTTATAAAAAATATATAAATTAATCTTTAACCTTAAAACATTTTAAAGCATCTAGAGAATATTTATTTTATTATATTTTGAATATACAATATATTATCAAATCGTTTTAAAAAAATCAATATATTTAATTTGCCACATTTTGGCATCAGAGCAATCCAAGGTTTTGGAATTAGTGCTATAATGTGGCAAAAAGCGCTCGAGTGGTTAAGAAAACTAATAATATTCTTCTTCGTAAGGGGCATCCTTTGCAGTGGGGTAATCGGCGTTAGTGCCTTACTTTATCAAGACGCCCAGCGCCCATAGCATCGCCGGCGCTTCGCCCAGTTAACCAACTTCGATTAACTTCTCCGTCTCGGCCTCTTTTTCCAATTCTGATTAATTTATGAACGAAAAGTGTCAGTTTAGTAAGTTATTTAACTTCAGCAGAGCTTAAGACAACTTCAGGCGAAGACTCCACTCATTAAAAAACAAGACAATCGGGAAACTTTGCGAATTAAGGCACCAATAAGCAGCGACGATTTTGCGGATTAACAATTATTTATGTTTGAGCTTTATTTAAATATTTTAAAAGCAAATAATTCTTTCGGAATAAATTTCATTTCTCTTTTTCCCAGTCACAATAATCTTACTATTGATAATAAAGTTTCATTATAACCATTGAATTCTATTGAATGTTTTATTTGTAGCCTACTTATTAATGGACTTCCAAGCTTAAACAATCGACATTTTTATACAGCGTTTAAAAGTGTCCAAGTTATAAAACAATAACTTGGTTTTGGAATCATGAGATCTATAATGGGATACAGCTTTGTATTAAATATTATCATTATTTAATTTTCTTGTTTTGAAACCTTATTTTTGTCTTCAAAACTGTATTCATCTAGAAAATCCATTGCCATATTTTTATTTTATTTTAAAACATAATTCATTCACTTATTTTTATGATATATTTTCACCTTGCTACAGATATCCTGAGATATATTTAGATTTTATGCTAAGTATAATACACTTTTTTATAATAGTCGTACTCGTATATAGGACAGTGTGAAATACTTAATTAAATAGTCATGAAATTTAAAATTTAAATGGTTTGACTTTTTCGTCGAAAATGAAATAATATTGGTTTTGGCTTTTTAACATTACTGAAACTGGTTACATTACAATTATTAGAAAAAATGACTTGAATTCCAATTAATAATTCAAATAATAAATCAATTAATACTAATTGGAATTGTGTTATAAACGTAATAATAATATTACATAAATTTAAAGACAAACTAAACCAACATACTGCACAACACAACTACGGTACAAAACATACATATCAATACATGACTCCGAAGACAAATACCACCTATGGACATTACCGTAATCTGGCTCCAAAACTTTCAAATTTAATTGAAGAAGACATTAAAGACATTCACCTGATAAACACCGTAAATCTAAAACACAAAATATATAAATGGATAGTCAAAAAGGGCATTGTATACTGCGGACATATAACTTTTTTATATTTTTTTATAGAGAATACCTCAAAAGTGTTCCAACTGCTCCCGTCTGGAGCCAGTGAGACTATGGCATCCCCAATTGGGGTATGTTGTGAGGCTGAAGGTAAGTGGGAAGGGAAGGAGATGGGGAAGAGGAAGGTAGGGAAGTACCTGGCTATTCAGATCTAGTCACTAAACACGGCTAAAACCATTATTAAGCAACGTTTCAATTCTGAATGGTGGTCTTACACCAGGCCGATACTGAGAGTATCTTCCACTCTGGAGCGTGCCGCAAATATAGTATATATTATTTTTTATTAATTAATTGTGAAATATCACAAATTAATCAAATAACTTCTACAATATTAAATTTACCACAAGATTTAAAGAAGGAAAGGGCCTAAAAACTCATCGAATATTAAATAAATATGGAAGCCGTACTCTTGAATACCAAATACCAGTGATTTTCAATAAAATAAACAAAAATTTAAAATTTGAAAAAAATGACAGGTTATGCCCTAAAATGATAAAAATGTGGTTAATTAACGAAAACTCCATTTATCTTTAAATATGTTGAATTGATTATCTTAATGTAGCTGCCTATATATCTTATTATTAGGCATTTACATTGAAATATCTTATAGATGTAATTCAAATAATCTAATATTATTACGTGATCTATCCTAATGTGTCCTTAAAACTATATAATATGTATTAACAAATATTTCCTTACGTATAATATTAAGAGTGATAAATTGTAGAACCTACAGACAAGCTGCCATATGACAGCTTTGTGGGACTACCCTTATTTTGTAAAAATGTATTTTTTTTATAAATAAATAAATAAAAATAAATATAATAGCAACGCTTTGTTTTGAAGAGTTTTAATTTTCAATGTACTATCGTTACTTAAATTTTAATTTTTATGCTACCGGTTTCGACACATCCGTGTCATTCACTAGCAAACTTAAAACTAGTGAATGACACGGATGTGTCGAAACCGGTAGCATAAAAATTAAAATTTAAGTAACGATAGTACATTGAAAATTAAAACTCTTCAAAACAAAATGTCTAGAAATTGTTACATAGTTAATGCCCAAGAAATACAAAAAATAATAGCAACGCACCTATATTATATCTCTCTTCTTTTCGAATAATTTAATTTTCTTATATCAACTCTTTTACATTTTTTCGTTTCTATTTCTCTTATTAATTTTCATTTTCTGTTTATTTTTCCAAAATCTATTTATTATTAAAAAAAAATCTTTCTTTTAAGAAAATTATATAAAAATATATAATTCCTTCGACCTCGGAACAGGCTCAGCCTAGTGAGGTGGCATATACCTAAATAAAAATTGCATTTATATAAATGTATTTTTTGATTAATATATATTTTTTTTTAATTATTAGAATTTCTGTTTATACAATCTACAATTTATTCTAGTATCGCGATTTTTCATTAGCTGTGCAATCATTAAATTTGACAGAATTTTACCTCATTAAAATCTCCAATAATGATTGTTTCCAAAGCGGAACATAATATGCATAAAACATAATTGTAAGTTTTCTGCAAGTAGTTCCAAGAGCAACGATTACAGTCTATAATACGCTACAACTTCGCATCTTATCCTGGAATATTTTGCATTCCATTATTCAGAACTTTGTAATTGAGTAACGTCGGTAAAATTATATCGACGGTTAATTTGAGCGCTCAATGAGGGTAAAGCTTAAAGGTTAATGATCAATTATTATTTAAAATCCTTTGAGGATAAATAACAAGTTTTGCGAACTTCCTCACAACCGCAAAGCTCTGAACCGGGAGAGTTTAAAAATCGCAAATAGCATTTAGAAGCCGATAGACAAAATAAATCCTTTAGAAAGATACAAAACAAGTTACGGAACGGAGTTTCCACAAAGAAATCCTTTTAAAATCAGGTTAAATGTAATCTCTCCAGGACGTAAAGGAAAGATTTAAGAACGTAACCAATCTTTTAAGGTATCTGGATTGAGATGTTATGTTGAGTGGAGGGACACTGGAGTGCGTGCGTTATACGGGAACCAATATCTCTCGAACAGAATACATATAAATATACCTGGATTCAAATGTGAACATATGTTCGTAGGTGTATTGGAAGAAACGCGGTTTTACGATTCTTAGAAAAAATGTATTGAGGGACAGATTTGTGCTCTTCGTAATACGATTTATTTGAAAGGTTGGCTTTATAATGATGGGGTTTTACAAATTATAAACCTTTAATATCATTGAAAGGATCGGTCTCGCATCTGCAAAACTTGCAGGCGAACTGAAAGGGCGGGATTTCAATGGGCAGCGGCATTCACAAATCAGAACCATTCTCATTACTTAGATCACATGATGTTAACAGTTAACTGTGTACGTATCAATTATATTACTGACACTACATGCTAGGGGATAATAAAATTCATATGCATATATCTAGATTCGTTAAAACTAAATTCATTTCAACTATAATATTAGTTAATCATTGAAAATAATATTAACAGGTCCTCGGGCTTGCCGGGGCTTTGCTCTGACCACTGAGCTAATCCGAACCTATCTGTATCGAGTAAGAACTACTTACCGATTTTTTTTATTATCTTCAAAGTTTAAACATTACAATTTGAGATTTTAATCAATTATTTATTACACTATAAAAATATTGAAATAATAGTGTTTCAATTAATATTTTATTGAAATAATGTAGGTACTCGCTTATGATGAAGCCAGGATCATGAATAAGATTAGGATAGGCCGATAGGGCACATATTATTTTGACTAGTAGAGTGGATAGACAGGCAAAAGAGTGTTATGAGAATGTATGAGTGCAAGTGAATGAAATCAGGGATGCCCGGAGTCAATGCATCGAATCAAAGAGAGTAAACTTTTCGCTAATATTAAAGTGGTATCTCTTATCGTATTAAGATGTCATTAGTTTTATATTATGTCTGTTTTAATTATATGTATATGATAATCTGTTTATGTGTGGATATAAGGGCTATTCTTTTATTGAAGTCTCTTCTTGCCATAACATAACAATTCTACATTATTCTAATTCTACATTAGTACATCCCACTTGACTTAATACATACTTCCTGACATTATTTGGAATAAAAAATAAAAACGAAATTTTGGTCTCCGGTGACATTTTTAATGTTTTTTTTACTCCTAATGATGTCAGGAATAACTGGTTAAGTACGTTCATTTCATTACAAGTCAAGTCCCACGTCCCTTAAGACGATATACTTCGCTTTTCGGCCCATACAAAAAGGATACCCGGGAAAAACACTTTTCTACATCGAAAATTGCACGCAATGATTTTTTTTATATTGATTTTAAGAAGTTTAAAGCTATGTCGGCATGTTTTTAAATTTTCGATGCGTTTCGTATTAACGTAAACATTTACTGTCAAACATGTATAATTATCGGTAAATATTATTTAAGGAAAAAGTGCTGCTAATTCAATTCTCATAAAGAATTATAAAATTTTATTCTTCTTTCGAGAACATACTTTTGTTTTTAAATTACAATTTCGTCAAAGTTTGGGTGTAGAAAAATGTTTTCTCCCGAAACCCTTTTTCGAGCGATTTCTGTAGGTAAATGTGAGAGTTTACGGCAGTTGTTCCATTCGCACGTTTCGCGTGTGGTGCAAAGTAAGGCCTCTTAACATTCTGTATATCTCAATACGAATTATGTACTTACCTGCATTATTACACGTTGCATATTTTAGTACCATGTGGTTATTTTTTGCTGTTATTAGAATTTACAGTTGTTATTATAAATATATAATACTAACTCAGACTCGTAAATAATCGCGAGATATAATTAGTTTTAAGACCTATTAATAAAAATTTAAAACATAAAAAGTTAAAATTAAAAAAAAAAAAAACCCGACCAACTATTTGGTAGACAACTGTGCTGAACATTACGCCACTAACTGTTTAATTCATTATATATGTACCTAAAACATATGAAATATGATTTTATAAATTTAGAATTTACGTAATCACCTCCGAATAGTTTCCTAAATACAGCAAGTCCAGAATTATAATATCAGTACTTGGGTGAAAATAAATCCAGTTATATTTTTTTTTAACTGGCAGACCCGGCTACGCGATGCTGTGGCTAATGAAACACAACGCCATCTACTAGATAGTGACCTAACCTAGATAACCAAGGGTTGTGTCAATAAATCAACTCACACCGCCATCTATTTAATTACAAAGCATTGTCCTATAACAAACATTTAATTTTCATTTATGTCGCATTAATAAATATTGAGTTCAATAATCGACATAAAAACTATAATATCTTTTAAGTTGGACCAAATTACGCACAGTAAGCAAAATTTCATCAAAATCGGTAAAGAAGTTTCGGAGTTTATCTCGAACAAACATAGTGACGCGAGATTTTTATATATATAAAGAATATAACACTTTTTTAATGAAGCAAGGAGTTGTTTGGCGTTTCATTATCTCCCTGCCATGCCTATCCCTGCGGGGAAAGGCGGATGGTTACTTTTTTAGTTAGGTATATTATAACATGAAAATAATAACGAGCTTTAGCGTGCAGGAAAGAAATAAAGGGAGTCTCCCGTCGCCTCTCCTTGTCCCTACGAGAAAATGCTACGGTGATAAGCGTCAAGGAAACTTTAATTTTCATTAAAATAAATTGCTCGGGGAACATTCGCGCGATTTATTTACAAATGTCATTTTTAAAAGTTGCTTCGCGTGCTCTGTGATATTCAGTCTTATGTTTCCTTCAGACCTTTGCGATATAAGTGAAATATTATATTTCTTAAACTTATTTTTCTCTCTATTATAGTGCCACAGACATAACAGATCAGGCCGACAGTATTCTGCAAAAACGCTTTAAGTCAAAATATTGCTCGTTTGACTCATTGTTTTAATATTGTCAATTAAACAATCTAGTCTACAAAAACGCAATATATTTATTATATCGTTTCATGGTAGGTATTTTCGTTTACGATTCAATTCCTAACTTGTCTGGGGGACAAGTCTGTGTTGAGGTTAATAATTTTAAAATGTAATAAAAATAACACGAAATGATATAGGTTTTGAAAGAACAATATTGATACATAAATTTGCCTTACAGATAATTGACTGTAAGAAGCTAATACAATATAATGTAATCATGTAAGGTGATCATGTGTTGAAATTTTATTTACAATAATATATTATATTATTCATTTAAAAGGGAGTAAGATGAAAAGAATGTATGTATGCATAATGTAATACACTATTAAATTAGAAGGAAAAATACAAATAAAAATTACGATGAATTATACTTTTAATTTAGAAAGGATAGAGAAGAAAAAAATTGGTAATCCTTGGCTAACACAAACCATTTAACAATCTTTTTAAAAGTCCATATGGAATTGGATGACTTGGTATGTTCTGTAAGGCTATTAATTTAAGTGGAGCAAATAATTTATTTGTTCAAAAGAAGATTTAGTTTGAATTGACACAAAGTTCAGACCAGAGCCAATTCTAGTAGTACGAATTTGCTGTGTGCTTTCTGCAATAATAATAATATTAAAAAGTCTTCAAAGCGCTTGTGTAATAAATATACAGCTGTTTTACATTCCTCATAAATTAAATGAGTTGGATGTCCTAATTTTTTCTTGAAAATAAAATATAATAATCAGTTTTTTTGCATCATTATGTGGTTGCATTCTTAAGTTAAAAGAATTATTAGTAGAGATAAGCCTCCTAGTGTTATTTACCAATATTTGACATAATCGTTACAACGATGAGCTCTACACTCTGTTTAAGGAACTAAAAGTGACACAATTTATAAAGTTGGGAAGACTTCGGTGGCTGGGTCATGTGGAAAGAATGACAGAGCATCAAGCACCAAAGTCCTGCCAAAATCTAGACCTGTAGGGCGAAGTAGTCTGGGAAGACCAAAATTAAGATGGAACGACAACGTCCTCAAAGACCTACGTACCTTGGAGATTCTAAACTGGAGAGAACTAGTACAAAATAGAGATGAGTTGAGGAAGACTCTGAAGGAAGAAGAGGCCTAGACCCACCAAGCGTTGTAGCGCCAATTGTGATGATGATTTGACATAATCGTTCCATGTCAAAAATGTATCTATTTTTACGCCTAGGTATTTGATAACAATTATTATTTTTTCATTTCCCTGGATATTTTCTGTAGTAAGTTGAAAACCTATATTTCATTTGAAAATGCTCCGAAGAACTAGTGTCATTGATCTCTTTGGCACCGGAAAATTCGCCAAATGCGCGCCCAACATTTGTAAACTGTTGAACAAGGGTTTCTTAAAGACTCCTTCCTCTCCTCAAAAAGATCCTACACAACACATCACCAGGAAAATTATTTTCTGCAATGCCTTAAATAATGTTAAAAAAAATCTGTACAACGAATAAGCATTGATTCTATATACTTTTTTGTTCACAAAAGTTTAGATAAACAGACGAGAGATGAACACACATTTCATTCAGTGAAATAGCGATCTCTGAATTAATGTTTGCTCGCAGAAAACCGACGATATCGTCGCCCTGAAAAACTCTATTGTTTTAAATATAAGTCAGTCTTCACATTCTTTTAAATAGAATTGACATGAAAACTGGTCCCATTTTTTTACCCAAAAAGGTTGCGCAGTCATTTTGTTTATGTCTAAATATGTATAAATATAAATATATTTCTAATGGAGAAATCTATAATTTGCTAACTATACAAACACAGACATTTTTTAAAACAATATTTTTGAAGTAATTCTTTAACGCATTAGGCATAACTTACTGTCTTAGGAAAAATGTTTTGGTCAATTCAACCTTGACACCGAATTTTATTAGAAAGCCCAGAAATTATCTTAATTTGAATAGGTAAGTAGTTCGTGTTTGATTTAAATTTCGAAGCTTAATTTTATATGCGTACACGGAGAAAAACGTTATTCTAAAATACGACCATTTTATTCGTAAAATCGGGACTGAAGTTCTTACGAACAAATTAACAGTGTTTCAACATTTATTGGCGGGAAAATGTAAGAATAATTTGTTGGTAAACGTACGAAATTACGTATACCAACAAATTATTCTTACATTTTCCCGCCAATAAACATTTAAACCCTGTTAATTTGTTAACAAGAACTTAAGTCCCGTTTTAACGAATAAAGTGATCGTATTTTAGAATAACATTTTTCTCCGTGCATGAAATATATAACGAAATTGAGTAACAGAAAAATAAAAACGATGTGTAAAACTAGGTCAATTTTATACAGCTTGACACATGTAACTTTGCAGGCGGTAAAAATTAGTTATTCGGCAGTTTCATTTCAGTCTCTTCAAACATTTTTGTTTGGGTTTTTATGATACAAAGTGATACAAACGTGAAAACCTACGAAAATTGTTGTATTTATCTTTCACTCTTTCAAAAACATGACAATATTTTACATTTTAAAGCGTTTTAAAAATACATTTGTAAGAGTTACATTTAACATAAGTAGTAAGTATACAAACTATACTAGCAATAATAGAGCTTGCCGTTTAAAGGCAGCTTTATTTACTACGCTAAATATGTCGATATCCGAATTAATTCCGTACAATAACAAAATTGGTAGTTTATCAAACTATATGTAGGTATGAATAAAGTAATAAATTAAAAATGAAAATTCTGAGTGCGAATATGTTATTTAGTTATCTACTTACAAAATATCACAATTATTATTTAAATATTTTTTGAACACTTACCTAACTTAATTTTCCTTTAAATATAATTTTTTTAGTTTGCTTGAATCAGTAAATCATCTACTCCACTTGATTTATTTATAAAGGCTTGTATTTTATCAGAAAAACAGTTTGGAATAAGAGTAATGGTGGTGTCGCCTTTCAAAAAGGGTTTGTGTAATGAATACAAAATTTCGCGCATTTAGTTTTTCACGCTGTTATTAATGTTTTTAAAATGTTTTTTTTTATATAATATAAAATTACTATTACAATACAAGGGCTTGGTCCTTCATAAGATGTTTCGAGAAGAAAAAGTTTTCATAAATTTGTTTCAAATTTATAAGCGGAAAGTGTGTCTTCAGCCGAGTCTCCGGCGACAATATTAAACATTGAACCAAATGTATGAGAAAACAAGAAACATTGGGGAAGGGCTACAACGTTTTTGTGTTCCGTGGCCGATTGGAAACAAAAAAAAGTTGGGACCCCGGCACAATCTTTTTTGTTTTTGTTCGATGTTTTGAAAACATTTGGTCGCTGGAGACCTGATTTTACGCAATCAATGGTGGAGGCCTTAGGTAGCAGATAAATTTAACTCACGACGCATGCTTGTATGGGATCCGGACGCATTTGTCTTCTCAGCTACTAGTCAATTTACGAATTTAACCAGACCCATACTTTTTACTTTTTACATACATCATACTTTTTATTTAACAATATCCTTAAGGAACTTTTACAAATATCTAACGATTGCTTATCAAAAGTCCTTTTTAGATTAGCTGCACGGAGAAAAATGTTATTCTAAAATACGATAATTTTATCCGTAAAAACGGTTAAAAACGGGACTAAAGTTCTTACGAACAAATTAACAGTTTTTCAATGTTTATTGGCGGGAAAATGAAAGAATAATTTGTTGGTATATGTACGAAATTACGTATACCAACAAATTATTCTTACATGTTCCCGCCAATAAACATTTAAACCCTGTTAATTTGTTCGTAAGAACTTCAGTCCTGTTTTTAACCGTTTTTACGAATAAAATGATCGTATTTTAGAATAACATTTTTCTCCGTGTGCACACAGGAGGCTCTGAGGAAAATAATTCCTCTTAAGGCCTATGCCAACTTTGGGGATGCTGTGTGGAGGGTCTTTTTAAGGAAAATAAGGAGAGGAAGTTCTGGGAAGGAAAACCTATCAAGTCACCAAACGTCACCTGGGGTGACTTATGGTAGAGGTTTTTGTTATCCAATAAATGATTGCCAGCCTTTACCTATGTACATATTTGGTTAGACGCAAAGGTGGGCTAAAATTTATATCAAAAACAATATTTAATTCCAAACGAAGCCACAATACTTTGTAAATAAGCTCGAAGTACACCAAAAAATGTATCAAAGTAGTTTTCATAGTAATACTTTGTGTATTTTATTATTCAACGGTGCTTTTTCCGGTCGGAAAATAACTAACAACTTATAGGGAAATTACAGCTATTCATGTGGAACAGCACTGGCCAACCTGCGGCCCACGGTCGTGTATGGAGATTTTTTTTCTGGTCATGTATGGAGAAGTACCTCTTCTTCAGAATGTCAGATATTAAAACCAATAAAGTTTCTATAATTACACCGAATGCTCTTATTCTGCTGATTTATAATTACTTCGCAAATGCTTTCAGACTATCTTATCCATAAAGTCAAAAACCTTTCACATTCACTGCCCGCGATATTGTAAATAACTAATTGTGTAAAAATATGAGCTAATTCTTATTTATCAGCTTTTGTAATGGGTCACTTCATGAAAATTCTCAAGTCTTTCAAAATAAATATGAACTCAACTTTCTTTTAAATCAATACCAACTGTGATGAGGGTAGCAAATGTAAAATCATGCAATGTTCAGTGCACGGAGAAAAATGATATTCTAAAATACGATCATTTTATTCCTAAAAACGGTTAAAAATGGGACTGAAGTTCTTACGAACAATTTAACAGGGTTTCAATGTTTATTGGCGGGAAAATGTAAAAATAATTTGTCGGTATACGTAATTTTGTACCAACAAATTATTCTTACATTTTTCCGCCAATAAACATTGAAACACTGTTAATTTGTTCGTAAGAACTTCAGTCCCGTTTTTACGAATAAAATGATCGTATTTTAGAATAACATTTTTCTCCGTGTGTTTTTAATGTAATGTCCTCCGCGTGCAAATTGGTATTTTCTCAAAGCATAAACTTTCTAATTAAAGTGTATTTATCGGATGTGACCGGTCAGGTAAGTATGTTTTTGTATCGAACTGTATATAATAAACTTAGATAGAGCCTAAAGATTGATAATAAATTGTACAGCGCCCTTGAGGTGATTTCTCACAAAAACGGCGCGCTCCAAATTGTTCAATTATTATTATCAATTTCTTACTCGAGAAAACGCTTTCCGGATTAACAACAGATGGTGCGCATAACTTCTCGCTCTTTTAGCGTTCGAGAATTTGCAATCTGCTTACACCGTCGCCACGGGGAAGCGCGTGTCATTTTTGTAACTACTAAATTATGATGGAGTTTGACAGATTGCGATTCTGAGATTCGTCTTTCATTATTCTCCGATTCTTGTCGATGTCTTCGGATAGATGGTGTGTCGTCTGTTCAGTGTAGTGTAGCTCTATAATACTACTTTATAGTCTCGATGTCTAGTGTCTATAATAGTAGCATTCAAACAAGACAAGTGTTTCAAGGTGAAGCAAGATGACCAACCGTAATTCTTTTAGGAATTATTATTTAGCCAACAAATATCTGGACTAAAAAGCTATAACTAATAAATGGCCCGTGGTGCAATTTGGGTTGGCCAGGCCTGATGTAGAATAAACAAAGCGTGATAAAATAAACGGAAACTAGTATTTACAGATGTCGCTGCTGTCATTCTGTGAAAAGTTTCTGATTTGTGCGATAAACTGCCAAGAATGAGAACACGAAAATGATCATGAAAATTTAAATATGTTCAATAGTACGATACGAAAATTATATGTTTATGGTTTAGTATTCTAAACCTAAACGGAAAAATAGTAACAATTACTATAAGCAATAATTATTAGCCTGAACCACTCATCAATATTGAAAAAAATCTCCCGAGAAAAGATGCATGCGCCGACCGGACTCGAACCCGCACCTACCATTAAGCTACGGCGGGTTACTTCCTACCCGCCAAATGATTCAATATATACCTAGTTTTTCATTCAACAATTATCGCTTTTTTTTTTTTTTTTTAAAGTAAAAATATATTTGAATGGGGGTTTAAGCAAGTGAATATTATTATTATAAAAATGTTTTGCTTATGAATGAAACGACATATGAAAATTAAATTTATGGCCTCTATTTGTCCAGGGAAAGGTCTTCAACTACATATCTGGAGGTCGTCGGTTCGAAGTAAATTTTATTTAATTAAATTGAATTATATCACATTTTAATTAATATGAAAATATATTTTAGACTCGAAACGTAGCTTAATAACTCGAGTCCGGGGCATACGTCATTCCTATGTCTACCTACGTTAAATTGTCGTGAAAACAATCTTATGTGGTTAAAGTGACTTTATTCGTGTTTGGTAACCAGATCTTAATAGCCAGGCACTTACCTAAATGCCTCTTTCCAATCTCCTTCGTCTTCCCACACCCTTCACTCTCATTACATAATCCAATTGGATAGATCCCCGTAGTCTTACATTGTTAGCAGTGAGCAATTGGGACTTTTGTACGGTTTTTGCATAAGAAACTTGTTTTGAACCTTTTTCGAGTACCTACATAGTAAAATTTCTAGGTAAACGAAAGTATTTTGAAATCGCAAAGTTGCTTTATTCATTAAGAGTTAGATATCATAGGAATTTCAATAAATCCTTATGAAAATATTTTGTGAAGTTATCGAAGCAGGCAATTATTACGATTAATATGAACATCGTAACTAATAGATAGTAAGTGGGTAATTTATAATATCTAAATATGTTTACTGTACAGTAGGTACTTACTAGGAACTGCTTTACATTCTGTTCAATCAAAATCAGGAAAAATACCAAACAGCAGTTTATTAATTTAAGCAGTTTCGTTGTTTGTTTTAGAGATTAAATAATAACGTAAGCTTTGTGAATAACATGATCGAATATTAAAAAATCATGATGTGTTTAAATATCATATACTCTGTTCCCACTATCGCTTATACTTGGTTATGCGACGCAGTTTACCACAAAGATATGAGATAGTTGACCTACTGTTAACATGATCAAATATTAAAAAATCATGATGTGTTTAAATTTCATATACTGTGTTCCCACTATCGCTTATACTTAGGTAGGTATGTAACGCAGTTTACCACAAAGATATGAGATAGTTGACCTACTGTTAACATGATCAAATATTAAAAAATCATGATGGGTTTAAATTTCATATACTGTGTTCCCACTATCGCTTATACTTAGGTAGGTATGTAACGCAGTTTACCACAAAGATGTGAGATAGTTGACCTACTGTTAACATGATCAAATATTAAAAAATCATGATGGGTTTAAATTTCATATACTGTGTTCCCACTATCGCTTATACTTAGGTAGGTATGTAAAGCAGTTTACCACAAAGATATGAGATAGTTGACCTACTGTTAACATGATCAAATATTAAAAAATCATGATGGGTTTAAATTTCATATACTGTGTTCCCACTATCGCTTATACTTAGGTAGGTATGTAAAGCAGTTTACCACAAAGATATGAGATAGTTGACCTACTGTTAACATGATCAAATATTAAAAAATCATAATGTGTTTAAATTTCATATACTGTATTCCCACTATCGCTTATACTTAGGTAGGTATGTGACGCAGTTTACCACAAAGATATGAGATAGTTGACCTACTGTTCGATTCGGTTTATTTATGTGATGGATGAGGAGTATTATAGGTCAAGCAAAATGACGATTTTGAGTGATGGTATGACGCCAGGGTCAAAATATTGAGTTACATTAAATATTTATCCAGTAGTATGGAAGAACAACGAGAAACTCGTCTCGCTTAAACCACCCAAATGGTCTAGGGTTACTCGGTAAATGGTTGAGCTTTTACAAATAAAAGTCCTTTTATAAATAAAATCTTTATTTTATGTTTCTTTATTCATTGAATAGTTTTTTACGTTAATTGATGATTTTTCGACCACCATTTACCTACATGCCCGTGTTATGGTGGTCTAAATTACACAAGTAACGGGTATTATATTGAAACACAGAAATTGTAAGTCCAGTACATATTTAAAAATCAAAAAAAGGAAGAAAAACATTTTCACATCCCAAGATGAGTTTATGAATACACTAAAATTTAATACTGCTTTTGGAAGAAGGACCTATAAAAATAAATTGTACCGCTCCACCAAGCTCTGTAATTCATTTATAATAATAATAAAGAAAACAGATATTATAAATAATTTTAAAAAAACCTATCAAAGCCTGGCTTAAAGAAATCCAAGAGAAGGAATTCCACTTAGACATTAAACATTTTGAAAATAACGTCATCGGATCTGAACAAACAATATTTAATTAAAACCTAGTCCTCCTCAGCACAGGAAGTAAAGAGGAATAAGAAAAACATAATAAATATTTTTACACATATATATGCAGGGTGTTAAGGTACGTGATTCCTGACATTTTTTGGAGTAAAAAATGTCAATGAAATTTTGGTCTCCGGTGACTTTTGTATGACATTTTTTTTAAATTATTTTCTTTAAAATCAAACAATTAAAAAAATTCTTACACATGACGTCACTGGTCACTAGGCCGAGTAACCGCCCCATAACTAACCCCACCTCCAACTGTCCATCACCAACTATTTTTTTGGGTTTAGGTAGAAAAAAAAACACCAAAAATGTCACCGGAGACCAAAATTTTATTTACACGTTTTACTCCAAATAATGTCAGGAATCACTGGTTAAAGTAAGTCAAGTACGTATGGTAAATTAAACCTTCGTGTGATATCTTTTCACATGCCTGGACGTGCAAGAATTAGCTTCTGAAATATATATGATACTTCACACTGACCTGAAAACATATTTGATAACTAAGATACCGTATTATGATTAAAATGCGTATTTATGGAAAGATTAATAATACATATGTAAGATGTTAGAAGCAAATCGCATTCCAGGTAACGACTTTCTGCGGGTCAAGGAAACCGCACTTTCTCAGGTGAAATAATGTACTCGCCTTACGGATGGGCACAAAATTCATGGTTGTGTTCGACAATAAGTTGCTACACGCCATCCATCTTGAGAAGTGGGTATATGCCAAGTCTCGGCACTGCCATACCTCCACATTCTAAGAATGCATATTTATATTTAGTCATTTTCTATTTCATAATACGCAGAAACCGTCATTATCATAATATTTTATTTTGTTTTGAAGAGTTTTAATTTTCAATGTACTATCGTTACTTAAATTTTAATTTTTATGCTACCGGTTTCGACACATCCGTGTCATTCACTAGCAAACTTAAAACTAAACTTAAAAATTAATACAAGTACAGAAATGAATTAGATGTTATTAGGTGGGGGTGGTGGGAGGGGTGATTTTGGGGGAAGGGGAGAACAGTGGGCGGGGTCAATATCACACGGGAATAAAGTCAGAAGGGGAGATTTGCAGGGTGCTATTATTTTGTTAACTAAATTAATTGTTGACTTGTACGTTTTTAGATTTTCACGGCCAAAAGCATTTTCGTTGTTTGTTTTTGGGGTGTTATGCCGTGTTGTGCTACCTCCTTCTTTACCACCATTTGTTTATACCTTGATATTGGCTACATTCGCTTCAGATTGGTTTTTTTTTTTTTTCTATTTCTAGAATTCGCCACAAGATGACACTACTTTCGTTTGGAAATTTCGTTACATTTCTCCGTGGACGGGCCCCAGGCTAACGTAAATACTGCGCTTTCACCAAATTTCCCTTTCAAAGTAGTTCACTTTCTTCTGAAATAAAGCTAACGGCACGGTATCGCTTCCAACTAAATAAGCACACACTTAACACTACAAATTCACATCGACGGATCTGCCGGATCTGCCCTGATGATGGACACTGCAACGCTGTCCGAAACGTCGGCTAAAGAAGGAGGTAGCACAACACGGCATAACACCCCAAAAACAAACAACGAAAATTTTTGACTTGTATTAAATTTTTAAATTTATTTTAATTTTATTTTTAAATTTAACTTGTATTAAATTTTAAGTTTAGTTTTAAGTTTGCTAGTGAATGACACGGATGTGTCGAAACCGGTAGCATAAAAATTAAAATTTAAGTAACGATAGTACATTGAAAATTAAAACTCTTCAAAACAAAATGTCTAGAAATTGTTACATAGTTAATGCCCAAGAAATACAAAAAAATTTATTTTGTTTTGAAACAATTTTTTACTGTGTATTCTTTTATGTTCTCCTTAAAATGGTTATACACCAATATATCAAGGAAAAGATTACAAGTTTGAGGTACACGTAAGTGTAAAAAGGAATGGGGGTGGTTTTACCATTTTGTGACATACGTTAAATAATAGTTGCCGAGTTGTCTGTAAATGGCGTTAAAAACTTCGATGGTCAATGCAGTTGAGTCGCTCTGTTGATTGGCGCGTGCTAATAGTCAGAAGTCCTCGCTTTCAGATCATAAAAAGTGCATGCGATCTCCCACGGGTACACTTGCTAGGGACATACAAGTTAACCTCTTTCAACACAGGTGAATTGAGTACAAAAGTACCAGGTAGAAAAGAATGAAGTTTACTGTTTAAGAAGTCGAAATCAATTAAAATCAAGCTGACACCAAGAGATCCGGTGGGGGAGAGGGGCAATCGTGGTACTGACGTAGTGTACGATAACTAAGCGATATAAAATTATTAAAACTGGTAATAAAATAAAGCAAAAGATTTTCTCAACAAATTCTAAAACATTTCGCTGCTGTGCTTCCCCGTTCTAACCCTTTTTTCAGTACCTACTAGACAATATAATATCAATCAATGGTCTCGTCAAAGGACTGCATTTTTAGAAAGCAAAAATAATGTTTTACTGTAAAATATATAACGACTCTTTCACAAAAAAAAATCATTCGATGTGAAGACGCATTTTTTAATTTTTGCCTCAGATTACAAAAAAACACAACTGCAAATTACCAGAAGTACAATCTCGTTCGGGCACATACAACAGAGAGAAAAATACTCCAAATATTAATGAATTGACTGTCTGCTAAATTTCAACATCAGATCAAGGAAGTCGGTGGTCCAGAAACTGGAGGAAAAATTATCCCTACTAGGTCTCACCATTATCGACTGACAAATTCAATGGTAAAAGAGCTTTTTATACCATTGACAATGAATGTTTAGGAAGAATACGTGCGGAACTAAAGATTCACGGCCTCAAGGAATCTTCTTTATAATAAACTTAATGATAGTAAAAAGTGTTCGTTGACCACAACTTGAGTGTCTGGATGGTGTGTAGTCCGCATTACATCCTTGAACGGTAGGGATGGAGATGTTTCCTAAAGGCAGTCCTACACTTTAAAACACTTTAGAATTTTAGGCCGGTGATGATTTGCGCTGACAAATCGATTGTTAACCGCTACTATCTCCCAACTTCATAAATGTAATATTTTTTGGAGGGAAAAAATATGAAATCAATTAAATACGTTTTCAACACAAAATCAAACTATCAAACCGAAGCTAAAAGTTACTGCTCGTTTTTACCGAACTTAGTATATATATTTCAGGTGATTTCTCACAAAAACGGCGCTCTACAAATTATCCAATTATTATTATTATTATCATACATAAACCTATATATTTCAAAAACGGCTCCAAGGTGGTTATAAAAACTACAAACCATAAAATATGCGAGTTGAGAAATATTGGCGATTCACGGTCGACATATTATATCAAGTTGTCGAGAAGATGAAAGCACAAGTCAGATAAAAACTAGAATTCAAAGACGCTGAAAGAGGATATCGTTGGTAGGTGAAAGGACCGATGGGCAAGTTTGTAGGTTCTAAAAGCGTGTCAGACTTAAATTATACCTTGTGTGTATTATCATTTTCTGCCACTTTAATGATAATTCAAAGAAGATTCTCCTGTCAGCAAATAAGTCAAATATTCTGTCTCAAAGAGACTGAGGATGTCACCTCACTACTTACTCACTGTTGGAAATGAGTGCCCGCACGACGCGACGCGATGCGCGACGTAGGTAACAAAACGCTACGAACATGTGAAAAAGGAAGCAACGCGTCATAAAGTAGCTTCTTCATACTTCAAGTCAGGTATCTCATTTTATGATCAGTGGCGGCTGCTGACTTTTTTAGTGCCCAAGGCAAAGGTTGAAATACACGTCATAGCTGAAATGTATCTAAAATGGTGGGAAGAGTACCTTATAGTAGTATCTAAGCATATATTTACAAAATGATAAAATAAAATACCAAAATTCATCGTAAAATTGTGAATGCTAAATAAATTAATACAAAAACGTGCATCATTTGAAAACCATATAAATTTGGTTATGTACATGACTCAAAAATGGATGTTGAATAAAATATTATAATTTGAGGTTTTTTGCATTAAGTTAAAAAAAGTTAAAAATAAAAATATTATGAGTTACTAAATGATAATAAATATTCTCCATTTAAATTAAATCAGAATGACGTGCAAGTAAAATAGAACATAAAATAGGTAAAATAAATTCAAGAACACGGGAAATCCCAATGAGAAGTCATCATATTAAAGTGATATTAAAAATATAAATCAAACTTTTCAAATCTTTTTAAATGCGTGCGTTTTTATTCTAGCACTAAATTTATTTATTTCTACATGATATATTGAAGAGGTGATTAATTATAGGTATATTTTGTACAGGCGCGCCTAATAAACCGGAAATCATTATTATTATAATTTATTATTAGTTTCAGGCATTAAATAGTTTGTTCCCACCAAAAGAGTAAATTCTATTCATGAAATAAATGTGAAATCTAGTTAAATTATATTTTCCATGCGCCTTGTTAAATTTGATCCAGCAAACCCAATCAAGATTTAATATTTGATAAGGTTACGAATTTATGATTAAAAGACCGCGGGGTGTTGTTATAAAGGTGTAAAACCACCTCAATAGTACGTAGGAACAGGTAACTACAATAAACACGCTCGTTACTTCATTAAACACGATTTTGTTATATTATCGGGAAGTCAAAAATAATATAAATTTATGTGGGAAAACTACCAATTTTTTAATATAATTTAAAATGTGTAAATATTTAAGTTTACATATTTTAAATTATACGTCAAAAACTCTGTCGTACATGCAAATTTTGTAATGAAACATAGTGATTTATTGTCATATAGGTGCATACTTTTAAACTTTTTGAGACGTATATTTTTAGAATATCTATAAGCGCATACTAGAATATAAAATAAAAAAAGTTTAAATCAATGATCAAACATACATTGTTGGTTCGAGATCTATCTCAACTCGTTGTAAGTTCCCACAAAAGTATTGTTTATGTGTTGTTTTTATTTTCCAACTGACACATAACCTCAAAAGTTTATCATAATACGCAAGAGACAAATACTCGCGACGCTCATCCGCTTTGTACGCCGCCCACGTTCGTTACGCGCGGCAGCCCGGCGTCGACTGACAAGCGACTATCCCAGGACGACGCTGGACCGGATCGACGCATGCGCCCCCCTACCCTCCCCACGGAGCTTTCCTTCTCTTTGCTACCCCTCTCCTCTACCCCGCCCCTCGCCCGCAAGCCTCATCCGGCACGATAGCGGACTCGGCCAATAAAAAGTTGGGGATGTTTTTGCCCAGTTCGGTTTGTTCAGAAGACGTTTAAATTGTGACGTTTGGTCGGGTCGTTGCTGAAACTTGGCCGCGCTAAATAATAATATAGGGACACTTCCATTTCGAGAGGCCGAAAAGTTTCAAAAGCCCAAATTTGTAAATTAAATCAAATTTATTCATAATGGCAAATTTATTCCCAAATTAGTTTTTGAATTTTTTGGGGGGATTGTATTTAATATTTTAGGTTAATTCTTAATCTTATATTGTTATGATGGTAATTTGTTAAGTTCGAGTTAAATTTCAATCGTTAATATTGTTCAAACAGCGCAGATATTTACGCCTAAAACTATCTGGACTAGGGATAAGAAAATTTAATTCAGAAGTTCTTTGTCGAATAATTGCGATTCTGCATTAGACATGATAACAGATTAACCAGAAAAAAACCAGATGATTGATGAAAGAATGATGGAAAACGTCGTAGAGAAATATGGTGCATCTCATCCCTTCGAAACACCAGTTTACTAATGCTGTTCGGGCTTGTGCGAAATATGCAAGGTAAAGATCGCCCTAATGATAGCTGACCTCCGTATGAGATAAAATAAGAAGAAGAAGTTCACGTAAAATAGTAGAAATAATCAGAGAGGAGTTAACGTCTTTTTTTTACATTAGCTCCACACAGGAGGCCTTGACAAACGTCACCTATAAACCAGGGCACCCCTGCTAATTCACCAAACGTAGCGAACCACTTGGGGTGACCTATGGCAGAGGTGTTGCTTATCCAATAAATGGTTCCCGGGGCGGCGGTACCCGTTCCCCCCTCCCAAATTGTTAATTCCTAATGTACAATAGATATTTTCAAAGTTTATAATAAATCAGGAGAGTTCATGGGGTGAGGTTTGCGTAGGTCTAGGGGCAGATGCTTTTGTCCACCTGCAATGGCTGGCCGAATAGGGAGAGACTGTTTGAGGGAGACCTTTGGAACCGGACTCTCTAGACCCTTCACCTTTCACCACAGTAGGAGCGATGGACTCATACGTTCAACACTCCTGAACACATTGACCCTCAAATTCCTACCTACCCTTATACGTTTTGTCTTCTCAGAACTTCCTCTCCTCTATATATATTTTTTAATATATCTTTATATTAACATACCTGGCACGTAGAGTAAGATTATTTTTTTTAATAATTAACTAGCTAACAAAAAATACCTCTAAATTTATCATGAAAAATCTTTAACCTCTTAAATCTGAATTCTTTTATGGCCCATATTAATAAAAACACAAATAAATAAAATCGTTCAAATCGGTATGGTTGAGTATTTTGGCCTCAAATTCAAAATTATGTTCAAAAATTAAGTTCCATAAAAAGACAGCATCCCCAAAGGTGATGAAGGCCCTGAGGATTTTTTCTCCTCAGGGCCTCCTGTGCAGAGCTTTCTACAAACAGGAAAAAAGTTTAAAAATTAATAAAAATCGCTTTATATCTAAATAGGTTCTTTGAACTGTCAGCGCTAGTTTCACTGCACTATTACTTCACACGCATTCTTCTTACGTTAAATATCTCAAATTCCACACTAACACAGTCTATGAATTTATTAGAGATAATTTCTGTGAACTACGCTAGGAATTCTCTAATAACGTCATATGTAGGGAGACTTTTTTGCACATGTGCTTCATAAAAATCAAGTAATACTTTGAGTAATTTAAAATAGTAGTAGCATAAAATTAAACTTGACACTTTTAAATTTAGCAATAAGTTTAAACCCATTAAGTTCTCGCGTAATATTCTCTCAGTCATAAGGATATATTGCGTGTAATATATTTTTAAGTAACAAAAGTAGGAATAAAATGTATCAATAATTCTAGTAATTCAGATCATGAAAAAATATGTTAATGGTTGATAATATAAATAGGCCAACAAAACTTATTCTATCAGATAACTTTAGCACACACTTTAGTTGGTAGTTGTTTATGGAATTCTTATGATTGCCCACTTGAAAACTGACAATGCTTGGATTTTTTTTACATTAGCACACACAGAAGGCCCTGAGGAAAATAATTCCCCTCAGGGCCTATGTCATCTTTGGGGGTGATGTGTGGAGGCTCTTTTTAGGAAATTAAGGAAAGGAAGTTTTGGGAAAGAAAAAGGTACGAGGGATGGTTAGGAATCTGAGGGTCAGTGTGTTTACGAGTTACAGACGTATAAATTTATCCCTCCCGTGGGGTTCTGCTGGAGAGATCAAAAGGTTTCCGTTAACCAGTCTCTCCCGAACCCATCTACCACGCAGTTGGTGGACAAATGCATCCGCCGCCAAGATCAGGACAATCCTCACTCCGTGAACCCGGGTACCCCTGCTAAGTCACCAAACATAGCGAACCATTCAGGGTGACCTATGGCATAGGTGTTTGGTGTCCAATAAATGGTTCCCGGGGCGGCGATACGAATGTCCGTGTCCCAAATTGAGAAATAATTGTTAAAAATTATTTGCAGTTATTTTGAATAAAAACAAAAAAAGTGGTGGTCGATAACTGAGTGGTTTGTGTTTTTTTTATTTGTTTATTTCTATGTTGTCATTGCAAAAACTGTATTCTTTTTACAAAAATTGTTATTCAATGAAAAATTTAATATTTAATTTTTTTTTGGATTTTTTTTTCGGAGCGAAAAACAGAAATCTAAAATACCTTATGAATTTATTTGTGTGCGCGTTCGCATGATTTGTAAAAATATGTTGAGAATTTAAGCCTTGTGAGCGTATATTTCGAATTTCAAATAAAATTAATCGCACGGCAAAAACGATACTTTGTCACTTGAGTGGTCTCGAATAAAATGCGCTCCCGAATATTCTATTCATTTTAAAATTTATATCTCAATGCATAAAGCCTGGTCGTGTTGATGAAAATTATTCAAATCGAATTGCATCACCTAACTACGTTACATAATATGGATTAAGGATAAAATTTAAACAGAAATTAGAATAAATTTACTGGTGTGGATCAATTTCGATGGATAGAAGACCTCTTAATATTTTAGAAAAAAAAATTGTTACGGATTTGCTCATATATCTCGAGAATATCAACATCCTAAGTGATCAGCAATGTGAAATCGATCGTGTGGCGATCTGCTCGAATATGTGGCGCATATTTGGGGACAGTAATTGATGCATTTTGGAGAAAATCTAACCATCGCATCGGGTTGGATATCTCCAAAGCCTTTGAAATCGTCTGGCACCGGGCTTGTCAGAAATTATTTTATTAATGGCCAAGAATCGAAATCGGATCAGCTGCTTGGAAGGAAACTATGCTGACAATTAAATCACCAAATATTTTAAGAACGGTGTCATAAATTCTTTGCATTTACTGAAAGTTATAATTGTTTGTTTTTAAATAATAATTATGTGTTTTTGAATTTTAGAATGTTACGTACCCCACCGAAGCTTTTTTGTTAAATAATTTAATATATACACTGTTTCTTTGTCATTATTCACTTGGTATTGATAAAACAAATAAAAATAATATTAGGGACAAGCTCATAAAATAATTCTTCCGAAAGGCTTTACCGACGGTAATTTTATTATAATTTAATAGAACAATTATTCAAGACCATAAAATTTTACTTGAACGTAAAAATTCATATTCGCATTGTCACTGTAATGAGTTCATAATTATACTAAAAATCCTGTTTTTTTTAACATACATATTATATTGCATATACAGCCCATGATGGAACGTTGGGGGCTGAAAATTGTTGCGATGATCCCAAAATTCTACACAGCAGAATCTGTTCATTTATAGTTTTATAACGTCAATGCTCGCCGCCCGAAAATTGTAGAGGCGACATACGAAAAAAAATCTCCAGTATATAGCATTATAAAAATTGTATTGTAAACTGTTATACCTAAAATGTGAAGAAACAATAAATAAATAAATAGTTAGTTCTTCCAAAACATTAATTTAAGGATCAAATATACCTATTAGATCTCAATTATTTCTCTTCTCTACAATTTGTCATTATTCAGAGTTGGTACATTTGTTAAATAGTTTTCTAGAATATAATATTCAAGTTTACTTGGGTACATAAGTGGGGGAGGGGAGTTGGGGGAATTCCTTTGCATGGCGCCGCCCCGTCTAGAATGAAATAACTCATGGTTAAATTAATTAATACAGAACCAAGAGGCCGGGAGCACAAAGACATCCTACAAACTAGAGATCATGCTCTCAAGAAAACTTTCATGTCGTTTGTTATTGTTTCTCCTATACATAGTTCAGGAGCTGTCGTGGCAGCTTCTTTTCATTAGATCCACTTACAAAACTGGGATTACAAATAAAATGCTGAAATATCACCTAAATGGGAAATGGATGTGTCACTTTCAATGAAAAGGTTGGCGAAACTTAAAAACAGCATTGAAAATTATTTAAAGTTTGGAGAGTTCTTGGTAATTCTAAGTGATGGTTTCTATACCTAAATAAATAGTATATAAAAGCTTGCATGAAAATAAATTAATGTTTAAAGTTGTATATTTATCACTGACATTTGTAATTATTTTCTATAATTCAACTTCTCTTGGGAAAAGCTAGATGCCACGGGTGAATAAAAGGAAATTAAACTTAAAATTTATTTTTTTTTTTATTAAGGAGAAAATACAGATACAGATGTCAATTCATAATTCATAAAAACAACAACTAGAGAACTCACCTGCATCCAAACTATTTCTCACTAATTGACTTTAACAGCAGATAAAAATATTTTACTAAAAAATAATAAGCAAAAAATACATAAATGAGAATATTATTTTACAATTAGAGAGATGAAACAAAAAAGAAAATGCGCAATATCCTTAAGTTTTAAAAGCTTACAAATTATTATGGAAAAATTTGTTATACAGATATGACATAAATGTTTACTTTGTACTATGTAGGAAAACAGCCTTCAATTTTCTACTAAAAGTACTTTGTGTATCAAAAAATAAGTCGGAATCCTTGAGGTCTTGATTTTGATTAAGTGACTTGACTAAAAAAAATTGTGCTACTTCGACATCGAGATTTTCGGGCCTTTGGGTGACGCCATTTATTTAAATAAACAATTTCACCCGACAAATAAATTTTAAATAAAACAAATTTTCAAAAACATCGAACCAACAGTTGGCGTCTTATCTTATTCGAAATGACCTTTAAAAGATCGTGGTAAAAATGACGTTCCGAGCGTAAAACAGTAAAGTTGTATTGACCTAAAAATGACTAAATAAACTATGCCACAGAAACCAAGATCGAGAGTGAGATGAACCAACAAACAGATTTTCTGCGTTACAAAGAAATATATCCACAATATTATATTTTTGAAGATTTGAGCTCCGATATTTCGGAACGATTACATTTCTACAATTTTTACAAACGCCACTTTATGGCCCTCGTGAAATCGACAAACAGAATATACCACAACTATATATTTTTAGGAACTGTTTGTATTATTTTCGGTGTTAACATTTCATCGGTGCAAGTGCTTACCTTTCTGGTGCCTACCGCAGCGGAGTGCCATATATTTCCCCGGGGGTTGACCGATTCAAACATATTTCCCATGTCTAAAAACAAATACTTCTTTTGATAGATCCCGTCTCACATCCAAGCTAAATCTCCAGGGGATAAAAGATCATTGATATTTAATATATGAATACATTGCCTTAGCTTCGGAAACTTGAAGTTTAGTAACAGGGAATAAAACTAGGCATATTTTGAAGGTCCAATGATCCTGAATTATTGCGCTCATGCAGAAGTTTGCAACGTTTAAAAATAAATAATTAATGTTTTTTTTTTTTTTTTCTTTATTATTGAATTCCCAGCGACCGCACAGAGTAGCTTCGATATTAAAGGAAATCCCACGTTTGGTTGATAAAGAATAAAAAATATGTTAATCTGACGAAGCAAGATCAGGAGAATAACGTCGTTGTAAAATGACCTCACATCTGAATTGCTGCTTTCGTCGCCGCCTCTAAATGGCATAAATCATTTTAACCATATCGGTTTATAAAATATATATCATAGCACCCTTGGAAAAAAAACTACGGCAAGGAACCTTGAATGAAATTTACATAATATTCATTTATACTTTCAAAGTTACATAATATTTACATAATATTTATTTTAAGTTTCATACAAATAAAATCAGATATATTTATCCGATATACTGTCTAAGTTACAAACCAGTTCATCAAACAGTTATTTCCAAAGAAAAGGGTAGCTGCTAATAATATGGAAAAATACAATAAAGATAGTTGTAGAAAATATTGTAAATTCTGAAATTTGAAATACACGATTGACAAAAATGACTCGGTAGCCGAATTGGTGCTAGTCCCGTGCCAGTCATTTGGTAGTTTTACCTGGAAAGTTTTCCGGGAGTTTTGAAAATGGGTAATATTATAGATTTCGATATGCTCTTTCCGAATTTAAACTTTGCCGCTCGCGCCGACATTTTGGAAAAATGGCGTCTAATAGCAATTTTTTGACAATATCTCCTTTACAACTTATCTTACGATAAAAACAGGTGTTCACAAAATAAACTAGATGAAATTTCCTACAATTTGTGTACTAACAACTTTTTTTTAAAATTCAATAGTTTTGGCGTACGAGCGCCGCAAAGTATGCGATTTATGAAACTTTTCAGGTAACCCTTTTTTTTGTCCCAAATGACTGGACTACGATGAGACGAGAGGTTCTAGATTCGAGTCCCAGTTACAACCGTTTTCTTTGTATTTTTCTGTATCTTGTTTTTTCATTCGTTTAGTTTTCATATTTTATTATCTAATTCTCTACTTCATTATTCTTGAATGATATATTACGTTGATGGGTAAAACGATTTAAAGTTATAAAAAAAGAGTTGTTCAACTAAAAATTTATACTTTTTTTTTCTTCAAAACATATTCGTTGGATAATAATAAAAACAATAACACTGATTTCTTTTTTTTTATTTTACGCACCAGACTTTTAGGTAAGGGTTTGGTTTTCCCCATAGGAAAAACTAAACCCTTTCACACACTTTTCCATAAAAATGATCATCTAGTAAATGCACGCTATGCAAGTGTATTATATAAGTATAATTAATACAAAACAATACAAGAACAACATGTTAACCTACCAGACTATTAAATGGGAAAATAATTCACCGACTCCAGATATTTTCATAAATTATAAAAAAGATATAAAAAAAATCCTAATTTGACCGACAAATCCTACTGATCCCTCAATATAAATATTTAAAAGATCTTTCGAAATCCTGCATGTATTTAAAATGACTGATTTTTGCATTTTTATATACAAATTCTTTGACAAATCTAATACGCCTAAATTTTTATGTTATTGTTTAAAAATCTATTTTAGTTGTTTTTTTTATAAGTGAGTTGTTTTCATTAATAATTAAAAAAAAAAATTCTTCATTAAGTCATTACTAAAGACGGTTAACCATACTGCCGGTGGGCCTTTAAAATGAATACGATTATCATTCCTGCTCCCCGGAGCGCAGACTCTGGAAAGATAAACGCCACTATCGGGCCCAGTCTCCGGCGCGCCTGTAGCAACTTCGTCAATGTCAGCCAAACTTGTCAAAGGCAAATCAGACAGATATCTTCTTGCCCGCATTCGAAAAGCAACCCTTAACTCAACTTAAGGGTTCAAAGTAAACTTATTACAATTCTCAATAACAAACAAATAGATTTTTTAAAAGAGTTCATCTATTATTATTTTTATTTTTTTTGGCTTTTACAAAGATAGATATATAAATAATTAGCTTCTGCCCACGACTTCGTCTGCGCAAGAATTAGTACTTCGAGTAATATATTTTCTTTTCCTGGGTCCCGTCTACGTTTATACCAAATTTCTTAACTATTTATTTAAAACATCTATAATTCTCGATTCCATTCAAAGTATTAGGCGAGTACTTCAAATAAATTCACTAATTTAAATAATTTCTAAAATAGAATTTTGATTTACCAATCATGTCATTCTCAAATTTTGACATTTTCTATTAAACAATAATTATTATTTTCAATATATTGAAAATAAATAGCCAGCTTTATAAATTATACCCCATGTGTTATTCTGATGTATGAGCTATATTATTGTAATGTTTCATTAAAATCCATTCAGTAAATTTTGGTGAAAGAGTAACAAACATACATACATCCATACAAACTTTCACGTTTATAATATTAGTAAGAATAAGATAAGATACAGTTGTGTTAGCAAATACATATTATGTAATGGTTTATGGTTAAATTAAAGCAAATTAAATTTATAGGTACCTATGGAAAGCGAAACATGTATAAAGAAATATAAAAAGTTTAAATAAAATTAAAGTAAAAAGTTTATTCACTACGGAGTCGTGACATCATACATTTTACTAAAGTAATTGTAGAGACTTTGTTTTGTACCTAATACAGAATCTTTAAACATGTCTACAATATTCCCAAATTTATTTCCCAAATGATGTGGTCTATATATAGGTGTACACGGAGAAAAGTTTTATTCTAAAATAAGATCATTTTTTTCGTAAAAACGGTTAAAAACGGGACTGAAGTTCTTACGAACAAATTAACAGTGTTTCAATATTTATTGGCGGGAAAACGTAAGAATAAATATTCAAACCCTGTTAATTTGTTCTTAAGAACTTCAGTCCCGTTTTTAACCGTTTTTAGGAATAAAATGATCGTATTTTAGAATAACATTTTTCTCCATGTATGAGCCTCATAACGACTGCTCCAAGGAAGACTGCAGTAACTCACTATTTGGTGTTTTTGAGTAAGTTACATTTTCGGGTTTCATAAATAATTATCTACCTCCCAAGAAGATATTCTGTACTCTAACATTAATACACCCCGAGAAAAAACCATTTCAAAATAGTCGTAAGTCACGAAGTCATTAGTTTTCCATGTACTAAAGAAGTAAGTTGAGTTACTGCCCTTTTCTTCGGAAATTCTTGTTTTGTCTACGGTCGTAAGGCAGACTTACTTCTTTTATCCACGGAGAAATATCGATATTATCATTTAAATTGGGTTTGTCCGTTGATTTTACAGTCATTGCGGTTTGCCTATTGCAGTGATAAAACGTAAAATATATATTTACTTATTGGTAAGAGACAAACAGCTTATAAATAAAATATAAAGATAAATATAATCATTGTTAAATGAAGTCGAGCCAAAAAAGTCTCCTATGTTAAAGTTGACTGGAGATAGAGTTTTATTACATATTAAAATTAGTTTTGGGTGAGGAGGAGAGGAAGAGGAATATAGGATGAGGATAGGAGATGCTCCGGAGGAGATTCCACACTCTTGTATTAATTTTCGAACGTACGTGTTACTTCTAATCGATATTTATGAAGTGTATCGTTAAATATGTCTATATTTTGAAATTTTGTGTTATATTGTGCACACATACGGGGAATTGATGATTTTTTTCTAAAGTTAGTTCTATTTGTAGGCAAATGAAACAAATGGGATTGCCGTGTTGATGAATAATGTTGTCGGAATATGAATATTTATTAAGTTGGTTAGTTCTGGCGAGTCCAGGCCATTATTAAGAATTTTAAATAATAAGATTTGGTCAAAAATTAAACATTGTGTATAGGGGGAGTTGAAATTATAGTAATTAATAGATTCTGTGTAATTTTAGAAGTTTAAGTTTTGTTTATAATTTATGTGTTTAAGTTTTTTTTTAATTCGTTTGATTCTTTCAATGTGAGTTGGTAAAAATGAGTCCAGATCGTTGTGCAGAGTTCTAAGTGGGGACGGATGAACGCTGTGTATAAATATAAAGAGAATTATACCGTGAAAATTTTAAATATGAGAATATGTAGAAGCACATTATTAGTAGGTAGAGCATTATCGTCTACAATGCAGTCTGGTAAGTCTAAACATGCGAGTATGTCAGACATAACCAAAAATTTTATTTAATACCAAATTCTAAAGCCTCAAAAAACTGGCTTGTTTATTCTTATTCTTTACATATTGTTTGTTCATATTATAATATATTATTAAAGAGTCTGATGACTTATTGGGTCCTTCATCAGCAAGATTTTAGTGGAGTGAATTCTGATGACTATTGGAAGCCTGATGAATGTAGTAATTCAAGATCTATGGAATTGAGTGTTTGTTGACTAACTTCTCCTGATTGCACGGGATATTCCGAGCACCGTATGTAATTCATAAAAATGATAACGTTTCCAAATACTTGTTGACTTTTTTAAAAGCTCAGCAAATTTAAATGATACTGCGAATTAAATACAACCACATTCGGGAAAATGGGATCAGGTTGTACATCAAATTGCCACTTTAAATGCATGAATACTTTGGGCGAAGAATCGCGAAAAAAATGTTAAGAAAATAGGATGTCATGCCATGCAGTCGAATTTTATTTTCAATTCGTGGAATTGGTGCCAAAAAAAATCATCCTGCAAAGCATAACAACTCCAGGCGTGGAATTTAGTGAGAATATTATTTAAATGTGAATCAGCGTAATGAGTAATAAGCAACATATTTGCCAAACAATGTTTTTGCAAACATTAGGGATCTCTGATAGAATGATAATCACTGCATGTGGAAAAATTGACGAAGGAGGTGCGGTAATGCCTGATCAGTCTGGGAAACATCTCACAAGACCTAATAAAATTCTCCCTGATATCAAACATTCGGTACACGAACACATCTGAGCCTTTCCTGTAGTGGAGTCACACTACACTAGGAAATCATCGGAGAAGCTTTACCTAGAAAGAGATCTGAGTATTATTATTTATACAGGCTGTATTGGCAGAAAGAAAGAAACGTTCAAACATCTGCTTCACTGAGACAGTATTCAGATGTTTTTAATTTCCATTATAATTACGCTTTTCACAAGCCTAAAAAAGACCAGTATGAGGTGTGTGAAAAATTTAAAATAGCCACAGAAGAAGAAAAAATACTGTTTAAAGTTGTACGAAACGCATCAGAAAAATAAATTTCAGGCCATCACCTTCATTTTAGAAAAACGGACAAGAGGCAGGCGACTGGACAGACTAGTTGAACCCGTTGCTTAGTATAATCAAAAACAAAACATCGATATACTTAAACATAAATATCTGCTAGCATTACACAACAGCCTACTGATTCCAAAGTCTTACCATAATTTCTATCTTTCACTAAATTCTTCCATTGAAGAAACATTGGAGATTCTAATGCCAGAGATGGGGTATCTGATGATTCAGAAAGCGAATGGAACTTGATAATGTTCTTTTTATTCTACCATTTTTTTTTTTAAATATTTTATTTTATATTTTATTTTACATATTTTTTATTTTATTTCATTATATATTTTATATTTTTTATTTCATAAGAATCTCTTCTATTTTATATAGGTAATAGTTTTTAAAAAATATATTATTTTTTCAGTTGATCGAACTAAAAATGTTTTTTATGTTGCTTTAAAACACTGAAACACCGTAACTAAGTAATGATAAACTCTCAACTGTGTATTTTTAATGTGTATAAATTATGTTTTATACTGTTAAAATAAAGCAGCTCGTTGCTAATTCTATAAATTCTTTAATTTTTCCCTGTAAAAAAGAAGTAACTCAACATACTACATACTGATATTATATAAGCCCCGAGGAAGACAGCAGTAAGTCCTAAAACCCTAAAAATTTGTGTGAATTCGAAGAAAATACTAAGAAAATACTATGCAGTTAGAAAGAGTATTAACCAACGATAATTATTCAATTTAAATAAAATTCAAAACCCTCATGTAAGATTATGCAACATTTTTTTAACTTTAAAATCGCTCTCCTGCAAAATGATAAAAAGTGAGTTACTGCAGTCTTCCTTGGAGCAGTCGATAATTTGTTTTGAAATTATCACAGAAACAGGCAGCACATACATTTAGTAGTTCCCAAGTTCTCATAGGGCAGTCGGCCTTTAACAAAATCTTTTTTCTTAAATAATGTTTTAAATCTTTGCAAGTTTTTGACGTATGAGTTAAAACGGCGCATTCCTTCAATGGATATTTTAAAACTATATATATCACTGCTTAATACTACTACAAATTGGTTTTGTTTTATTTACAAAAGCCAGATTTGATTTTTTTTTTAAATAGTACATGCAAATCTAATCTAATCTAATCTGGTAGACTAATATTCCTAATGTACCTGTAGTAAGTTTCCGAAAATGTTGTTCCAGGGCAGCTTCATACAAAAAGAGTTTTACTTGCCTACATATGTATATTCCGTAACGAACCAAAAAGTTTATATAAGGCAATGATACGAGTAACTGAATTCATCAATGTCCTTTGAGACCCGTAGTCACTTTTGTAAGCCATCCATCTAACATCAAACACTCAATTCAGTAGCACCACTGAAGTGTTTTTTTTTTAATTTTGAAATTTCTGACGGCTCGTGACTTTTGGTGAGCTAGAGTGCTAATATTAACAAAAATGGCATTATTGATGTCGTTGTAGCCGAAATGATATTTTTTTTATGAAGATTTTCAGGAAATTTCAGTTTTGCCGTGCGCCGCACAGATTTCCTAAAAATCTTCATAATATTTTTCGGCTACAACGACATCAATAATGCCATTTTTGTTAATATTAGAACTCTAGCTCACTAAAAATCACGAGCCGCCACTGCGATGTAGGTAATATAATGATCAGATGAAACAGTTGAAAGTTGATTAGCTAAGGTTTTAACACAAATGAAAAGAGGTATACAAGTTTTTAGCAATGTTTCAAATGTAGCAATGATATACTTGCGTAACTGCGTGTTTGTATTTCTTGGTTTCGTCAATTGAAATATTAACTCCATCACCCAAAATAACTTGGTGGAAAAAGCCAATGGGCTAAAAATAAACAATAAAATGCAAACAACTTTATGAACGTCGCTGTAAACATGAGATCGCGACAGCCGGTTACGACACAAACTTGCCTTCGTCAAAACAGGTGTATAAATATTACAAAGGTACGGTCATGCAGACACCATTTTTTCATTATTATTGTGTGTCTGTATTAAACAATAAAAAGAGTATCAAGTACGAGACGTGAAAGTTAATGGATGAAGAAGTCGGGGATGCTGGAAGAAACTAACACTTGAGTGGGATCATGATCCCTTGACATGTCAAGAGTCGGTACAGCTGAGGAGTGATTTTAGCAAGGTATTTTTTGTCAAACCGACTTGTGTTACGCTACATTATCTCTGTCCATCCCTTCAGATATATGGCGTAATGGTTAGTTTGTTCATTTTAAATTTTATTGGTCCAGTACTTAATAAAAATTACGTCAATAAAGATCGTGTTTATTGTTAAGAACCTTTCGACGTTAGTGTGAGTACGTAGAAATAAATATACGTAAAGTTGTGTACCCATATATTGGTATTATTTTAGCTCAAGGAATTAGCTCAATCTTTCGAAGTTTCACCACCGACAAAATCGGATGTCGTAATTGAAATAAAACCAATCTGTTCTTGGCGGTTCTTTAATGTCACTGAAAAAACATGGGTATTGATATTAATCATATTTTTAAATCATCGGAACAACTTTTCAACTTCCGCCGAAGTTTTTATTGAGAGAATTTGCCTCATATTTTGATAAATATGTTTTTTTGCATTAAAAACTTCAGAGATTTTTTCGTCGTTGCTTAATCTTTATTAAGATTTATTCTCGCCCTTTTCGGCACTAATGAAAAACAGATACTGGCGTTCTGTTAGAAAAAAGCGCCGTTTCACGAATTATATCAGAAAACAAGTAAATTAAATTCTGTGGAGCGTCCAAAGAGAATTCGTAGAATGAAGTATTAAATGACATCTAGCGGGGGCTTCATTTACTTCGTGCATAATAAATCTACTCTCATTGGGCGTTTATTCACGAGACTGTCTGCACCGATGGTTCCAGCGGTCCAGATATCATTTTTTTGCTCCTGGGGTGGCTGTAAACCATTTTTTCTTTCATTGAGGTGAAACCAAATGGAGCGAATTATTAATAACTCACGCTTTTTGAGCTTGCATAGATTCGAGTTTTCAGGGGCATTCTTTATTTGATGCTGACAAATTATTCATTTGACCAAACTTGCCTTAACCCAGACAACTTTTGAAAAATATTAAATTTGTATTTGGGAAATTTTGTCCTTGTGGAAATTTAAAGGATCCAGACAGAATTAAAGATGGTCGATCGCATAAGAGGTTTTTCAATGAAATAATAATTTTAACTGCCCGCAATATGATGTGATTTTGGAGGATGAGTAGCTCGACGGTGATGATGTAAACACAATTTGGGAGGTTACAGGTACCGCCGCTCCGGGAACCATTTATTGAACTAGCAGTGAAAAACCCGGTCCGCGGGTTTTTGCTGCTAGGCCCTGCGGGCGGCTTTTCGTTCTGCTTCACCCAGTTTAAGTGTTGGTGACTATTTATAAAGCATCACCCTTTTGCAAAATTAACTACTATTATTAACATTAAACTACAGAATGCTTATATTTAATAGGTAGATATATAATAGTAGACATCGGAGTATATTAATACGGTAATGCCCGTACGGTTTAAATTAAGGAACCCGACTCCGAGTAAATCTCCACGCCACACTTTATGGAAACTTCAAAACTTCACAATTATGTTACCTGATGGCACCACTTCTGTTTGCAAAACGCGTATGGGCGAGATCTAAGTGTGTATATTACTGCAGCAGCTCCGTGGAAAAATGCACGTTCACAGACGGCTCAGAACGGTGTCCATGCAGTGTGGCATGGAGATTTACTCGGAGTCGGGTTCCTTAATTTGAACCGTACGGGCATTATCGTATTAATATACTCCGATAACCAACCATAGACCACCCCAAGAGATTCGCTATGTCTGGTGACTTAGCAGTGGTTCCCGGGTTCATAGGGGTGAGACAGGTATAGGTCTTGCGTGGCAGGCCGGATTGTAAGAGATTATTTGAGGGACACCTGGTCTAAACCTCTCCAGCCGGACTATCTCGACAGTGGGATGGATGGATTCACATGTCCGTCAGTACTGGATCCATTGAACCAAATTCCTACCTATCCCTTATACACCACCAACACCATTGGCGTAAGAAACTGAAGGAAAACAGGAATAGAGGAGTTTAGGGGTGCAGCCTGGACTTTGGAATTGTCTTTGTATACAACTGAAACAATTTTACCTAATTATCTGCGTTGATACCGATTGTTGCAATTACCAATAACGTACATTCGGAAAATAATGTGTATTATCGGTTCTATTAACCCTGCAGTGATCGCGCGGATTACATATGTAAACCACTCATGCAAAAATTTTGACCGGTCAGTGGTTGAGTGGGCATAGCGTTTGGGTTCCACCCAGGCGTTCCGTGTTCGATTCCTCGGCTGGCTTAGTCCTCCATCACAACACAAGCAACATCTTCCGCTTAGTGTGGTGGTAGTAGGAGATTTTCAAATGTTGTTGGGTTATTAATTTATTAAAAAACATAAATACTTAATAAATCATAATGATTTCACTTCGTTTTTTAAGCTTAAAAATGGCTTACACATGTAATCCGCGCGATTATTCACGTATTCCGCTTCCACCTTCTTCACCTTCCCCTCTCCCTCGTCCCCCCTCCCGCGAAGTCCCCCTCCTTAATTTCCCAACCGACCTTACCGCATACCCCTCCCCCAGCCTTTTTTCCCTGTCGACACCAACTCCATAAAATACACCGATTTTTCCAACAACTCGCGTGACCTATTTAATTTTTTTATGCAAATTTCATAATGCCAGAGCTCACCAGTATATATATATATATATATATATTCACGGGCATGTAAACAACACTTTTTAAAAAATTATGGAAATCGGATGAAATTTTAATCGCAATCGTATGAATAGTATAGGAGACAATTGCATAACGCCAGAGCTCACTATCCTATAACCATCCTGGGTATGCGCATATCATATTCCGAAAGTTTCATCGCAATTGGATGAACGGTATGGCCGCGCATAAGGTACGCAAACAAACAAAAATTAATTTTTATATTCTGGATTTCCACGTGCATTCCAAAAGCTTACGCACGAAACATTTTTGTTATGTTTTGGTTTGCGCAAAACTTTCAATTTGTAACCCCATTGATTAAATTATTATTAATTGGTATAAAGCACGAGTTGCGTGCACGGGGTGTGTGTATTGGTGTATACCCTGTGTAGTCAGTGCGGTTTAATTCTGGTTACTGTCACTCGGTAGGCAGAGTATCACCGCATCAAAATGGCGAGCATTAATCATCCCGCGCAACCGGAGCAGTGATGTGCGCGCCCGTTGCCGGTGGCCGGTGGTCGGTACCGGTACCTACCCGGAATAATAGCCAGCCCAGCACTAGTCAGCCAAGCCGGTAGGTACCGCGGCAGAGCAATAATGCTTCGGGGCTGGGAGCCACCCCGCGGGAGGAAGACCTACCCAGCTACGGGCGGACCTTGCTCTGTATTCAAAATAGCTGGTATTGCGGATTATGAAAATGTTGTTGATGAGTTGAAAAGTTGGAAAAATGACGTGAGAATTGCCAATTTTTTTTTTGTAAATTGGCATTCAACTGTGTAATAAAATAAATATATCATAAATAATTATATATACTAATTTCAGTTGATGGTGGGTGCGTAATTTGAAATTATAAATTCATGTGAAATGCGTAAAATTTTTCAAACCCAATGATTTCAACTTATATAAATAATATCAATTAACCGTTGAAGTAGGTACCTAACAAAATTATAGTAATTAATAATTCTTTATTTGAAGTTACTGCAAATTTTCTATTTTAATGTTTTCCAGATAAAATGAAATATATATGTTAAGAGGGTATTACCAGAGAATACCGGAAATTAGTCCTTTTTAAATTAAATTCTAGACCTATTGACTCTTTTTTATAAAAAAACATTAATTGATTTTGAAAGATTGTTATTTTATCTGGTACACGCAGTATTAAAATTTAGAAAAACTAAGTGTATTTTTAATATACTAAGGTTATAGCGTTGTTCGTTGGCAGATTTGTTCAATTTTCAAACGATAGATTCCATTCGTAAAAAAAAGTTAATCATAGGAAACTGACACAGAAATTTGTATATTTAAAAGTTGTTACTAATACGCGTTCATTAAATTATTATGAACAAAAATCATTTTCACTAGTTTAAGGATATGTTATTTTATAGAGTATCAATTATATTATTTTGGTTCTTTTCAAAGGGCACGGTAGGAAAAGTTTTAATTTATTTAAAACTTTTTTTGTATTTATAATGTAGATAGATTCGTATAAAAGATTAATCGAAATTAAAATAGTGATTTTGATCGAGAGCGTTTTTCTAATAACGATCTCCCGTAATTTTTTTTACAGTATTAATAAAGCATAAAAGTGCACAACAAGAACGCAGAAATCAAAATAATATTTTATATTTAATAATAAAAAAAATTTGGTGGGTTAAAAATATGTATGTATAAGTATGAAAGCATGTAAGCCAAAAATATTGATGCCTAGATGAGACCCAGAAGCGTGCCAACTCAGCCACTGACCGGTCAACATACATTGGCAAATTTTTGAAGACTACTATAAAAAAATTATTTGTCTAAAGCATTAAAACCTCTCAAACAGCCCTAGCGTTATGAAATTTGTTAATCGTATCTGGCAATACAACAGTATCCAGGCCATAATGACATTTTTTCCATTATCCGCCTTGGTTATCTGAAATATTATTTTAAGTCTTTAAAATTAAGATAGAATCCACTGCAGTATGGGTGCAACATATTTTGTGTACCTAATAAACTGCTTTTTAATTAAGAAAGATTTTTCCTCGCATTCTCCCGTTCATCTCTTTGCATTGGTTTCGACTTTTTTCGGACGCATTCGACAATCGAACACAATATTATTTTTTTTGTGTGTTTAATTCATAAAACCTCATTTAATTTTTTTTTTAAATAATGTAAAGTAAATTTAATAACGTTATTATTAAGTTCTTAGTTTTTTTTTAATAATTGTGACAAATGTTTCGGCTTACAAGGCCATTTTCAGAAAGTTTGAAAATGGCCTTGTAAACCGAAACACAAGTCACAATAATAAAAAAACTGAAATATTTGCAGAACTTTATAAAAAAAAATAACATTATAAAAAAGGGACCCTCCGATGGTTTTGGCATGTAGAGCGAATGAACGAAGAAAGGAGAAAATGTGGACGGAAAAAATGGAAGAAGAAGTTGTGGACGCTGGAGAAAGACATGGCACGATCGAGTGAACCAGACACTTGATGTCAGGAATCGGAATAATAGAATAGCATAAATGAGAAGATGTATGAATGTGAATGAAGAAAGGAGTGTGTGCCAAGACGAGTTGTTTGGCGAGTCGTCCTCTCTGCCTACCCCTGCGAGGAAATGACCTGATGGTTAGTTAGTTAGTTAGATAAATTTAAATTTTATGATTTTTTTTTTAATGGAACACAAGTAAAAAATTATTAATATTATACGAGCTAAATGGTATTGCAGTAATGAAAGGATTATTAATGAGCAAATCAAGAGGAATATTAAGAGCGATTGACCAGCAGCTGAGAATAAAAGTTTAAAAATGCTTGCAACTGTACAAGGAATAAAAAAATTTATATCGATTTATTTCATTCAAAACTTGCTTTAATATATACATACATTCGAGTAAGCAATACAAATGCTCAAAACGCACGATGATAAATTATTAAATATCGTATACTTCCTATAAGTATTTTTTGACCATGAGTATTTATGATTTTTCAATAATGTCTAAACAAAATAAGTGTGTAAAAATAATTTTAATATTTTAGTTTGTAAGAAAATAGAAAAACTGAAGTTTTGTTGTCACAAAACACGTTCTCGGATTTATTTTTTAATGATTTTAATTTAACTAAAATTTAAAATTTTCAAACTGTGTTGACTAGATTATGTATTGATATATATTGTTGTATGATTATATGATTTGAAATTTGTGTTGTTTAATAGAATCTATCGTTTGAAACTTCAACAAATCTGCCAACGACCAACGGTATAACCTTAGTATATTAAAAATACGCTTAGTTTTTCAAAATTTTAAAACTGCGTGTACCAGATAAAATAACAATCTTTCAAAATCAATTTATGTTTTTTTGTAAAAAAGAGTTAATACCTACGTCTATAATTTGATTTAAAAATGACTAATTTTTAAATTTCCGGTATTCTTTGGTAAAACCCTTTTAATTAAAAAAGAAGCAATATTTTAGTTGACTTTTACTTTGGGTTTTACTTTGGTTTTACACACCTCCGTATTTTATTTTATTTTATCTTCTTCTCCTTATTTTTGCCATAATTATTCAAAAACGCCCACCGCCATAAATAGTTGCTCCTACAAAACGGCCTTCTAGTTTAAATATTCCTTAACATATCCAAAACACCTCTTCCGTCTTTCAGTAGGAGCACCACCCACTGAAAATATTACAGGCGCAGGTGTACCAAACCACTTTCCGTGTTTTTATTCGTTATTCAAATTTGAAAATATTTTCCTTCCGATGTTTGCGGTTGGTGAATGCTGGAATGACTTTACTTTTTAGTTTTAAATTTGTAAGCAATAAATTCCAGTTTATTAGAAGCAATAAATTCGAAGTTTTGGTGATAATTGTAATTTTATCGCCATCACCATTTTCATCCTTTTTTGCTGGTCGGGTATAGGTACAAATCGTTGTTACAAGGCGGCCCGGAGCTCAGTTCAACGCTACTCGTAAAGCTTCTGCGTTTGTTTTCCCCAGTTTTTTTCTGAACCCGGAAGTCTTTTCTCTGAAAATGCCAATAGAATTATGTTCAGTAGTCGTTCGAAAGCCCATGGAAATATGCCTCATGTGGGATTTATTTTTAAAAGCGTAGTAGAGGTTCAGCACGAATTAAACGCTTTTTTCTTGGTTCCGTAGTGTGATTCCAGCACCCTATCTGTAGCCAGAATCCTTAAATAAACTGATTTGTTGTGATTCAAATAATCACAAGTAACTCATTTTCCTCGCCAGCAAACATTGAAAAGAAGCTGGCGATCTATTTTCCTATCGTGTGGTGGATCTCAACATTTTTTCAGTCATCGTTTGAGAATTCAACACCAAATGTTCAATCCATATATTTGCTAATAATACAGAGGCTGCACTGGTTGTAGCCATCGTATATAACCATTGCTTCTTATACGATGACGTGATGACATGGTTTACCTCCTCTTGTAGCCCTTCCCGTGTAAAACTTCAATCGCAATGTCTTCGACTAATAATAATTAGTCAATATCTGCATCAACAACTTTGCTGCATCTGGTATTTTTGCTATTGCAGCTTTGGTCAATGGCGCCAAATAAAACCAAAATTTTAAAGCAGAACTGCTGTTTTTATTCGTTTAACAGCCCTCCAGAGCATTGGTGAAAAGCTCCTGCTGAATCGGTCCGCGAGGGGATGCAAAGCTTTGCACCGTCAGACCTATTCCTTCCTGTTAAACATGACGATAAATTTGAATGGGATCAGTAAGTACGTTATTTGGATGACGGTTATCATTGTTCTGGGTTACAGACTAGGAAACATATTTAGATTTTACTGCGACTAGACTTAACTACAAATATCCCTAACATCCATATTTATGTCTGGAATGAAATGACTTTTTAGAATTTTTGTATTTCGAATAATATTATAAAAATAAAGAGAATTTATCAAAATTTACGTTCGCCAGTTTACAGGAAAGCAAGTTTTGAATCGAATAAACCATTCGTAATAAACAATTCTCATCGCAGGTGTTCTTTTGGAGGCGATAATGTCGTTGTCTTCTTGCTGACAGCATTATTACAAGACTAATAAAGTGACGGCGTGAACTCCAGATGCAAGTAATGTTGCTTGCCACACATTTTTACTGCCTCGACCGGGTAGAACAATGAACTCACCAAGAGCTACGGCACGCATTCTGAAATCATATTTATTTATATTATTTTGAACTGGGCAACAAGCGAATTAGGGCTGTATATAAAACCATTAACATTTTTATAAAAGTTAAGTCGGAAACAAGTCTTCTATCTGAGAATTTTAATTCTTTCGTCAAGTGATTGTATAAAAAATATATAAATAATATGTTACGCACCAGACTTTTACGTCCGGGTTTAGTTTTCCCCATGGGAAAAACTAAACTCTTTCACACACTTTCCCATAAAAACGATCATCTAGTAAATCCACGCTATGCAAGTGTATTATATAAGTATAATTAATACAAAGGAATACAAGTACAACATGTTAACCTACCAGACTATTAAATAGGAAAATAATTCACCGACTCCAGATATTTTCATATCAGAGGGTTCGGTGAAATTTTTTATATTATGTATAAATTATTATATATAAGTAATTTATATATATACACCTATATATATTTTTTTTTACTATCGAATCAATGGTTCAGTAACTCTTCAATCTAAAAAGTTGGTAAAATGGTAATTTATGATTTAAATTCAGAATTTTATTTCCGGAATTTTTAAGTATGTTGTGCATCAATATATTTGTTAAATTCGCTGCGAGCAAAATATTTTTCTCACCGAAAAGAGATTAGTTTTTTTTAATATGGTTTATTTACTTGTTTAAGCCCACGCTTCGGCGCTTAAATGAGATCCTTTTTATAAACTCTGAGAAGGAGAATCATTAATATTGCAAAGGATGTTGATATTGTATAATTGAAATATATTTGAACTAAAATTCCCTCACCAAACACAAGAGCCTTGTCTCTTTATGGTGAGGAAAAGCTATTCTTTTCGACTATTTTACCACTGTATAAAATGTAAAAATTGTGTATTTTATTGTAATAAAAACCTTTAAATATTAAATAAATAAAAAATAAAAAAATGTTTCAATAAACCATGGTTTTGGAACGCTCTGAGAAGCCTCGACTGCAGACTCCTGCATAATAATCATTATTTTAGTTAAATATATCCGCAAATATATATAAGAGATTAGAAGCTACTAGACTAAAAGTAAACAAACATTCTAGTGGCGCCTACTTAATTTTCAAAGCAAATAAGTTTCCCATAAATAATGTGCATACTTTTCCGACTGCGGAAAACTTTGAAAACGCAATGAATTTTACCGCATTTCATTGCATCGAGTTTCATAGCATCTCAATTGTCGCCCAAATGCAATTTCAGAAAAGTTAAGCCTCAAGGAGGAGCACATATTTATATTAAAACATATTCATAACTCATGCCATACGAGCAAGTTAAACCGAATCCAAAGTTCCCGATAACCCAGTTGCTGCCATGCGGAAACTTTTCAAGCGAGTTTGTGGAAACAATAAATTCTTCCACCTTAGCTCACAACACATACAGAACCGGAAAATAAGAGACGAAACAATGTACCAACTAGTTTGCTTTATGGTCGTAATTTGGTGAGGGGTAGGTACTAGCTACTAGGTAACTGGTAGGTAGCTGTTAGCTTACTGGTGGCTTGTATGTAGGTGCGGCTTACGAGTTGGTGCGGTCTCGCGATCTACTAACAGGATAGTAATCGGTATTTTGTTGCAATTTTGCCATTAGTCTTAACAAATAAGAGCTTCGTGATTCTACGTACTTTGAAATAAAATACTCATTCTGATGGGCGAGTATGCATTGTGAATATCTTCAATTAAATTTCTCGCAATGATTAAAATCACCAATGCGGTCAATTGATTTGAGAAAAATCAAAAATAATTTACGTTCAATAAAAAAGAGTTCTTCTCTTATGCGTTCATCAAATTTGAAAAAGGCAGCCAATCATTATTTTAAATTAAAACAAAGTTATTTGTTTTAATTTAATTCAAAATGACGCCACAAAGTGATTTTGCGAAGTTTGAAGAAATAATCATTATTTTCATTACATTTTTTTATAACTTAAGAAAATAATTTCCCTCAGGGCCTGTGTCATCTTTGAAGATGCTGTGTGGAGGGTCTATTTAAGAAGAGGAAGAAGTGAACATGGGTCTTGAAGAGTCCTATGTTACTCGTAAAAGTGACCCGTTCTCATGTGACAAATGACAAATGTCAACCATTATTAACGGATTAATGATGCTAGTTTCTCGGAGCATCTTCCATTGAAATACCGGTAGAACAAGGATAGCATTGATGTAGTATGTTGACTATATAATTCCAACATATTTTATGTCTCTGTATAGTAGGGTGTGTCAATTATTTCACCTTTTGAAATTCAGAAAAAAAAAATTAGAAACGCCTGGGGTCTCGCGTCTTACAAAGAAAATGAGAACCGCATATAATTTTTTTTATATGGTTATTAGCTCGCTAAAATGCATTGAAAATCAGAAATAACACCTAAAACAAGTGTAAGGTAACAAAGTAATTCTTATTTTTTTCACAATAATTACTGTTTTCATAACATGTTATCATTCAATTTTGAGCATCCACTATTTTTTATTCGTTGTATTTTGTTCAAATAATTTGGGATAGTTAATGTATAGAATCTTGATTTTATCCAGAAACAATGTTATATTCCCTTTTTATATTTTTATCAAACAATTTAATTTATTTTTACGTTTTCGAATAGCTACAGAACATACGCAACTTTTGAGACCCAAAGGTTTGAGTTTAAAAATAAGGCAATTTTTTTTCTATCTATGGTGAGCGACACAACCTAATTTATAGTCACTTACAATATTAAGTTTCTGTCTCTATTAATTTTTAATATTGGATTTTTCCGTCATATTTATATTCTTAAATAAAATTAAGTTTTATAATAATTTTTCTATAATTGCTATTTATTTTTTTAATTATTATTTTAAAATTAACTTACTGACCATCTGTTCTGGTAGTTTAGCGAGTTTTATAATAAAAAATAAACAGCAAAAAAATATTATAATTCCACATGCAATATAATTGATAAAGTGACTTGTCGATGCAATGTCTCCCCGACCACAGGGAAAATTGGAAAAAACTTTTTTCGATTGTGAAAATTTTTAATGAAGATAGTACAAATAGGAAAAAAAAACTTTTTCAACGAGCAATAGGGAGTTTTGATGAATTATGGACTGGTAGGTGAATCTGGATGTAAAACAAGCAATATTCAGAAAAAAATTATCCATTTTATTCAGCATCATAAAATTGTATTAATTGTATTATATTAATCACATAAAAAATATATAAATTGTCTGAATCCATGTAATGTTTTCGCTAAAACTTGCCTGGTACTCCGCCTTTTCGTCATTTCGTTATATCAAATTCCCCCAATGTAATTCTCCAGGGATATTCTTTACTCTGTGTTGAAATCCATCGATAACAATTTGCAGCGGTTTCAAAAAAATTGTCAGACATGGTGAAAAATCCACACACTTGCTATTGTTTTACCTATAATAAAATAATTATGTCCTTGAACTGTTTTGTTGAAGCATATCAATGGTGACTGTTAAATCATATTCTTGAGAGCACAGAGACTAAGAAAAAATCACTTAGATGGAGCATTGTGTGTTGTGCATGGTGATAGGTTTTAATTAATATTTAGAAATGACAAAACATTCTTTTATGTATATATTTAAAATTTCCCATTTATAAAAATAGCAGGTATATCAATTATTATTTTATCTGTAAACTTCATTACTATCAATTATTATTTTATCTGTAAACTTCATTGACGTAAATTCATTGTTATATTATCTGTCACCTTCATTATCATCAATTATTATATTAAATGTAAACTTAATTATCATAAATACATAGCTATATTATCTGTAATCCTCATTATCATTAATTATCATATTATAAGTTAACTTAATTATAATAAATTCATTGCTGCGTTAACTGTAGACTTCAATATCATCAATTATTATATTATCAGTATACTTCATCATCATAAATTATATTATCTGTAAACTTCACCCTCCATAACACAGGGACATCCCTAGCATGGCGGATGAAATAACACAATATCTATACAATGCAGAAAATTCATTTAATAAATAAATAAATAAATATTATTATTTTCAGGTCTTTTCAGAGAATCTGCACCCTTTTAACAAAATTTTATTATAAAAATTTAACCGAGAGTATTATTTTTTATACGAAATGAATGCTTCGTATTGCCTGTTATATTGTTGATGATGCCATGTTGATTTTCAACAGTACGGAATTAATACAGTTTTTCGTGACCAGGATGAACAAAAAGTGTATGAAGAATGAGTTAATGATGAATGAAAGTATGTCCTAAATTACTGTGTTTGAATGAGAGGTTACGAAATACAGTTGTGAAATATGAATACTTGGAGAAGGTGGGTGAATTTGTATGTTAGGGTAGAATATTTGTTTTGAAAAAATGGAACGGCTGATAGAGGTGTCTATTGAAAGAAGGGTAAATGCAGACTACTCCATTAATGGAAAATTGAACGCGGTTAGCGCTAGTAAAAAAAATCCAAACAAGCGGCGAAGCTAGCAGACCAAAATGGAGTGCTGGTACCTAGTTTAATGTATGGAGAGAGGTTCAGAACTGGAAGGAACTGGGAAAAACTTGGAGGAACTGGGAGGAACTGTAAGGAACTGGGAGGAACTGGGAGGAAATGGTAGGAATGTATGGAAATTGTGCAGATTCGTAAAGAATGCAAGGCTGATATATATATTTTTTTATAGTGAATACCTCTGAAGAGTCCCAACTGCTCCCGTCTGGAGCCAGTGAGAGTATGCCATCCCCAATTGGGGTATGTTATGAGGCTTAAGTAAGTGGTGAGGGGAAGGAGACGAGGAAGAGGAAGGTGAGGAAGTACCTGGCTATTCAGATCTAGTCACTTAACACGGCTAAAGCCATTTCAAGCAACGTTTCAATTCTGAATGATGGTCGATACTTAGAGGAGACAGGGCGATACTTAGAGTATCTTCCACTCTGGAACGTGCCGCAATTATACTATATATTATTTTATATAATTAATTGTGAAATAACACAAATCAATTAAATAAAATTTATTTGCGCACGCCGAGTTCGAACCCGCGGCCTTCGGAATGGGAGTCTAACGCCCTACCGCTGGACTACGCCGGCCGTGATATGAGCGTATTGAGTAAGATCTAGAAAGGGACGCTTAGGTGTTTTGAGCATGTTGAGCGAATAGTAAGAAGAATGGAAAGTCAAATTTATGACGTTTGAGCTCACCATTTGAGTGTTTTTAGTATGACTTTAAAGCCGTTTTTAGTTTTTGTAGTTTAGTTAATAAGAAATAACGTTCATATAGCAGAATTCAAACAGTAATTCAAAAAACATGCCAAGTTTCCAGTGGGTGCAAAAAACAAAGTGTCAATTCTAATTAAGTTCTAGACTCTTCGCGATACGCAGCTGTTGTTAAAGCACTATACAGAGCATAATTGAATTAAAACGTGTAATTACAATCCAAAGGCTGCAGGCGCAGGTTTATTTCGCGGAGATACGGAGCTAATTAGCATTAGCACGAGCAAGCTCCTCGCAAACACACATAAATCATACCTCTTCCTACATCCTGTCTCACCGTGTCATTTACTACAGGCCGGATACACTTACACATGACTCTACTTTCCTAAGTCGTAAGTAAGACCTACACAACACACAAATAATATAGTCTTCAGGACGTTTCTATCTCGTGTTATGTTGGTTTATAGATTTTTTCGAGAATATATATTACAAAATATGGAGCCATAGGTCACCCCAAGTGTTTCACTACATTTGGTGATTTAGCTTAGCTTCCCGGGTTCATGGGGTGAGGTTTATCTAGGTTTTGGATTTCGAGAGATCGGAAGAGACTGGATGACGGGGACCTGACCTATAGACTCTTAAGCCGGACTCTCTCGACCTATTTCCTACCCACCCCTCACACCTTTTTCCTTCGCAAAACGTTCTCTCCTTTCTTTCCCTAAGAATACCCCCACACTGCATCCCCAAAGATGACATAGGTCCTGAGGGATTTTTCCTCCAAACCTCTTGTGTGGAGCCAATGTAAAAATTATTTAAAAATAAAACAAGACAATTTTTTTTTTTAAGTATACAAAAATAAATACACAAATAGTTTTAATTATACAAATTTTAATTATACAAAATTTTAATTATACAAATCGTAATTTAAAGACTTTAGGATGTTTCTATTTTTTGTAATAATTTGCTGTCAAACTGTCGAATGATTTCCATGGATTGCCAACAAGTAAGTTTGCTAACTAGGTTATCCGCCGAAAAAATGTTTTCAAAACATTCGACAAAAGCAAAAATATTGGGTCGGGGCCACAACGTTTTTTTTTGTTTCCAGCCGGCAACGATTTAAAACATTATGGCGTTGTCCCAATGTTTTAATTTTTATCTGATACTACAAACTTCGTACCGAATCAGATTCAATAAATGTTGTGTTTAATTTATTAGCTGAAATAAATTAAGTTTTTATTAAGTTAAAATAAATAGGTACCTACTCTAAGTTCAAAAAAAGAAATTGAGATGTTGACTAAGCACGAAATGTTTGGCACACTACACCATTGACAGTTCGAATTGATTCAAATTATGTCGACCAACGCACATAATTTGAATAGCCGTTCCATACAAAATATATGAAAAAAATAATTTTCTTAATAATTATTTTTCCCGTGTTTTTTCAATGTTTTAATAGTTATTCTGTTAATCGGGACGGAGATAAATCCAACAAATTAAAGATCATAAAAATCGGTTCAGCCGTTCTTGAGTTATAAATGGTGTAACTAACCCGACTTTGTTTTATATATTAAGATTTTAAAAACATTTTGCTGCAGGCAACGCGACGCGTCTTTAGTACATCACCGTGTCATTCATTTCAGACCGGATACATTTGACTCAACTTTTGTAAGTCGAAAGACAAACATAAACGTCAATAACACAAAGCGAGTATATTATACTTGTACATAATAGTTTCTTGACAACAGAACAGAAATAAATAAAACAGAACATCGTATAAAAGCGAATAAAAGCGAAGAAAAACCTAACGTAACCAAACATATTATTTGATTCTGATGTTCTGTCTTTTCACTGTTATGGTTATTCCGGTTATCATAAAAATGGTACGTATAGCCTGCAGGATGTTACTATTTTGTGTAATGTTATGCTGTTTTTCTTTTACAAGATCTATAGAATAATTTTCCTAAGAATTTTCGGGAAAATATTGTTGTTATTTTAAAATTAGAAATAAGTAGTTACTTTGGTACAAAACATTTCACATAAATTCTGTATTAGACGAGATTTTTCGAGAAGCAAAATTGAGACTTGGAATCTTTTTTATCGACTAGGAATCTTTTTTTCATTTTAACCTATTATAAGTTTTTTATTCATCAAGGCGATTAAGCAAGTATTAAATATATTAAGTATATATGAAGAATATTAGAAGGTTCCCTTCACACGAGACAACATTTATGATGGACGTAGGGTGTCAGTTGAACAAAACGTTTACATAAGTACAGCTATATATTACGGTTTAAAATATATAACATACACATTATTTTTATGTAGGGTACCAAAATATTTACACAATATTAATTTATATTTTATCATCCAAATTAAATTTTACCTATCGTCGTTGCTCATTTAATATGCGCAATTTGACGATTTTTACGAAAAAGAGTTAAATATATAGTTATTTTTCTTTTTTTTCTCCATCTTCTACAATATGAGCCATATAAAAATATCCAATATTCGTGATAAAAAATAAACCATGTGAAGACAATCAAAATAGTACATAATAAAAAAATTAACAAAAGTCATATCCTATGATACCGCTACACAATTCAATTGGCATGGTGTGTACATAATATTAACATCATTTTATTATGCCTAACTGTCAAATTTGAATAAATTTAAATTAAATATTATAATTATGACAAAAATATTATTATGGTATTATAATTATGACAAAAACTGTGTATACAATATGAAGCATGTGAGAAAAACTGTGCATGGAATATGAAGCATGTGAGAAAAACGAGTTAAAATTCAATTTTCTAGCATAAAATAATTCATGTTTGCCAACATATTTCTATAATGAACGAAACATATTTTTCCTACTTTGTCCATAAACAGAATTGTTATTCTCCATTTCGTTATTTTTTTAAACAGTTTTTATCGATTATCTCAGAATGTACCCAGAGTCACATGCTTCATATTCTATATGCAACGACGATATGTGACATTTTATGTTTTGTATTTATCTTCCATTAAAAGTATTTACTTGTGGGTGGAGGAAGAGTGTATTTTAAATGCTGTTAACAGCTGTTACATAGGGTAATAGGGTACATACAATGTAATGTTTTTACAATAGCTCCACACAAGAGGCCCTGAAGAAAATAATTCATCAAATGTCATCTTTGGAGTTGCTGTGTGAAAGGTCTCTTTAGGAAAGGAAGGAGAGGTAAGTAGAAATCTGGGAGTCAGGGAGTAACAAACGAATGATTCATTCCTCCCACTGCGGTGGTGATGTTCCGAGAGAGTCCTGCTGGGGAAGTGTAAAGATCTCCCTCAACTAAAGTCTCTTCCGATCTGGCCTGCCACGCAATTGGTGGGCAGACACATCCGCCGCCAAAACCTAGACAAACTTCGCCCCTGCTAAGTCACCAAACGTAGCAAACCACTCGGGTGACCTATGGTAAAGGTGTCGGTTATCCAATAAATGGTCTCGGGGCAGCGGCCTGTATCCAACTCCCAAATTGTATAATGTTTGTGTATGTATTTATAATGATAATTATTATTGAATTCGTCTCAACTCAAAATATTTCGTTAATTTGAACTAGGTGACAACCCACATAGCCGCTAAAACTATATAATGTATTGATCCCACCTTTGTGAATTCATGCACGTATTTCAACGTGATAAAATGAAACATATGAAAAGCTTTCGAAACTCTTGAATTAATGGATTTTGGAGATAAAATAAGGCAATCGATATGTTATGTTAAAAAATGTAAAAATTGATTTATCACTCCTTAACAATATTAAAATGCTAACCTCTATCAAAACTGACGGATTAGTTTAATTATTCCTTTGAATGCGAGTATAACCACAAAACATTCAAAATTGGGATTGCTATCGTAGCAATAAATTGTAAGAATAATAATGAAGACATAAACAAACGAAGAAGGTATCTACAATACAATCAACGTGTCTCGTTCTCTTAATTTTGGGAAATGGTGGATAACTGGATATAGATTCCTCAGAAGATAATTATTCTTTAGCCAGAATTCTTCAGGCCGTAAGTTAGGTAGGCGTTATTTCCCGCCCTCTCGTAAAAACGCCGGAAACAAGATGGCGACCGCCGGTCATTTAATTAAACATTTATTAGGAAATTGGGTCAGGTTTCGGGAGATTGATTGCATTCATTTACCACGGAAAATTATTTTAGCGCAGATATTTTTATTTTTGCCATAAAACTTTATTTTTAAAGTGTCTGGAAAAGTGGCCGGGTTTTGGATTTGTAATTTAAAATTGAAAGCATTGCTTTATTATTCAGGCTTTCGTGTAGGCCTGCACAGCCATGGTACCAACCACAAGGCATTTAAATAGTACCTACAAAAATAGTAAAAACGTACTATGACCCGGTTCTGACTAGACGAGTAATTTAGTCGAGTAGCGAGTAGCTATCCACTTGACTGACCAAAATTCTACCACTAACTACTAAATGTATGGTGTTTGGACACGTTTAGTTACAAAAATACTCGCTCTCTCTCTCTCTGGTTTTAATCCTGGGATTGGTTTGCAGCAATTTCCTCTATTCTTCTCTTCCATTCTTCCCTGTATTGTGCGGCTCTTTTGAAGTCTGCGTATGATGAGCAGCGCATGTCTACCAGCACGTCCTCCAGGTACTCTCGGCGTGGGCGTCCCCTAGAGTTTGTCCCCTCGGTCATACCCTCCATGATGGCATGCAAGAGACCTTCTTGTCGTATTATTTATTTATTATTTATTTATTTATTTATTTTTTCATGTTCTCTATAAAACAGTTATACACCAATATATATCATAGAGAAGATTATAAATTACAAAGTACACAAGGGCAGTTTTACTACTTAGTGACATTTGCTAAAAGATAGTTGCTGAACTGTCTGTAAGTGACATTGAAAATGTCGATGGTCAATGCAGAATCGTTAAGCAGTTGAGTCGCTCTGTTTATTGGCGCGTTCTGATATGTAGAAGTCCTCACTTTCGGAGCATAAAAAAGTGCATGGGATTTACCACGAGTATACTTGTTAGGGACGTAAAAATTAACCTCTTTTAATATAGGCGGATTGAGTATGATACCAGAGATTAGCTTAAAAAAGTGTTTACCTAAAAATATTTTTCTGCGGGCTTCTAAGGTGTTGAAATCGAGCATCCCTGTTAAGAACAAGGATGGATAAAGGAATGGATAGTACGTATATTCCCTCATATACAGGTAACGCAAAAATCTTTTTTGTACTTTTTCTATTTCTAGGATATGGTTTTGTTCAGAAGGGGCCCAAATAATGGAACTATATTCCAGGATGCTACGAACAAGTGCTTCATATGTTCGACGTATTGCAATTCCATTAGTAAATGATCTCGCATTACGAAGAACAAATCCAAGCATTTTGTTGGCGCGGGAGACAATGTCAAATATGTGGGATTTGAAAGAGAGATTTGCTTCAAAAATCACGCCAAGGTCTCTAATCTCATTTTTTCTCATTTTTTCATTATATGGCCGATCCATCTTGCACTCCTTTCGGACAAGGTCCTGAGCAGGTGCATTCCTCCTTCGATTCTTTGGTGAACCTCCTCATTTGAAATGTAGTCTCTCCAGGAAAATCCTAATCGTCTTCTATAGGACCACATCTCATCTAGTCTCCGTTTATCTCTTTCGGATAGGCACCATGTTTCGCAGCCGTACATCAAGATACTCCATACATAGGTCTTGATGAGAAGTATTACTCACTACTCGACTAAAATACTAGCCTCTTCTGAACGGGCCATAAGCGCCAGTGAAAGAAAATGGATAGATGCCCTCAAAATGTGGTGCTGGAGAAAAATTTCCAGGATTCCCTGGACAGCCAGGCGCACAAATGTGTCCATTATGGAAAAGCTAGGTATCCTCAATTGGCTTTCAACTATCTGCCCACAAAGTATTTTAGACACTTTGGTCACGTTTCTCGCCAAATTGGGGACTCCTGGAGAACTCAGTCACTGATAAACTGTTTGACAGGAGAAGAGAGGAAGTTCACCAATGCGCTGGAGTAACCAAGTATCGCTGGAATCCGGTACGTCACGCATCGGTGTCCGCATCAGCACTTCACGCTGCGCAAACCGCGAGAATCCAGAATAAAAGGATTCAGGGTAAACTTTAAATAATTTATAATCTGCTCATTCGTAGATGGCGGTAATTGATTTTTTTCGGAAAAACCCTCTTTTTAAAGTTATGCTTTAAAATATTAAGATTATTGTTTGTTTGCGCCCGTAAATACGCAAAATCTTACTATAATATTATAAACGCGAAAGTTAGTTTGGATGTATGTGTGTTTGTTACTCTTTCACGCAAAATTTACTGAACGGAGTTTAATGAAACTTTACAATTATAGAGCTCTTACATCAGAATAACATATAGGCTATAATTTATAAAGCTAGCTATTTATTTTCTGTATATTGAAAATAATAATTATTGTTTAACAGAAAACGTCAAAATTTGGGAATGACATTTTGCAAAACAATGATTGTTAAATCAAAATTCTATTTTAGAAAATATTTAAATTAGTGAATGTATTTGAAGTACCTACTCGCCTAATACTTTGAATTGAATCAAGAATTATAGAAATTTTAAATAAATACGTTGAGAATTTTGGTATAAACGAGGTGGGACCTAGGAAAAGAAAATTGATTACTTGAAGTACTAATCTTTCTCAGACTAAGTCGCGGGCAGATAAAGCTAGTAAATACATAATTAGTTTTGTTCGTATTCTTTCTAGCAAGATATAAAAATATCATATTGTATCGGTGATTAATTCCAATATTGTATTTGCATGCCTTTCTTGGAAGAATTGAGTTTTTATACGGACGAATCTAATAACTCATATCCGAGTTTGGTATTTAGGTAAGCAATTCGTCGTAATATTTTACAACATAACTTTATATAAAAATATTTTTCCTAAAAATAATAGAATTACCGCAATCTCTAAACGAGAAGATTATGAATTATTTTAAGAATTATTGCTTATAATAATTGTTACCCTTTGTGCTATGCATCAAAATCTTGTCTTAAACATTAGTTCGTCAATTAAAAATAATAATTAATATTTGACGAGTTAAAGTATTTCACCAAAAATGTAGACATAATATGTTTCGACGCCACCTAGTGGGAAATTTCGCACTTATAATGCCTTTGTCATATAAAAATAAAGTTGGTTGTTTGCAGGTGAAATAACGTAATAAGCAGTAATTTGTGAATGAAAACACTAATATACATTGAATTATTTCGCGGGTAAGAGATAAGCCGACGTAGCTCAGTGGTTGGAGCAGTTGACCGGAAATCTGAAGGTTACGGGTTCGAGTCCCGTCGGCGGCATGTATCTTTTCTTTGGAGATTTTTTCAATGTAGATGAGTGTTTTAGGCTAATAATTATAATATTTTTTACACTTTGTGCTATGCATAAAAATCTTGTCTTAAACATTAGTTTACCAATTAAAAATAATTATTTTAAGTTTACCTTTAATAAGGAAAAACAAAAACGGTATTTTACTATAATTTAAGTAAAATACCGCCTTCACAGGAATACTAAAAAGACTGAGTGGATTCACTCATGAGTGAGTGGATTCTTTTATACAGTTAACAAAGAAGCTACGGGGGTATTCGAGTCTAGATTCACAAATGTCGGGCGTTGTTTCGAGCTCTGTTAAAAAAATCGAACACTATTTTTATTGATTTATTGGTGTCCATTTTTTGTTATTTATTTATTTATATTTTAATAATACATAAAAAAAAATTCAAAATTCGAAAAGTAATCGGTTGGTAAAGTTGGAGATGAAAGGAAAAGGATCAAAAATGTCCTTGCTTGCATGATTGCAACCCTTCTAGTCATCTGAAAAAAAAAATCTAACGGATTCTTAATCATTAAAGATATCGCCGGAACCTCGGAGGAGTAAAAAAATTTTTTTTCACAAATTTTTTTTTTATCTTATTTTGATTGGCGCCATAAAGGGATGTGTAGAGAAGGTTCATACCAAATTTCAAATAAATCGGTTCAGTAGAACTTTAGATATCATGCACGCCAGCTTGAAAAAAGTAGTTTCGAGAAAAAAAATGCGTTTAAAGTTTTGAGTAATGTTTTAGGCATTTTTATTTATATAATGGTACGGTAAACTTACGTTACTAGGATCTTCAGTTAAAATTACATTATATATATGCTTTATATAGGTACAGAATATAAGAAAGGTTTTATGGGGTAATCTATCCGCAGGTAGTCGGGCAACGTCTACCATATATATCTGATTTTGAAAATGTGTAAAAAAAAAAAATTATCGAAATTCTAGACTAGAATACCTCCTTAAGTTGCTTACTAAATTTATTTCCGCTGGATGAATTTTGCGAATGTAGTTTTTTGACGATTTAACCTTAATTTTTCATTTGTGTTGGAGATTATGAAAGTTTCACACAAAAGTAATTGTATTTACTTGAAATAATAAACAATAACCGTCTGAGATAGAGCAAAGGGCTGAATTACGAGATTGCCGGGAAACCGGGAGTTTGTTGCTACGTCAAACTGTGCTGTTATCGATTTATTTAAATGAATAAAAAAATCGGCCAGAACTATTGCAAGTTTGATGAACAAATAATTTTAAGCAAATAAACCGGTGGCTTTGGACAATATGCTTACATTGTTCGATTACATCCAGTAAGGATAATCACTAAATAAATTTTAAAGATATACATGACACAACCTCTACCAATAAGAAAAACATCTAACTAAAACTGTTGATTTTTGTCACTCCATAATCAAACCAAACAACCATTCCACCTGTCATCATATTAATTTATAACTATTTATGAAGAAAAAAAAACCACTGAAATAGTCGAACTTATTGATAATATAAGGCTAGATAATAAACCTTTCAGAATAGCAAAACATGTTTTAGTTCATCGGAATTCATTCATTTTTCTCATTGGGTTTGTACAATTTTAATATACCTTATTTTGGTATAATTTATCAAATGTAACCGACGTTTTACTTCAAAGGAAAATGGCTCAGCTCCCGGCAAACCATCCATACACGTTACCTACATGTTTATTTAGGTTCTGACACAAAATTTGTTTTCCATATTTACGAGATGATGTTTAGTGGCAAGAAACGTACCGGAAAATGGCACAGTAACTCCGAAACCTTTCAAAGATATACGCCGCGTGGAGTCATAAACTATACCTGTCGAACTCAATCGAAATGAAAAATTCAAAAACACTAAACCGCACCACCGTCTGGTGTGGTTATGGGGCGATAAAAATAAAGATAAATATCAAATGACAGCCTTGGCGTATTTACCAATGGTGAAAACAGATGGTGCATCTCGTGAAATGCACTTCGCGGAATAAACTGCAGCTACCGGGAGCGCAGAAGAGAGGAGTCGTCTCTACTACAGTCAGCGCATTCCAACGCCGTATCCTAGGGGACCCGGTGAGCCACTCGACGAGGCCACTTGTGAGAACGCATTGTCAGCATAATGTGATATGCACCTCAAAACCTAAGCGGATTGGATCGTTCCCGCGAAACCTGATGAAATACATATTATATCAAGCTGTCTCAGGCGAATAGTTACACTGTGACTGTGATTGCATCAGCGCAATACGGTGATGCTACGATAACAATTTGACCTATATTATTCTGGTTTTACTACCCGGCGATGACCGTGATTTGGATTCTTGAATATCATATTAATTTCGTACATTCACTTTCTTCTATGAAAAACACAAATCATCGGAAAAATATTAATGCTTACCAGAAAGTAAAAACAAATCATGTCATCATGGTCTTAGTAGTTGTATTGTCTCACCTCATTTTTTTCATCGGGCTAACTACGGCTTTTCAGATATTTTGATATTTATTAAAAAAAATTTAATTCTCCAATTGGTGAAGGAAATAATATTTCTAACTCAAAATTGTTGCGTTGACCTAGAAATACAGTACATAAAATAATGCCCAAAAGATTTTTTTGTCAAAAAGTTTTTGAAAACATAAACTTTTTCCCTGAATTTCATTGTGAAGATTTTCGTACGTATACCTACAAATTATTCTTACATTTTCCCGCCAATAAACATTGAAACACTGTTAATTTGTTCGTAAGAACGTCAGTCCCGTTTTTTAACCGTTTTTACTATTAAAATTATCGTTTTTTTCGAATAACAATTTTCTCCGTGCAGCTTTCTTTAAGTTTATCTACCAGTTTAAAAAATTTATATTAGGTATCTCTACAAAAATAGCGTCATTTTCAATATTTCAATGATTCGTATTTGTTTCTTAGAAAGAAAACGGAGTTTTCCTCCGGCGGCGTGGGTGTGTGTGTAAAAGGCCTCCTACGCAGAAAAAGACAAGGATTTTATTTTTATCTCCCGTGCTTACTTTGTAAGTTACTGTAAGTTATTTCGGAGAAACCTTATAAATAATATAATACCTTTGTATCTACATAAAAGCGAGCGTTATAAAAAACGGATCTTACTGCGGTGGCTTACTCGAAACGACAATTCAATCGCTGGCTTGGGGCGAACGGTACCCAGCTCGGAGCGTTCCTTCGGGATATTAGAATATTTTTTTATTTCACGTGGTCGATACATGACTTACAAATTCTTAACTACATTACTAATTCTTAATAGAATATCACTTATAAAATATATACCTACCGTAATAGTTTCGAAAGATCTTTGGTAATAAAAATCGATTACTAACAATTTTTTTTCTATCTTTACCTTTATCCATACTTTTTACGATTTTCCAAAGAAGCAATGATAATTGCCTATGTAGTAAACCGGGTTCCATCTCATATTTTTTAAAATATGTATATTGTTTGGTAGGTATTTTCTAAACCACTTTTCTCGATATTCCTGTTTTAACCGTTTCTGAAAATCAAATTCAATACGTGACAGATTTTGTATATTTATAATATAATAACTATCGCAGACTCGTGAAAAATCACGGGATATTGTAAATGTAGGATTTGTGAATCTTAAAGTATTTTATAAAGTAATATTTGTCTTAGGATAAGGGCAACAAATATAGAACATTTTCTTTATAATATAATTATATTTTTTGTTAACGATTTAGAGCGAAATCTATCTTTTTTAAGAAATTTATCTTTCTAAAGAACACCGTAGTAAATTTGAAAAATCAAGGAATCTGTCAACAATTTAAACAAAAGAAATAAATATTTAAAATACAGGATTATTAATTAAATATTTTTTGATTATAGGTATCCAGGTGGGTACCTACTTTATCGCTGTCTGAACAATCAGTTCCTAATTTGAAAATGGCGCTTAAATTCAACGCAAATTTAAATTCATTGGACTAACTAACTAACACTAACATCATCACAGACAACTGAAATGATATGTGCGATGTCATGAATTTATAAAAAAAAGTCATATTATTTATAAAGACGCGTCGATTATTTTGTGAATGCAACCTTTTCCACGAAAATCAAATTATGAAGTTCATTTTTGTATAGTTAGACTTCTACATACCTACAAATATGCATAAACTATTTATTCTGCCATTATTAATACTTTTTTTCTATTTTAGCGGAATTGAGAATGAGGCTGCTTTCAAAGACTACAAATTGTACTTTGCAAGCTTGAACATTTAAAAATAAAATAATTTTTGAGTGCTTTCATTTTATACGTATTTACCAAATTAATTAAGTCGTTTACAAATACCAGCTTTGCCGCAAACTATAATAAAATATAACAGAATACATCTCACGTGGTAAAACTAGTAATAAAAGATCAAATTTTAAGGATATAATTAACACACGCAAGCAATACAATCGTTTGATAATCTAATATTTAAAGAAAAAAATAAATTAGCAAATGTTATATTTCCCGGCTCTTAAGGTTTTAATTTAATATGTATATAAGCCCACTTAATTGTATCGTGATCCCGAGTATCATTGGCAAGGAAATGTTTTCCCACTAACGTATTCTTTGAGGCATACGTTTCGTTATTTATCTTTGAATGGGATGTTACGTCAGGTTAATTTCATTTACTAAATTATTACAGACCTTTTCCTTAATTTGATTAACCTTCTCAGGATCCATCATTCCAATCCAGGCAGAATTCTACCCTACTCCCCCACCACCAGTACCTATGTGTATTCCAACACCGAGTAAAGGTCTGCAGGACCCGACCTTAATTCATATGTCTCGCCCTAAGGCCCTACAGTGCCCGTACAATATTTACTTAAAATGGGAAAGGACCTTCAAAGAAAAAACATTGTTTTTCAAGTTAAAAGAAATATTTGTAAAATATTCATCGACGTTGTTACAAACGTAAAGCTATGCAGACAGGGTTCATCAAACTTAACAACTTCCAGACAGACGATGTCAGTTTACATTTTTAATGTTTATGACAGCAGAAAAGCTAATTTCACAAGGTCCGGGGCCATTTAACTTTACAATCAACATAACAATACCCAGACTGGCTACACTCATAAATCAAATGATAAAAATAATTACATCGACCCTGCTGTGGGATTCGAACTTGCAAACTTCCGAACCATAGTCAATTACATGGCAATGCGTTGCAGAGATTGTACGATATATTATAACTTTAGCCAGTAAAAATAATATATTTTAGCTGGTGAAATCGAAAAAATTGTTTAACGATATTTTCAGCCATTGTATTGTGTTGTTATGTTTTGGAGATTCGGGGCCTAATCTTTGTTTTTATATAACTAGTTTAGGCCGACCCGGCCCTGAAAATATCGGCCCTATCCTTTCCGTGGCCCCTCTCTTCCTCGTGGATCCCAAGCTAGTTGACCAATTAATCGAGTTATGTAGACAACACGACTACTTGTATTATTCCTGTCTGCCGTGAGTCCTACTTACAATTGAATTATTGTTAGTGTATGTTATTCAACCTAGCACGACGTATCTTTTAAAGGACACTTTTACCAAGAAAATTGGAATGATAGTAATTTTTCTATGATTTCATCAACCAATTAGAATCTAATAAGTAGATGATTACGAATGGAGTAATCAAGGCATAATTTTTTGCAAATATATTTTTTTAAATCATTAATTTATTGATATACGTAGTTTATAATCAAAATAATGCATGGACAGACAATAATTTTTTTCGAAACGAATGGTTCATTAAAAAAAACACGTCGAAGGCCCAGTATATAGTTTCACATAAAAAATGCCTCCGATCTTAAAGTGAATAGAAATATTACATTTATTTAGATACAAAAAATGTTGCTGTAAATTCGTTTTTCCATAAATCTATTTCGAAGTCTTTAATATCCAAGAGCCGTGTAGCATGAACATTGTTCTACAAGTAAAAGAAAATTTTTATATTCGACATCAATTTATTATATCTAATACATGTAGATCTAATAAAATACCATGAACTGGATGGCATTGATCTCCTTATGATGGAATTTAAAATGTGATTATTTTATATATCTGATACGTTTATTTATAAAAGAGAAAAATTATGTTTGTTGGTGATTTAAATGATCTAGGTTCATGAATGATAATAAACTTAAATCTTTATACAATAAGACAGTAAATATCGTGTTTTCAATTCAAACGAGACGTAACCAAATTGGTTTGAATTGCTTTATTCCCAGGGGGCTTAGATAATTTCTATGGGGTGACATTGATTAGTCAAACAATGTCACTTGTAATAGTTACTGAGTATATTATATACAAGAATGAAATAGGCACAAAGGTAATCACTTTCCGAGAGAATTGCTTCTTTATACCGTAATTTCTCAGAGAGTTTTCAGCATTAGTATAACTCAGTTTCAACCTGAAATTTATAAGTTATTAGTTCTGAATTCTTCATTGTTTTCTTCAGTTGAAAAAAATATTTTAGATTTATTCATTTTTTATTTCCCCTACCGAAAATCGTCTTACGAGTTCTTTGCTGAAATCTCAACAAAGAAAATATTTTTTAGGGAAAAGCATCTATACGTTATGAGAGAAGAAAAGTTCTGACATTTTCCTCAGGAAACTTCTCATGTTATCACTAAACCAAAATAATTCAGGTCCCTCGCGAATAAGCGAAGTAAAATAAACAGAAATTCGACCCAATAAATCTTTTCACAGAGAATTATTATATTAAGTTTTCCGACTTGTTTTATGCCGCCCTCGCCCTGAGCCGATTTTTTATGCGTTTGTATTTTGATAACAATAACAATTCAAATATCTCAAAGCCGTCTTAGGGGAAGATTTTCAAGGATTTATAAATATTTATATAGTATCATGTTCCTTTATGTTGATTCTTAAAACTTTAATAACATTGATGAACTCCATGAAAGAGCTGTAAAATCCTTGGGTAACAAGTCGCTGGATACGAAATCTATATTAATATATCTACATTTAATATGTACACATACATGTAGCTCGATAACGTTAAAAATACGTTAGAAACAATTAATATTTCATTTTGTGTTATTTTGGATCAAAATATCACAGTTCATGATGAAAATAAGGTTGCAAGTTTAAAACAATTGCGATGGCCCAGAAACTCTGTACAATTTTCATGATACCAAAGCTAGAGTATATTCAAGGGCTTTTACCGCTTATGCACAATTTATAGTACAAACCAGTTTATATTTCAAATTATTTTATTTTTATCCATCATTTTAAAGTGGCAAACCATCAATTACATTATATTTTTTGTCTTTATTATTTCTTTTATTATTATTTATTTAGTACAAGAAAACATATATTGTACATTATTTATAAAATGTTTTGACTGCCCAACTAAAAGGAATCCCGTTTTAGGAGATGGAAATAAAAAGAAAAACAAAAATTATAACAAAAAAAGAAAAAAATAAGATAAAGAAAAAATAAAAGTTTAAGGCATAATAACTATTGTGTGTTTAGCACAGATATTAAAATAATACAAAAAACCATAATATTCATAATATAAGTTTTTGTACATAGTTTTTACGTGTTTTTCGAATACCGCACTAGATACATGCCAGTATTACGGTATCTTTAATTATAACTCTTTAAATTTGTTTTTTTCGAAGATTTGTGTCAAGATGTGTGTTCCAGAATACTAATGGTGGGAAATAATCATACCAAGTCAGTAGACATTTTTAATTTGTCACTAAACAAGTATTTGTGTTACTGTGGCAGTTCAGTTATGTACATAGTCGTACAATAAATACTGTATTATATTAACTGTTTATATATAAAAGCTCCTAAAAAGGGCGTTAATAAATAAAATAAAAACTTAAACATACACAAAATTAGCTTCCAGTCTCAGAATGGACTTCGTTTTCGGAACTTAAAATTCAACAAATAAAAAAACGAGTGTGCTTTAGACCACGCGACTGAACTAAAAACTTCTTTAGCTCCATCTATATGTATGTACAATATACATGTTTATATGTATAATATATACATGTATATACAATATATACATATATTAATTTTCTACAAATATTTAAATTTATTATCGTTCCCCTCACCCGATCACACTTTTCGTAACGCTCTCGTCACGCATTCGCCAGCTTACTCCCCAAGTCAAGCGTGCGAACTTCAATAATCTTCATGCACTTGCTATGAAAGAAAGAGAGAAAGAAAATGTGCACGCGCACTGCTCTCTCTTGCTCTCACAGTGTGATACAGCCCGTTCGCCTCGCACTTCGTAACGTTCGACTACACTTTTCGTAACGCATTCGCTAGCTTATCCCCCAAGTCAAGCGTGCGTAAAGAAGTTTTTCTTCAAAAGTAAATTTAAAAACTTGTGTTGCTTGCACGTGATGGAATTCTGAAGTAAATACATAATATACGTTTTGCTTTTAACAATGTATTTAAGTTTGAAGAACATGAATACAAAGACATCGCTTTAATTCTCTTAAAATCCAACGAATCAACAGAAAAGTTCCCCGGGCAGCAGACCGCGCGAGGAGGCAGGGAGTATTGCAACTAGTGACTAGTACAATGTAATATTATGTTGCACTCGCATTATTGGAGTTGCAGCCTCTTGTAAAGTAGCAGTAATGTTTCCAGCTATAAAGCACACAATGGCTTCTTGCTGGGCTCTGGGCGCTTGGCACGAAGCGGCTAGTATAGGCTCCGCGACTCGGGACTTCTCTAGCTTACGACTACGACCCCCTGCACTTACTGCATGTGAGAGAAAACTTGAGAATTTGACCAGCGAGCCGAGCAAAGTACTTAAATTCGTTGTTTGTATCGTGTTTTCGTAAAGTTAAACAATGTTTTATGAACCTTTTCATATGCTTTTTGGTTACCTGCATGTCCTATATATTTACGATATCTTATAAAAATATTGTTTTTAAATAAAATCTCATATATAAAAATCTCGTGTCACGGTGTTTGTGGTCGCACTCCTCCGAAACGGGTGGACCGATTTTTTATCAATTTTTTGTATGAATAATTGGTAGGTATGAGAATAGGTCGTCAAGTATATTTCATACCGCGAGCTCTGGCTTTATGAAATGTGCATAAAAAATTGAAATAGGTAAAAGAGTTTAGCGGTAGGGAAAAAAGTCGTGAGGCAGGTGGAGAGGAATTAAGAAGGAGAGTCGCGGGAGGGGGGACAAGGGAGGGGGGAAGGTGGAAAAGAGCGGAGGGGGAAGGTGAAAGTGGAACGTGGGAGGGGAAGGAGTTGTTGAAGGCGAAGAGGTAGCGGAAGGGAAACGGGACGAATGAGAAAGGACACGCAGGGAGAAAAATCTTTATATTAGTGGCATTGAAACGCATGCCGGGTATCAGCTAGTAATATAATGCATTTCTCAATGGCTTGTATTTATGTATTTTGTCAACGATCATTGGGCAACGGCCAATGGTCAGTGGTCAATGGTCGACGGTCAGTGGTCGACGATCAGCTATCAACTACATCGATAAACGCCAATGGACAAACGACAATCGTCAATCTTCAATCTACCTTCGACAATCGAGATCATATTTTTGTGGTGATCCACCAGTTTTTATATATTAAAGCGTGAGAAGTAGGAAGGGGGAAGAATGTGTAGGGAATGAAAGAGAGATTTAGCAAAGTAACTAAATTTAAACAAAGATTTAGCCATTTCAAGCAACTCTTAAATTATTTCGAATCGTCATCCGTTACCAAGATGATGCAGAAGTCATCTTAGCAATTGTGTTGAAATTGCATTGATTATTTTTATGATGTCTTTAAATTTGGGAATCGGGTATGGATATCAATTTGTGAAGCGTGTGTAGGTACCGCCGCCCTGGGAACCATTTATTGGATTACCAACATCCCTGCCATAATACACTCGGAGTGTTTCGCTAAGTTTGGTGATTTAGAAGGGGTGCCCGGGTTTATGGGGCGAGGTATAAAGTCTTAGCGGCACAGATGCTTTTGTCCCACCTACAACGAGGCAGGTCGAATCGGGATAGAAGAGTTGAGGGAGATCTTTTTACCTCTCTATCTGAACTCTCGACCCTTTGCCGTGGTCCTGAACACATTGAACTCCAGATTTCTACCCACCCCCCATGCCTTTTTCCTTCCCAGAACTTCCTTTCCCTAAAAATACCCACGCATTCCCAAAGTTGACAAATGCCCTGAGGGATTTTTTCCTCATGGTTGTATGTGGGTTATGTAAAAAATTGTAAATAATGGTAATGTAAAAAATAATAAATAATGTAATGTAACGATTGTAACTTTTTTTATATTGGAAAGACTTCTAAAAATTTTAATATTAGAGTTAAGGAAAATCTAAGGTGTTTGAATAATAATAATTATTCTGAATTTGTCAACCACATTTTAGAAACAAATCATTCTTTTGATGTAAATAAAGGGTTAAAAAATTTACACACAAACACAACAGATTAACAATTAGCAAACGTAGAAATTTTATAAATTAGAAAAAGTGTTAATAGTAAATTAAACATTATTAATATCCAAATATTTTTTTAAAATAGCCATCTCTTAAATTAATTTTCTTATTAATACTTATATTTAAAATAATTTATTTTTGTTGTTTAAACATCTTTATTATGTTTTGATAATTTATATAAAGTAATTTTTCATATTCTAAAATAATTTTTATATTTAATTTTAAATAATTGTTTTTTACGATATTTTTTAATTAATTAATCAAATCATCTTTCTCTATAATATTTTTGTCCATAGTTATTTTAAGCGCCTCCGCCCACTCAGGCAACTGATAACTCTCAACTGCCAACTGTCTTTGTATGACAATGTGATGGTCCGCACACTTCACAATCACACAAAACCCCGTTGTCAATGGTAACGCAAGCGGTGACTTGCGACCATCTTGCGACTGTCACGGCTGATTACCCTGGGCGGCCGTTGCTAGTTGCGAGCTGTCAGCTGATTGTTCTTCATCTATGGTTAAACAAGCTTTTTGACCAATCAAGACAGAGAAAACAGCCGGTTTTAGTTGGTTTTCAGTTGCCTCAGTGGGCGGAGCGCCTTAGTCTGTTCTTTTTAGTCTATACTTGTTTGTTTCTTTTGTTATTTAATGTCATTACTACCCTGACGAAGAAACCATCGGTTTTGAAACATGTAATTGTGATTATATAATAGTGGTTTAATACAAAGTTATTGTTTAATTTAATTAAAAAATAAATACTTTTCTGTTATATATTATTTCAGCACAATCCCACCAGGATCGCAACGTTATCATTTCATATCAAAGTACCTACAAATCAAAATATTGCATTATACTACGTTACTGATTCAATTGTTTGTCACAAACGGCTCAATTATTGCCGAAAATGCATTTGATTTTCTAGGCCGCTGAACAATTGCTTGGTACAATCATTATTATCATAATGGGTTCGACAACAATAATTCGGGTTGGAAGTACGTGCTCCGCGTGAAAACAGTGCTTTATGTGGTAATCTTTGTTCCGGGCGGAGGGTGTAAACACGGCTTTAGCCCGTTTAATCACAGGAGACCATATTTGTCCCAGCTCACATAGGTCTCACAGAAATCGTTGTTTTTCCCTTACTATCATAGTCAGAAATGTGATCTAAACGGTATTGGAAAGAGAATTCAACAAACTATATATTCAAATCTAAAAGAAAACCACAAAAAAATTAAAATTTACCCCTTTCTGAAACCAAAGTTTCCGATAGCAATTTGAAAAAAAATTATGGAACTTTGTGAATTTTTTAAGAATTTTTTTTGCATGAAACGAAAAAAAGTGAGGTTACAGTAAGGTTTATAATTCATTTATCTAAGGAAATAAGTATGTGTTTTATTTTTTTTCATTATCAGTAATTTTAGTTAGAAAAAAAAGTAAAGTGAGCCATTTTTAAAACTTTTTAAAATTTTCGCAAAAAAATTTTATATTTAAAAAAAATACATAGTAATTTTAATATAGAAATTTGAAAGCCTATTTCATCACCTTTCGAAAACAGTTTTTAGTTTTCGAATACGTTAACAAATGTTCCATTTATTTGGATTTTATTGCAAAGCGGGAATATTTTTAGCCTCTGACAAAATACGCCAATTTTTTTAGGGGTTAAGGGTGTAATCAAAACACATATCGTCGCCAGAAGGGGATCATTTGGTTCGGAGCTCGCAGAGGAAGTATTTCCCGTCTAGACCAGAGAAAGTGGGCTTTTTAACACTTCTACCTACGGTAATTGAATAGATTCGTACAAATTCAATTAGGTAACAGCTTATCAGATTCTATATTGCAACACACTTACATTGCATATATAAACAAGGTTTTAAGGTACGTACTTGACTTGCTTTAACCAGCGATTCCTGATATTTTATGGAGTAAAAATGTAAATAATTTATTTGTCTCCGGTGACGTTGTTGATGTTTTTTTTCAACTAAAATAGTAAAATAGGCAAATTCAATTAGGTAACAGCTTATCAGATTCTATATTGCAACACAATTACATTGCATATATAAACAAGGTGTTAAGGTCAGTACTTGACTTACTTTAACCAGCGATTCCTGATATTATATGGAGTAAAAATGTAAATAATTTATTTGTCTCCAGTGACGTTTTTGATGTTTTTTTTCAACTAAAATAGTAAATAGGCAAATTCAATTAGGTAACAGCTTATCAGATTCTATATTTTAACACAATTACATTGCATATATAAACAATGTATTAAGGTACGTACTTGACTTACTTTAACCAGCGATTCCTGATATTATATGGAGTAAAAATGTAAATAATTTATTTGTATCCGGTGACGTTGTTGATGTTTTTTTTCAACTAAAATAGTAAAATAGGCAAATTCAATTAGGTAACAGCTTATCACAATATATTTTAACACAATTACATTGCATATATAAACAAGGTGTTAAGGTACGTACTTGACTTACTTTAACCAGCGATTCCTGATATTATATGGATTAAAAATGTAAATAATTTATTTGTCTCCGGTGACGTTGTTGATGTTTTTTTTCAACTAAAATAGTAAAAAATCAGTTGGTATTGAACACTTAGGGGTGGAGTGAGGGGTTGGTAGATTATTCGGCTGGGTGACAAATGCCGACACGTGGAAGTATTTTTGTTTGCTTATGAAGAAAAAAATTTGAGAAAAAAATAACAAAGTCATCAAAAAGACCCCGGAGACCAAAATTTCATTTACATTTTTTACTCCAAATAATATCAGGAATCACTGGTTTATGTGAGTCAAGTGCATCCCTTACCACCCTATATACAGGGTGTTAAGGTACGTACTTGAGTTACTTTAACCAGTGATTACTGACATTATTTGGAGTAAAAAATGTAAATGAAATTTTGGTCTCCGGTGACTTTTTTTATGTAAAATTTTTTTTTTTTCAAAATATTTTTTCTTCAAAATCAAACAAAAATTTTTTTTTTTCACATGACCTTATTGGTCACTCAGCCAAGTTACCACCCCACCACTTACCCCGCCCCCAACTACCCAACACCTACTATTATTTATGTTTTTGTAGGAAAAAAAAAAAAAAAAAAACATCAAAAATGTCACCGGAGACCAAAATTTCATTTACATTTTTTACTCCAAATAATGTCAGGAATCACTGGTTAAAGTAACTCAAGTACGTACCTTAACACCCTGTATATATATATATAGGGTGGTAAGGTATAGCGCCCTTGAGGTGATTTCTCACAAAAACGGCGCTCTACAAATTATCCAATCATTATTATTATTATATATATATTTTTTTAATATTAGTTTAAAAGGCCCTGAGGAAAATGATTTCCATCGGGGACGATGTCATCTTTGGGATGTTGTGCGGTGGATATTTTTAAGTTAAGGAAGGAAAAGAAGTTTGGGAAGGGAATAGGTAAGAGGGGTGGGTTTGAATTGGGAATCAGTGTATCCTGGAGTGACATATGAGTCCATACCTACCGCTCGGGACAAAAAGTTGGGACGAGAGAGTTCTTCAAAAGAAGTCAAAAGGTCTCCCTCGATCTAGCCCACCTCGCAGCTGACGCACGGTAGTTCCCTTAAAGGAAACTAGCTAGACAAAAAGATTTTAATGATGTTTTTATTTAGGTTCAAATTTATACTCACAGCATTGAAAACAGTCCATAGTATTATGTTCTCATTGATAAAAAAATTTAAAACAATACGCACTATACGTGGCAACGTCGTAAACACGACACTTTGGCTGTGCCAGTCGGCCGCCCAGCGGCCAGTCGCTTTCGGGTGCTCACGTTGCTCGGTCCCTAGTGGTGTTATTTGAAATCGGAGAGAAATTATCAACAAATAAAAATTGAAGTATACAGTATGTTCTTTCAAATGTATTTAAGCATTTAATAATTGGCCTATTAAACATTACTTTTATTATTAATTGAAAAATGATGAAACTAGTGATAATATTTACAATTATTTGCCTAACTTTGATTAAACTTTCAATTAATTGTACTAAATTGTGCCTCCGAACAAAATTATTTTCATATAAAACCATTCTTTATCTATATTTTCTTATATAATTTGTCTGCACATACTTGCACTTTTGTCTTTTACAGAGCCTGTTCCAACGATCTATCGTTCAGATATTTTGGACCTGTTAGAAGCGCGAAGCACTTCAAAGATGAATTGTGTTGCAATAAGGGAGTGTATTTATGAAGATATAAAAAATTTACGAAAGAAAAAAATTTTCACTCGTTTTGAAGATAAAATATTAAAGAAAAAAATCGTTTCATTTCCGTTAAAAATGGATTGATGTCGGAAGAAGTACGCTAAAATTCAATTTAAAAAGAAACACAAAATGGCTTAAGGCAGCTTTTGTTCTTCCTGTGTTGATGTGTGACGAGGGGCCACGCGGTAGACCAGAAAAATAATTTAATTTGTGTTCTTCGAAAAGTAAAACCAGAAAAATTGAATTCTCGAAGTCCACAAGAGCTCTCTCATGCTGCTCAAATGAGCTTGAGGTTACATGGAAAGCGGGATGCTGCCAAAATTATCAGGCATCAGGCAACAAACTTTTCACCCAAATGAGCTACAAAGATTAAACACATTATGAAGAATAACAATTTAAAACCAATCCCGTATTCACCCCAGGAAGATTTAGCTTTCATAATTAACAATAAATTCACCAAGCAGCAATATTTTAAGTAGTGTCAGCAAGTGTCCATAAAATTTTGGTCCACGGGGGAGACCATATTAGTTCCTGTATTCTTCCGATTGGACAAATGTCAGAAGAAGCTCAAGAATCACGAAATAAAGACTTAAAAAATCAGGGAGTTTCATACTCGAAAATCATCGCAAGTTCACACGAATAAATATTTGTTTCATACGCTAATTATAAGTTAAGATCCTATAATATCTAGAATATCTACAATACCAAAGAAACATCCCGATGTCTTACCGAGTGATGTATTAAAATTATTATCGATATCTATATATATACAGTGCCAGCGAAGTAACTTCAGAAGTCTGTCAACAGTGCCACTATAGGTGAATTATCATTTAATAGTAGTGACGATAGTGACGATACTGATGATAGTGACTCGAGTAGTTCATAAAAAAGTAATCTTATGTAGGTTATAAAATGTTTTTTAAGTTATTGCTTAAAATAAGCACATTGTCGTAACTTTTTTGAACCATTGTACCATAAACTTTTTATTAATATTTTATTTTATTTGAAAATTCTGTAACAACGGTTAAAATAAATGTAAATTTTTTAAAGTATTTTTTTAATTATATTGTGACCCTTTTGCATCATATACAATGGAAAAATATTTTTGTCTAGCTAGATTGGGATTTGGGACCACTGTGTGACGTGGAGAAGCATCCGCCACCAATATTTGAACAAACCCCACCACAAGAACATAATAGGTACTCTGGTTTCCGGTTTAAATGAAGCCTCAACTAATAATGACCTTTATTTATTAAATAATGAAAACTACTAGTTATTTTCTTGAATGAGGTGAATTCTAAGAATCACTCGATTGAATTATTATTTAAAATCAGTCAGTGGATAAAGAACTCTACTAGTTATTGCAAATGCAGTAAATACGTAATTGGAAACATAAAAACACAATAAAGTTAATTTTATTTCAAAAACTTTTGATGATTTGATCAATTTATATTAACAATTGAAGAAGAAGACAATACTAATAAATCTAAATAAAACATAAAATAGATCAAGATAACACTAATAAACTATAATAATAAACCACAATAGGTGTCCTTTATAAATAAAAAATCGTTTATTATGTTTATCCAAGGCACAAGGAGAAAAGTGTTATTCTAAAATACTATCATTTTATTCGTAAAAACGGTTAAAAACGTTAACAGGGTTTCAATGTTTATTCTTACGTTTTCCCGCCAATAAACATTGAAACACTGTTAATTTGTTCGTAAGAACTTCAGTCCCGTTTTTAACCGTTTTTACGAATAAAATGATCGTATTTTAGAATCACATTTTTCTCGGTGATAGTTACAAATAAATTCGTTGGGACTTTGTGATCCTCCAAAAAATAGTAACCAAAAATACGGAAAATTAGTTGAAGTAATACATAATATTGTTAATTCTGAATTTAAAATATTTGATCGACAAAAATGACGTAAAACTAATTCCTAATGACCGAGCAGATTTAGGCATTGTTCCCGTAGGATAGACATCCTGTGTTCCATTCCCAATTGCTACCGTTACCTTTTTTTTCTGTGCCCTAATCTATTTCATGTTTCGTATAGATTTATTGGTGCTATCTTCTTATTCAATGATTATCACAAATAAAGGAATAAGATACCTACTTAGAAATGTCCTTTATATTTATTTACCTACCTAGTATTTAAGTACCTACCTAGAAATATCTAGGATTCCTTTATATTTGAATTATGAATTTTATTTTATTCTATTGTTTTTTTTTCAAATGTCATTAGTAATAGTGTAACCAGTGGCGGTTCGTGGTCTTTTTAACGGGGGGTTCAGAAATTCAAGAGAAGAATGATATATCGTCTAATCAAAATTTACTCTTGTCACACAAATTAAATAAAGTTAGTGGGGGGGGGGGGGGGGGTTACCTAAATAGCTACTATTGTTTTTAAATAACTTGATACTCCTCGACACAATTATTAAACAACCAAAACGGTTTTAGAGGATTTAAATTGTTTAATGGTTTTTACAACACTCAATGTACGTTGCTAATTATTATTGTTTTTTTTCAATAAGAATAATTGCGTAGAATTTAGAATATAATATAATTGATATTTCAAAACATAAAAAAAACAAGAAACACAAATAAAGGTGGCCACGAAATAAAATTAGCTTTTTTCACTTACACTAAAAATCCATTATACACGTATACAAAAAATAACAATATTTAATTTCCAAACTTTTTTCATAAGCATTAGCGTTATTTTTTGTATATAACACTGTACGTATAGTAAATGTCAAAATCGGTCCACTTCAATAGTAGATTTACAAATGCCATTAGTAAACGGTTGGAGAAATGCAGAAACAAGAAAATAAAAAATGTACAAAAATGACTACAAAGCTAAATACCATAATATATAACATTTAAATTGCATCCGTCGGTGCATAAGTCGACCGTCAGCCGGTCATCCTGCGACAATCTCGGGCTTCGTTTCGGCGAGACTCGTCAAAGTTTGGAGGTCACGTGACATCTTGACTCGTGAGCAGCGCACCAAGCTGCGTAGTTTTTTCCCATTCTACCGTCACAGCGATTCGTATCGGCTATGATTTTTCGTATGGACAAATGTGTGCGGATCGCAACGCGCACAAAATGGGAATAGATAGGTACCGTATTTTTCGGTGGCGCGAGTTTTAAAGACGGAATTTTAATGTCGAGCTATCTGTGATGCGCTAATATTAGAGTAGTTTCGGGTATTATGGCCTAGTAGGCCAATATGGCCAGTATTGTTTTTTCCGACACCATCCAACACTAGCGGTTTACATATCCGTCATATTGTCAAACCCTTTCCCTCGACCCCCTCAGTCGATCCCTGCGTTGCGTTGAGTGTGTATGTGTGCAGCGCGTGCGACGATCGAAAATTATCTGATTTGATGTTATTTTTTGGTTAAGTTTCACTCATTCCTGTTCCTCAAATAATCATTGTTTTTATATTGCTAATGCACATTTTTGTAGGTAAACTTTTATTTAATAGTGTGGTGACATTTTTTAAGGACATTGTTTACTAGTTTTTAGCTTAGATTTTTTAATTGTCACAAACGTCTTTACGGCCAATATGGCTCACTAGGTAGGTGGCCAATATGGTCTACCGGGCCATATTGGCCTCACATAGAGTAAATCTTTCTAACATGTTAATATTTTTTTCCTACTGGGAAATGGCTCCACGAAAACCAATTTCACAAAGAAAACGCCAAACTTGGTGCTATGATAAAATCGAAAAGGCTATGCATTAAAGCAAAAAACGAAAGGGCAAAGTTAAAAAGACAAAGTTAAAACCTAAAAGCCCCAATACACTACTCGCGAAGTTGACCGAAGTTAATGAAGAAGTGAGCCAAGTAGTGTAGTGAGACGCATCTTGTTCGGACTTCGAAACGCTTCGAGTCCTTTGACTCGGCGCAAAAACCGACGACGATCGGAAATCGGACGAAGCGAGGTGAGGTTGCACGAAGCGAAGTGAAGTTCGTTTCTACACTATCGTATTCGATTAACCTCGATCAACTTCACGAGTACTGTATAGAGGCCTTTAGGAGGTACAACTGCCTAGCTCGGAGGAAGAAAACGAACCATTGTACGAAGACAGTTCTGACGAAAGTCCAGATAGGAGCAATGTTTATGATGCCAAGTGTTCTCTATTCTATTAATTATAGAGGTTAAATATAGGTTCAATACCTATGTTGTAAATTATGGGCTCACGAAGAATGCTCAGGAGTGGAAACGGACGTTTTATTCTGCGAATTTTGTTCTGCAAAGTAACACAAAGTTTATTTCTTTTGATTTTTTATTTTATTTGTTACGGTGGGCAATATGGCACACTTCATTTGTGGCCAATATGGCCCTGGGCCATATTGCCCTACCACATTTATTTTTTAAGATTATTCAAGATTAAGAAAAAAATTATTTTAGTTATGTTTCGAAGCCAATATAACCATAAATTTATATATTTTTAACACTATTAAGTTCAAAGGACTGATTTAACCAATAAAAGCTAATTAATCTAAAAAATTTCGTATTTTATTTCCAAAAAGGCTTACGGTGTGCCATATTACCCGAACTTACTCTACTATACAACAAGATTGTTTTATTGTATCATATTTTTAATGGGGGTTCACCGCACAACCGCACTTTAGAGAAAACCGCCACTGAGTGTAACCAAAGTAATGACTCATTACTTTGGTTACACTATGTCATCATTTATGCACTATGTTGTGTGGCTGATATTTTTAAAACATTATAAAAACAATCTCTATATGACAAATAAACTTTAATTGTCGTTTCTTTATACTCCAAAGCAACACATTGTTTTATTTTTCATTTAAAACCAAAAGACAACAAACAGTCTTATATATTAATAATTTAAATGAAAGCCATAAAGAAATAGGTAGATACGAAACATTGCCATATCAACAATTACGACGAGATATTTGGTAATCAGTCATCATGCTCCATTCTGACAATGACGACCCCTGCATCTAACGAGATGAATTAACGAGGCAATAAGATAAACAATAGGCTAATTTGGCCAATCTGCGTTCATCAATGAAATATTCATAATCGCATATGTTTAGCCGGGAGGGCACAGTTGGGCACATTTGATTATAGTTTGGTACCGTTGGGTACAGTTGGGTAAGTGGCTACAGTTGGGTACAGTGGGTATAGCGTCACATTTGTGGCATTTAGCAGAACCCCGCTCTTGTCGTAATTGCAACGTGACGCCTCCATTGTTGTGTGGTTTCGCGATGCTGGAAACTAGAGTTGCGTGCAGGAGATTAGCGTTCATTTTACAAAATGCTCCATTTGTATTCCTAACAGACATCATTAGGTAATTACATTATGTAATAAACAAAGGAAATTACCTATACAATAAAATGTGAGTGTTATAATCTTTGAAAGAAATTTATTAAGGATTGCAACTAAGTACAAAATAATATACTTAAAAACAGTGGCGGCTCGTTGTTGTGCTAGAGTGCTAATATTTTTTTTTAAAATGGCATTATTAATGTTGTTGTAGCCGAAAAAAAAATTTTTTTTTCGAAAATCTGTTTTTATATGAAGATTTTCAGGAAATTTCAATTTAGCCTTCTCGAAAATCTTCGTATAAAAAACAAAAAAAAAAAGTTTTTTTTTTAAATATTACAACGACATCAATAATGCCATTTTTGTTAATATTAACACTCTACTAGCACACCAAAAGTCACGAGCCGCCACTGCTTAAAAACGAGCTTACACTTAAATATGTGTATATTTGGAGTAAATATTTTTTATTAAATATCAGAAAATGTATAAAAATTGTAAATAAATTTATTTTAACTGGTAAGTGAACCCCTTAAATAGTTCCAAAAGTTTCCCGAAGCCTGTGAATATATATTTAAATTTAATATCAATTATTATGTTGCTACCAAGCTTCTCATAAATATAATATCGGTAGTAAAGATGGATAAAAAAGCAAATAAAATCACGTTATGTGCAAATTTTAATACTGTGTCTTCTGCGTGCAAAATCGTATCTTCTCCCAGCTCTAACTTTCTTATAAAATTGTATTTATTTGAAGTGTTAGGCAGGTAAGTATGATTTCTAATCTTTATATACATAATTTGAGCTTCGAACATCATATTGGTACAGCGCCTGGTGATTTTTCACAAAAACCATGATACACAAATTATCTAATATTTATTGTTTTTATATTATGGAATTTCCATTTGGGGGATACTATGAGGCTGAATAAATACAAACGACATACTCTACAGCCTTTTCAAGGAGTGTTTCGATTGAGAATGACAATTTCTTATCGATGAGGTTTCTGCCACTCTTTAAAATTCTATTGGGGGTTGAATTTGTTTTAACTCAAATGAAATAAAATAATTATTCCTCAATGCTGGCTTCAAAAACCATGCCACCTTGATCAGGTCACCTTGCCAAGGAACTACACCACGGAGGTTATCAATTTGCATTGCATTTATTTCACTAAATTTGTGAGATTATTCAAATGCTTTAACGAAGTGGGTTTTTGACTATTGTTAAGTTTTTTTTTTTTTTTTAAAGATTTAACCTGAAAACTGTTTCTTAACAAAGGTATTTCATAGTGGGTAGGCACCATTATTTGCCCCTTTTCTTTACTATTTATCAAAGTTGATGAAAAATAAAAACACCTTCAAAATTATCCAGAAAATCCATTAGGGGTATTTCCTGTTACATCCAATTACCAGGAAGAGCCCTAAAGGCAGTCAGTGTCTGAATTCCTTTTTCCCCTAAATTTTGAAACAACGAGTTCAGCCTACTTTACGTAAGAAAGCTAATTAATATTCACTAATTTTATTATTATGGGTACTTAAGCTTAAGCAATTAAAAATAATTTATTAGAATGACCTACCCCTACGTAAAATTTACAACTAAGGTAGTGTATTTTTATGTAGGGTAGGGCGGGGCTAGTTGAACATAATTTTGCTAATTTGACCCCAGACTCGAATAAATATTTTTGTTTTTTCAACTTATTAAGATAGTTTCATTATCTGGCTTTATAATGATATTCATGAATTGATGTAATACGTTGACCTTATATTTTTATATAAGAAGGCAATATATTAATCAAGATATTTCAATTTTCAAGGAGAAGGAGAAATGGTTTAACATGCCTCATAGGTGGGGCTAGTTGAACCAACCCACGGGGCTTGTTAAACAAAATAGTGTAAAATATTTATTATAATTCACACTTATAATTTTTTATTTTTTATTTTTTAACAATATGTTTTACACATTTTAATAATTTTACATCTCAGAGTTATTTACTACTCTTCCATTGGAAGCATTTGCTTGTGTATGGAAGAGGGGTGTACATAAATTCAGTTATTAGTTAGTACTTAAATAATTAATTTTACATGTATATATGTGTGTTGTCGCAATTACATATTGTGTGATGAAAAATAATAAATAAATACAATAAATTTAATGTAGTAGTAAAGTGACATTTATATTAAGTGTGTTATGACTAAGAAAATATTAATAAAAATAATATACATGTTACGTTTATATTTTGAAAAAAGAAAGAATGTTATGGAAAATATAGGATATTTGTAAGAATTAATTTAGGCAGCTGTAGTTTTTTTCTTAAGAATGTCTTTAAAATGTTTTTTGACAGAGTGCAATATTTGGGTTTTATCATTATTTTTTCTGATTCTTATTCTTTAATGAAACAATTTTAGTAATTAAACTAAATTTTATAGACGATGTACATCCGTAGGTGCCAACCCGCAAAAAATTGCTTATAGTTGAAGCAAGCATTTGTTCATTTCTATTTCTTGATCTGTAGAAAAAACTTGTTGCGGAGTTTTATATCCCAATGTCACCGTCTCTCTTTGGTTTTTAAATACATTGTTAAATTTCATCAACATGTTTTGTTTTACATCATTCTGTTTGGCTGCAGATCGGATACGATGTTGATTTACAGATTTGATGTACTCGTGTAACCAGTGGCTACAACGACATCAATAACGCCATTTTTGTTAATATTAACACTCTAGCTCACCAAAAGTCACGAGCCGCCACTGCGTATAACTGATACTATCTCTTTCGTCAATTTAAAAAAAATACGGTTCCAGATTCTGCCTCCCTGGATACGTCTTTTTTTGTAGGGACGCATCTAGAAAGTTTAAAAAAAACGATGGAATTAATGTATTGAAGATCGAAAAAAGTATGTATGGTACGTATACAATTACAGTAAGAAATCGAATAATAAAGAATGGGGCAAGTTGAAGCAAACGGTTTAATTATTTATTATGTTGTTTATCCCACTCATGTTTTATTACAAATTTCATCGGATAACTCATATACTCGTTAATATAATATAATTTTTCAATTGACGTGATAAAGTTAAGTTAATATAAATTTTAAATCCACTTACCTTGACCTGGTACCTTTTTTTCTTGGTATCTATTGTCAAAAAAGTAGTTGAACATTTTTTTTACTTGGAGCAAAAATCACACAAAACTCCCGTGAACCATGCGCCTTTCGAATGCTTGGTCCCCACATTTCTAGATTGCTAAAACATGTTTGGCATTCTTTTTAATTCTTTCGGATTCTAAGATATTTGGGTGGCCCAACAAACCCCTTGGTCCAACTAGCCCCGCCCAACCCTACATAAGGACTTCACGTTGTTAATAACATTATTATAAGCAATCGAAATTAAAAGAGCATAGACACCGATATTAAAAACGCTTAAATATTTGGTCACAAATTTTCGGAATTATTATTTTTTCGAGTATTATCTAATCAACCAGTGCTCCCGTGTTTTAACACGGTTCATAGTTTTTTTTTTACTTTGCTTTGTATTTCAAAGCTTCATAGCTCATGGTGGAAATTATATTGATAGATGAGAATAGAGAATAGTAATTTTTCAGTCCTTCTGACTTCTTCGTTCTTACGATTATTTTGAAACAAATAATGAAACAATGAAAACATATAAATGATTTGTATGAGGTTATGTTGTTACACCGACAGGTCATTTTGAACATGTTTGACTAAAAAATGGAATTTTCTGAAAATAATAACAACATTAAATTATGTTTTAGCATGAGTTTTCCGAACAAAAGGTCAAACATGTGTTCAGTGGTTTGTTTGCTAAATAGCCTCCCAGCGTTCGCTGCCGGCAGCTAATTTTCAAATCGTACCGTTTTATTTCCAATTTGGCCCGGCGACCCGGTGATTATTCAAATTAATTTACCCCGGGGGAGTCATACAGTAATGGCTGAACATAATTGATGAAGTCGGGAGAGCAGGTTGATAACTTGGAGCTTCAATATTTACCTTGCGGATGCTTACAGCTTTAATCTGAAACGTGACTTCTATATTGATGAAGCCGAAAACGGCGTCTTACCTC